>OW026452.1:70380141-71604934 GCA_932274525.1 Podabrus alpinus
GTTAGACAGTGCTTCGGCTATATGCGATTTGGTCATACGCGTAAGTTCTGCCCGGAGAAGGCCCCTTGCTGTTCCATCTGTTCGGGGAGTCATTCATTTGGTGACTGTCCGAACAAGGACGGCAAGGAGCCATTAAAATGCGTCAATTGTGTGAAGCACAATATCACAAACCCAAAAAATAAATTTCCCACGAATCACTGTGCGATAACAAAAACGTGCCAGTGTTATGCCGCAATGGAGAAAAAGTTAAGGGAACGCATCAAATACGGATGGTAAATCAGTAAAATTTGTACAGTGTAATCTAATGCGTTCATACGCTTCTCATCGTGAATTCCTAAGTTATTTTATGCTGAGCGATAGGGATGTCGCTCTCGTCACCGAACCGTATGTAGGCCGAATTGATCAGGTCAGGGGTATGGACGGTGTCCACGTGTTTCAAAGTAATAGGAACCTCCGCAATAACCCTCGAGTTAAAAGTTGTATTCTGGTCAAGCATGGCTTGGGGGCAGTACTGGGAATGTCCCAGTACTGTGACACCAACCTGTGCGTGATCAGAATCAACTTTAAGCAGAGGTTCTTGTACGTTGCGGGCGTGTACATCGAGCCGGACCTTGACAACAACAACACCCTATGCCATCTGAACGAGTTCCTTACCAACACCAAAGGATCGCACATCGTGGTGGGTGGGGACGTGAACGGTTCGCACCCCGCATGGGGTTCGATCAGGATAGACGAACGTGGCGATGATGTTCTAAGCATTGCATATTCTCACGATCTCAACATATGTAATGCTGGAAGCGCATCGACATTCGAGGTTGTCAGAAATGGCAACCATATATCGTCTATAATCGATGGCTTCCGAGAGCATCGTCGACCGTTTGTCTCTCTGGTGCGTAGATAAGTCGATCTGTCAGTCATCCGATCACAACGCCCTGACATACCAAATTTCAGTGGATGATCGTATCAGCACGGTCATCAACAACAGTACATATTTATTTCGAAATAAAACTGCCAATTGGCAAAAATTTAGACTAAACTTAGATCAAAATTTTACGAATTCTAAAATTTTGGAACAAAATTTCGACAACATTACCCCAACTTTTGTTTTTTTGCATTGTGTTTGAGGAGGCCTACCCTGAACTAAATTAATGAATTCGTGTCTGGCAACCGGCCACTTCCCGAGGCCGTGGAAGAGCGCTTATGTGAAGATCTTGCCTAAGCCTAATAGGTCCGATCCTACGGACCTATCGGCCTTTAGGCCCATAGGACTCTTGCCCGTCTTCGGAAAGTTGCTGGAGAAGCTGTTCACCAAGCGGCTCATCTATTTTGGTGGGCAGCGCCGGGCATGGAATCTTAAACAGTATGGATTCAGGGAACAGACCTTCACAACCAATGCAATACACGATGCTCTGAGCATCGTCCGTCGCGAGAAAAGTCGAGGATGCCTGGTTTTGGGTGTATCCTTGGACATTAAAGCGGCGTTCGACAACACTTGGTGGCCGGCATTATTCCACAGACTGCGAAACATTTCGTGCCCTTCCAACTTATATAACTTGATAAAAAGTTATGACAAAAGGATGCATCCAAGGCTCTGTTTGCGGGCCCACTTTCTGGAATATTATATTGGACGAACTTCTCGATATAGGCTTGCCTAAAGGATGTCATCTGCAAGCATTTGCTGATGACGTCCTTATCGTGAGTTCGCCCAATGTAACGCAGATGGAAATTAGTACCAACGCGGCGCTGTCTGCAATTAGCGAGTGGGACGCTGGAGTTAAATTAACTTTCAGCGCACCCAAAACTCAAGCTATCGCCTTCACCCCCAAAACCAAACTTTGCAAAATTAATTTCGGCAACAAAATTCTTACTTTCGACCCGCACATCAAAATTTTAGGTATTGTCATTGACGAACATTTAAAGTTCCACGAACACGTCAGGCACGTTTTGGCAAGCAAAGTTTTGGCGACGGCTTTCGAGCCACAACAATAATAGAGGACAAGCGCGCGAGCGCGAGAAATGACAGATAAAATATAATATGGTTCTAAGAATAAGTTTTGTACGAGTTGTAGTTTTGTTCGCAAATATAAATATATAAAAAGCTGGTTGTCTATAATAATTACTACAGTCCAAATCGAAAAGATACGAAGGAACCGGCCAATATAGAACATGGTCATTCGAGCCACATAATAAAGAATTAGCAAGAAAACAAGAAGCGAGCAAATTCGAACCGACTACAACAAGAAAAGCAAATGGTGGTTGGTAGAAGCGTACAACAAGAAAATTCACAACAGTTCGAACGAAAAAGCATTTTCCTTACGAACAAAGAAGGTAGCAGTGAATCCTGTGCCAAAGAAAAAAAAATTCAATCCAGTAGAAGAAATCAAAAATTGCAGGTTACGCAACTTCATAAAACAAAGGCGAGGTCAACACACCCAAATTGAAAATTACGAGGTCAGTGTTAAATTCCTTATTAACCTTTCCAGTAGTATTAAACAAGTTTCTGTTGTAATTAAAATATTTAAAATTGAAAATTTTTAAACGCAGTGTCCTTAATTACAATGGATTTAAGGGACCTTACGCACCGACGAGGGGGTAATAAAGAGTTCATTGACGCGGTTTGTCAAATTTATATCGGAAAATTCAAACAAATGCGACCAAATAAGATTGCGTCTTGCGAACATAAATAAAGCTTTGCAACAACAATTCAATGAAATTCAGTGGGAAATTGAATTAAAAAGTCCTGCTGAATCAGAAAAAGTATTCGAAGATGAAAGAGACGCGTTCGAAACGAAATATTATACCGCGATAAGGGACGCAGAAAAAATTATTAGGGAAAGTGTGGTTCAAAGCGGAACTCAATCGTCACCGGCTAGCGAGTTAGCGGTGCGGTCTACTAGATCGTCGCAGGGAAGCGAGACGTCACGCGCTGAATCGCCACGGTCGCGGACAGGCGGTAGCCCAGACATGTTGCGCAATTCTGGAGGGGGGAACGTACATCTCCCAAAAATAAACCTTCCCAAGTTCGACGGGAAGCAGCCCTCGGAGTGGCAAAGTTTTCAGGAATCTTTTGATTCAATGATAAATAATAAAGTAGGGCTCGCAAATATTCAAAAGTTTCACTACTTAAAATCGTGTGTAAAAGGCGCAGCTGCGGAAGTGATAGAGTCGTTAGAAGTCACAGGGGCCAACTATGCCGAGGCATGGGAGCTTCTTAAAGAACGTTACTCAAACAAAAAACTAGCGGTGTTGAGCCACATAAAGGCCATATTTGAGCTACAATCTCGTACGCGCGAAACGCCCAGTGGGTTAAGGGGCATTTCGTACGGGACGTCCAAGCACTTACGTGCACTTAAATCCTTGGAGCAGTCGACTGCTCAATGGGACACCTTAATATCGTACGTTATGATGAGTAAGCTGGACGGGGTGACCAGACGGGAATTAGAAAAAGAGCATCCCAACGAAATTCCGACCGTGGAAGAATTGAGTAAATTTGTAAAAGAAAAGGCTCAAGTATTAGAGAATTTGCAAGCGAATAGTGCAAATCAAAAGCCCGTCATGAGTAGTGCCAACTTTGTGGCAACTAACGATTTTAAATGTTTCAATTGTGAAAATAAGCACGCGCTATATAATTGCGAATTATTTTTAAAATTAAAAACACAAGAACGATACGCGCGAGTAAGAGAGTTAGGTCTTTGCATAAACTGTTTAAAGAAAGGGCACCGAGCCATGAATTGTAAATCGCGTGGGTGTTATAAATGTAAAAGTAGACACAACACACGGTGCTCCATGAGGAAAATGAGCGAGTAGCCGAAAAAACGGAAATTTCTGGTACTGCTGATGTAGAAGTCCCGAGCACTCAGGCCACAGTTATGTGTTCCACCTTTAATGGACTATCACAGGTCCTATTGTCCACCGCGACAGTAAACGTGTTAGATAAGAACGGACTCGCGCATGAAGCTCGAGCGTTGCTGGATTCCGGTGCGCAATCGCATTTTATCACGAGAGAATTGGCGGAAAAATTGCAATTACCAAGCAAGAGAGTAGATTGTACGGGCACAGGTCTAGGTCAGACAAGTACTGAAGTTAAAAGACAGGCCACTTTAAGATTTCAAGCCACAAGTGGAGAATACGAGGCGAACATTTCGTGTTTGATTGTGCCCAATATTGGTGGGTGTATTCCTGCGGTACGGGTAATTTGCAAGCTACAGAATTTGGATGGATAGTAGCAGGCTCAATTAATAAACCCACAAATAATCACATTTGCAATCTTTCTACAAACAATGTAGTTAATTTACAGCAATTTTGGGAGATTGAGGAATGTCAAGAATCTGGCATTTCTTCAACAGATGAAGATGAAATATGTGAAAATCATTTCAGTCAGACATTTTCAAGAAATCACGAAGGTCGGTTTGTACTACGACTTCCTATGAAATATGCTGACACGATGCTAGGTGATTCCAAGCGATTAGCAACGAAACGCTTATTAAATTTAGAAAAACGTTTCAAAAATAATCACGAATTTCAAATGAATTATACTGAATTTATGAATGAATATGTAAATTTAAACCATATGTCAATTCAAACCTCAATTAAAGATGAAATATCTTATTTTCTTCCTCATCATGGTATGGTATCCATGGTATCATGGTATTAAGAAGGACAGTTTAACTTCTCCCATTCGGGTTGTATTTGATGGTTCCGCAATCACTGAATCGGGTTGGTCTTTAAACAACATTTTGTTAACAGGCCCCAATATTTTAAATGATTTATTTTCAATTCTTATAAGATTTAGACAATATCCATTTGTAGTGTGTGCTGATGTAGAAAAAATGTACAGACAAATATTGATTCATCCGGAGGATAGAAAACTTCAAAAAATATTATGGAGAAATAAGGATGATGAACCACTGTCTGTATATGAGCTAAATACAGTTACATATGGTACTTCAGTTGCGCCATTTTTGGCAATTCGATGTATTAAACAATTGTCTATAGAAAATAAGGAAATATTTCCAATTTCAGCGGAAATAATCAACAATGACTTTTATGTTGATTATTTAATCACCGGCATTGAAACCGAAGACCAGGCAGTTACAGTTTGTAACGAAATTTCTAGTATTTTATTATCTGCAAAATTTCCATTGCGAAAGTGGAACTCAAACAGTACCAATATTTTACAAACTTTATCATCTAATGATGATCCATTAAATTCTGTACCAATCGGTACAAAAGATCACCTGAAAACCCTAGGTATTCACTGGTTATCTCAATTAGATAAATTAACTTATAAAATTAAAACTTCACAACATAATAATGTCACAAAAAGAACTATTTTATCAGATATTGCTTCTGGGTCATTCCATCTCAAATCGAATCATGAATTTACCTGACCCCCACCAAATTTGACGAAAATTGGTAGACACCATCTTAGTAAGAAATAAAAAATACAAATTTAAGGATTTGTCCAAAAGGGCATTCGTTTCGTTGTTTTGGTCGTTCAAAATGTCAAAAAGTTGGTGTGTAGACTTGTAGGAAAACGGCTGTAACTTCGTCCACGGTGGTCTAAATTTAAAAATAAAAAATGTTCTGTAAAGGTAAATTAACGTTCTATCCAAATATTCAATCACATTTTAATTTTTCAACCCCTAACTGGATTAATTTTATAATATTAACCCTATTTCAACCCCTATTTAAAAAACAGATTCTTTTTTTTTGTTTATTTTTTTACTGTTTGTTTGTGCAATTATGCTGAGTATGTGTGCCAAATTTTATGATGGGATCTGCATGGGTTCGGTTGCTAAAAATAAATTAAAAATATGGAATGCAAAATTGAATTTTACAAAATAATGTTTGGCAGTATAAAATCAAAATTAAAATATAGGCCAGAAGGAGTTGACTACTATTAAATTTTGGGGTACAAATATATCAGCAAATTTTGCCAATTTTGGGAGCTTTTTTGAATTTTTGAAGATCTTTTCAGCAATTTGCAATTTTAATGTGCACAACTTGACTATTAGTCCAGTCAAATTAGGTTTTCAGCTCGGAAAAATTCCCACCTAGCTGAATTTTGGTACACATCTTTATGACATCGTTGATATCATGTACGCGTTAAAGGTTATTCGAGGTCAAAGGTCACGAAATTGGCCTTTTTTTAATATCTCGTTTTTTATTAGTCGTACTGGTCTTATGACATTTTCACGTTAAGTTGATAGTTTTTGCGTTATAAGGCCAACAAAATGGACACTTTTTAGCGAAAAAATCATGTTTCATTAAAAGTGTCCATTTTGTTGGCCTTATAACGCAAAAACTATCAACTTAACGTGAAAATGTCATAAGACCATTTTTGTAGATAATTACCTCCTCTACAAATTGTATCTAAAACTTTTTATTGTACGACTAATAAAAAACGAGATATTAAAAAAAGGCCAATTTCGTGACCTTTGACATCGAATAACCTTTAACGCGTACATGATATCGAGGTCGACTTTTTACATATTGTTTACAACGATGTCATAAAGATGTGTACCAAAATTCAGCTAGGTGGGAATTTTTCCGAGCTGAAAACCTAATTTGACTGGACTAATAGTCAAGTTGTGCACATTAAAATTGCAAATTGCTGAAAAGATCTTCAAAAATTCAAAAAAGCTCCCAAAATTGGCAAAATTTGCTGATATATTTGTACCCCAAAATTTAATAGTAGTAAACTCCTTCTGGCCTATATTTTAATTTTGATTTTATACTGCCAAACATTATTTTGTAAAATTCAATTTTGCATTCCATATTTTTAATTTATTTTTAGCAACCGAACCCATGCAGAT
This sequence comes from Podabrus alpinus, assembly GCA_932274525.1. Lineage (NCBI taxonomy): Eukaryota > Metazoa > Arthropoda > Insecta > Coleoptera > Cantharidae > Podabrus > Podabrus alpinus. The sequence goes on from OW026452.1 coordinate 70,386,960, forward strand.
CCCATCATAAAATTTGGCACATATACTCAGCATAATTGCACAAACAAACAGTAAAAAAATAAACAAAAAAAAAGAAATGTTTTTTAAATAGTGGTTGAAATAGGGTTAATATTATAAAATTAATCCAGTTAGGGGTTGAAAAATTAAAATGTGATTGAATATTTGGATAGAACGTTAATTTACCTTTACAGAACATTTTTTATTTTTAAATTTAGACCACCGTGGACGAAGTTACAGCCGTTTTCCTACAAGTCTACACACCAACTTTTTGACATTTTGAACGACCAAAACAACGAAACGAATGCCCTTTTGGACAAATCCTTAAATTTGTATTTTTTATTTCTTACTAAGATGGTGTGTACCAATTTTCGTCAAATTTGGAGGGGGTCGAGTTAATTTTGCCTATTTTTTAGTCGATTTGAGATGGAATGACCCTTCTATTTATGATCCATTAGGGTTAGTAAGTCCTTGTATATTACAGGCAAAAATTATATTACAAAAATTATGGACATTACATGTCGACTGGGATGATCCCATTCCAGAAGAATTAAAAAATTGGTGGATTAAATTCAAATTAGAATTACCAATGTTAAATGAATTTTGCGTATCAAGAAACGCATTTTGCAACAATTACGTTGAGGTTGAACTTCACGGATTTTGTGATTCATCTCAAGCAGGTTACGCAGCCTGCATTTATGTAAGAAGCATTGATAAATTAAATAAAGTACATATCAATTTATTATGTGCAAAAGCTAAAGTTGCCCCAATCAAGGTACTTACAACACCAAGATTGGAATTATGTGGCGCTCTTTTATTAGCACGGTTGACAAAAAAGGTCACTGATAGCTTAAAATATACTATTAAATGTCACTTTTGGAGTGACTCACAAGTAGCACTATGTTGGATTAAAACATCTCCAAACACCTTACAAACGTTTGTGGGTAATCGGGTGTCAATAATTCAATCATTATGTGATTCAAGTGATTGGAATTACATTAATACGTCTGAAAATCCTGCCGACATAGCGTCTCGTGGTGCATTTCCAAAAACATTAATAAGGTCGAACTTGTGGTTACGAGGTCCTCCTTGGTTGTTACTACCAAACTCAACTTGGAGTAAGTCAACCCCAATTTTAGCAATGTCAGAATTACCCGAAATTAAACGAAATATTTCTATGTTAATTTCAGTTTTACCATTGTCTTTTCAAATTGAAAAGTATTCCACTTTAGTGAAAGCTAAACGAATTATGGCTTATTGTTTACGATTTATAAATAACTGCAGATCGGTCGTGCAAAATCGACAAACGTCCTATTTAACAGTAGACGAATTGCAATCAAGCATCAATAAATTAATACAAATGTCCCAGTCAATCACTTTTTCAAGTGAAATTAATAGTTTAAAGGCTGCTTCTATCATTAATAAAAGAAGTAAACTTTCTATGTTATGTCCTTTTCTCGATGAAAAGGGCATTTTAAGAGTAGGTGGGAGATTAAATAAATCTCAACTACAATTTAATGTTAAACATCCAATTTTACTGGATGGGAAACAGTATCTTTCAAATTTAATCTTTGAACATGAACATCTACGATTATTTCATGCGTCAGATCAATTATTGTTAATGACGGTACGCCAAAATTATTGGCCGACGTCAGGCATGACAAGTGCAAAAAGAATTGTTCGCAATTGCGTAAAATGTGTTCGATTCAAACCAATCTCTTTTTTTTTCTTTAATGGCAAATTTGCCAGCTGATAGAGTTACAGCAACATTCCCATTTAGCACTACTGGTGTAGATTACGCAGGCCCATTCCTTATTAAAAATAAAAAGGGACCGGGTTGTAAATTAATTAAAGCATATGTCAGCTTATTTATTTGCTTCACTACCAATAGCCCAGTCAAATTAGGTTTTCAGCTCGGAAAAATTCCCACCTAGCTGAATTTTGGTACACATCTTTATGACATCGTTGTAAACAATATGTAAAAAGTCGACCTCGATATCATGTACGCGTTAAAGGTTATTCGAGGTCAAAGATCACGAAATTGGCCTTTTTGCCAATTTCGTGACCTTTGACACCCATCCATTTTTATCATTTTTGGAAGGATGTCTGTATGTATGTGTGTATGTATGTACGTCTGTGAACACGATAGCGTCTAAACGAAGCAAGCAAATCATTCCAAATTTTGCATATAAGCTTTTTCCTGTCGTAGGACGAAGCCAGATGAATATAAATTAAATCGTGTAACGGGAAAGGGGGGTTTACCTGGAGCTATTATGACATTATGCGTCATAACTTCGAAACGAAATTAAATATGTAAAAATATTAATAACAAAAAATTAGCGCTATGGAATTTCCTACATTTTTTGTCCTACTAGTTTTTCTCTAAAATATACAGGGCGTTTCAAAAATTTTTGTATTTGTAAAAAATGTTTGTATTTGTAAATAAAATAGTAAACCGCATTCTACTAACGAAAATAAGATGAAAAGTTCCTAATAACATGGGTCCAAAAATGCTTCGTTTGCAAGATATAGGCATTCAAAAGTTTTTTTCTTCCTATTTTGGCAAAATATGAAATTTTTCATCGATTTACTGTTGAAATTATGTAACCATTTTATTTAAAAATATAATATAAAAATTAGCGTCTGTTCGGAAAGTTATGCGATGGCCACATCAGATTTTTACTACAGTATTAATATTAACAGCTGATTTACTAAACATGTCAAACAGCTGTTAGGTATAATAAGCAGACAAGACATAGCAGGTACCTATATACATATTGTACATTAGGAATTTTCAAACATTTTCATCAAAGGACCAAACTGACTGTCTCATAAAGTCTGGCAATACTAACGTCGAAAAAGTAAAGTGCCGGATGGGATTCATCGTGCTTGGTGCATGGTGGGCCGGATTCGGCCCGCAGGGCATAGTTTGGAGAACTTTGATTATAGATTATAGAGATCGGATTTTTAGAAATTAAAAAACATCAAAATATGCAAGCATTATACGTTATTTTCAAAACTTGAAAATAATCACTAAAATAAGCCATTACAATTCTTACTTATTAGAGAATTTTATTATTAAATTGCATAAACAATAAAAACGGGCACTTGAAAGGAAATTTTGTTATAAATCCACATTATATATTGCTATATACCCTCGGAGCTTTACTAGGGCTACACGTTTTAATATTAATGTCTTGTACGAGTGTACGTAAATGTACCCCGTCAATAGAAATGTATGCAAAATTTTTATTGATACATACAAATAAATGAAATTATACCTCGGCTTAACAATTGCGGTGAGCACAGACCTACCTTCTCTCAAGTTGGGTTCCTTCCTTGACCAAATCGTAATGCTGAAATAGAATAGTATGGTCTTCGGAATGATCACAAAAATTATGCTCCGTTTTAAAAGTACAAATTGTAATTTATTATAATTTTGAATTGTAAATGTTTTAAATGCAATAAAATCCTTAAGCTATTTAACAAATATCTTATTCTAATAAAGTCGGAACGTATTAATGCACGTGTAAAGTTAATCGCAAAATTTTCACTAATTTTTATGTTCAAAATAATATTTTAATGGAACGGTACCTTTAATGATCTGGGGTATTTTTGTTTACTGGGTTCATATACCATCAAACTGTTTACTTGCACTTTATGGATGACCTTCGATGGGCGAAATAATTCAAGATGCAACTTTCTTGTGGATGCGTCTACCTCGTGTTGTGACCAAGTTTTTCTCAAAATAATCGTGATCCTTCGTAATCTTCTACAAATTTTACCTTCCAAATACGTAAGTACAATGCTTTTAATTATTAATATTCTTTTTTGTTGAATTTCTTTGTAATTTTCTCTGTTTTATATAATTTTAGCTGGACACGCACAAATTCACACACCATTTATCAAATTAAAATCAACAACCTCCTTTTCAATTGTTTTTACCATCGTTACCTGTGTTTTTCAAGGCAAATGTGATTTTCTCTCTTGGTCGATATAAAATCAATATTCTTGACGTTATAATTAGCAGGTTCGGCTCAAGCCCAATGTGACTTGTAAAATGTTAATAAAATTTTTATGTTTCAGATTAAATTAAATTCCTTGCATCTCCTGTGATCGTTCAGTAAACTTTTTTGAAGAAAATGTCTTTCCCATTTGTGATACATTGAATTGCGAAGCACTCCGATACGTGTAACGATTTTTCCTTATTTAAGTTTTTACGTTTAACACATTTTTATAAACTAACATTGAACAATTATTTTGATTTTAAATTATATTTCTTATGATTAGTTAATTTGATTTATAATATTAACAAACATTTCTTTTAACAGAATTAAATCGTTGCATTTTTGAATTTATTTTGTTATCTCGTTCCGTGACCCTTTCTTCATATAAATTTATGACGTTAAACTAAATTTTTGGTATCAGATAAAACCTTTACGTTCGAACAAATAAGTCATGTGCTCTCTTTATTAATAAACAAAATTTTAAATCGTGACGTTATCATTTCTATTGACGTGGTGGTCAGTGTCGGACATTGCAATATTCATTATTCTCATTTCAATTATATAATTTTCTACCAAATTATGCCCATTCGATCTTTTTGAAAACTCCGAGCTTTACGCGTTCGAGCATAATATGATTACGATTTAGCTAATGCACTAACATTTGACGAGTCTCCGAACGTTCCTCTTGAAAAAAGTGACAGGTTAAATAGTTCTGGACCGTCAAATGATACAAGCACGGAAAGAACCACTAAACTGGACGATTAAAAATTATCAAAGTTAACTGCGCAAACTGCGGTAGCTGATAAAGTAAAATCAAATGTTACGGAAACATCGAACGAGATATAACCATGAAAACAATTTCTAAACCGAACGATTTAACATCATTAGAGAAAATTTCGAGTATAGAGCCACTTTTAGAAATTGTTGAAAGCGGCGAAAATTTAGAATCAGGACATTCGAACATCATTTCTGTCACTCAACAACAAGCCATCTTCGTAGCCGCGTATTACGGATGGCCCAGATCAGGGAAAAAATATAATTTTCACAAATATTGAAACAAAAGATGGACTTCGATTTCTCCCTCATTGGTTCAAAAAACAATTACCCAACGGTGAAACCGTAGCCCGAAATTGGTTAATTTACTCCAAGAATAAAAATGCTTTATTCTGCTTTCCATGCCGTCTGATTGAATTTCGCCAAACTCAAATACCTTTGATTGCCAATCGTCGTGAAGGGTTTTCAGATTGGAAAAATATAAATCACGAGACATCACCAGATTATCGAAAATACTTTGTCCAATGGAAAACTAGAAGTCAGATTGAAAAACTCACAATGTATTGAGTTTCATTAAAAGGACACTCAAACACAAGATGGTCATCGAAATCCAATGCCATAAAACCATTCAGTACCCAAATTAAAGAAGTTTACGGAGTACCTACTTCAAGACATGATCGCCAATTCTATAAATCCTGACATTACCTTATCCGCTCAAAGTCTACTCAAAAATATTGATTTAAAATTTATTTTCTACCTTGATGTCTGGAATCAGATATTAGGTCAAGTTGGACGTGCTGCTAAAGCCTTCCAAACGAAAACTTTGACTGTGGATAAAGCTGCAAGTCTGATTCAGGCAAATAAGAATTCACTGCAAGATATACGTAGTACAGAATTCGAAGAAAATTTTACACGCGCTTCTACATTAGTTATTACTCTGGGAGTAATAAACACAAGTAAAAGATCAAAAATATTTCTGAAATTCAAAAACTTCGCATCGATATTAACAATGCAGTTGATGTTTTCATAACTCAATTCAATTGGAATGATTATTCATAATTATTCAATTGGAATAGATTGATAAGTTAATGGAGGTTGCCAAAGATTTCAGATTTTTGTCTGGTGAATCTTTGCACAGCATGAGTACTACTGATTAAAAAAACAGCGATGGATTTAGCAATAAAATATAAAAGAGACATAAATGGGGCAGAATTTACTCGTCGAGGTTTCCGATTTTAACACGTAGTGCTGTCAATTATTCCTGACAGTATTAATCTGCAACAGTTCTTGAATTACTTCAGCTGATTCAAGATTACAATTTAAAAGAATCGTATCCAAACGTAGATATCGTAGAATCTTTTTGACAATGCCTGTAACTGTAGCTACGTGTGAACGTAGCTTTACCAAACTCAGACTCATAGAGAATTATTTGAGATCAACTATAGGCTAGGAAAGACTATCAAATTTGGCTATTTTATCATTGAAGTTGCTGAAGAAGTTGATTTTGATGAAGTTATTGATGAATTTGCGGCAATTAAATCGTGAAAGGTACATTTGGGATTCTAAAAAACTTTGTATATTTTTTGCACGATGCTCTTTCATTTAAACTATTTAATTTTTTAATTCTGGATGTCTGTAAATAATATAAATCTTAAAATAAATAAAAACTTGCCTTTCTGAAAACCTAATAAATAATAGTTTACAATTTTAAAAATGATAAGAATCTTTTCGAAGGGGGGCTCATATATTCAAATTTGCCTCAGGCGCCAGAAGAGCTTGCTACGGCTCTGCTGAAGATTCTAAAAATAAATACCGAAACACACACATACCTTTAATTTTTTTATTGAATTAAAAATTATAGAATAAAATATATTAAAAAAATTGTTTATTAATTAGGTAATAAATGGGTAATAACAATACAATAAGTAGTGTTTTTAATTATTATTAGAAACACTACTTATTGTTTTTATATGTATTGTACACGAACATTTTAATCTGAACCCAGTTCTTATCTTCAAAAAATTTTAAATTGTCTTCTCGAACTTTCAAACATTCATTTTTTTTGGGGCGAAACCTTGTTTTTTATATGTGATTTGAAAAACTTCAACATAATTGACTTTTGTTTCTCGTTCCACGTTTTAACATTATTTGTTAAGCCCATAGTTTTAACATTAGCATCTGTTGTTGTGGATTTTCCACTAATAGCTAAATTTAATAGTTTTTTTGCCACGTGATAAAATTATTTTAATATGAACTATTTCACTAGTTAACCATTAAACATTGCGAATACGACTGATTAAAAACCGTAATATTCATGCAAAGATATTTCATAGGCTGCTTTGTCATCAATTGCAGTATGACAACATTGCAGGATCTCATCTTACGTTATATACATTAACATACTCATTTCCGGATCTGGATTTGTACGTTTTCATTAGTGATCTCGTTTTGATTTACTTTTATCATAAAAATTTAAATAGTGAAATAATTTCCCCTCCATGGTTGCATAGATAAAGGAGAGTATTAGGCAACTTATAATGCAGAGTATACTTTATAATTCCTTTCTGTTGTGGTGGATCTCGGGTTATCTTACATTTATTCGGAGCTCGACTTGATAGAAAAATGCATATTGCGATATCGAGATACCACGTCAATGGAAGTACGTTATTTAAGATTCGGGAAAATTTTGTTATTAATAAAGCATGTAACTTATCAACGTAATCAGAAAAACTTCGTCCGATACCAAGAAATTTAGTTCAAAGTCAAATGATTTGTAAAAAAGGACATGAAGCAGATTTGAATAAAATAAACTTAAAATGTAACATTTAATAATTCTCTTTGTTGAAAAATGTTTATTTATAGTAAATGAAAGATTGTTTAGTAATAAGAAAGGTATTTCAAAAGTTAGAATATTGTTAATTAATTGATTAATGTAAAAATTTGTGTTAGCGTTAAATTTAAATAAGTTCTTAAAATCATTACGTGAGTTCGACGTGTCACAAGTTAATGAACTGTGAATGGAAATTTCATGTCCAGCATCTTTATTTATTCAACCACGAAGCAATTAGGAAGAAGTCAATCCAATCTGAAAATATAAAAATTTTACTTATAAAATTTCAACGAGTCACAATTGGCTTAATCCATACCTGTACTGTGAAACTTTCAATAATATTGATTTTCCGATCAACTAATAAAAAAATGCGTCTACGCAAACATCGAGATTGCTATGAATTTCGAGATAGAAAATGATAAAAAGTGGTCCTGGTGTTAAATTTCACACGTAATGGTGGCGAGTTTTGATCGTCCTAAAAAAAATTAGTTTTATAGTGAAAATAATTGGTGAAGGTATAAAATACCAGTGTAAAAATCAGCAAATTAATTACTTACCTACGTAAAACTAAAAATAAGTTGAAGAACGTAAAGGATTGGGAATATTTATGAAGAATTAAAAATCGACACCAACGAGGTCTACAAACTGCAACTGGGAACAATTTCATGGTAATAAACCCATCGAGTGAACTTTGGTGCGCAATTGTACCATCTCAAGTACAAGTAACTAGAAGATTCCTGTATTTTTCTAAGGTAACGTGCACATTAAGTACAATTTTAGAATAACTAAGTGAAATTTTCGGACATCAAACGACACGTGTTTTTCTTTATTTAACGTTCAGAATTTTGATAATTAGATTTAATAATAGAATTTTTTTATATAACAAAACCTTTAATTACATTTGTGTGCTAAATAAAAACATTATTATTTTTGTAACGAAGGATATTTATTTTGACCTGTTCCGAACCTATAAATTTATTTACAGTATTGGTCACGGAACGAACTCACCCTGTACAAGGTAAGACACATGCACTACGAACCAGCTAAGCCGAGGCATAATATTTCCATTTATTTGTATTTACTAAATTTCACATACATTTCCATTGACGGGGTACATTTCTGTACACTCGTACAAACATCAACAATAAAACGTGTAACCCCATTAGCGAGGGTTATTCAGAGCATATTTTGGCTAGCCCAACGTGAGGCTACGATATCACACTACATATTTTGTCAGCCCAACGTGTGGCACTTTTAAAGGATTCCGTTCATTGCAATATATATATTACTATGAGGAGGTCGGATCGTCCCTCGTCAATAGCAATTCTTATCTTCTTTTAACGAATAGTTAACGGAATTTCCGTTGTTTCAAAAATTGAAATATTAAATAAATTAACTACTGCCTCGGCTAAACCCTTTTGCACTTGCATAAGACCTCTTACCTGCAGTGTGGATTCAGGAGAAATTTCCTCCTTTACTTAACTTGTGAACTCAATAATCGAGAATACAGAAACTTTTAAATAATGATCCGAAATTCAACAAACTGTAATATATTTCAATCAACAAAGCAACCAATAAATACATAAATAAATGATCAAAATTTTCTTATTATTGCTACCCCACAAATTAATATTAAAAATAACGTTTATTATTCTGTCGCACTATTCGAAATTTACCGCGGATCGTATACGATAAATATAGTTTTTTAATTGTTCGCTTACCCCAAGGTTGGTAATTTTCAACATTTATCTTCGTCAGCTATTACAGTTGACCTCGCCTTCTCCAGCTACAGGTGCATCTCAATCCAATTTTACTGGTTGAAATCTTCACAAATCGTTGCACCTTTCCACTAATTTTACATCTGGTAAGTAAATTTTACCTTTATTTTTTTATTATTTGCACATGTAATAATGTGTCTAACCACTTTTCTTTTACTGTTCAGGTTCCTAAAATTTGCACCTTTGCAAATTTCTCATTACTTAAATCGGGAGATCAAATTGACACATCTTCCCGTCTTTTTTCTTGGAGGAACCCTTGTTATTTTTTTATCTCCCTGGATCCCAAAATATTACATACTTGATGCACAATCTCCTTTTCTTCTAATGAATTTTCGTTCTTTCTTGTCTTGGTTAAATCATAGAATTTGCTTCTGCTTTCTACTATTTTCTTGGCGGTTTTTGAAATCGTTGTTTGTTGCATTATACTAAATTTCGCTTCATTAAGCTTCGCCGTCATTAACAAATGCCAACTTTCAATCCGCCAAAAATTCCTTTATCATCATTGTCCTGTTTCATCGCATAATCATATTTACAATGGTCGTCATTATTTATTTATCCCCTAATCCGAGTTTTCTTCTTGTAATTTCAATTGTCGTCTTTTTAATTTAAACCGTACTCTTTTGTAATTTTCCATGGTTTTCATGTAGTTATTCGCATCATTTCCAATTTGGTGTGACTTATAAATTTTTAAGTCACCGTCTCGCATTAAATTGTTTAAAATTTTACTGTCATTTGGCTGTCGCAAATAATTATTTTTCATTCTGTCACTTTTTTGTGAACTGTCATAATTTTTCTTTTGTTGTGCATTTTTCTTACTATTTCTTCGCGGTTTGTTTGTAGATGTTGGTTTAATGCATGTAAGTTTCGCTCTCCATGTAACTTTCTCATGGAGGAGTTTTGAATTATGTTTACTGGCAACCCGAGCATTTTTCTGTACCCGTTTATTAGTTAAGTTTTTAAATTTTGTAATTTTAAATGTACTTACTTTGTTGAATAAATTGTTTTGTAATTTAAATTTGTTTGGTTGTAAAATTTTCTCACCTTTTGCTTGTAATTTTTGTTTGGCACGTAATTTTCGAATTTTAAAATGTACCCGTTTACTTGTTTTACGACTTAGCACCTCGTAAGTTCGAATTTTCTTTGTTGCATGTGTTGGATCATTTATTAAATTTTCCTCCACCTTTTCGACCTGCCGTGGTTTCACAATTTCTTCATTCTGTGCCGCTTCGTCTGTCTTTTCCACATCTTGTGATTTATCGGTTTCTTTTCTGAATTCTTCATGGTCTTTCTTTATGTCTTTCATGGATTCCTCATGGTGTTTTTCCGCTTCTTCGTTACTTCTTTTTAGGGATTCTCTTATTTCTTCTGCACTTCTTTTCAACAATTCTTCTGTTTTCTTTTGTGCTTTTTCTATGGTTTTTCTGGTTTCTTCGTGTATCTTATCCGCTCTTTTGTACGATTCGTCCATGCTGCTCAAGAATTTTTCTAACCATGTCGGTTCCTTGTTTTCTACTGGTACCACCACTTTTTCCGACTCTATTTTACAAGCAGCTACCATTTTGTTAATTGGTTGGAATTTTATGGATGCCATCATTTTTGCCATCATATTTGCAACTTCTTCAGCATGTCTTTTCGCTTCTTCGTCGGCCTTTATTTTCGCTTCTCGGCGGCCTTTCTTTTCACTTCTTCAGCGGCCTTTCTTTTCGCCTCTTCCTCGACCTTTCTTTTCACTTCTTCGGTGGCCTTTCTTTGCGCCTCTTCATCGACTCTCTTTTGTTCTTCTTCGGCGGCTTTTCTTTTTGCTTCTTCATCGACTCTCTTTTGTTCTTCTTCGGCGGCTTTTCTTTTTGCTTCTTCATCGACTCTCTTTTGTTCTTCTTCAGCGGCTTTTCTTTTTGCTTCTTCATCGACTCTCTTTTGTTCTTCTTCGGCGGCTTTTCTTTTTGCTTCTTTATCGACTCTCTTTTGGTTCTTCTTCGGCGGCTTTTAATTTTGCTTCTTCGTCGATTCTCTTTTGTTCTTCTTCGGCGGCTTTTAATTTTGCTTCTTCGTCGATTCTCTTTTGTTCTTCTTCGGCGGCTTTTAATTTTGCTTCTTCGTCGATTCTCTTTTGTTCTTCTTCGGCGGCTTTATCCATCATTAGTTTTTCATTTCTAAATTTTGTTCTAGTTTCTATTATCCATTCAACATCTGGACGTACGCCTCTCTTTATTTCGTTTTTTATCGCCTCATCTACGAGCTCTCTTAACCTCTGTCTTTCGTTATTGGCCATCCGTTTAGCTTTGACTGCTTTTTCCTTTTCTATTTTTCTTTGTTCATTACTGGCCATCTGTCTAGCTTTGGCTGCTTTTGCCTTTTCTATTTTTCTTTGGACCATTTCTTCCTGGATTTCCTTTTTTGTTTTCTTTGGTACTTCTTTCTTTGGTCCTCTTAATAGCATATCCATTAATTGATCGAACAATGCCGATTGCATCTCTATTTCTTTGTCATTCATTTTTTTAACCTCTTCAGCACCTAGTACCTTTGCCTGTTTTTCTATTAGGTCTATGAGTTCATCTGTGTCATACATTTTTGTATTTTATTTTTACAAAAAATATTTATTTAATTAATTATCCCCTATTTTATTCAATCCCCTAGTTTATTTGCATCGTTAACCCATTTTATTTTTAAATTATTCAAGTTTTTACGTTTTCCAAAAATTTTTATTTAAAAAAAAACAATTTACCTAGCTAAATTAACTTGCCTGTCACAAAATTTTATTTTCATTAAATCAATTTACCTGCCTGTCAAAATTTATTTTTATTATTAAACTAGTCACCCTCTTGTAATTCAATTAAATTTGTCACCTTTTTTAATGGACGCGTAAATGTTCCCTAACTTCTCGATGCTTCCAAGTTGGGCGCCAATAAATATACTATGAGGAGGTCGGATCGTCCCTCGTCAATAGCAATTCTTATCTTCTTTTAACGAATAACGGAATTTCCGTTGTTTCAAAAATTGAAATATTAAATAAATTAACTACTGCCTCGGCTAAACCCTTTTGCACTTGCATAAGACCTCTTACCTGCAGTGTGGATTCAGGAGAAATTTCCTCCTTTACTTAACTTGTGAACTCAATAATCGAGAATACAGAAACTTTTAAATAATGATCCGAAATTCAACAAACTGTAATATATTTCAATCAACAAAGCAACCAATAAATACATAAATAAATGATCAAAATTTTCTTATTATTGCTACCCCACAAATTAATATTAAAAATAACGTTTACTATTCTGTCGCACTATTCGAAATTTACCGCGGATCGTATACGATAAATATAGTTTTTTAATTGTTCGCTTACCCCAAGGTTGGTAATTTTCAACATTTATCTTCGTCAGCTATTACAGTTGACCTCGCCTTCTCCAGCTACAGGTGCATCTCAATCCAATTTTACTGGTTGAAATCTTCACAAATCGTTGCACCTTTTCACTAATTTTACATCTGGTAAGTAAATTTTACCTTTATTTTTTATTATTTGCACATGTAATAATGTGTCTAACCACTTTTTTTTTACTGTTCAGGTTCCTAAAATTTGCACCTTTGCAAATTTCTCATTACTTAAATCGGGAGACCAAATTGACACATCTTCCCGTCTTTTTTTTTGGAGGACCCTTGTTATTTTTTTATCTCCCTGGATCCCAAAATATTACATACTTGATCAACAATCTCGATGTGTAAGTATTTTATTTTCATAACTGTCACGTGTCACTTTCCTAATGTTTATTGTTCTTGTTTTTAGGTTTAACCACTTTTGACTTCCGACCCGATTGTTCAAATTCGAAGCAGCCCATCATCACGTTTACCGAGATTTAACTTTTATGTTCGTACGACATCATATTCACAACTACTAACTAACGTTTTAAAACTAAACAAATTACAATTTTTAAAATTCTTACAATTAATTCATTTTAACAATTTTTATGGGGATCTTATTTGGTTTTGTTTACATTTGATTTAAAAACCTTTGTATTCTTTGTATTTTACTTTATACCAAATGTATTTTTCTTAACTGATTTGAATTGAATTTTGTTTTCTATTCTTTTGGATACGAAATCTTATGCATGTTTGCAGTTCTTTTTCATTAACGATTCAGTAAATTGCCATTGACGTACCGATCTCTGTGGATCATAGCAATATATAATATATATATTGCTATGTGCTTTCTCGTTACTAATAATGCCACACGTTGGGCTGTCAAAATTGCTGTGAAGGCCTTTGCCTCACCGGAGCTAAACGTTTTTAATATGAATGTCTTGTACGAGTGTACGTAAATGTACCTCGTCAATAGAAATGTCTGTAAAATTATTATTGATAATTGCAATAAAATATATTTATACCTTGGCTTGACTATTTCGGTGAGCACTGACCTACCTTATCTCAAGTTGGGCTCCTTCCTTGACCAAATCGTGATACTGAAATAAATTATTGCTGGTCTTTGGAATGATACAAAATTATGCTCCGTTTTGTAATGTAGATTGTAAAATTTATTATATAAAATGTAATTAAAGCTAAACAAATCTTTAAACATCAATTAATAAATCCTTAAAATTACCCCAAACTATAATTATTAAGTCGACGCGACGCGGTAGAAAATTTTTAATGTTCGCACTAAATTTTATCGAAATTAAAGTTGTATGGCTTTACCTTAAGAAATCTGGTTATTTTCTCGTTGTTGAGATGTTCGACCATGAACTGTAGTTGATATCACTCGTGGATGACTTATCTTTTCATAAATATAAGCAGATGTATTTTTCATGTACGTTTTACCTCGTGTAAATTCATATACGGCTTTTTCCAAAAATATCACCAATCGTTAAGTTTTTCTTCTTCAAATCACTATTATAATACGTAAGTAAATTTTCTTTATAATATTGAACACTTTTATGTCGGTTTTCCTTGCAAAATTCACTAATTTAATTTAATTTTTATTAGCAGCTACACAAAACTCGACCACCATTAATTTTATTCAAGAATCAACAACCCAATAATCCCCAACCAATTGTTTTTCCATCGCTACCTGTATTTTCAAGGCAATCGTGATTTTGTTCCATTGGTCGATGTAAAATCAATATTTGACGTTATAATTTACAGGTTCGGTTTAAGCCCAATGTGACTTATAAAATTTTTAATAAAATTTTTATGTTTCAGATTAATTTGAAGTATTTGCACCTCCTGTGATCTTCCAGTAAAGTTTTGAAGAAAATGTTTTTCCCATTTGTGGTACATTGAATTACGAAGCACTCCGATACGTGTAAAATTTTCTTTATTTAAGTTTATCGTATTAACACATTTTTATCAACTAATATTTTGAACAATTATTTTGATTTCACATTACATTTCTTATAATTAATTAATTTAATTTATAATTTTAACAAACATTTTTATAAACAGAATTAAGACGTTACATTTGAATTTATTTTGTTATCTCGTTCCGTGACCTTCTCTTCATATAAATTTATGACGTTAAACCAAATTTTTGGTATCAGATGAAACCTTTATGTTCGAACAAATAAGTCATGTGCTACCTTTATTAATTAAACAAAACTTTGAATCGTGACGTGATCATTTCTATTGACGTGGTAGTCGTCCATTGCAATATATATAACCATCTTGTAGATAATTTGGTCCTCTACAATTTTTGTTTGAAACTTTTTATTGTACAACCAGTATAAAGCGAGATATTAACGCAAACTTGTTTTTAGCGAAAAAATCATATTTCATTAAAAGTGTCCATTTTGTTGGCCTTATAACGCAAAAACTATCAACTTAACGTGAAAATGTCATAAGACCATTTTTGTAGATAATTACCTCCTCTACAAATTGTATCTAAAACTTTTTATTGTACGACTAATAAAAAACGAGATATTAAAAAAAAGGCCAATTTCGTGACCTTTGACCTCGAATAACCTTTAACGCCGACATGATATCGAGGTCGACTTTTTACATATTGTTTACAACGATGTCATAAAGATGTGTACCAAAATTCAGCTAGGTGGGAATTATTGCGAGCTGAACCCATTTTTTCGTCTAATTTGACTGGGCTACAAGGCAATTCACCTAGAATTGGTTGGAGATTTGACTAGTGAAAGTTTTATTACCGCTTTGCGAAGGTTTTCTTCACGACGGGGAAAACCTATCGAAATTTATTCCGATAACGGAACGAACTTTATCGGCGCGAGAACGCAGCTGCAAGGTTTGCATGAGATTCTTATTAATGTTAATGCTGACATAACCAATCTTTGTACCAATGAAGGTATAAAGTGGCATTTTATACCACCCAATTCACCCCATTTTGGAGGGTTGTGGGAGGCTGGCGTAAAAAGCGTGAAATTTCATTTATTACGGATTATCGGCGAAAATAAATTTACATATGAGGAATTCAATATTATACTTATTCAAATTGAAGCAATAGTCAATTCACGTCCCTTGTGTCCTCTGTCTTCCGATCCTAACGATTATCAACCTCTTACTCCTTCACATTTTCTAATTGGACGACCACTGGTAACTGTACCTGATCCAAATTTATTGGAATTACCTGTGGGACGATTGTCAAGGTTTCAACTGTTGCAAACCATTATTCAAGGTTTCTGGAAGCGATGGCACCAGGAATATTTAACAACTTTGCAGCAAAGATGTAAATGGAGAACATCGTCTCCAAATTTAAAGGTCGATACGATGGTAGTGATACGAAACGATAACACTCCACCGTGTAGTTGGCCATTAGGCCGCATTGTGGAACTCCACCCAGATGAACATGGTGTAGTTCGAATTGTGTCGGTAAAAACTTCAAAGGGAGTTTTCAAACGCGCCGTGGTTAAAGTGTGTCCACTTCCGGTGCTGACAAACAATGACATTTAATTTCAGTTTCAACTAACTCTGTGTTTAGAATTTATTCAATTTATTTCTATTAATGTTTAACTATTTATCACGTTATATTCAATATTATTTATTCTGATGTAAGCGTACGTTTATGTTGGAGCTGCGATAAACGATAAGAGCGACGATACTAGCGAAGCAAAGAAAATGATGTCATTATTTTATATGCAGGTGTTTATATTGGAGCGATGCGTTAAGACACGCTTGGCAGCCGAGCAACGATAAGAGCGGCGCTAATTGTACTGCCTATTTTCTTTGCTTTTATCAGGTGTGGTCGGAATGGATATCGACAGCTTAATTAGTGAAATATTTGTTAGATCCCCCTTGTGGGATCAAAAAGATAAAAATCATCATAACAGATTTGTTCTTGACAAATTATGGGACGAAGTAGCTGTAAAATTGAATACAACACGTAAGTAGAAAAGTATTTCTTCTTCAGAATCACTCATTTTTAAACAAAATATTTTTAATTTTGGTTTGATTTAGATAATAAATGAAACGTCACCTACAAAGCAGAGATCGTCGCTATTGTCGAAGCTCCACTATAAACTGCATATCATAGAAATGAATTTTGCGCTGCTCTTCTCGCTGCTCTCATCATTTATCGCAGCTCCAACATAAACGTACCCTTATATGTATACTATTTTATTTGTGTGTACGATGTTATCTTTTAATGTGTTTAATGTAATTGTTAATCGACAGATAATGATCAGTCCTCACCAATTCAGATTGGTTGAAAACCCTTAGTTTTCAACAGGGGAGTATGTTCGGGCAATTTTGCTTATATGTTAATTTAATATTATGTGGTGTCAATTGAGTACGGCACTGTTCACTATTTGTAGGTACGCGCAGGCGTCGATTGCAAGTGGTAAGTTGTTCTTTGGTTAACTAATTTTAATGCGTTCTTAAGTATGAAACGAAACAGTCGTGTTCCATAATGCAATTTATTGTATTATGACAATTATTTCAATTATAACATACATATTTCAATGTTCATTATCATTATTATAAAGTGTTGTTAAGTGTATTCGATTTCAATATAATCATTTTACATCATTTGAGCTTTAATACCTCTTCCAAGGCAAAAGGCATAGTAATGAGAAGAACCCGTACCTATGCAATTATACAGACCGCTAATTAAAACAATCGAAGGGCCTAGGTATTCTGGAAATTAAACGAATAAAGAATATTTGGATTTAAATATTCAAAGGCGTTTACAGAAATATTAAGAAATTTTTATTACGTTCTTTAAAAATTCAATGTTATGCTTTTTCGTAGTTCAAGAATTACTGATTTTAATAATTGCTAAAAGTATTTAAATTATATTTATATATTTTAAGCTGGGGAAAATTTAATTATTACGTATTTTAACATGGGAGCTTACGACTTGCGTTAAGTTGACCTTCAATATGATTATATGAAATATGAATCTTCAATAAGCCGCTCTAAGGAATTTTGTCTTTATATAAATTATTAGAATTAAATTAAACAATGCGTATTCTAAGGTTCTAAGCTTAAATTATTTAACTAATACTAATTACTATATAATTTAATCTGTGAAAAATTTAATTATTATCAACGTATTTTAAAAGTATTGAATTTATACGAAGATAAAACCGAGTTACTAAATTGTCATCCAGTTCTGATTTATGTTTGAAATGTTTGCTTGCAATGTCTGTAAGATGCAACTTTTGAATTTGAACTTCGCGCCAACGTCCTCTCCAGAAAAACCGCCATCTATTGAGAACTAACAAAGTTCAAACCTAAAATCACACTTCTTCGACGACACGGAAAATAACCTGGACCACCACGTTGTGAAATACCTACGATCGCCATCTAGTAACCAAATTCTTTCTTCCGGTGCACAAGACATAATGTCAAAAACAACTGTAACAAAACAAATGATCGCTCCGAAAGAGAGACGAACATTAACTTCCAACACAAATAAAACTACCATATTTGGGCATGTCAATTCTTTTATTATCTTTAATATTCTTGTTTGAGGAATTTAACCTGAAGCAATGATTTACCTAAATCGTGACCTAATAAATCTGTAGATTTAATTACCCTGAAAGTCGATTTGTTTTAAATCGCTTTATGTTATTTTGATAACTTTTTTTTAAATTCCTTGTTTGGATTCAATCCTTTGGATTGTAATAATCTTTTCTTCATGTACTTAGTACATTTATTGAAGATTGTGGGAAGCTATGTGTTTTACTGAAACACTAGCTGTTAATGGAAAAATACCTTTTAATCTACCTTTAAATAATCACCCTTGAATTACAATTTACTACATAATTAATTGTAACTTATTTAAACTCAGTTGAAACAATAATTTATATTTGGCTTGCTGGTTTAAATCAAAATTCAGTGAAGATCAAGGAATCCTTCGTTGGTTTTATAGTGGCTAAAATATTATATATCTCGCCGGGCCCAACGTTCTTCTAGAAAAACATAGAGAGGTACAGCTGTTCAAATACAAATTAAAATCACAACCTAATTCAAACAAGTTCAACCATCCTGTATTTGAATAATAAAGATACCTAATTTACCAATATTAAAACCCAGATCTAAGTTACGACAACTTAATTAACTACAAATCTTTGGGAACAGTTCAATGTAATTTGCTTTATGGTTTGCTTTTATGCAGAGTGGTCGTGCGTAATTTATCTTCCACGCCACTAGGGGTTGTTTTAATCTTTTACCTAAATCGGAGAAGCTAAATGTACACATACGAACCCAAAATCATTGTATTAAATAAGTTAATCATCTACCACGATATAAAGATTTGTAAACTTATCGTACATCATTACTCAGCCTTGTGGGGACGTAGTAACTGATTGAATGCATTTAATCAAGTCTTTATACCTGCAAACAATTAGCAATAACTTTGACAAACACCCTGTATATAAATATTTACTTTACTAACAGATTACCTAATTTTAAATAAAGAAACCTATTATTTATAAACCTAATCTCATTTGAAATTAAAACACCCTGTATATAAACATACTTGCATTTTCTTGGTTTGAATAAAACAAGTTACCATTAGAAAGTTGACCTTGCAGTTTAAAAGAATCCCTTTGTGCCTTTCTAACATGTGGCAATGATCTACATTTAGCCTTGAATAGAATAGTAAAAATTTTCCACTGTCGCACCCTTGAATCTACAACACCCGGCGTGGGTTACTACACCCCCTGACCTACGTATCCTAATAATGCCCGCACTCTTTCACCTTGTAACAAATATTTTCCATAAGTGAACTATTTCTACCTTTAATAATAAATAACTTTAAAATGCATTTAGAAAACCAAATTTAACTATAATGTAAAACCGTTTAAAACAACCTGTTAAGTTTCTATTATTTGAAACAATGAAATTATGTTAAACACGAATCAATTGAATTAACATATTTTGCCCAAATTTTTAGTAATAAACAAAGAAACCTTATTAATTAATGCATAAATTATACCTGTTAATTAGAACAAAAGCACACTAAAGAAAGCTAACACTCAGAAATTAACTGTATTCAAAATAAAGAAATGCCGGTCAACTTGTACGTGCAATGGTTTGCAAACGACGATCCTTGGTAACAAAGAAGTGACGCTACATTTTGCAATTTTGACCCTTAAAGAATCACTGTCTTTCTCTACCAATAGGTGTCGCTCCAAAATGTGACTAAAATTGTGAATATACAGGGCATAGAAACTTATTTTAAACCAAAAGAAGCGGTAAATAAAAATTTAAATTAATTTTAAAAACTCAATATTACATATCTTTATTTTATATTTTGTGAGTAGTTAAACAGTAGGGGTAGACGGGGCTAAATTCAACAGGGGTGCATTGCAACAATCGATTTAAATCTTCCGCCGATCGAGTTTTCAAACAATTTCTTAATTAGCACGATAGATGGCAGTGCAGTGCACATTTTGGTGAAATTTCAGTTGTTTCTGTCAAGTTTAACGAAAGCAGTTCGATAAAGTGTGTTTTTGACTACATAAAGTGATTTTTTCGTAAAAAGGTAAATGTTTTCTCTTATTTTTTAGTTTTATTATCTAAATAATGCGTAGTATTGATTACTTTGCTTAAAATTCTTACAATGTAATCGTAAATCGCAAATTCTGTCAATCCTAGAAGCCTAAGAAGTTTTTAGGTTAAATGTCAACTTGGTGCTATGGGGAAAGTTGCAACAAACGCACCGGGGCTATTTGCAACATGTTGCAACTAGCCCCTTAGATACTAAATACGATTAATATGTTTTGGTGTGTTATGCTGTGACTGATTGTGTGTGTTTTTTTTAGAATAACGATAAGAAATCATAAACGAAACACGGATAGAGGTATAACGACTTTAGACGTAATGAAAAGAGCAGCTAATTTGGTGACGGAGAATGTTGGAAAGAAACAGTTTTCAATCAGTAATGTGGCAAAACAATTTGACATCCACTATTCCACGCTGTCAAGGTTTATCGCCAAAATGAAGAAAAATGTAGATGAAGTTCAGCAAAAACAAATTACTTGTGGTTATAAAAAACACCGCCAGGTGTTTATCGATGAAAATGAAAAAATTCTTAGTGAATATATTCGTCGCAGTAGTGATATTTTGTATGGTTTGACACCATTTGATGTAAGGAAATTAGCATATGAATGTGCAAAAAAATTTGGTGTTACAGTTCCACCATCTTGGAAAGAAAGAAAAATGGCAGGTGTTGACTGGTTGAATTTTTTTCTCAAACGAAACCCAACCCTTTCAATTCGCCAACCAGAAGCTACCAGTTTAGCCCGTGCGGCAAGTTTTCATAAATGTAATGTTTCGGAGTTTTTTAAAAAATTGTCAGATGTTTTAGGCAGGCACAAATTTACGCCATCCAAAATTTATAATGTTGACGAGACTGGACTTTCTACAGTTTTGAAGCCTAATAAAATTATAGCAAGGAAAGGAACAAAACAAGTTGGTAAAATTACATCAGCAGAGCGAGGAGAATCGATAACTATAGAAGTTGCAGTAAATGCCCAAGGCAATTCCATTCCACCAATGTTTTTGTTTCCAAGAAAGAATTTTAAAGATCATTTTATAAGGGATGGGCCTCCAGGATGTATTGGAGCTGCAAACGGTTCAGGTTGGATGACGGAAGAAACTTTTTTAATGTTTATCAAACATTTTATTAAGGAAGTTAAGCCATCACCTGAGGACCCAGTAATTCTGCTTCTGGATAACCACTCATCACATTTGAGTTGTGATGTTCTAGATTTGTGCAAAACTATGGGAGTTATAATGTTATCATTTCCACCACATTGCTCCCATAGATTACAACCTTTAGATTTATCTGTGTTTGGGCCTTTTAAAAGATTGGCTAGCAATGGCATTGATTCGTGGCTCAAAAATAACCCGGCGAACAGTGGCACGACGGTGTTGCCGCTTACGTCTTTTCCGACATTTTGGAAATAATAGGCGTTTACGAAAATTATACCGGTATATACCGGTGTAACCATTTGCGTTCGAAAATTGTACCGGTTGATGGAAGCAGCGTTCGTAAATTATACCGATCCACCGACTTCATCAACCGGGTACATTATTTGTGCACCGAGAAATTTTGCCGGTAAATCTGGTGCATTACGTCTTTAGTTCGACATAACCTTACATAAATATCGTTTTGTAGGATTTGTTTCACGGTTTTATTAATAAAATGTCGGACGAAATACAAATGGGAAAATGCGCTATGCGTGGTTTAGAAGGAGAGCTGAATTATATTCAACAACATTTTGAAGAAGCTCATACTACTGATGTTAATAATGAAGGTAAATAAAAACCAATTTCTTGGTCATTGAATAATAATTGCTTTTCTTATTTAATGGTAAAGTTATCTCCTATATTTGCAATTTTATTTTATCCAGAAACCAACAACGTGAATGAGTCGGGAGTAAATCGAAAGTGGACCGATGCAGGGATAAAACTGTTGCTGCACACTTATCAGGAACATGAGCATATCGTCGGCGATCTGACAATACCTGCTAACTGACATTTTGGCCAAATGCGGATTTTTATGTAGTTAGCAACATAATTTCATTGCGCACATATTTCGAGTGTCTGCTAAGTACAAAAAAATTTAATCTTTACGTTTTTCGAAATAAGCAATACCTGCTATCTATAACCCCTCCCACTTAAAGCGACAGTAACTGCTATCTTTCAGTTCTCTGCATTCTTGTGTACTGGTTACACAATCACGTGTTTGTTTTTCAGTATTAGTGCTTTTTAAAGTGTTCAGGCGATATCTAGGAAACAATAAATAAACTTACAAGGTACTGTAATAATATATATTATCTTTATACTTTAGCGTAATAGTTTAATGATGATAAAAATATCAATCAAATTTGAACATTATTCATTTTATTTTGTAGAAAAATGACTTCACGAGCCAACATGCCAGTAGTGATATCAAACGATGTAGAAATACAGAATCAAGGAATAGAAATGTTTGAATGGGATATTCCGTTATTTACTGATCAAGTTGTTAATTTAAATTTACAAGAAACTAATAGTCTGAAACCAAGTACTAGTCTAAATATTCCTTATCGAGATTCTGTAGGGGAAATTCGAGGAAATAATTCAGACAATCATTCAATTGAGCATAATTTTGATCCTGATATAGATTATGCGGTGCACCCGAACTGCACCACGAAAAGATTAAATCACAAATCTCCTACCCGAATTGCACCACCGTATTTTCAGGTAAACACCTCACCAAGGGTCGGTCGTCCGAATTGCACCACCGTATTTTCAGGTAAACACCTCACCAAGGGTCGGTCGTCCGAATTGCACCACCTATATTGTAATATTTTAGGTAAGGTGGTTTTATTGTTAAAAGTTAAAGCACAATGCTGGAGTTTAAATGAATGAGTTAAAATTCTTATCAATGAGTAATAACAGTTAACAGTTATTGCTGGCGCTAAACATCAACATTGTGCTTGGACTTGCAAAGGAAAAGGTAGTAAGTTGTATTTATTGAAAGTGAATAGTAGTATACAGTGTGACATTTTTTATCATGGAAACCGAAATTATGTTTAGTGAACGGGGAAAAAAACTACTTGTGGTTAATAATTATAATTTTTATAAAGTGCGCGAAGTCAAAACTACCGGTGAAGTATGTTGGAGATGTACTTGTCGGACATGTATTGTAAGACTATTTACAATATCGGAAGATAAAATTATATCTCGAATAGTTGGTGTACATAATCACGATGGTCTCGCGGAAAATGTACTTGCGCGAAAGATTGTAAGCAACGGAGTAAAAAGAAAGGCCAGTGAGGATAACTTGTCGGAGAAGCCTTCCAAATTAATCCATTCTGAATTAGGTGCCGAAGCAACTTCAAGGCTTACTTCGAAAGATATTAAATATATCAAAAACAATTTCAGTTGTAACAAACTCAAAAATAATCCTAAATTGCCGAAATGCATAATGGACGTACATGAGTATCTCGATTTGGTTGAAGTAAAAACTGTTCAAAACGAAAACTTCTTAATAATAAACGACAATATATTAAATATAGTGGTTTTTTGCTGCAATTCGAATTTACAGTTTATGTGCCAGCAAACTACACTATATGTTGATGGAACATTTGACTACTGCACTAAATATTTTTTGCAATTGTTCACTATTTTTGCTTTGGCAAATGATGTTTATGTACCAGTAGCATACTCATTATTAAAAAATAAACAAAAAGACACTTATGGTAATTTGTTTAGACTGTTGAAGCAAAAGTGCCAAGAAAATGATCTAACTTTTGAACCGAAACATATCGTTGTAGATTTTGAAATAGCAATACATGCAAGTGCAAGAGAAAATTTCCAAGGAGTGAATATTATTGGATGCCGTTTTCATCTCACACAGTCTTGGTAAGAATCGAAAACTTCCATCTCATTTTTATATCGGTCATAAGGGGTAAAATCATTAAAATTTGAATAATTTTTCACTTGTTAAATTTGTTTTTGCAATATTACGATATTAATGTTAAAATCCCATTTATTCAAAATAAATTCTTTTCAAAGTAAAAATAAAACAATTTAAAGTAAAACAAAGTAATATGATTTTAAAAATATGCTAATTATTTGTTAGGTGGAGGAAAATTCAACAAGTAGGTCTGTCTAATGAATACAAGGAAAAAGATTCTATGATAGGAAAGTGGCTGCGTCATATTTTTGGCTTAATTTTTCTCAAACCCGAAGAAGTTGGTGATGCGTTTGTTTTTGACTGGCAGTGTGAACAACCAGATGATCCAAGAGTTTTAAAATTTACAGAGTATGTTATTGAAACATACATTCAAGAAGACGCCAATTTTCCTCCTGAAATTAAAAAAATATTGCTCCTCTCCACATCCCAATATACATGTATTTTTGGATGTATTGAAAAACATGCAAAAAGATGCTTATATTAAAATCAATTCGGTACATCTTAATGAAAAAAGAATTATCAGGAAAGAAGTTCTTCAGGGACAGAAATTTATTCAAAATATGATAGATGATTACAGATTGGGAAGGATAAGCAGAAAAAGTTTTGTTCAATGTGTGTCGTATAGATTTAGTTCGCTCAATATTTAATTTTATTATAATCTATAAATAAACATAATTTTTATATTGTATTTAAAAAATTAGAAAAATGTACAACAGTAGTACATATAATATTTATGTAACATGTATTCCGCTAAATTAAATGTAACTTACAAAAGTATTTATCAAGTTTCGTACACAAAATTGACTACTGACTGAAATATTTTATCTTAAAATTTAAATTAAACTTCCCTCATTTACGTAATAATAATGTTTTTGTACTTGTCTAACTTTCGATACTTATTCCATTTTGCCTGTATTTGTGTTCTTATCTCCTTTTGAATAAAATGTTTTTTTAAATTAATTTCTATTGGGTTATTATTTTATTAATACCTACTCCGACCCTGTATAATATAATATGAATTAATATATTAAACTCGAAATTTAAATTGCAAAGAATTTAGATATTTCTGTATTTATTTCTTTAT
The DNA here is from genome assembly GCA_932274525.1 of Podabrus alpinus. Lineage (NCBI taxonomy): Eukaryota > Metazoa > Arthropoda > Insecta > Coleoptera > Cantharidae > Podabrus > Podabrus alpinus. The sequence goes on from OW026452.1 coordinate 70,412,296, forward strand.
ATTATCTGTTTGCTTGTGATACCTGCTCGGTTTGCTCGTGGTGCAATTCGGTAAGGCGATTACGGAACGACATTTGACCGTGGTGCAGTTCGGTCAAGGGATTACTTTTACCTGGGTACAAGAAATGATCCCTGATAAGCCGTGGTGCAGTTCGGGTAGCACCAGATTATGATCCTAATAGCGAAAGTGATAATGAAAGTGATGATCTTGACAATGAAGCCAACCAAAAAGAATTTAGGAGTGTAAACACCTTAATCAATAATAATGAAGTTGATTGTGGAGATATGAATGAAGGTCGAAAAAGAAGAAAGTTAGCGGACAAAAATCAATGGAAAAGGATCAAAAACAAAGAGGCTAGAATGATAGGCGAAAAATATGTGGAATTTTCCCGAGACAAAATAAAAAATTTCAACATAACGTACCACGAGAGGCAAGAAAAATTGGAGAACGGTGCTCATCCAAGTTGTGTTCGAGCTCAAAGAAAAGATTTTGTAATACTTTTACTGAAGACATTAGAAGAGAATATTTTGTTAACTTTTGGAAAAGCATGACATGGGATCAAAGAAAAGTGTTTGTATCTGGGCATGTCAGCCTTCAAAGCACATCTAGAAAAACAACAGATAATGAAGAAAGTAGAAGAGGAAACACCTTAATTTATAAACTGCATAATGGCAAAGAAACGGTTCAAGTTTGTCGGAATACATTTCTGAGTATTACTGGATTAGGACGTTCCACGGTAGAAAGCTGGGTGAAAAATAGTACGTATGACATGAACAATTCAAAATGCAAAGAAAATAAAGAGCGCAAAAATTCAAACCATCGAGCCAAACAGTTTAAAGTAGAACTAACCTCTGTGAACAATTTTTTTGATGATTTGCCCAAACAACCTTCGCATTATGTTAGAAAAGATACTACTTAATAAGTTATATCTAGAGCAGCATTTTACGACGCTAAAGCAATTGTACACCGTTTATAAAGAAGTGTGCGAAAAAAGTCATAATATTAATTATCTTGGAATTAAGAAATTTAAACAAATATTCAACGAGAAAAATCTTAGTTTATTCTCTCCCAAAAAAGATCGCTGTGACTTGTGTAATGAATATGAAAATAAAAATATCAGTGAAAATGTATGGAAACAACACATCGATGAAAAAAATAGTGCGAGAAACGAACAATCAAACGATAAGGCCAAAGCAATTAAAAATGAATGTATTGTGCTGTGTATGGATCTACAAGCTGTGAAATTAACCCCATCATTAAATGCTACAAAAATTTATTTTAAGATAAAATTAGGATGCCATAACTTCACGATTTATAACACTGCTAGTCATCAAGCTACGTGTTACTGGTTTACTGAAATTGATTGTGGATTATCAGCCAGCACTTTCGTTTCATGTGTTATAGATTACCTAGATAGACATTGTCTTGAAAAAAATCTCCCAATAATTATTTATTCCGATGGTTATACGTTTCAGAATCGGAACAACGTTATGGCAAATGCTTTATTAAATTTTGCTATAGTACACGGAATTTCGATTACCCAAAAATATCTTACAAAAGGTCACACGCAAATGGAATGCGATTCCGTGCATAGTTGCATTGAAAGAAAACTAAAAAACAGAATAATTGAATTGCCCAGTGATTACATCAAAACAACTAAGGAAGCTAGAACAAAGCACGAGCCATATGAAGTTATTCAACTGACTCATGAATTTTTTAAGGATTTCAGTAAAGCTGAATGGCTACGTTACTCCTCAATTAGACCTAACAGAGAGGCTCATGTCACAAACATTAAAGCCCTACACTATGACTAGTGGTGGTATAAAAGTGAAACTTAGTTTTGACGATCCATTTACTGAACTTCCATTAAGATCCAAGAACATTGCCCCGGTTTTAAGTTATCCTAAGATGTACACACACCCCTTGCCAATCACTCAAAAGAAATGGAAGCATTTACAGGAGTTAAAAAGCGTTATTTCTCAGGATTGCCACTCGTTCTATGACTTACTTCCATACCGTCGGGAACGTATAGTTACCAATGAAACTGCTATTTTAGAGGAAGAAGAAAACGAGGAACCTCCAGTTAAAAAAGCAAAAACCAAGCATAGACAAAAAAAATAATTTGTACTTAAATTTTATTTTTTATAACCATTTTTTATACTTTTTACTTTTTGTATACTTATTTAGAAATCTAGTATTCTTTATAAATTCCAACAAAATAATAATAATAAATTTGTTCTTAAAAATAATGCTGTTCTTGAATAATTATTATTCTAGCTCTAATAAATCCAAGTAGTAATGTCACAACAATATCTGGTAAGTACACAAAAGAAAGAAGCAGTTTCTGCTATCTACATTTACTTGGATGCAAAGCAATTTTTTTGTAAAAATACAACTAATTCCTACTTATTTAACGGTAATTATTCAATTGAAATAAATTATAACTTCCAAAATTCCCATCAACTAAGTTTATTCAGTTTTTTTGGTCTCCTGTAAAATAGAGATTTTGCAGTTAGCAGTTATTGTCAGATCACCGGCGATATGTTGAAATCAGCCAAAAAAACCAATAAATGTGTATGGAAATTAATTGCAATTAATGCACACGGATTTGGTTTTACTTCCGATGAATGCGACATGAAGTTTCGTAATCTAAAAAATACTTACAAAAGCATCAAAGATAGTAATGGAAAAACAGGGCGAGGTGCAAATTCTTGGTAATATTTTCAAAATTTTGAAGATATATTTAGTCAAGATCCCGATATTGTACCACACTGTATTACCAGTAATACATCTGGAACAACTTTGGAAACCCAGTCTGATTCTGAAGCAGGCCCTTCTATCTCTACTAAAGATTCTCGTCCTTTAAGCAGAAATGCGGTATGTAATACATATTTAGTTCGAGATTGTATAAAATACTAACTTTATGCTTTCTTAGATGTTAAATGAGCAAAAGTGTTTTTCTGAAATGTTGTTGTTTAAATTTATTTTACTTCAAATTATATTTTAAAGAAAACATGATTGACTGTGAAAACTGAGAAAATTTTAAATGAAAGAGATTGTGAATTTTACGTGAATTTAATGAACACACTTTAAATAATTTGTGAAAATATAATCTTAACCTAACTTATCTTTACCCCAACCAATTTTTAATTACTAAATTAAATTATTACTAACTTTCTATATCCTAATACGCTTTGTCTTCTCTTCAAACCAATCCAATCCCATAATTTCAATTAATTTCCAATTAATATTTCATTTAATAAATTGCAATTTAATCTTCCCTTCCAGTGGTTTTAAATTTTCTTCACAATCTTTTCACTAAATGTCTTTGCATTAAAACTTATTGTCCACTTCGTCCCAACTTAGAAATTATTCACTTAATTAACTTATTATCATTACATGTCACTTCCGTTAATATCACCTTACGATTTTTTTTTATTTCAAATTTATATTTCGGTGATTAAAATTTAACATTTTATGAAAATTTCGACATTACTCTAACGTCGACAAAATCAGAATGAATGGCTCCCAAATTTGCGCTTCTATTTATACTTTTTTATAAAATTTACAAAAATTAGTTTGCCATCATGATACAATAAAGTTTAAAGATATGCTACTATAAGGGACCATTTTCGTCCGGTTCTGCGCGTGACGTCATCTGGCTAGTAAATAACGTCGATTTAATTCAAATAGGTATGGCAAATAACGAAAATGTTGTGATTTCTTTCACTTTAAATCACAACTATTGAAATAAAACACATAAGAGTATAAAATCATAATATTTATTTAATAATGCGCTAAAATAGAAAAAAACACTATTCAAATAAAACATAAATTCAAGGAGAGGAATATTGAAAGTGTCGACTTTTATTCAATAAACAGAAAAAGATTATACACAAAATTTTATTTTTCAACCTTATTTAAAAATTATAAATTTTATAAAAAATTATTATAAAAAAATAAAACTATTCAAATGAAACATAAATTCAAGAAGGAGAGGAATATACAAAGTGTTGACTTTTATTCAATAACAGAAAAAGATTTTACACAAAATTTTATTTTACAACCTTATTTAACTTTCTTTTTCTGCTAATGAAATTATCAGTTAACTCCTTATTTAACTGTCGCAATCTAAAAAACATCCTAGTCCTAAAAAATATTTTTTCGACATTTTCAGTACATTGTACATTATTACTTTTGTCTAGCAAGTTTTTTAAATAATTTTTTAAAACTTAGCTAGCCTAGCTAATTTCAAAATTAACAAATTATTTCTTGGTGGCCCAACCATAAATTCCTAAATGAGCGTTTTCTCGAAACAACGATTTTGGAGATACTGCGTTTTAGCGTTGGACGGCAGAATAGCCTTCAACCCTTTTGGATTGTAAGATAACATTCTCCTTGAAATTCTTTTATTTTCAATTATATTTAAGTGTGACCTCCAATTTTCTCTATATTCTGAGATTCTGAGAAGGTCCTCATTTGTGCCTAAGTCAACTTAGTTGACCCCCTTTTATTTTTAAAATTATGTTGAATGATAAAATAAAGCAAAAATTGTAAAATTTGAGTCTGTGTAAAATTAATGATGCAAAGTTTAAAATGTTAAATCACCCATCTTTTGTGCGAAAGAGAAGGTCTCAATCCGAACAAACTGTATTGTAAAAGTAACAATTGAAAATGCACCTTTACTTTCGTACAAGGGAAATAAAGGAACCGCCAACAAGTAACATCCATTTAGATTTGTCAAGAATCATAAAAGTCAATAAAAGTTATTGCCTAAAAGGACCCCGCGAGAATGTAAAATAAGCAGAAATCTAAATTTGCGTGTTTTGTGCTGAGGAAACTTGAAGTTTTTATGGGAATTAATGGGAGAAACTCGAAAGTTAAATCATAGAATTTTTTAGCCACCCGCCGCATCACCTGCGCGCTAGCATAATGAACTATTCTTCTTTTCAAAATTAAGGGATGTTGCAAACAATCGAAAGACATACCATTCTCCCACGGCTCAGCCCAGCTGCGGCAAATAGAAATTCCTCAGAAAGCCTCCAAGACGGTGTGAGCTTGAGTAAAAACGCACATACGTCTTACACATAAAATCACTCCACCTATGAGAAGGGGAAACCCAATAAATAGGTCTGTTAAGCAAAAACTCAGTTAGTTGTCAGTTGTCAATTATCCACATATTCGCGAGTCGTCATTAAGTTAAATGTTATTAAGAAATTATAGGTATACGCGAAAGTTAGTTGTCAATTATTACGCGAGTTAGTCATAAATTTATTCAAAGTGTTGTCGTTAGTTCATCATTTTAAGTTGATCAATTCAGTTATTCAAATATACGCGAAAATCTGTACGGAAATTAATAAGTTATCATAATATTAGACGGTTAACCATTTTAAGAATTATTAATTGTTAAAAGTAATTATCGAGTTGAGTCATCATCGAGTTAAGGGTTCAAAATTATCAAAGGGATTTCACGTAAAAGTCCAAGGAGTTTCCTCACACGGACTACAGAGAGGTATTTGGGAAATTTTATATAAATATAAATTAATATCTTTATGTTTATTACTTGTTGCGCATTATTTAAAAATATTATTGAGATTGTTAGTTAAGAATATCATTCATTGTAATTTAGATTAATTGGACCCCCTTATGCAGAAAGGAACCAACCCACAAAATTGCAAAAATCAACAAAATGTATTTACTGGTATATATAAATTTCTTCTTTTTAGTGAATTTTACAGAACCCTCTTATTTAATTATTTAACATCATTTTTATCAATCTAAAGAAAACATAAAATCCGTAACCCTTATTCAACAAATTGCAGCAAGGAACCAATGGATAGTTCTTTTCTGCAAATTGAAACTGATGAATATACTATGTGGGAATACTGGTTTATACTGGTGGGTTAGTTCCTTTCTGTAAAAAGTACATAATCATAACCTATAAAACGTATTGTTATTGTGTATGTTGGCTAGTTAGTAGATTATAGTTTTGATCATAAAGGTGTCTAATAATATTGTTTTAATAAAGTTTTAAAGTGTTAATTTCAATCCTCAAAAACTTAAAAATCTACAAGAAATGCTACACTTGATTAGCGAAGATGCTAAACCATTCTATATGGCTTTGGTATCTGATAACCAAGTTGAGGATGATTTAGATGGATTTGGAGTACCACCTGATTTTGATTTATCTTTTGAAAATGAATAAATTAATGAGTTTTATATTAATACTTTTTAAATAATTTTTTAACAATAAAATAATTAGAAAAATGAATCGTTGTTTAAAACATAGTTTAGAACTAACCAGATAATTCACAATTTTCCAAAAAGCAGAAAAGAACCAATCCACATTTTTTCGAAAAAAGAGGTTTAAATATAATTTTTTCTTTGGGCTATTAGGTTATCTAGATTAACTAAAGTGTCTTTTAAATTATAAACATGAGCAGTACCCTTCATTTTTAGATTTGTAAAAAACATACATCTCAAAAGTTAATTGCAATTTTCTCAGTTTCATGATTTTATGGTTGGTTCTTTTCTGCATAAGGGGGTCCAATTATTAATTTAATAAAATCAATTAGTTCAATTAATTCTTTTCTTGCGACACGGCTGTGCTCGTACTGTGAGCTGAAGAATATTGTTTGTCATATCATTTCCCCACGACTTCGAGGAAGCCGCATCCCGCTACTCAATAGCAAACCAAGTAAGAAGAGGCGTTCCCGTATTATTCGATAAAAAAACTGTTGAATCCATTGATTTTGCAATTAACTTACGAGGTAATTTTTCACTCGAAGATAATGAATTTTTATTTGGATGTCCTGGAACGGGGAATCCTATTGCGGGAACAGCCGTTTTACGTAAACATGCAAAGCTGGCATTAGGAGATGGTAAAAAGGCATCATTATTAACGTCAACCAAATTACGCAAACATTTAGCAACTGTAATGCAAATTTTGAAAATGGACAAGAACGAACTCGAGCAGCTAGCTACATTTATGGGCCACACAGAAAAAACGCATACAGAATTCTACCGATTACCCGACGACCTACATCAAACAGCCAAAGTCAGTAAACTATTATTACTCTCACAACATCATTCGATTGAAAAATTCAAAGGCAAGAAATTAGAAGAAATTGAATTTGAAGATGAAATTATAGAAGATCATGGTTCTGATGAGGAGAAAGATGACAATTTACCAATTTTTGAAGATATGGAAATAAATAATAAAGTAAACCGAAAAAAAATCTGAAGAAGACGCTTATCAAGTTTCACAAAAAAATAAAATCAAAAAAGGAAGAAAGCGGACTTTGACAGCTTGGACAGAACTTCAAAAGAAATTAACTGAAGAGTTTTTTAAAAAACATATTAAACAAAAAATTTCACCAAAGAAATGTGAAGTAATGAAGTTGGTACGATAGATAGTCATCCTGATGTGTTCAATAATAAATGTTGGCAAGTAATAAAGGTGTTGTAACAAACCGCACCTTCAGTTCAATTATAATTATGTTTACAAACATTGAGTTTGTACGAATAACTTCCGACATAGGTAATTTCTATTATTAAACTGACTGAGGTAAAATTATAAATACCTCAGTTATTGTAAAAAGTATAAGTAATAGGCAAGTAAGATGCGAACACCCCGTACATTGATTTGACGAAGGAAAGTTTGTACATTAATTTAAAGTATCCGAGATAGCAAGGGCCACCCTTCGAACGGAAAGCCGGGCGCGACCACCTGGTTGAAATCTAGCCTGGTTATTACTCCAATTCCTTAGTTAAATAAATGCGATGGGCAATAAATAAGCCAATTTTAATACATTTCACTTGCTAGAGGAAATGAGGCATTAAGAACGGTGCGGCCGACAAGAAATACTCTACTAATAAATATTAAAACTTAACGATAGAGTGTAATTTCGACTTAACGCCTGATTTGCCTTAACGAAGATTGGGAAATATTTTATAGCTTAAGTAACATAAAATCTGTGGGAAAACTACCCTGGTCACACAGTAAATTAGTTACACACATGCAAGGAAGTAAGTTTTGAGATACCCAATTAATAAGACACCCCTCTTGTAAATTAAGGGAAAAGTCACACACGCGATTGGCCAAAGAGTTCAAATCGAAGGCGTGATGTTCCTATTCAGAAAACGGGGACAAGTTGATAAAAGACCCAGGAACGAACTTTTTAAAAAGAGTGACACAGTTCCGCAGTTCCGCGATTTTTACATTATTCCATTTAGTAACCCAAACGGGCGAATTTTCATTTCAAGAGTTAACCGAGCTCGACAATTCGGCATAAAAATTCAACGTGTAATTTATTCTAAGTTAAGTGTAAAATTCATTCATTCATATTGTTATTATTTTTATACTTCGATTTCGGGAGCGCGATCGGAATTAATCTCTATGCAGTGTTAATATTGTAAATTTTCGTCACTTCATTGTAAATCATTAAAACGAACCGCCATCTAATAAATACAGTTTTATCATTTGGGATTACAAGGATTACATCTCAGACCTTACTAGGTATCATATAACCCGTAGTTGATTACTGTGGTAGTTTTTTGTAATTTGTATGTGTGTTATTGTTGTGGATTTTTGAAGTCCTAAATTAACCCAATTAATTGTAAAGGATTGTATTAATTGATTTTTGGTGTACTTGTGTAACATTCTGTATCATTCTGTACAACATATTTAATTCATTAATACACAATTATACCAAACTTAACTCTTTCTCTGGTTGTCACTCCGTCAACCGATTGTTAATTAGTAAAGTGGATTTATCTCTCTGGGTTTTCCTACGGCTCTAATAGAGGAGTCACGTTACCTGAACAAACAACAACGTCCAGTTAAAAAGGATTCAATTTAAGAGGTTTCTTAATCTACCTCAGAAATTAACCGCCCCAAAGTGGTTATTACGAGAAAATAACACATTAAGTGGTGGCAGCTATCAATCGTATTAAAACCAAAACAACCCCCTTTAATTAAAAACAGGGTCCAGTTTTGTTACATGTTGTCAGAGGTGGGATTAAATTTAATTAACGCACCTCCGATTTGTTACATGGTGACAGCGCATGGGATTTTTGGTAATTACGATTTTTCAAAATCAAAAGGAGAGATAACGACATTAACTAATTACAGTCAAATTTAATCAAGTCTTTAATTTTGTTTTGTCACTTAAATAAAACACCACATACGTTACAGAGAAATTACAGTAAATTTGTTTAAGGCTGCTTTACCACCATAGCATCTCTGTAGATTTAATATAATTGTTACTATTCAATGAATTTCAATGAAATTTGTACCTTGTAAGCTTGAATGTATTATAAATCGATCTGTTGTCTCAGATTTCTGATTGAATTTTCCAATTTTCCAGAAAAAAATAATTTATCTATAAATTAAAGAAATTAAAATATGTAAGACAACAATTTTATACAAAATTTAATTTCAATAATATTTTCTTTATGACAAAATGTTATATTTTGAAGTCTAAAGTGAGTAATTAAGAGTTTAAATTTTTATAAATAAGAATTATTTCTTACCTTGTTGCATTGGCGCGTACCAAATGAACTAGTAAACTATATCGTCGTTCTCTCACTTGCTGTCTCCTAAGAAAGTTATTACTAAGAAAGTGTCAAGATAAACAAGCCATCTATGCATAAACATTCAATATAAATAACAGAATGTGAAAATAAAACTCATTTTGAGCCGTAGTGCGAAATTAAAGGTTGTGCTTCTGTTCCTAGTTTGTGAGATTTATTTGTGTAATTATAGTGTTGATTGTCGTTTGAAATGGGCAGAATAAAAAAATCAGTTATAGAAAAAAAAATCGCGCTATCAGGTAAAACCACTTAATTTTCATGTTACCAGTACTTTATTATTATCGATTGTATGATTTGTTGCTTCAGCAATTTGAAAAAATCTCAATGTTGTAGAAATGTCTCAACATTACATTCACCAGCTAAAGAAACTGATGAGCAGCAGGAATCCATTGATCTGTAAGCATATTATATTATATTCTAGAATAAAAAATAGTTAAAATTTTATCTTGTAGAAATCAATTTAGTTTTGCGCTCTTTTATGTAATATAAAATATACAAAAATCTATAATACATATTGCTATGTACCCCCTCGCTAATAGGGTTAAAGGTTCTTGTCGTTAATATTTTATATGGGTGTACGTAGTTGCACCCCGTCAATGGAAAAATATGTGATATTTTGTAAACACAATTTAATGAAATAAGGTGCCTCAGCTTAGCTCTTTCGTAGTGCATGTATCTTACCTTGTACAGGGTGGATTCGCTCCGTTACCAATGCTGTAAATGAAATTATGGTGCGGAACAGGTCTAAATAAATATCCTTCGTTACAAAGTTATTAATGTTTTTATTAAGCACACAAATGAAAATAAATATTTGGTTATATCAAAAAGTTCTATTATTAAATCTATCATATAAAAATTCTGGACGTAAAATGATGCAAAACACGTGTCGTACGAAGTCCGGAGATTTCACTTAAGTTTATAAAGATTTTATTGCAATGTGCACGATACCTTATTAAAACCAGGAATATTTCTTTTACTTGAAATGGAGATGGTACAATTGCGCGTCAAAGACACTCAAAGGGTTCATTTACCATCGGAAACTTCCAGATATAGTTTGTTGACCTCGTTGTTTTGTGAATTCTATTTCTTCAAAAATATTTCCAATCTTTTACAATTTTCACCTTATTATTGGTTTTACGTAGGTAAGTCACTATTTTGTTGAATTATGCACTCGTATTTTGTAATTTCACTATTTATTTTTACTATAATTATCAATTTTATTAGGACGATTCTAAATTCGCCACTTTGCACGTGTGAAAAATCAAAAATCTTTTTCATCAATTGTTTTCTTAATTTCTTTTACGAAGTTCAACGCTATCTTGATCTTTGCATAGACGTATTTTATTGGTCGATCGAAAAATCAATATTATTTGAAGTTTCACAGTACAGGTATGGACTAAGCCCATTGTGGTTCGTTGAAATTTTATAAGTAAAATTTTTATATTTTCAGATTGGATCGACTTCTTGATATTGCTTCGTGGTTGGACAAATAAAGATGATGGACATGAAATTTCCATACGCAGTTCATTAAGTTGTGACATGCCGAACTCACGTAATAATTTTAACAAACTTATTTTAAATTTAACGCTAACATGGATTTTTACATTTATCAATTAATTAACAAATTTCTGACTTTTAAAATACCTTTCTTATTGCTAACAATTTTTCATTTACTATAAATTAACATTTTAACAAAAACAATTATTAAATGATACATTTCAAATTTATTTTATTCAAACCTGTTTTATGTCCCGTTTTCAACGAATCATTTGACTTTAAGTTAATTTCTTGGTATCGGATGAAGTTTTCCTGATTACTTTGATAAGTTACATGCTTTTATTCATTAACAAAATTTTGCTGAAACTTAAATGACGTACTTCCATTGACGTGGTATCTCGATACCGCATTTACCCCCTTGTTAATTTGTAATTTAAAAGAAAAATACCTATTTTTGTGTTAAATTCCACAATTAACATTTATGTGCTTTTTCTTTTTTTTTTTTTTTATTCATAAACAAACTTAAATTTTTAATGTAACGATTATCATTAATGTTCAAATTGTCTCACTAAATTATATCACATAAACATTAACTAAAAGAATTAAATAAAATTAACTAATCATATTCAAATTCTAAACTATCCTATATACTAATTTAACTAATAAATCTGACCAAGATTTCTGATGATAATTTAAATTTATTAAGTTCTAAAATTTTTGTTATTTGACTTTCTTTTTATTTTATTTTATTCAAAAAAAAAACTTGACTCTTTATTTTTAATCTTTCTATCTTTAACTTATTTATATTTGGGTGATTCCTACTTTAGTTCTTATAATTCCCTTTTAGCTATTAACCTTGTGAACAATCATTAACTTTTAATTCATAATTCCTTCTTATTAATTGGTATTCTTTATCTCTGCATTTAATTAATATTTTCCTATTTATTTCCCCATTATTATTCTCTGACCTCTTTTTGGTCCCATATACCTTTTACTTCATATAACTTCATAATTAATTCATTAATTTCCACATATTATTTGTCTAACTCCGTCTGAGTTAACTACCGTATTATTATTTACCCCCCATTTATCTTTCAACGTTCAACATTGAATACCATTTTCCACTATCAAATACCTCCTGATCTTTTCAAATTAAACACATCATCAGCTATCTCAAATTCCTCCTTCACCCAAATTCTAAATTTAACTTTTCTCTTTCATTAACTAAATTCCTTTTACCAATTGCATTTTTTTTTTAAAATTGAAATCATTTATTTAATCAAATCTTATTAACTTTTCCTTTCATAAAATTTTATTAATTATTCAAATGTAGCATCTTTTCTATATAAATTTTTCCATCTTGGTCAATTTTTATCATTTTCCTATTCTAATAGCTTTTATCAAATTTACATTGCCATTTAGATTTTCTATTGGTCGTGTCCTAATCATTCCTTAAAATTATATCTACATTTGTCATATCTTACTATTTTTCTTAGCGGTTGTTTTTATTTTTATAGTTGTTAAATTAATTTCAAATTAAGTTTCGCCGTATTTTCATTTCACCTCTTAAGGAAATAGTAATGTTGACTTCCTTTTCCAACGTACTCTTTTAATCTTGAATTTTACTCTCCTGTAGAATCTTCTCTGACTAACATAATCATTCCTTTTCATTTTCACATCTATTTTCATGTTGGACTCTCTTGTCCACTTTACCTCATAATTTCTTATCCTTTTTCTTTGTAACCGATTCTTCTTTTGTAAATTTATTTTTGTTTTCCCGATGTCATCATAATTCGTTACTTTATTTAAATTCTTGGTTGCAACATTATTGTACCCCCTTGCTTTTGAAACTTTTGTATTGTTAACCTGTTTACCCGTTAAGTTTTTGAATTTTAACTTTGTTAAGTTATGACATTTTATAATTTTAAATGTTTTGCCGAAATTTGTTAAATTATTTTTATTTTTAATCTGCCTGTTTTTACGTTGTACTTGTGTACCTTTTAGTTTAAGAAATTTTGTAATTTTAACTGTGTACTTTTTATGTCGTCGACCGCTTTGTGAAATTTTCTTGTTAGTTCGTATGCCTCTTGTGTGACGTTTTCGCTTTGCACGTAGCTTTTTAAATTTTAATTGCCCTCGTTTGGATGTCTTTCTCGAATTTACCACGTATGACCGATATTGATTTATTTTTGTTATTTGCCCCTTAATTTCTGATACATTTTTATCTATTACGTTAACTTCTTCTGTCGCTTTTCGTATTGTCCCTTGTAATTTCTCCATCAACTTCTTGTGGTTTTCGTCTGCTTTCTTTTGGTGTTCTTTTGCCATTTCATTATATTTATCGGTCCTGTTCATAAAAGCCATTATCATGTCCCATCGTTGCTGATCTTTTATTATTGTATCCATTGTGTCGTACGTTTAATTTAATTTTAAGAAGAATAATCTTTATGTCAATATTTATACTGTTTAAAATAATTTTGTAAAGAAATTTTTTTTTTTTATAAATGACCTATCTTTGTGTTGACGTTTAATTTATTATTAAGGAAATTTTTAGTTTTAATTTTAGTAGTAAGAATATTTTTAATTTTAGTTTTACGAAAATTTTTTAGTTTTAATGTTATCGTTGTAAATAATTTTTAATGAAATTTTTCGTTGTAATTGACCTAACTGATATTTTTTAATTATGATAACCTAATTGTATTCGTGGTACGAGGTTACTCGAGGTGACTCGTGCTCCCACGTTGTGACGCCAAAAAGTGCTATGTACCCCCTCGCTAATAGGGTTAAAGGTTCTTGTCGTTAATATTTTATATGGGTGTACGTAGTTGCACCCCGTCAATGGAAAAATATGTGATATTTTGTAAACACAATTTAATGAAATAAGGTGCCTCAGCTTAGCTCTTTCGTAGTGCATGTATCTTACCTTGTACAGGGTGGATTCGCTCCGTTACCAATGCTGTAAATGAAATTATGGTGCGGAACAGGTCTAAATAAATATCCTTCGTTACAAAGTTATTAATGTTTTTATTAAGCACACAAATGAAAATAAATATTTGGTTATATCAAAAAGTTCTATTATTAAATCTATCATATAAAAATTCTGGACGTAAAATGATGCAAAACACGTGTCGTACGAAGTCCGGAGATTTCACTTAAGTTTATAAAGATTTTATTGCAATGTGCACGATACCTTATTAAAACCAGGAATATTTCTTTTACTTGAAATGGAGATGGTACAATTGCGCGTCAAAGACACTCAAAGGGTTCATTTACCATCGGAAACTTCCAGATATAGTTTGTTGACCTCGTTGTTTTGTGAATTCTATTTCTTCAAAAATATTTCCAATCTTTTACAATTTTCACCTTATTATTGGTTTTACGTAGGTAAGTCACTATTTTGTTGAATTATGCACTCGTATTTTGTAATTTCACTATTTATTTTTACTATAATTATCAATTTTATTAGGACGATTCTAAATTCGCCACTTTGCACGTGTGAAAAATCAAAAATCTTTTTCATCAATTGTTTTCTTAATTTCTTTTACGAAGTTCAACGCTATCTTGATCTTTGCATAGACGTATTTTATTGGTCGATCGAAAAATCAATATTATTTGAAGTTTCACAGTACAGGTATGGACTAAGCCCATTGTGGTTCGTTGAAATTTTATAAGTAAAATTTTTATATTTTCAGATTGGATCGACTTCTTGATATTGCTTCGTGGTTGGACAAATAAAGATGATGGACATGAAATTTCCATACGCAGTTCATTAAGTTGTGACATGCCGAACTCACGTAATAATTTTAACAAACTTATTTTAAATTTAACGCTAACATGGATTTTTACATTTATCAATTAATTAACAAATTTCTGACTTTTAAAATACCTTTCTTATTGCTAACAATTTTTCATTTACTATAAATTAACATTTTAACAAAAACAATTATTAAATGATACATTTCAAATTTATTTTATTCAAACCTGTTTTATGTCCCGTTTTCAACGAATCATTTGACTTTAAGTTAATTTCTTGGTATCGGATGAAGTTTTCCTGATTACTTTGATAAGTTACATGCTTTTATTCATTAACAAAATTTTGCTGAAACTTAAATGACGTACTTCCATTGACGTGGTATCTCGATACCGCAATATGTATAATCTATGTAATTCTTTTATAGGAATAATGATAATACGATGGAGCTTGAAACCACAGTACCTCTAATTGATTCTCAAATTGGAAATGGAGATAATAATTGGTAAAATCTTAAATATACACATATCATTATACAGTTCTTTATATTGAAATTTTTCCGGCAGCATTGATACGGCAAACACAGACGACCATATATCAGGACGAAGAATTGTGGATGTGGTTTATTTTGTTAAAGCATTACAGAACATGAAACACCATCCATTTTTCGATTGTAAATTTTCCGATATGGAGGTTGTGAAAGAAACCCGAATTGGATTACTTTCTGAACTGTTTTTCAAGTGCAAAATGTGTAAAATTGAACAACATGTCTTTACGGAGGATCCCAAAGAAGAAAATAGTGTCAACTCTGCAGCCGTTTTGGCCACCCTATCAACTGGTTGTGGACATTCTCAAATGGTTGAACAACATGCAATCTTAAACATCCCTCAAATGTCTTTTCGGCAATACTCGAATTCCAATAATTATATAGAACGTTCTTTATATCAAACTATGGAAGAATCAATGGCAGAAGCAGGGAAAGAAGAACTTAGATTAGCAATGGAGTTAGGAGAAATATATTCAGAAGGCAATGGGCTGATTGCAGTTATAGTTGACGGTGCATGGTCAAAGAGATCGTATAGGACTAAATATGATGCATCCTCCGGCGTAGTAAGTTATTTTTGATTTTGAACGATGACTCGGCTTAATTTAAATTATTTAAAGTAATTTTCGGATGTAGTAAAATTTTTTAATGCAAAATATTTCATTCAATATTTACATCATAAAATCCTTTTTCATTTTTTATCATTTTTATGCATTTCTACTATAGGTATAAACATTTTTAAGAAACAATTTCTGATTATTTCATTTTTATTTTAGGCTTGTATTATTGGTGCTAGAACGGGAAAAGTTCTTTTCATGGCAAGTAGGAATAAATATTGTCCAATATGTTCACGTGCTGCATCGAAAAACATAGAAGCTAAAACTCATGTGTGCAGTAAAAATTGGAACGGTACCTCCACTGCCATGGAAACTAGCATAATTCTTGAAGGATTCAAGAAAAGTGTAAAAATGCATCAACTGAAATATGTGAAGTTAATAGGCGATGGAGATAGTAGTGTTTACAGGAGACTCTGCTTGGATAAATCTTATGGATCTTCTGTAACAATACAAAAAATTGAATGCACGAATCATTTATTGAGAAACTTTATAACGAAATGCATTGAATTGTCAAATAAACCAAAAAGTAGCAGAAACGATTATGTGCCACCCAATCTAAGAAGAACTTTAAAAAACAACGTTCTTAGACTTAGGACTGGTATCAAGAGCGCCATAAATTACCATTCTAAACAGTGCAATTCATTAAATGAACAAGCAATGAACATTGTGAAAGATATAAAAAATCTTCCATTTCATGTTTTTGGACAACACAACGATTGTGCTACCTATTTTTGTAAAGGATCAAAAGCAGGAGAAATGAATTACATTTCTGAAATGCAAAAATGTGGCCTTTTACAAGACTTGCAAGTTTGTGGTAATAGATTAATTCAAAATGCGCACAGCTTAGCATTGAACCTCACTAATAATCCGGCGGAAACCTATAATTCAGTTGTATCCAAATTTGTTGGGGGTAAACGAATAAATTTCTCCATCAAAAATGGATACGATACAAGATGTAGAGCAGCAGGTATAAAATATAACGCCCGGGAAGAATATTTTCGTTTAATCCATAATAAAGTTTCTAAACAAAGACTTGGTTTCCATACTCAAAAATATTGTCATGTTACTTTAAATCAGAGAATTCAACGTAAAAGTCGTACATTACAATATCAAACCAAAAGGGTATCGGCAAAAAGAAGAGCAGTTCCGACAGCTGATCAGGACTACGGATTGGCAGATGAAATAGAAGATATGGACGAAAATATCTACAGCAACAGAAAAGAACAATTCTTACTTTCTTTGAGAAAAACAAAAGAAGAAATACTACACATTGAAAATATTACAAGAGGCCAATCAAAAAACATAACATGGAGAATGGCAAGAAATAATTTATTAACAGCTTCTAATTTTGGAGTTGTATGTAAATTAAGAAGTTCAACAAATCCATCAAGATTGATTAAAAATAGTTTGGCTTCTGATTTTAAGGGTTCTGTAGCAACAAGATGGGGAAATGATCACGAAGATATTGCCAAGACACAGTTTCAAGTGTAGGCATTTATTTCAAACTTCGCGCCACTTGGCAGTAACTTTTTAGTTACAACCAGAAGGTTGGTAGAGTATGCACTTGCAACTGATGACTTATGAATTGTACTTTACGAATGAACTTATGTTTTATGGTGTCGAAGCAACTTATGTTAACTTATGTTTATTTTAAATGGTGAAATTAAATCTATTAAAAATCTTTAGTGTTTTTTATAATCGCGCCGGCTAAGCCATCCCTACAGTTTTCAGAAGTGGGATAGTGTACAAAACATTATTAATTTTTTGGTTAATATTACACGTGCTGGACAAAAAGAAAATTTTAAAAAATGGATCAAACCATCGATCAAACCGCTACCGATCAAGCATCTGCGTGTTCAATAGCCGACATAATAGAAGCAACGGTGAGAGCATGTAATTTAGCAAATAGGCCTCAGGTCCAAGCGAAAACTTCAGAACTTGCTACATTATTACCCCATTTTGAAGGACACGATGACAGTGTAGAAATATTTTTTGAGCGTGCTGAAACTGTGAAAAAGACATACAATTTAACGGACCAACAAACGGTGTTATTAATTATTTCAAAACTAAAGGGTTACGCCCTGAAGTGGTTTAATTCGAAGCCCGAACATGGAGCTTTATCTCTGGGTGAGTTACGGAAGGAAATGCAAAGATTGTTCGATCTTAAGGAGGATTCAATTGTTTTAATGCGTACATTTGAACGACGAAAATGGAAGAAAAATGAAAAATTTGTTGAGTATTTTCAAGAAAAGGTTTTACTGGGTAATAAACTTAAATTAGAAGAATCCGAATTAATAAGTTATATCATTGAGGGTCTTGATAATAATGCATTGGAAAATCAAGCAAAGATGAAAGAGTTTCGTACTCTTAACCATCTATTAAGAATTATGAAGGATGTCACCCGAGAAGTAAATGTAAATGTAACCGACAAGAAGGTTATTGGAAACAACTGGAGATCAGCAAGTGAAAGTTCGACTAAATCCGGTGGTGTCCCTACCAGATGTTATAACTGTAATGACTTAGGGCATTTTTCAAGTTCGTGTCCCAAACCAATACGACCAAAAGGATCTTGTTATCTATGTGAGTCAACGGAGCATCAACGAAGAAATTGTCCGAAGAATACATACAGGCAGAAGGAGAAGACAACCCGACCAGCGGACAGTACGACAATAACACTACTAGAGAAAAATGATCTAGAAACACCTCCAGCATACATCTTACCTATTTGTGTTGAACTGACTTCGAATAAGTATCGCTTTTGTACTAATTCTGTTTTAGATTGTGGCAGTCCGATCTCACTAATTTCTTATTCGTTGGTTAAAAACCAGTCATTTGATCCAATCGATGACAAAGTTTTCAATGGAATAAATCAAAGTAAATTAGAACGGTTAGGAAAATTGAATGTTTGTATTATAACAGGTGACGTAGAAATTAATTTAAGTTTGTTTGTTATTAAGGATGGAGTTATTCCTTTTCCATGTTTATTGGGAAGAAACTTTATGTCAAATCCTAAAATACATATTTCATTGAAAGGGTTAACTGTTGAAATTAGAGCAGCAGAACCAATAGAAAAAGTCGATGACGAATTAAATAATATCATGTCAATAAATTACGTTGGGGAAGGGGAAATGATAAATTTGAATATAGATTCAAAATTAGATGTAAGATGTACTGAATTAGTTAACAATACATTTGTGCAAAATTATTTAGAACCAGTCAGACCGAAAAAACCAAACACTGACTTTCAGTTAAAACTTATTGTAGAACCGCAGCATGTACCTTTTTATTTTAAACCAAGGAGATTGTCTTTTGTTGAAAATAATGCTGTAAATGAAATAGTAAAAGATTTGTTAGAGAGAGGCATTGTACAGGCAAGCAAATCAGAATATTGCTCTCCTATTGTTTTAGTTAAAAAAAAAAATGGTGAATACAGATTATGTACAGATTATCGATTTTTAAACAAAATTACTTTAAGAGATAATTTTCCGTTACCTTTAATTGAAGATCAACTTAGTAACTTGAAGGATAAGCAATATTTTACTAGTTTAGACCTAAAAAATGCTTTTTTGCATGTGAAGATGCACCCGGAATCAGTCAAGTATACATCATTTGTTACTCCGGCAGGACAATTCGAATATCTATACATGCCGTATGGGCTAAAACAGAGTCCTAACACTTTCACCCGTTATATAAACATAATTTTTAATGAATTATTGCAACAAGGTAAAATTTGTATTTATATTGATGATATACTAATTGCAACTAAAACAGTTGGGGAAAATTTAGAAATTTTGAAAGAAGTTTTGTTAATTTTAGTGAAAAATAGATTAGAACTGAGACTTGACAAATGTTTATTTATGCAATCTGAAATCACTTATTTAGGCTATTGTGTTGATTCGCAAGGTATTAGACCTAGTGATCATTTTGTTAAATGTATCAGTAATTATCCGTTACCCAAGAATGTTAAAGAAGTACATAGTTTTATTGGTTTAGCATCGTACTTTAGAAAATTTGTGTACAACTTCTCGATACTATCCAAACCTTTGTATCAGTTATTAAAAAAGAATTGTATTTTTAATTTTGGACCAAGCGAATTAGAAGCATTTGACAAAATTAAATTAGCGCTCGTGTCAAACCAAGTTTTGTCAATTTATTCACCCAAGGCTGAAACACAGTTGCACTGTGATGCAAGTAGTTTAGGTTACGGGTCAATTTTGATGCAGAAGCAAGATGATAATAAGCTTCACCCAATATTTTATTATAGTCAGAGAACTACAGATGTAGAATCACGTTATCATAGCTTTGAATTAGAAATGCTAGCAATAGTAAATGCGTTAAAAAGATTTAGAGTGTATTTGCAAGGTATTCCATTCAAAATTGTTACTGATTGTAATAGTTTAAAATTAGCTCTTCAGAAAAAGGATGTAAATCCAAGAATTTATCGGTGGTCGCTTATTTTACAAAATTTTGAGTATACCATTGAACATCGAGTTAATACAAGAATGCGCCATGTAGATTGTTTAAGTCGTGTTAATAGTATTTTTGTTATTGAAGATAATAGTTTTGAACGAACTCTTAGTATTAGACAAAATCTCGATCCAGAAATTTTAATTATTAGAGAACGTCTTCAAACCAGTGAGGATAAATTTTTTGAAATTAGAAATGGATTAGTTTATCGTAAATTTAGGAATCAAAGTTTATTTTATGTCCCGAAAGATATGGAGAATAATGTCATTCGGATTTATCATGATGAATTAGGTCACATTGGTGTAGATAAAGTGGTCGAAATAATCTTGAGAACCTACTGGTTCCCAGACTTGAAACCTAAGGTTAAGAAGTATATTTCAGAATGTTTGAAGTGTATAGTTTTCTCCCCAAATTCAGGCAAGAAGGAAGGTTTGTTGCATTTGATTCCGAAAGGTAATATTCCTTTTAATACTATTCATGTTGATCATTGTGGACCTTTAGAAACCACTAACAAGAAGAATAAATATATTCTTGTAATTATTGATGCTTTCACGAAGTTTATTCGACTCTTTCCTTGTAAAACTACAAATACCAATGAAGTTTTAAAGCACTTGAAGTGTTATTTTTCAACTTATAGCAAACCCATTAGAATTATTTCAGATAGAGGTACTTGCTTTACTTCAAACTTATTTAAAAACTTTGTGTTGGAGTTAGATATTAAACATACGCTAATAGCAGCAGGTGTTCCCCGTGCTAATGGTCAGGTGGAAAGATATAATAAATACTATATCCCAATGATAGCAAAAATTACTGAATCAGCAAACACTTGGGATGAGGTGTTGAGTAAAGTAGAATTCTCGATTAACAATTCAATAAATAGGGCTACCAAAGAAACGCCAGCCAAATTATTATTCGGTTTAAATCAAGTAGGTGAAATACATGATCATTTGAGATTTTATTTAGATAATGAAGGTGTGAACAGAGATATGTTATACATGAGAGAAAAAGCAGAAGGAAATATAGAAAAAACTCAGAATGAAAACAAACGTAATTATGATAAAAAACATAAAATTGCTAATACTTACTTGGAGGGTGATTATGTTATGATTACTAATGTGGATGTAACTCCGGGAATAAACAAAAAATTACTTCCAAAGTTTAAGGGCCCATATAATGTAAAGAAATGTTTACCAAACGACAGATACGTCATTAGTGATGTAGAGGGTTTTCAGGTTACACAGAAGCCGTTTGAAAGCATTTACGATGCGGCAAATATGAGATTGTGGTACAGAAATTAAATTTTATTATTTTTATAATTAGGCTTTAGCATTAAGTTTTGAAATGTTCACTTGTCTTAATTTGAATTATAGTAGTACTTAGATAAATTAGATTTAGTAAGAATTGTAATTTGTTAAAATCGTGTCGATTTTATGTCAGGTATGGCCGAGTTGTAGGCATTTATTTCAAACTTCGCGCCACTTGGCAGTAACTTTTTAGTTACAACCAGAAGGTTGGTAGAGTATGCACTTGCAACTGATGACTTATGAATTGTACTTTACGAATGAACTTATGTTTTATGGTGTCGAAGCAACTTATGTTAACTTATGTTTATTTTAAATGGTGAAATTAAATCTATTAAAAATCTTTAGTGTTTTTTATAATCGCGCCGGCTAAGCCATCCCTACACAAGAGACTTATCTTTTAAAAGTCAATGACTGTGGATTATTTATATCTGACGAATATTTTTATTTGGGGGCATCTCCAGATGGTGTTATCGATAAAGACACTATTATAGAAATAAAGTGTCCATATTCTGCACGTTCCCTAACACCAGAACAAGCTGTAGTACAAAAAAAAATTAAATATCTAGATTTAAAAGAAGGTGTTTTAACACTGAAAAAAAAACCATAACTACTTTTTTCAAATTCAAGGCCAGCTTGCTATATCGAAGTCAAAAATTTGTTTTTTTATAGTTTGGACTCCTTTTGGAATGTTTGTCGAAAAAATTTTATTTGATATGATTTTTTGGGAAAATGCACTAAAAAAGTTAAGTAGTTTTTTTTAGATAAACTTGTAAAAGAAATTGTAAAAAAAATTAAAATAAAACTTATATATTATTATTATACCGTTTTTTCTATTTTTATTATCATAAAATAAAGTATCTACTATTGTTGCAAAATAATATCCCTTAGACAAATGAGATAAGGTAAGTGTCGACGTTGGGTTTCTACCGGCGTCAACCATGTGACGTAAAGAAAATTTCTTCCGAATGAAATACTAAATACTAAAAAAACTTTCACCACGTAAGCGAGTAAATGCATGTACCTCTCAATTTTCTATATTGCTGGCCCGGTAGAACAGCCTTAACCAAAGTAGATAGAAATCCTAACCTTTTTCAGGGATATTGTGTTTATTGTGTCAAGAGGATTAAAAGTTAAATAATGCCGAGCGATATGCATAATACGTCCAACCCGTTCGACGAAAACCCGTCGACGGCCGGTTCTTTTCAGGCGCAAAACGCGAGAGGAAATTCACCACCACCCGCGCAATTATATTTAAATTACCCTCAAATGAGTTTGGGATTAATCGCCACCACAGTCAACCAATATGGAGGTGATACGAACCCCACCGAGTACTTTGATTATATGGACACTAGAGCCAAATTAGATTCATGGGACGAACCGACAGTATTAAACATAGTAAAATTTAGGTTAAAAGGTTTCGCGTACAAATTTTATAAATCCGACCCCGAGTTAAGCAAATTAAATTATACGCAGTTTAAGGCACGGATGAACAAACAATTCGGTCGCAGAAGGATACCAGGCGAAGCAGCTGCACGGCCGAGTAACTGTCGTCAGAGACACGATGAATCGGTCGCGGAATTTTCTGTACGTCTTAAAAGTTTAGGTTTAAAAGCGCTTGAGGAAGACTTAGAAAACGCGAATCAGGCAGAGGTACAGGGTATGAAGGCGAAAATGGCGCAAATCATTTTAACACAATTTAAGTTGGGACTAAAGAAAGACCTACAAAAAGACATCGGCGTAACCCTGACGAGAATAAAGGATCTCACAATCAATGAAGCGATCGAAGTGGCTCAATGCCAGGAAATAAATGATTCCTTAACCCGACCGCGATCAAATGCCGTATTCGTAACGGACACCACTTATCCTCAAAACGACCCTAGCGACGATCTCTACGATTACGAAGAACCGTACGCAAGGGGCCACGCACAAAACAACGGGAACCAAGTTAGTGAAAATTATCATTCGCGGCAATATCATAATAACCCTTTCGCGAATAACCGAAATAGTAATAGTCGGACGCAACAAAATTTTAACAACCATGCGAACAATAATTACTCTCAAGGTCGAAGAAACAACGGTAACTACCATAAGTCGTTCCATAATAATAATAATCGTAATCAGAACTCACGATTCAATAACAACGGTTATCGAGGAAATGGTCGGAATGCTAACAATAATCAATTTCACCAAAACCAGCGGGGAAATTTTAACAACCCGAATAATGGGCCACCGCCAGGTAGAAATTTTTATCCTCCCCCAACGCCCACCGCGAATCATAATAATCATGTCCCACAGGACGCGCGACAATACGGCGGCCAGAATTCTCTAAGAGCAAACCGAGTGAGTTTTGCTCATCAAAGCGGAGAAGATCAAGTGCGAGACTCTAGGAACGCTCCGTACCAAGGAAATCGTGAAAGTTATCCCTACAACCGCGGTGCGAGCACGAACGCGAGTCAGGTAGATCTTCAATCTACTGGACAACCAAAAAACGCGAACCCTGCTACGACGACCTCTCGATCAGTAGCGGCCCAAAATTTCAGCCAATAAATAACAACGACCCCTATTATGATGCAGATAACAAAACCGCGAACTCAGCACAACCTTTTTACATGCCTCACGTGATGGACTCCCTAGCCGAAACACCCTGTGTTGTTGAACTAATGATTCAGAATACATATACCAGGATGCTAGTAGATACCGGCGAAGCTGTAAGTTTATTAAAAGACAATGTCATCGATTTAGTCAACTTAGAGAGGCCAGCCGAAGATATACGCTTTCGCGGAATTTCAGGAGGTACGCAGAACGCTATTGGAGTCGTGAGGGTTGACATTGGAACCAACAAAACGCGAAAAATTACTGAGTTTAGTTTTGTTATCTGTGATCATAAAAACATCAGCCTAGAAACAGATGGGATACTAGGTCGGGACTTCTTTAAAACAATTAACACAAAAATAGATTATACTAATGATGAGTTAATGATTTTAAACGAACTAATACCTATAATTAAACTAGATGAAACAGACAAGGAAAGGTATATGGGAGGAAATTTTTATAGAGAGGAAACAGGTATTGAATTATTTTATGAAAACGCGGCCTTGACAATTGAACGGAATAATTATGTTGATTTAAAAAATTGCCCCTTTGGCAAGCTCTAGCTCTAGAGGGCAACAGACAAAATAACTGCCACTACTTCTGGCCAGATGTTATCGGAACGATATAGAGAATCTCCGAAGAACAAAGAGTAGTATGTCGTAGAATGAGCGCCACGTAATTTAAAATTACCACGCTGCTTACCATAAAACCGGGAACCACCGATGAAACTGTGGTTCCCAATTGCAATAACCAAAAGCAACGGGACAATTACCAAAAATAACCAAGACTCATCTCTAAACAACTGCAATCAAAATAAACCACTTATAACCAAATAGGCGAGCAATTAGATGGTAGTTGCTCGAAGGTGATAGTTATTGCGATGTCAGATGGTAATTTGCATTAATTGACCAGCGTTGTACAGGAATAAAACATTACCATCAAGAACTCCCTCTCAAACCAATTACGGGAACGTCTTAGTGTTGCTAAAACCCAACAAACGGTTATAGAATAATAATTCCAGTGCAATCACTGCAAACTTCCGAATAATTACCCAATAATTGTAAGCCCCCGATAAAACTTTCTGCTACTGGATTTTGTCATGCATCGTCACCTTTTTCCTATTTAACCCTTTTATAACTATTGATTGATACATAGAGAAGTTATTGTAACATTTCAGAAACAATAAATAATTTTTTTACTAGTTTTCATAAAAACAAACTCAAAAAGCAATTGTGCAATGTGGTATCTTGTAATATCAAAGTGGACGATATCAGCACTGATGGAAAGGTGACGTTTCCGAAGAAACCGATGGAAATCTTCTGCACGCCGAACAGATTCTTGGAACTTTCTAGGTGGCACTTCACGGTCGATTGTTGTCTGCCGTATTGAGATGTTTTGAGGGATTGAAGGGTTATGTGCCCTTCAACCCCGCTGATCATATGCAATGATTGTGACCAATCAACTATCGTACGACATTGGCATTCCATGAGAAAAGTTCAAAAGTTGGGTACCACACGTTTTGAGCCAAAACAACAAAACTCAGCGTGTTACCATTTGTGTTTCTTTGCTTGCTCGTCAACAACATCGACCGGTTTTGTCCCAAATTGTTGCTGATGACCAAGAATGGTGCCTTTACATTTGTACCTAGTTGCATTATAATAATTCTTGCTTTGTTGTCAAAACAAGATAAAACATAACTGTTAAATAACACTAGGAGTGTTTAAAGACATGTTTGAGCTTAACAGCAACTACATATAAATTTTTTACGAAAAATGTGACCTTATGAAAGCTATACCAAAAAGACGAAAACACTTAAATTTTACTTACATACCTGCCTTTAAAATAAACAATTGGTGTTATCTTATTACCTGTGTTATGTAGCGCGCTCAAACTAACGTCAGATCAACTACACTACACAAGTGTTCATATGCGAAGTTACCAGATTCATCAAATTACGCAAATAGCTTTTATAGCTACTGTTACATTCGTACCGCGTTACAATTGTACCCGACCTCCCCCACACAATTAAATACGCAGACGGAACTATCCTACTAATACAGGTTCCGGTTATTGTCGAACTTACGGTCTTTTAAAGTTTTGATTTAAATAAGCATTTTATTTACATAATATTTTAGGCCACTGTTAACCCGAATCCCAGTGAACCGCATAATTTCGAGCGATTCGCTGGTCAATATTATCCCATTCCTACCGAGAAAGTAGCTGTGGCTAATTTTAATTAAGAGGTTTGTATATTCCATTAACTGTACGCTAACTTTACAAAGCAATAATTGTAACTTTGTAGGGCGCTACTCTCATCATAACCATCGGATTGGATATAGTCAAGACGTAGGAAATTGATCTATTCTTCAGGATCATATGTGGAAGGATAATGGTTTTTTAAACATCATTTTGTGATTAATGTTATCGATTGTCCAGAGACGCAGGATATTTGGATGCAGTTAACCAGTAACGAGTCTCAAAACTATTTTCTACCCCCACGAATTTCGTTGTAGTATTGTGTCGAAAATACTCGAGTTTATTGATTGTTCCACAGTGAGAAGTGTAACAGTCGATATGGATCCTTCCAATAGTTGTATTATATATGTCAAGGTAATTATACCCTTGGTTTGTTTCATCGTAAATGTACCGATGAGTGGATAGCTTTAGATTGTTGCTGCCCATTCTGTGTTTTGGACATTGAAATTTATAATCATACACGGTGCGAAGATATTACAAATGATGCTAATGTTCCGGGCTATTATAAACTGCCACCTTATGGTCCACCAAGTGGAGAATTTCCCATCAACGAATCCTTTGTTGAAGATGGGATCAATTACGATCGCCTCTTTAATTTAATTTTTGCTGATTTGGATAGGCTAGCCAACGAAAATATGAACTGCACAGTTGAAGACATGCTCCAAACGGTGGTGCTCAGAATGGCAAGTCAAAAATATTATGTCGATGGTCCCGCGATTTCCAATGCCATGAACGCAATTAGGGCAAGGGGACTACGTAGAAACCTACCTGAACCTCCGAGTAGTGCACCAAAAAGAATGCAAACCACCGAATCAACACATCGAGGAGCACCACCACCAATCCCAAATTTACTAAATTTAACAGTTCCACGCCCATTCCCGGCTGAAATGTGGCGTGAACCTCTACGTGTTGATATGGAAAACTCAAATACACTGAAATCTTCACCGTGTGATCCACATTTGGCTACCAGTTCACTTCGTAAACGTCTGAAAAGTGCATCTTTACATCAACATCCGGAACAGAAAGGAATTGCTCAGCCCTAACACACAAGCAAATCTTCGTGCAAAAGCTGGTGGCCACCTACGCAAGGTAATTTGCATATGGTGAGATAAAGACGGTATCTTCTATCAATTGCTTCCGAGAATTGTAACTATCACTTCTGAGGTTTATTGCCAACAACAGCGCCGGCTGGATGCTGCAATTCAAGAAAACCGACAGGCAAGACGGCATCAAGTGGTTTTGCAGCATGATAATGCCCGTCCGCATAATGATAACTTTACAAAATCAGCTACTCTAGATCTCGGTTAGGAGGTTATTCCACATCCGCCCTATTCTCCTGATCTTGATGAGTAGTTTGTTTTGCTTATATAGTTGTGCGATTTTAAATTTTTCGAACAAATAACTTATCCTCGCAGAAATTGACAATTATTTTCATAAAATAACGATAAATAAAAACCAGGGGTTTCAAAATATTTGACATTAAGAATTAAAATTTTCCTTATTTGGACCGTAACAAAACGGACCCGTATTTTTTTGTTTGACCTTAAAGTGGTCCGAGTACATTGTACTGCCCTACAAAATAATTCAAATTTGGCTTGTAGAACTTCGATAAATAATTTCTATCGGCGGAACCTTATTACCACTTAGACACGAACCTTTTTGTAAAACGAAGATATTGAATAGGCCTTTTTAGTGAGTTTTGTGTGTAATTAACTAAGGTCATAAAATGGGGGCCCTAATCAAATTTTGACTTTGAGTGCCCCTCCCGCAAAAACGTTATTTAAAATTATTAAAAAATATATTATCTTTATTATGCTTTTGACTACTTGCGTGCCAAATTTTAGAGTAGGTACGTATTTTGTTTAGAAATGACTTCGAAATGAATAATCGTGGACATTATTCAAAATAATAGAAATAAATGAAAAAAAAACGGGTCCGTTTATTTGGAATAACTTAGAAATATGCCAAATTTGAGGAAAATCGAAGAGGGTTTGATTTGATATGGAATGACCAGTTTACTAAAATGATAGAATTTATACACGACGACCTAATTTTACTTTTTCATGAAGCAAGTTAGGAGTATTTGAAGTAATTGGTGGTTAAGGCTCCGAGTTATGGGTATTTTAGAAGGGGGGTAAAATACCTATAATAAAAGTAATTGAAACTTTTATTATAGGTATATCTATTAAGTTTTTTAATTTATAGAGAAAAAAATTCAAGTAACTTCAAAAAATGATAATGAAGGACAAACTCCTTGTTTTGGACATAGACAAAACCCTGTGCAATTTTGGTGTCAAGAGCTATAACAGTACCGATCCCATTATAGCAAGACCCCATTTAATTGAATTTTTGACCGATGTTTCTAAGTATTACGAATTAGCCGTGTGGTTAGCTACGGCTAGATTTCGGTAGTGATTGTTCATTGATCGCAAGGAAATTAGTTAATCAGTTTGCACTAGAAATTAAACAACTTGAAGAAAATGTGGTATTAGCAGGATTTTTGGGCAATACTACAACCGTTAATTCTTATGTTCAGACAACAGTAACTATTGATGACGTCACGCTTGACATAATTTTGTATGTTTTAAATGTTGAGTCACTAAAAACGGATTTATTAATAGGCAGAAATTTCACGGAAAATAAAAACATAATGTATTACCGCATTGACGACAACTTGATCTTTCAAAACAGATCTGATATTTTAAGTCACATTAAAACAGGAATGTTAAATACAATAGAAAAAGAACATTTACAACAAATATTAAAGAAATACGAGAATTGTTTCTTTACATCAATGAAAAATTTAAAACAAACACATTCGGTAGCTATGAGCATTGAATTGCTGAATTCCACAACAATAAAACACCGACCATACAGATTAGCTGAGGTTGACAAACTTAAATTACGCAATATTATTCAAGAGCTTCAAGATGCAAAAAGACGATTTAAGCCAACATGCATAATGGATGCATAGATATGCAAGCATTTGACATGAGGCAGTTTTCGGATTAATTAAAGGAAACAACTTGATCACCCAAGGGACATGGATCAAATTGTTGTAATATTATGATTTTTATATTTAAATTAACTAAAATTTGTGGTTTTAAGAGAATTTTTTTTTCTGAGGTTAATACTAAATTTAATGATATATTTTGATTTTATATTAATTTAAACGATGTTGATTTACATCCTAATTCGATTTGTGTATGTTAGTTAAGTATTTTCTTTGTATTATGTTATTTTATGTTAAGTGTTTTATGGTTTTGCAATGATTTAATGTCAATGTTGTGTTTGATGGACTTATAAAATAAATGGACAATTAAAAAGATGAACTTAATGTACGGAGTGCGACGCTTATAGTGCGACAAACATTTAATTCAATATTGTGGACGTAATCGGGACGCGAGTGTACCCTACGCATTGCAAATTGCAATATCAACCATTATTGCGCTCAGGATAAGGTCAGGCAACAAGTGGAGGTCACACACATTTCGAGTGTGATCCTTCCTAGTGATGGAAGGCATCATGGATTTTCAAAATTCAACAGTTCAATGGTTTGGATCAGGAACGTCAATTTCATAATTATGTTGTAAATACGCAGCGTACGTAGAAGGAGGACAAAACAAAAGTCAAATTCACTCCGTTTTATTGTTAAATCTCGACCATCATATTAGGTAATGGTTTACCAACATGGACTTAGTTAGTTGGGTTCCAGTGAACAAATATCGTTGGATGTAATATCTATGCATTAAACGAGATGGGACACTTTTAGGAGGTCACCATTTGTTCAACATAACTACAAAGAGCCATGCAAGGGCATCGATAAATTTTAAAGTGAATTAAAAGTATGGAAGTCACAAATGTCGTGCAACAAATTGGTTCCACGAATTATTTTTACTTCCCCCTACCACGTTTCAATATTGGATGGAGCAGAATTAACTCATTCAAACCACAAGGCAACACATCAACTTGACAAATCCTTAGCGTGATACCCGTACCATTAGTGCGTGATACCCGATACCCGAAACATTAGTGCGTCAGATAAACGAAAGAAACAATTGGTGATGGTCGCTGTTTCTCGAAAAAAAAAAAAGTGCGGTAGAACTTTACTCGCCTCAAATTCAAACCTCCGTAATAGAAAAAAAACACTAATAATTTTTATTTTTTGTTATAGCACTATAAGTTCAACTTGAATGATCTTAATTGACGTTAATCATTGAAATGGTTGAGTTAAGTTACGGCGTTACAATTACTAGGTCGAAACGCGGATTTGTACCCTTCTCTATTCCTAATAAAAGGATCCGTCGTGCTTTCGAACCCTACTGATCTTTTTTAAAACGGGGGGTGATGTAACAACCCGCGTTAAGCTCTTATTATTTATATACCGACCACGAAATTGTAACACGTAAAATTGAATTTATCAATGAAATTAAAATTGAATATTGAACCATGTTATAAATTAGTTTATAATTATTAATTCAGAATATTTGAAATTAGTTTATAATAATTAAGCCCGTTGACAAATTGTTTGAGAAGCACTGAAATTCTCGAGTTAATAAATTTAACAACCTTCTTTTTAAGAAAAATATAACAATGAATCAAAAACTTTCATATTTTGTAACGAGAATTTCAGAGCTAGTAAAAAGCTATCAACAATGACTTGGAAATTGTAAAAAGTCATAAAGTTAACAAACATCAAGCAAGAGCTATGCAGTTTATGACTTGCAGGTGGTACAACCCGTGTGAAACGTCGAGTTATCTTCTTTTCATGAATGACTTCGACGATTTCTAATTTTTAGAAATCGCTCATAAAAAAGTTTCTATTTTCAGAACTATGAGAAATCGAGCAATAAAGCAACCCTTAAAAAACTTTCAAATGCTATATCCTCGACACGGGGACCAAATCAAGAATTCACGTACGATATCTCCCCTGAGAGCAAGTAATACAATAAATAAGGGCCGGAACCCCAAAAATTAGTGTTAGTCATCAAACACCACGCGAAGTTAGTCGTCAACTACCGCGCGAATTAAGTTCAAGTCAGTCAGTCATCAATCACCACGCGAATTAAGCCGAGTATAAACTTACGCGAGTTAAAAATAGTCAAGTTAACGGTTAAAACTTAGTTATCATTTAGCAAAACGTTAATTTAGTAATCATTATAAAAATACGCGAGTGTCAAATTCAATTAAATAAATTCAACTGTAATCAGTCGCGGTGTGTTGCATAAAAACGAGGATTATCTGAGGAACGAAAGGGTTTTGTGTCACGTGCAAGCGTCAGATAAAAATACAGGTACCAAATATTTTAATTTATATCTCTTACAATTTGTTACATGGCTGGCAATTCAATTACCTAAGATAGGATAATTTGTAAACAATCGTACTATAGTTATTTTACATATCCAGAATTTGTTCTGTTATTTAATTCGTCATTTAGAGTTTAATAAATTTGTTAATTAAATTGAAGGAGTCTTATTTTGGTTGATTTTCTGTAAGCAATTAATTGGCTGTCTTAAATATTTTTCCTACGTTTCTGAAGAACGGTTCACCTACCTAATTAATAAGTAAGTATTTACATTGTTATCTACGAGTTCGAGTCCCGACTCGTTCACGGATTAATCAAATCAGTAAATAATAAAACGGACTTTGGTGGCAGCGATCAAGTTATTTAATTAGAAAACCAGTTTAGTGTCAATTTAAGATTTAAAGTAAGTCAACTTTGTTCATAAGCATTCATTTTGTTAGAATGTATAAGAGAGGTTACGTACGTTAATAGTAAAATATTGTTCTTTATCAAATTTATTATTAAATTGAAACCTAACGTAAAAAAGTTGTAAAAATGGTGTGTCATTGTTGTGTGCCCAATTGTAATAATACTAGCAATGTTGCAGTACTCCACAGATTGCCTTATTTGGATGTAGAGGTAAGTGATTGTATTTTAAAAATTTCCATCGAGAACTCGTAATAGTTTTCTTAATATTTCAGGTATACGATGAATGGTTGCGTAGAATTAAAAACCAAAAGTTGTATGATATGCTTCCCCAAAACGTGTATAAAAATTGCAGAGTATGTATGTTCGGTACATTTTAATGCATATAATCGATATCCTGGTAGTAAGGAACTGAAGTTGCGAGGTGTACCCACATTACTTTTACCAGGTAAATATTACAATTTTAAAAATTTCATTCGATGTACTGATATAATTAATTTCAAGGTTTTTCTGAAGATCCGACTGAAAGTAATTCAATATTGACGTTTGGAATTCAGCCGTTGGAAATCGTTCCTGAAGAAATACAAAATGAAATGGTAATGGAAGAACAGCGTGTAGTTATTATGGAGGAAGAGCATGCATTTGTTAAGGAACAGCATGCAGTTGTTGAGGAACAACATGCAGTTGTTATGGAGGAACAGATGAATTCTACTTCATCTCTTTTAAAAACACCAACAGTGATCGTAAAGGTATGTAAAATTTATTGTTTTGCTTATGCAATATTTGTTGTCTAACTTGTATTTTTCAGATTTCCGAAAAAAAATTAATTTGTTGAAATTGGTGAATGCCAAGCGTTCAACTGAATTGCCACCCAAAGCAAGACAGCTTTATAAAATAGCCTCAAGTCTGCGTAAAACTGCACGCAGGCTTTATAACGAGAATGCAAATGCTAAGCGAAGAATAAATGAAGCCAACGAATATGCTAATTCCAGTGAATATATGAGGGCAATGGTAAATGAACCTTCGTACCATTTCATAAAGTCGCAATTAGCAATGCAAAGTAAAAAACCTAAAGGGCGGAGATTCACCACAGACAATAAAATTCTTGCTTTGTCGTTGATGAAACGAAGCCCCAAAGGTTACAACCTCTTACGAAAAACATTTGCGTTCCATTGTGAACCGAGTTGTGAGAAAAACCGTTCCATTGTGGAATTAATAATAACATTATGAAATCGTTGAAGGAAAGTGTGGGTAATATGGACGATATTAATAAACATTGCGTTTTATTATTTGATGAAATGGCACTGCAAGCCGGTTTAAATTATAATTCAAGATCTGATTGTATAACTGGTTTCGACGATTGTGGAGATGTAGTAAAACGTGCCTTTGCTGATCATGCCATGGTATTCATGGCAAGAGGTATTGCCAAGAAATGGAAGCAACCAATCGCCTATTTTTTTTGTAACAATGGTATGAAGAGTGTGGATTTGGTTCGTAACTTAAAAGCCATTATAAAAGCATTACTTGAAACAGGTTTAACTGTAGTGGCAACGATTTGTGACCAGATGTCTACCAATGTTGCTGCATATAAGCAATTAAAAGAAGAAACGAACAGAATGTACCTGAGGCGCAATGAAGAAAACCGTCACTTTGGTTTTATTGTTGATGGAAAGGAAGTTGTGCCATTGTTCGACCCTCCACATTTGTTGAAAGGCATTCGCAACAACTTGCTTGAGAAAAACGTGAAATTTACTGTTTGTAATAAAGAGCAAATAGCGTCGTGGGAAGATATTGCAAGTTTTTATGAACTAGATGAAAAACTTGCATCTAGTAATTCCAAATCAAGTGTTGGAGATTCCATTTTTGATTTATGCGGAGAGGGATCTTCAATATTTAAATCCTGCAACAAATTAGCCGATCAACATATTTACAAGGACAAAATTAAAAAGATGAAAGTATTTATCTTATGCCGCACAAGTTTTTAGCCAAAGGGTGTCTAATGTTATGAGAATTTTATCTCAAAATGGTATGTTTATAAGTTTGTTCTACGTCTTTCGATTTCAGATTTATTAATTTTATTTTTTATATGTTATCAAGATTTACCGAATACCGATACTGCTGACTTTTTATTATTTTTTGATCAGCTTTTTGACAGTGTCAACAGTTCATGCCGAGAAGTAAAAAATGGCAAGCAGATCAGATGCGCAATCACGGATCGTACTCTTCATCTTCCTTTCTGGGAAAAGGCCATTCCAATATTAAATAGCATTAAATTTTTTGATGGGAAGAAAGAATATGTGCCACCTTCTGTTACCAATTGGATAAATACAATAAAGGGGCTTAAATATATTTGGAGTCAACTAAAAAAGAAAAATTTTCAGTTTCTTTGTTTAAGGAACTTTAACCAAGACCCACTTGAAAATTTTTTGGGGGTATTCGAAGCCATGGTATCCGAAATATAAATCCTACCTGTGCATCCTTTGCTGCTTCATTCAAATCACAATTATTAAATAATTTTTCATCAAATCATTCTCCTGGGACTAATTGTGAATTGGATGAAAGCGAAGGAGCTTTTAATACCCTCAGAAAGTTTATAACTGGTAGTGAGTTCTTGGAAACTCCAATTGATGAGCCCCATACAATTG
Organism: Podabrus alpinus; assembly: GCA_932274525.1. Lineage (NCBI taxonomy): Eukaryota > Metazoa > Arthropoda > Insecta > Coleoptera > Cantharidae > Podabrus > Podabrus alpinus. Next base: position 70,447,273 of record OW026452.1, read on the forward strand.
AAATTCCCATTGGTAGCAGAGGGATTTTCAAGGATAGAACCTATGCATATGTGGCCGGCTATATCGCTAAGAAGGTACAAACTATTATTAAATTATGTAGAACCTGCAAATTACAGTTGATTGCAGATCAAGAATTACGAGAACATGTGATAATCAGAGGTAGAGCATATAAACCAAATTCATTGCTTTATCCCTCCTCGTATTTCTTAAACATCTTCAATGACTGTGTGTATGTTCTGCATACTAAATTACCCGAAATATGTAACACTGATAACGTAAAAAAGAAGTTGATAAAATATGTAACAGCCAGTGTTGATTTTTCCCAATTTAATTGCAATAACCATCAAATGCCCGAAATTTTAAAGAATTTAATTACCAATTATCTAATCAAAGTATGGATTACGACCATCAACAAAACGCTCCAAGGAACAGGATCAACAAACTTCCAAAGCAACGCAGATGAAATGAGGACAATGGCGCATCGCAGATATTGCAAATATATAAAAAGAACAACAAAAATTAAAGAAATTAAACAGTTGAAATAAAAATTATGTATTTTTTTGGTTCTTCTATTATAAATAAATAAAATTATCTTTATTTAATTGTGTATCAATCTATGTTCTAGTTGCTATTGTGCACATTGAAATTACAAGTATTATTTTGTAGTTTCTCTTGCATGGAAAAACTTAAAAATAATACTTGTAATTTCAATGTACATATTTTAAATTTCATTGTAACATTCAAAATTATTCAAATATACCAAAATTCGCGCTTAAATTTTAGTTTGTCCTCCGGTCAATGTGGCGCTGCAATAGGGCACCAAAATATGTCGAGAATTATCCATCTATAACCCCTCTCTTATCTATGGTAGATAAGAGATAATATTCGCTCTTAGTGCCTTTGTTCAAGTTTTCCTTTGTTCGCTCTCACTAACAAAGAAAATTTTAACCCAGTGCTTTTTTAAATACAGTTCTCATGTGTCACACACGTGATAAATGCAAAAACAATAAAAACATTTCTTTAATTTTAGTTCTAGTGTAAATAAAATCCCAAACTAAAACATTTTTAAAAATAAGTTCATAACAAAGACACAATTAGTGTAAAATCTTCCCCGCAAACCCAAACCCTGGATAATCACGACTCCGACGATGAGCCCTCGTTTGGGTGTCTACACCAGAGCCGCGCATTCGCGAAAAGAGTAAACAACATCACGCTACGTTCTACGAGCAGAAGCCGTAAACGCTCACGATCGCGCTCCGAGCACCGCGCTAGAAATCACTCCGCTAGTGAAATTTATAAAACCCCAAAAAAAGACTTAATAAAACCAAACCCCGCAAACATAGTGCGTAATAATTTAACAGAAAGTGCCGCAAACTCCGACCATTTAAAAACAATGGAAAACCCCGTTGACCCGCCGCAGGTAAATCCTGAAAACGTCCAAGCCGCCACCGGTATGGAAGTTGTAACTGAGCCGGACCTCAGAAACACCACCCCGCTCGAAATCTACAACAAATTCGGGCTATTAGCCTGTAACAGGTTTCTGTTAGTTTCGTTTTAAAACGAAAAATATAATTTTATTTTCAGGGCTTATTAATTTTTTTCAATAACTTTTATGTACGATTTATTTGAACAGCTTTGTATAACAAAGCTAATTTTATTTTTTATAAATGCATATTACTATATTATATAATTCTATTACAATTTAATAACACTTTCTCGATTATAACACCAAACCATTGATTACCGCAATCTGCGTATCTTTTTCACCCATAATCAATGTGATTTTTATTCGATATCGGCAAGGTAGATCGCTAACTTTCAGCTCAAAAATTTGCATCGACGCAAACGCGATTAGCAAATCTCTCTCGCCAAATCTACAGCAACGCGTATAGACGTGCAATTACAAGCTCTCAATTTTTATTAAAGTTTATTGGTTTCCGAACAAGTTTAATCGAACCAAAATATCGAGTTTATAACGAGAAAAGTGAAGTGTTACTTTTTAGGTTCAGTAAGATCAATATTTGATCCCGAAGATCGATTTTATTTCGACAACCGAAATTATTGTTCCAACACATATGTGTGTGAAATTGATACGACTCCATTTTCTAAATCCGGAAACGATAGCCTAACACTGCTGCCAGTATATCGAGGTGATTTATTTTATTATTCCAACAACCCTGATATTATTGGACAAATCCGGAGAATTGTAAAAATTCCATCAAGGAAAGGATTCGAAAACCCGCAAATTCATCTGGTCGTTCTATTTCGTCAACGAACAATTTCTCACCATTTTGGATCAACCGAGGTCTATATTCTGTCGACCACATGCCGAGTCTTCCAAAATCTTATGTGTGTAACAATAAATTCCACAGCTGGGGGAACGAAACGCAAACTTGGTGATATAAATACGAATTTAATTGCTTCTTTTAATTATTCAGATAATTTGCTATACTTATTTTATGTTTTACAACATCATGCATTGTGTGTTTTTAACTGCTTTTTAGATCAACCATTACCAATTGAAATCCTGACGAGTTTAACCAGGATAGACAACGTATCATCAGATCTGATCGAACGCAGTCGAGTAACTATTCCGAAAGAAATCGTAAGTAGCCTTAAAAACTACCTACTGTATGATTTGTTTAACAAAACTATTAAGCACGCAGCTAACATTTTGTCAACCTGCTTATCTGATAATAATCTACATTCAGTAGAAGTAGCTAGAATTTTCCTGCTTTTTGGTAGTAGTAGAGCGATCTTTTTATCGCTAACATTTTACAAAACAATTAAATTCGTAGACACGACAATTCAAGTGCGAAGGTTCACCTCGTTTAACAACCCGACTTCAACTCAGCGACATCTGTCGATTCGCTCCGTATACTTCGTATATGTATTTGTGTTCAACTTTTGTAATTAATTGTCAATTTTTATATTTTAATACAAACATTTATTATTCAAACAATCTGTGTCAGCAAGAATTCGCTTATGTTATTTACGATTGATTCCATATTAATTTATATTAAAAGTGTGTGTTCAAAACGAGTATTTTTTATTTTCTATTTTGAGTTGATTTTTGTCTCGATAAGGACGACTAAGGTCTCCTAAAGTCCTTATTCGATTCTGGCGCCCTCTGGAAAAGATTACTACGCAAAGAAGAACCCATTCAAGAATCCACGAAAGCAATCCGTTGCTACCCAGCTCTCGGTACTTAGTATTAGACATACAAAGCTAAGCCGCTTCGTTAGTACATCAACGAGCATAAAAGATGCAATTGAAACTAGAAGCTTGGAATTTACCATCTTTACGTCATCTTTGCTACCGAGTTTCTAACGTTTCATCAGTGGCGCCCAACGTGGGGCCAGAGCCGTTTCATCAATGGCGCCCATGCGTGGTACTAGAATTAGTTCGTTTCATCAATGACCCCCAACTACGGGGCTTCGAATATCTTACCATCTTTTCCCACCTTTGATAGTAATTTTTCTATTTTTATATGAACACACACATAGGCAGAATTCTTGTATTACAATTTGCTAATAAGCACAGATATTTTTACGTTGAACTAAAGTACAATACATATTTTATCTCCTTATTTTATTATCCATTGTTATCAAGCGTTACGACCTAGAACTATCTATCGTTATATTATATCTTAATTTACAATCATTGAGCATCATACTCTCGTTTATTATACCACTAAAATGCGTTATTTAAACCGTTTATTAGCTGATGAGCTAACATGGGAACTCGAGGTACGAGGTAAAGACACTGTAAAGATTTATTATGTTTTGACTTAAATTCATTTTTAAAATCGTTGTATTTTTAAAAAAATATCATTTAACATAATGCACGATTGGTTGCATACCGTCCCGGGCGTTTTTTGAAATTACAGTTTGCTGCATTGAGAATTTGATAAACAGGTCATGCAGTTATGTTTAACAATTAAATATACAGAGGCAGTTGGTGAAATGCTAAATTTCTGAAATTTGCGCCCTTCCTACAAGTAGGGTCATTAAAATTTTGCAGAAAGCATCCGAGGTCAATTATACGATCAAAGATCACCTCCGGTCAATGTATTGTTTATGCTTCTAGACATTGCATTCGACATCCCGATCCTCCGCTATCGTTTATGTCTCTAGACTCTAGACGTTAGTAAATTTCCATCACGTAGTTGTTTATGTTTCTAGACAAGTACATTCGATTCTCCGATCTTAGCTATCGTTTATGCTTCTAGAGTCTAGACGTCTAGAATTTACTAACGTCTAGAATCTAGACGTTAGTAAACCCCCATCCAGTGCTTGTTTACGATTCTAGACAATCATATCCATCTGCCAAAACAAAAACATCCCGTTAGGATTAATTCTCATCAAGAGTTAATGCTTACCAGTTTGCAGAAGTCCGATTTGCTTCCGAAGTCAGTTATTTGACTTCCACCGTATCTAAACTTTTGTATAAAGGTTCCGAGTAAGAAAAATCACTTGTTTTGATTTATTCCATAAAAGATGCGGATTGATCTTTTTACCGAATCTTCAGTAGCTTAAACCGATTCCGCCGTCAAAGAAACTCCGAGTAAAGTAAACGGTTTCATTTGGTTCTCACAGTAGCAAACTAATTAATCTAAATTCAATATTAACTGTCAACATTATTACAGGTTATGTTATTTGTATGTACATAAATACCTGAAAATCTCCAGTGCCGTACTATGTTAATTTCAGAATCAGAATAAAGTAATTAAAATTGTGAATACCATTTCTTTAAAGTAAAAGTTATATTGTATTGAGTTCATTCAATAAAATTATTGTTAAAGTTTCCGAAAAACAACCAGTTGTTTTATTATTATAGTTTTAAAGTTTTCTATGAAAAAAACTTTTGGCGCCTGAGTTTAAAGAAGTAAGTGTAAAAATCGACAAGACGTCCTAAAAACCCTGGCTACCCAAAAGGGCAATTTGAACGACCTAAAGAAGCGTTACAAATTTAAATGTAGATGAAAAGCGAGCACTTTTAAGATCAACGCTTAGACAAAAAGTAAAGAAAATTGACCTACCGGTATAACAATTAAATCTAGTCGAACAAATTAAAACTTGCCAAGACAAATTTAATCAAATAGAACATTTAGTTCAGGAACTAACACATTCTCCTAATACGAGAGCTTGCGAAGGTTATCCCGCCAGGTTAGATCATATTTCTTCTCGACTAAAATTTTGTCTCAAAAAATTATCCCCACCTGACCCAGAAGAGCAAAAAGCTCAAATCTTAAGTAGCGAATGTATTCAATTGATTGAAAGGATAGAAATTTTATTAGATTCACCAGAAACCGGCCGCAACGATATTAGTGAGGCACTAAGTAATTTGTCGATAGACGAATTAACCGATGTACTTGGTCAAGAGCAATTGCAAGCTATTGCGACCACGCGCCCGTCCGAATCTCAGGAAGCCGTGGGTTCGACGCCGACAAAGCCCGGACAAGCTCAAAATTTAGTAACGATAAATCCTCTTCCGCAATCGGAAGCAGAACCATTTGTAAATATTCCTCAAACTTTAAATTATCAGCCACAAAACGTTAATATTCCTCCTAGAAATTTCAATTATTATTCGCAAACGCCTGTTTTTAACACTAAACCCGACACCGTCAGTAGGTGGAATTTAAAGTTTTCCGGTGACGATAAGTCACTAGGATTAAACGCGTTCCTAGAACGCATAGACGAGTTAAGAATTTCTAGACGTGTTTCGGAACAAGCATTATTTGATAGTGCGTTCGATCTTTTTGAAGGCACAGCTTTAACATGGTTTCGGTCCGCTAGAAAGTACGTTCGTTCTTGGCGCGAATTAATTCAATTATTAAAAGAAACTTGTAATATTGACTTTTTGAAATTAATTTATATTTTAAATTTACCGCTTGTTTTGTTTAATATAATTTTAAACGTCCTGTATAAGTATTCACAATTTTAAATATATTTGTGAGCGACATCTATTGGTTCTGAGTTCTTAAGGGTAAATTTTTGCATAGTACACGTGTCTAATGGTTTCCGTAAAAACAAGCGTCACTTGTGGTAAAATCATTGAACATATCAGTTGGTTCGAATTTTCTTTATTTTTTTAATACAGATATTTCTGAGTTTTAAATTTATTTTAGTGTGGTGATATATTGCACAGGTATAAATCTTTTAATTATAGTTTATAATATTTATTACTGAAAAGGGCAAAATACTCGTATGTTAATTCATTTGTTTCGTGTGTCACGTGTTTTTCATTGTGTCAAGTAATAGAAATTTAAAAGGTGGTTTTAAAAGATTGTACATTATATTTAAATTCGGTTTTCTAAATGCATATTTTAAAGTTATTTATTATCAAAGTTAGAAATGCTTCACTTATGTAAAATATTTACAAGGTTATAAGGGTGCGTAAATTATTAGGACGCTTGGGAAAGAGGGAAATGTACCTGAAACCCGGGTGTTAGGATTCAAAGAAAACTAGATCGTTGCCACGTGTTGGGTGAATTCATAAAGGGATAATTTTAAGCTGCAGGGTCAAATTTCTAACGGTAACTTGTTTTATTAATACAAAGTATGCTAACAATAATTATATACAGGATGTTTTAATTTCAAATGGGTTTAGATTTATAAATTAAGAAGTTTCATTATTTAAAATAGATAATCTGTTATTAAAATAATTATATTAATATACAGGGTGATTGTTAAAGTTATTGCAAATTGTTTGCAGGTAAAGAGATTTGATAAATGCATTCAATCTGTTACTACGTCCTCACAAGGCTGAGTAATGATGTACGATAAGTTTACAAATCTTTATATCGTGGTAGATGATTGACTTATTTAAAACAATGATTTTGAGTTCGTTACGTGTACATTTAGCTTCTCCGATTTGGGTAAAAGATTATAAACAACCCCTTATTAGCTTGGAAAATAAATTACTCAAGACCAATACTGCTTAAATGCAAACCATAAAGCAAATTACATTGAACTGTTCCCAAAGAATTGTTGTTAATTAAGTTGTCGTAACTGAGATCGGGGTTCAATATTGGTAAATTAGGTAGTTATTATTCAAATACAGGATGGTTGAACTTGTTTGAATTAGGTTGTGATTTTAATTTGTATTTGAACAGCTGTACATATCTATGTTTTTCTAGAAGAACGTTGGTCCCGGCGAGATATATAATATTTTAGCCACTATAAAACTAACGAAGGATTCCTTGATTTTAACCAGCAAGCCAAATATAAATAATTCTTTCAACTGAGTTTAAATAAGTTACAATTGATTAGGTAGTAAATTGTAATTCAAGGGTGGTTATTTAAAGGTAGATTAAAAGGTATTTTATTTAATTAACAGCTAGTGTTTAAATAAAACACATCGCTTTACTCAATTTCCAAAGAATGTACTAAGTACATGAAGAAAATATTATTACAATCCTAAGGATTAAATTAAATAGTAATTTAAAAGTTATCGAAATCATTAAAGCGATTTAAAACAAATCGACTTTCAGGGTAATTAAATCTACAGATTTATTAGGTCACGAATTAGGTAAATCATTGCTTCAGGTTAAATTCCTCAAACAAGAATATTAACGATAATAAAAGAATTGACATGCCCAAATTTGATTGTTTTATTTTGTGTTGGAAGTTAAAGGTTGTCTCTCTTTCGGAGCAATAATTTGTCTTGTTACAGTTGTTTTTGACATTATGTTTTGTACACCGGAAGAAAGAGTTTGGTTACTAGATGGCGATCGTAGGTATTTTCACAACGTGGTGGTCCAGGTTATTTTCCGTGTCGTCGAAGAAGTGTGATTTTAGATTTGAACTTTGTTAGTTCTCAATAGATGGCGTTTATGGAGAGGATGTTGGCGCGAAGTTCAAATTCAAAAGTTGCATCTTACAATTTGGTGCCGTGACCAGGATTTCGTGATGTACAAAACAACCGTTAAGAACAATTTGTTGGAGTGACAAGTCCAATCGAAACTGGAGATGAGTGTAAGACAGGGTGAAGTACGTAAATCTGTTATGTTTTAGGTAATCGAACGGAGGAAAATGTCGAAACAAGGTGGAAAATTCAGTGGAAAGAAAGGAGGTGGTAGTGAAGAGTCGAGTGACCAGACTATGATGCAGAAACTAGATGCGTTAATGGGAATGGTTGCTGACCAGGGAAAGGAAATGGCGGAGATGAAAAAGAGAGAAAGGAGTCTTGCGGACATGATGAAGGAGATGAGGGAGGAACGAGATCGGGAGAGATCAAGTCTGCAGGAAAATGTCCCAGCGAGTGCTGATATTGTTAATTTGCGTAGTAGTATTGCAGGGACTAGTAGTAGTGATAATTCAGTTAATGAGGAGAATAGGGATGAAAATGTAAATGCGAAGGATAAGGCAAGGGTTACGGAAGTAGGTTGGAGGGAATTAGCGTTGGGATACATGGCTTCACCATATAATATGTTTACGACCGCGAAACCAACTTTTACTGGGGGACGAGAGAATCCGTGTATATTTTTAGAAAAGTTTGAGGAATTTTGGGGAAAAAGAAAAATTGTAGGAGACAATAAATTGCTAGCTATCTTATCAACGATGAAGCATGGTGCCGATGTATGGGCAAAGTTGAACAAACGGAAATGGAATAGCTATGAAAAGTTTAAGGCTGATTTTCTTGGGTATTACTGGAGTACGGAAAAGCAAATGTGTTGCTTAGAACGTATAATGAGTATGAAATTTGATAATAGGAAACCATTAAGCATGAGTGCGTATTTTGGAAAACAGATAGCGGAGATACGAACGCTAGAAATGATGAATAATGAGGAAGTAGGAATCGATGTCATTATGAAGCAGTTTCCAAGAGAAATACGAACTATATGGAGAGCGAGTCAAAGGAAAACCACGGAAGAGGCACTTGAACTCTTGACTCGGGAGGAAGAAGAAGAAGATAAAGAAAAGCAAAGAACTTATCAGCAGAGACCGAAACCAGCAGTAAATCAAAATCGTACTAACTTTCGACAGTTAATGGCCATAGAGAATCCTAATAATGCAGGTCAAAGAAGGCAAGGACAATATTCGGGAAACGAATAGAAACTGTACAGAAAAGGGCTGTTCAGTTTGTAGAAGAGAAAATCCCTTTACCATTTTTATTTAAAAATTTTATTGAAGAAGGTGCATTGGTAAGATTTAAGAATGGGGATATGCGACAGTTTGTGGGTCTTGGTATTTTACAACAGCGAAATCTGAATTACCGAGAACTTAAAATCAAATATGGGAAAGGTTTAGACATGTTAGTAAGGCAAGGGTGGAAATTTAATAATTGTCTGGGAAAAAGGAATTTAGGTATTAGAAACGCGTTAACTATGTGTGATAATGGGGAGTTATCGGGTAGAATTGAGAAAGAGAAATCAAAGGGTTTACCACATATCATGTTAGTTTGTCAGGGTATTAAGATGTTAGCTTTGTTAGATACGGGGTGTGAATTAACTTGCATTGAGGAGTCATATTTTAATGAGATAAAATCAAAGGGAAATTTGTCAGTTTTACCGGTTACGTGTACTCAACTTAGAATGGCTAACGGACAACAATGTCAACGGATTAGGGTACAAGCATTGTTAGAGTTTAATATTGAAGGTATTCAAGAAAAGTCACTTCAGGTAGCATTAGTAGTTAAAGGTTTGATTAGGCCAGTAATTTTAGGGGTTGATTGGATTGATCAAGTTAAAGGGAATATTAATTTTGAAGATGGGTATTATCATTTTGAGTTAGGTAATAGAAAACAGAGAGTTAAATTTATTCAGGAAATCACTGATGAGAGGAAAGTTGAATTAAATTTTGTGGGATTAACTTTGAGTGAGTCAATGGGGAATAATAATAATAAAGGAATTCAAAAGTTTGTCACTGAAACAGAATTAGAAAATAAAACATTAGAGTCGAAATTAAATAAGGTGGGGACGGAACGTTTATTTCAATTATTGTTAGAATTTAGAATGAGCGTTAGTAAAATTCCGGGGCGTACAACGAAGTATACACATGTAATACAGATGCACGATGAGACACCTTTTGCTCGGAAGCCCTATCCAATTCAACACCAGTTGCGACCCGAGGTCAGAAAGACCATTGACGAAATGCTAGAAATGGGCGTAATAAAAAGAGAGGCATCTGAGTTTGCTAGCCCAATGACGGTGGTAAGAAAGAAGGATGGAGGGGTACGAATCTGTTTGGATGCTAGATGGTTAAACCAACAGATGATCGCAGATACCGAAGCACCTAGAACACCGGAAGATATTTTTCAGTCCTTCAAAAGAATACGATTTATGACAACAATAGACCTCCGATCTTCATTTTGGCAGATTCCTTTAGATACCAAGAGTACAAAATATACGGCATTTTTGTTTGAAGGCAAATCATACACATACCAGGTACTCCCGTTTGGTTTGAAAACTTCGGTGGGAACATTCACGAGAGCCATGGATGTTATTTTGGGTCCCGAAGTAAGAGAATTTACAATCAACTACATTGATGACCTCTTGATAGTGTCCGAAACATTTGACGAGCACTTAAAACATATTCGAATGGTACTCCAAAGAATTGCAGATGCAGGGATGAGCATTAATATCGAGAAGACATTTTTCTTTAAAGAAGAGGTTAAATTTCTAGGGCACATTTTATCAACAAGAGGGATAACTACAGACCCTGAGAAAATAGCAGCAATACAAGAATTCCCTAAACCGCATAACGTCAAGACACTACGTGGATTTTTAGGTCTGTGCAATTATTATCGTAGATTTGCAGAAAGATACAGCCATGCCACTACACCACTGACACAGTTACTAAGAAAGGATAGTAAATGGAGTTGGGGAGAAAAGGAGCAAAGAGCTTTCGAAGAAATTAAGATATTATTTCTGAAGACGGTCATGTTACGGTTTCCCAACTTTTCAAAGATATTTTATCTGCAAACGGACGCATCCAATCTAGCTTTGGGGTGTGTGGTTTTCCAAATGTTAGACGATGGGGTAGAACACGGTGTATTAGGTTTTGCGAGTAGGATACTACATGGGCCGGAATTAGCTTATACGGTTACGGAGAAAGAATTATTAGCCATTATTTTCGGTTTGCAAAAGTTTAGGACAATTTTATTGGGGCATAAAGTAATAATTAGGACAGATCATTATGCGTTGAAATTTCTAAAACAATGTAAATTATTAAATGACAGGTTAACTAGATGGTCACCAATTTTGAGTGAGTTTGATTTTGAAGTAGAGCATGTAAAGGGGTGTAATAATATTGTAGCAGATACACTTTCAAGGTTTCCTATTTCAGAGATGTCTCATTTAGTAGGGGTTAAAAATCAACCAATTATAGCTTCTGTTGGGAGGGTCATTGATTTAGCGTTGTTTGAGGTAGTAAGTTGGGGGGAATTAGAAATTTCATTTAAGAATTTGAGGGAAGCTCAACTTAAGGACAAACATTTAGGGCCTATTTTTATTAGTTTGTTAAATGGGGACGAAAATTTAAGAAATAAGAATTATAGTATATTTAGGGATGTGTTAATATTTTGTTGTGAGAAAAATTCAGGGAGTAGATTAGCGTTGCCCGAGGTGTTTACAGAACAAGTTATAGAAAAGGTTCATCAGCTTTATGGTCATTTCGGGATTTCTAAGATTTTTCAGATTTTAAAAGGGCAGGTTCATTTTAGGAAAATGTTTGACAAGGTTAAGAAGTTAGTACGATCGTGTGATATTTGTCAGAAGGTTAAACATCCTAAGAGAAAGTTAGTGGGAACAATGAATCCAGTTATAGTAGAGAATGTGGGAGATTTAGTTACGGTAGATTATTATGGTACCTTACCCGTTAGTAGAGGAAATGTTGTTTACATTTTTGTGGTAATTGATTCATTTTCAAAGTTTGTTAAATTATATGTATTACGTCATGCTAGAGCACATGAATCAGCTAATAAAATAGTTAAAGATTTTTCTAAATTTATAAAACCTAAGGTAGTACTTAGTGATCATGGAACGCAGTTTATTTCACGAAAATGGAAGCAAATTTTAGAATTGCATGGTATACGGCATACGTTTTCTTCTATACGTCATCCGGGTTCGAATCCAACTGAGAGGGTAATGCGTGAGTTAGGTAGACTTTTCAGAACTTATTGTCAAGAATCACATTCAGGGTGGGCAAATCATTTGAAGAATATCGAGATTTTATTCAATGTTACTCCACATAGGTCAACTGGGTTTTCGCCATTTGAAATTTTACATGGGCATAATCCTCCGAACGCGTTAACAAATTTAGTTGGGAAATTTATTCCAAAGGAAATGGGGAAAACTGTAGGTCAAATTAGGAATGAAGCTAGGGTGAATTTAGTTCGTGCTGGAGAAGAGAGGAAAAAATATTTTAAAACGTACAATGATGAATTAGATATAGATTTAGTTTTATTGAGGGAACATCATATTTCTGAAGCGGCATATAATATTGTGGGAAAATTTTGTTGTTTGTATTCAGGGCCTTATAGGGTTACGCACCGACCGCATCCGAACGTATATTCAATAGCTTATGATGATGGTAGTTTTAAAGGGAATTATAATATAAATAATTTGAAATTTTATTATAGTAGGTTAGGGATTAGATAGTTATGTTAGAGGGCATTTTAATTTGGTTGGTTAGGGACAATTTAAATTTTATTAGTGAAATAAGATATGTAATATTTGTGGACAAGATACTGCTGTTGTTTATGTTTTAGGAGATTTTAACATGAGTTTCAAAAGAGGCAAACAAAAGAAAGAAGAAAGAAAGAGGAAGACAAGAATGGGTTGTAAGGAGGTTTTCTTTTTTTTGTTTAGTCTTTGGTTTACTTGTGTTTTAATTTTAAAATTTTAGTTAAGACGTGTTTAAGTTTTGATTTTTTTTTGTGTTAGTTAAGTTTTCTTTACAAGATTATGTAAATGGTACCATATTTTTTTTTAGTAATATTTATAGTATTAGTTAAATTTAAGTGATGTTAGTAGTTAAGTGCTTTTGCTTTTACTTTTTGTGCAATTCTGTTTATATTTTGTTTATGTTGTGTTGATGAAAAGATGGTATGTCAACATTTGGCTCTAAGGTGTAGATTTTGGTAGTTTTACTACACCTAACTGTTATTTAGGTAATTGAACAAAATAAAGAAATCCTCAATCTTATAAAAAGGAAAGTAAATTTATCCAACACACTGCAAAATAATGTCCAACCGAAGGTTCCCGTAAAGTTGCCTTTGGAAACCCAGGAAAATTTCGATATTCTGGAAGATTATTTGAGTATTTCAGAGAATGAAAAACAGCTGGTAAGTACTGTGTATATTGTGGAAACAGCTTTCATATTATTTTTATATATCTATAGGTCCTGTTCCTATCTAGCCTAGACAGAAGCAACTTGGTTTCCGCGACTAATTCGGCGTTAAGGTTTTGCTTGGAATACGTGTTAGCAAGGCAATTCAGTTATTTGGGGAGTCGAAATAACAAAAAGGCTTTCAGTAAAACTAACCTAAATAAGGCGATTGTTGGTAAGTGTGCGAAGATAAATTTAGAAACTTTTTGTAATTATTTAATATAGGTGCAGTGAAGATAGCAGTACCAACGGCAACAGAGAGTAACATCGAAGACCACATCAAGACCTGGTTGAAGCGATCTCCAAAGTCGTATTACTTGGAACAACAGAAGAACCAGAAATAACAAAATAATGAATTATAAGAAGCAGTCAGTGGGCAGTTTTACAGGCGAGTTAAAAAACGTCAAGAAGAATTTCTTAAAACTTTTTCCAGGGAATGTAACACTGATGGTCAACAGTCTGTGAGTACAATACCTTCTGAAGCAGAAACTATAAATGATAGTGTGTTTGATGTTCCTAATTGCAGCAATGTGCAAAATGAGACCAATCATAATGTTAGTGTAGGATTAGTTAGTGATAGAGATGCGGAAAATGATAGCAATGTCGAAGCTGACTCATGTTATTTGGCTTCAGAAGATACGTGCAATAATATTGATAATACGGCCGAATGCATTTTAAATGTATCCGCATATACTAGCACAGATTTAAGTGCTAACTTAACATTAAAAAATAAACTAAAGCAGTGGGCAGTCTCCTCAGGAATAACGCATTCTAGTATTAATAATCTACTTCATATTCTCTCCTCATATCACCCAGAGTTACCCAATGATTCACGCACTTTGCTACAAACGCCTACTCAAATGAGATGCCAGGTCTTAGAAACTGGGACTTATTGCCACTTAGGTCTCCAAAATGCTTTACAACAGTTTCTGTTAACGCGTTCAGACTTTTTAGCCGAGACTTTGGAGATTGCTTTTAATGTAGATGGTATTCCGCTGTATAAAAGTTCCAATAGTCAAATTTGGCCGATTTTAGGACAGGTAAAATATTTCGATTCCAAGCCCTTTCCCATTGGTGTTTTTTACGGTACAAGTAAACCAAAACCATTACACTTGTATTTAAAAGATTTTGTTGCCGAATTAAGAAATATTATTGATGAGGGTTTACTTTTCAAAGGAAAAAGATACGGTGTTAAAATTTTTGCTTTCATTTGTGACGCCCCCGCTAGAGCTTTCTTGAAATGTATTAAATACCATGGTGGTTATTCGTCATGCGAAAAATGTACAGAAAGCGGGGAATACTTTGACGGTAGGGTGATATTTGGGAACATTTCGGCATCAAAAAGAACTAATTCAACTTTCAATAGTCAAGTAGACGATGAGCATCATTCAGGCTTATCTCCTTTGCTAGAACTACCAATGGGTATGGTCAGTCATTTTCCGATAGACTATATGCATAACGTATGCCTTGGAGTTATGAAAAAATTGTTGAACTTGTGGATTAATAATGGTCCATTAAAAGTCAGAATTAGAGGAAGTGTAACACGAAATTTATCAGAATTTTTAGAAGTATATATGGCATACTAATTACATTCACAAAAAAATAACTACTTTATGTGCCCTGCAAATAATTGCAAACGATTATACCACCGAAAAGCTGATTTTAAAAAACACTTTAATTTAAAACATAACGCATGCTCAAATGGTGGTACTAGAAACAGAACCACATCAGACAATGATTTACAAGTCATAGACCAAATTGATAACAGTTCCGAATGTTTGAATGATACAAATTATTCTGTAATTAATAGAAGAATAAATATTTCATCTACTGAAACTTCTGTTGACAATGATTCAGTAGATATTTCCAGCAAAATTAATCAATATTTAAACGACTTCAGGGTTATTTTTAACAAATCTTTACCATTATTAATATCAAAATTTTACGATAATCTAAGCTTAACTAGATCGATAGTACAGACTATAATAAATGAGGGCCTTAGAATATAAGGGGTATAAGTGCACTTTTTTTAAATTTGAGATTAATACACAATATGAAACCTTAATGTCCATATTTGTTGGTGCAAAACAGATGCAAGTGATATATTGATAATTAGGATATAATAATAAGGGTATAAGTACTTTTTTAAGTTTTGGCACATTTATGATAAAGTTTTTTTTTCTACTTTTATATTATTAAAATTTATCATTTATTAAGGAAATAATAAACTTTATATATATATCTCAGCTTTTCCTGGGAATTTTTACCCTGCATTAGCAGTAGACGCACTTAACCTAGTAAAATAACACAAAAGAAAAGACATTTGGTTTAACTTTGAATGCAAATATCTCACAATAATGTAAAATGCACTTATACCCCTTTTATTCTAAGGCCCTCAAATGACATCCAACTTTTTCTTTCAAGTGGTTTTATCAACATTATAAAAGAATCAATAAAAATCATTTTCAATGAAATTCATTTTGACAAAAACCCTTTAACTATAATTTGTACTATGCTTGATACTCTGGAAAATCCTTTTGTTGCATTAAATACAGAATTTAAACGAGTACGACATTTTGAAAGATCAAAACATTTTATTAAACCAGTTCCACATAAAATTGGTGTCTCGCAAGAACAAAGTAAGAAAGATGGTGAAGTTATTTTGACTTTGAAAAATAATTTTAGTTATTACTCGTATATACCAATGGATCAAATGCTCAAGTTATTTCTAGAATTACCAGGTGTTCTTCAAACGATTTGTGACTATCAAAACAAATTATCGGTTAATTATGACTGTCAAAATGAACCACTGTATAATATTGTCAACGGAAGTTTATGGCAAAGTAAATTAAATAACCAAAAAATTATATTGCCAATCATCTTATACTTTGACGATTTCGAATCCGGTAATCCATTAGGAAGTCATGCTGGCTATTACAAGATAGGCGCCGTTTATTTTTCAATAGCTACAATACCACCAGTTTTTGCCACGCGCTTGGAAAATATTTTTCTTTGTTATTTATTTTATAGTTCTGATAGAACCACGTTTGGCAATGAAGTTATATTTGACATTCTAATTCAAGAAATTAGTAGTTTGGAGAAAAACGGTTTAATGGTTAAAACATGTGATGGTAGCAAACAGGTACATTTTTCTTTAATTGGTATTAGTGGGGATAACTTAGGTTTGCATAGCATTCTTGGATTAAGCGAGAGCTTTTCGTCTCATTACTACTGTAGATTTTGTATTGAAAAAAAAGAAGTAATGTGTAATCAAGTAAGTGAAAGCTTAGAACATATTAGACTCAACATTGATTATCAGAAACATCTATTGGATAAAGTAGGAATTAAGGAACCTTGTGTTTGGCATAAGCTACCACATTTTCATGTATATGATAATTTGATTGCTGACATTATGCATGACATATATGAGGGAATATTGCGTTACGACATGGCTTTAGTTATCAACAATTTAATAGAAAACAAGTATTTTACTTTAGAAAATTTAAACTCCAGAATAAGGTATTTCACTTACGAAACGTGGGAAAAAAATATTCCTCCCGGCTTAAAAAAAGAACATCTACTAAATGGCTGCATCATATTATCTGCTGCCGAAATGTTATGTCTAACAAGAAACTTTGGATTTATTATTGGCGATTTAATTGAACCTGAAAATATTATTTGGAAGTTCTATTTAATTACGTTAGATATTGTTGATATCGTAACTTCATCTATTATTTCACAGAAAACTTTAGAATTATTAGACACACTTGTATCAGAGCATCATCAATTATATACTGAATTATTTAAAATTCCCTTAAAACCAAAGCATCATTTTTTAGTGCACTACGCCAGAATCTTTAAAAAAATAGGTCCACTCGTACATGTTTCTTGCATGAGGTTTGAAGCAAAACACAAGGTTTTTAAAAGCATTGCACGTAACATCAACAACAGGAAAAATGTGCCTTTTTCTTTGGCGTATAGGTACCAATTAAAAAACTGTTATAGGTTTTCTGCTCAAAGAGGCTTTAATGACGTTATAGCTTTCTCTTCCCCTAGCAAACTGCAAATGGCAGATATTAACTTTTTAGACAATCATAGTTTTGATTCTAATGAGTATTGTATTGTTGACCGGTATGAAATTAATAATGCAGTATATGATTCTAGAACTAACACTGCTTTACTTTATTTATATGACGAATGGAACTGTCCTCAATTTGGACAATTAATTAAAATATTTGTAAAAGAGTCTGATAATAATGTTGTTTTATTCTTATGTGGTATTCTGAATACCTCAAACTTTTGTAATCATTACAAGGCTTGTAAAGTAACAGAGACTAAAGACAGTAACGAAAATAAACGTTTAGTTAAATTAGATGAATCCAATCTAAATACTACAACAAATATTCGATGCATTAAAAATGAATTCTATGTTTCAACATCTATGTTCTAAGATTATGTCATTAATACCCGGTTTCATAAAACTTTTAACAAGCTGTTAAATTAAACTAACCATCAATAGAAAACTCTTGCCAGTACTAACAGGCCAAAAGAAATCGTCCGTTTATTTTAACAGCTTATTAAAAGTTTTATGAAGTCGAGCATAATTATACCTGTATGTATCTATTAATTATTATTGGTTCTATAATTTTTATTATTATTCATGTTTATTTTCTTATTATGTTATTATTAGTATCTTATTTTGTTTGAATAAATATTGTTACAAAACTTATAAAATTATTTTTATGTACCTATACGTAAGCAACATCCCATTTCTAAATAAATAAAAAAAATCTCAGTTTTTTAATATTGATTTAAATGAAACAAGTTTGTTTCAAAAATATTATGCTTTTATTGAAGTATACTATTATCGTCCATCATCTTATCAATAATTAATAATTTACAGGTTTTTGGACTTGATAACACAATTTGAAAACAACTGTATAAGAAGTCGCCGTTTCGCCCAATCTTATTGTACTAATTAAAAAAATAGACCCGTAAGTAAAAAACACTTCAGTCACAAAATGTTAATTTTTTTAATTTTTGCTGGCGATTATAACTTTATTTTTACACCATCGAGAAAAAACACCTAAGGGCCGGTTGTATGTCGGTGGTTTAAAGTTATGTTAAGGGTTAAACCAGAGGTTTCTTCCATTTGATTGGCTGAATCGCTGGTTTAACCCACACCAGAGGTTTAAACCGCCAATATACAACCGGCCCTAAGTGTTTAAAATAATAGGTATGATCCTAATTTACGGCGTGGTGCCGATTTTGAAGATAATTACTCGATGGTAATTTTTTCTTGATGGTGTAAAAATGAAAGTTATAATCACCAGCAAAAATTAAAAAAATGAACATTTTGTGACTTAAGTGCTTTTTACTAACGGGTGTAGTTATACTGTTGACAATCTGTAATGATTAGTTGTTGAAATTTAAAAAAATACATGTTTAAAGAATGGTAAAATATAAAATTTCATGACAGTGCCACTTGACATGCTAGTGATGAACTTTTATATTTTAACATTCTTTAAATATGTATTTTTTTATACACATTGTCAACAGTGTAATTAGTACAATAAGGTTGGGCGAAACGTTGACTTCTTATACAGTTGTTTCTAATAAATTGTGTTGCAAAGTCCAAAAACCTGTAAATTAATAATTAATATGCTTTTACTTTATACTAAACATACGTTTGCAACAAATAAAAAGTATTTGAAATGAATAAAGGGCACGCTCCGTTTAAATGTATAATAATCTTAAAACAAAAATATCTTATTATCCAATTGAACAACTCATATACTTGGAATGACAGTACCGTGATATTAAGTTGAAGAACTGTTATGCTTAAGTTAAAATACAATGTGTTACAGTCAAGTATATGTTATCATTATTTTAAATAAAATAAGCTTTTTAATCAAAAATACGATACACTAAACTCAAGTATAAGGTATTATCATTCTAAATAAAGCAGATTTTTCAATTGAAACTACCATATACTAGATACAAATATTCCGAGTTATTGTTTTAACGAAAGTGTATTTTTTTAAAATAAATTTACGGTCTATTTGCTTATATACGAAAGTACCTTATATTTGAATCAAATAATATTTACTTAATGGAAGTAAATAATTTTTAGCGTGTATTGAACAGCTCTCACTAACAATAAGAGTTGTCGCTTTTAACACCAGTAAAAATAAATATGAAATCGAAGAATTCTTTATTGGTTTTTTTGAAGCTAGTGATTCAACGGGAGAGGGTTTGACAGAACTTATTTTGTTCCATTTGGAAAAGCTAGGTTTTGAGCTTAAGTCGCTTAGAGGACAAGGCTATGATAACGGAGCTAACATGAAAGGAGTAAGAAAAGGGGTACAGAACAGAATACTTGAACAATATCCAAGGGCGTTTTATGTACCGTGCGCATGTCATTCTTT
Organism: Podabrus alpinus; assembly: GCA_932274525.1. NCBI lineage: Eukaryota > Metazoa > Arthropoda > Insecta > Coleoptera > Cantharidae > Podabrus > Podabrus alpinus. Next base: position 70,467,035 of record OW026452.1, read on the forward strand.
AAACTTAGTTGTGAATGATGCAGCGTCGTCTTCTACAGAAACGGCTACTTTTTTTTCTATTGTGCAAGAACTTTACACATTTTTTTCTGGTTCGACAAAGCGTTGGGAAGTGCTAAAACAAAATGTTTCTCAATTAACTCTAAAACCTTTGAGTGCTACTAGGTGGTCAAGCAGAGTAGATGCATTAAAACCTTTACGATATCAACTTTGCGAAATTTATGATGCATTATTCCAAATAATAAAAGACGTTAACAGAGATGCAGAAACTAAAGTTAAAACTAGAGGATTGGCAAAAAATATTAATAATTACAAGTTTATATGTGAAGTAATACTTTGGTATGATATTTTATTTGAAATAAATTCAGTCTCAAAGCTATTGCAATCTGTAACTATAAATTTATCAGACTGCGTAAGGATGTTATCCGAAACCATTCAAAAAGTGGAAAATTATAGAAACTCTGGATATGTTCAGACGAAAATTGCTGCAAATGAGATTGCAGAGAATCTTGAGTGTAGTACGGAATTTCTTGGTGAAAAAGAAGTTAGAATCAGAATGAAAAAACGTCTATTTGATTATGAAACTGCGGATGAACCCTTAACAGAAGAAAATAAATTTAAAATTAACTTTTTTAACTATATCCTGGACATTACCCTTAATTCCCTGAATGAACGATTCATGCTTCTGGAAACGCATAGCAAAAATTTTCAGTTTTTATATGACATTTTAAAACTCAAAGATATAGAATACAAAACACTAGAAAATTATTGTATCTGTCTCCAGTCAATACTTTCTGTTGAAAATGAATCAGATATAAATGCAAATGACCTGCAAGAAGAATTACGTGATGTATCCCGAACCCTTCCGTATTCTATGAAACCTCTGGATGTTTTAAATTATTTATGTCAAACTAACTTAATTACTTTATATCCAAATACTGTTATAGCTCTGAGAATCTTATTAACGCTCCCTGTCTCTGTAGCTAGTGGGGAAAGAAGTTTTTCTAAATTAAAATTAATAAAACACTAAGAAGTTCAATTACCCAAACAAAACTTAGTAATCTCTCATTAATTTCTATTGAATCTACTTTGGCTGCAACTCTTGACTACACATCCCTAATTGACGAATTTGCTAAAATTAAAGTTAGAAGGATAAAACTTATGTAGATTATTGTAGTTGAAAGTTGTTATTTTAGTTAAAGAAAATTGTTATTTGTTATTAACTTGATATTTTTATTTTATAGTAGTATATAGTTTCAAAATAAAGTCAGTATTCGTATGTTTTGTGCAGTTTTTATCACAATTTAAGGTTATCGCAATGAAAAAAACATTTATGGGGCGGCATTTCTAAGACTTGCATCATATTGAAAAAATCTACCGCATGGCCCTGTATACGGGAATTATTTTTTAATATATAACGTTCATTACTTGACACATCTTTGTGATGATGTGGCTCTGTACGGGCCTCTCGATAATTTTTCGGCCTTTCCATTTGAGAATTATCTAAACCAGTTAAGAGCGCGCTGCGAAAAGAGAGAGAGGGAATGATGTTGAAAGAAGCCCCTAATCTTTTGTACAAATTTAAAAAACTAAACGTCGTATGAATGTAATTCTTTTTTTATATTAATAAGAAAAGACCATTGAAGGCAATAACCAATTTTGAGCGCTTTAAATTAAAAGTAAATAGGTTAATTTAATTTATGAAAAATGACAATTTTGAATTTTTATGACAACCGATCTTAATGAAACTTCGTTATTGCCTTCTGCAGATCATTATAAGGACAATACCTGATTTTGAAGCGATTTCATCATCAATTATAGAAAACTTGTACAAAACTTGTAGATCAAAAAGTGCCCTTAGTGGAGTTTTAAACTATATAAAATCAACTTAATGCACAAAGGGCTCAAGGGTTCCCTTAGATATGGCGCAAATAATTTTTTTAAATTTTTTAAATCTCTACAAAAGATTAGAGGCTTCTTTCAACATCATATCTACTGCTTCCCTCTCTCTCTTTCTGCAGCGCGCTCTTAAAACGTTTAGTTAAATCAACCACAAATCCATTAGCTCAAATCCACAATAGGTTAAACGAACGTAACATTTTAAACAACACTGTCGCTCCTAAACAATTTCGGTGTCAATTACAACATAATTACGGACCACTCATCGATGTAGAACCTATTGGCGTTCAGTATAAAAAAGTAGAATTTAAACATGTGACTTTCTCCATTTTTTCCCAATCTAAAGCTGACTGCTACTGTTTAATAGAAAATTCTGTCATACAAATTCAGAACATAATTTGTACTACCGAAAACAAAGTGATGATAGTAGGAAAGAAATATAGGTCAAAGACGCCGTTGTACAAATATCCAATCAATTCAGAGGAATTAAATATATTTTTAGTTTCAAATTTGTCAGAAAATTATGATTTATATGCAATTAATGATGAGACTGCTAAATGCATGATTTTGCCTACATCTATTGACCATCAGTGGGCTTCAATGCCCATTATACATTCGCTTAATAATATTTAATTTTAATTTTAAGAATTACTTTTTATTTCGCAAGAATGTTGAAGAAAAACTCATAAAATTTTTATGCAACCCAATTAAGTAACGATGTTTTCAATTGATTTCTATATTTTTCTCTATGAGTATATAGTAAAAGCTATGCTAAAAGAAATCGAAATCCATAATAAATACGTACTAGAGCATTAATTATATCAAGAAACTCATTTATTATCCTTATATTCCAATTCACCAAAAGTAGAAATATATTTTTGTCTTATTTTCTTTGGTATTTATTTGTTGTTTTATTTTGTTATATTATAATCCCTATTATTAGATAAAAATGGCTGGTTGGTATGTAGCATGTTTTCTTAACGAAGACGATGTTGTCGAAGTATTACCAGCAAATTGGCTTAAAAATAAAAGTGAATGTTTCTGGCCACCGTACACCAGAGGAACCTTACAACATTCTATAAAATCTAAAGAAGAGGCAAGCAATACATGGACAATTCACAAAATCAAGCTGATTAGTGACAAACTCTTTACCAAATTTGTGATTGCTACTTCTATGGCAACAAAAGCGAAATTTTCATCCGACTTATCTGCGGCGGAAGAATGCCTTCCTGAAAAACGTAAGCGGCATGCTAAGCGCAGTAACTTCTGCAGCTCATCATCTTCAGAAGAAGATATTTCAATTATAGAAAATTTACCTTCATTTCCACAATTACCGCCGTGTCCATCAGCAGGCCTATCAATAAGTAAGTTTATGTTAATTATAATTTAATAAACATTGTTTAATTAAATTAATTATTAATTATTATTTCATTTTGCAGAAACCAAAATATTGCCAATGAGCAATAATATCAGCTTGCTTGAAGACAACAATAATTCTACAGAACTGGGCTCTCCATCAGTTCGTAAGTATATTATTCAAACAGTCACTTATATTTTATTTAATTTTTTGGGCATACATTGTAGATACTGGAAGATATACCCAAGATGAAGGAGTACAATACCGACCGCCATGTCCAGCAACAGAAATATTTGAAAGTTAGTTAAAAGATCAATGATATTAAAATATATAAAGTTAATTTAATTATTATTTTGCTATGCGTAGATGCTATTGGAGGAAGTACTCTTACAAAACGTTATACCTCCGCCGAAAATTCATCAGCACGTAATAATATTTACCATTATTTATTACTTATTTTTTAATTAACACTTTTATAATTTTATAGATACTCAAAGATTCGAAGAACAAGTTATGCGCCAGTTAACAGCAATAAATATACGAGTAAAATACAACACAAACTTATTAGAACTTATCAACAACAAAATTGATTCGATTCAAAATCTCAAAATTACCAACAGTAGTACCGATGACAGCAATCTTGAAATTTTGAAAAATTTTCCTGGTCTAACAATCGAGCAATTAGATAACGTTGAACAATTGTTGCAAAATGACAACAATTTTTCATATTTGGTAAGTTTTATATTGCATATAATATCTAATCGTGTCTATTATACATAATTTATGTTGATTATTTTAATTCTAGGTTAATTATTTTGCTCGGCTTGTAGTCCAGGCAATGGGTAGGTTCTGACTTACAAAAGGTCAAGGAAAGTTCTAATTTGGTAGATTTGTACAGTTTGGTATCCTAATTAATATTTCGAGTTTGCGACCTTGAGCGACCGCCGCTCGCGCCGCCATATTGGAAAAATGGTACCAAAAATCAGTTTTTCGAAAATATCTCCTCTCCAGTGCCACCTAGGTCAAAAATAGTTATTAAAAAAATTATAGAGCATGTAATTTCCTGCAACTTTTGTATAAAACATTTTTCAATCAGATGAATAGTTCAGGAGTTACAGCGGAGTCAAACTCAGCAAATTTCTAAAATTCGCAAAATAGCTACATTTTTTCTCGAAATTTTCGTAAATACCATTTACTTAATACGTACTACCGTTTTTTACTCATTTCCGCATAATAAATTGACGGTATTTACATAAATTTTAGATTACATTGCATGATTTTCTTTCAGGATTAAACGAATATTAGCGAAGAGGACTTCAGAACAGAGCAGGTCAGAAATTCTTTCGGTTGGGGTGAATTGGGTCTTTTGTATTCACCGAGGGTCTGCTATCCCCTCTGTTCGGTCAAGAGCGTAGTTCGTCGAGAACTCGCGTGAGGCCCTCAGTGCACGGCAGGTCTCTCGTGGGCCTCGCGAGCGTTTCTCCCGGCAAGCTCCCCCCTCTCCTACTTCTTCTTCGTGCGGCGTACAAGAATCTCGCCATTTCGTTTCGGACAGCCTTCCATAGCAACTCGTGTCTCTTCATTCGTGGTTTTCTTTTGAACATTATTTTCACGCCATTGTTATAAGTTCGGTTCATCACGTTACGATTTACGCCCGTGACGTTCGTGCATCGAATTGTGCAGTGACAATTAACTCTTTCAGACAATTCCGGTTAATTTTCTTTCATTTCATTTCATACATTGTACTTTTCTTTTCTCTTCGAGCGCGTGGCGAGCACGTGCCGGTGTGCGACGCCATTGCGGGACACTTCGATAACATTATTATTTTTTGTGATTAAAACGAATAAACTCGAAAAAACGAAAATTTGGAGTGAAATTCACAAAATAAATTATTTTGGTTCCTTCCTAGAAGGGGCGGCTAATTGCTGGTACAAAAAATATAAAGGTGACGAAAATAATAGAACAAAAACGTGGGCAATTATTAAAAACGATTTCACAACTAAATTCGCGGGGGAATCGTCATTAAGAATAGCAAAAATTAAATTAACAAATAGGAAGCAGCAAGTGTCTGAAAATATTAAGGCCTATTTTTATGATTTAACAGTGTTGGCTGAAGATTATAACAGCAACATGACTAACGAAGATTTCATAGATTATTTTGAAAGCGGTTTACATCCTAAATTTTTACAAATGTATTGTACTCTCAAACACAGTAATATGACAACGGACGATTTAGAAAAAATTGTTCTTAAATTAAGTGATTGGGAAGATCGTACGGCCAATAACGGTTTGACAGAATGCACAGCATTGCTAAATTTAAATAATAATTTTGAAAAACAAAGTGATGGTCCGAACAAAAATATTTTTTCATCATTTCTTACGAAGCGTGATAGCCAGAGTTCACCGAACGGGGTCACAGGAAATAGAAATGGTAGAACTTTTTGCTACATTTGTAATAAGAGCGGGCATGATACAACTTTCTGCTGGTTCAATGGGAAAAATAAAAGTCAGTCATACTCTAAGGTCAATAATCGAGCATTTCCTGAAAGAAATGTTAATTTTGCAAATACAAGCAGATACGTACAATTTAAAGAAAGACCAAATTCCTTTAGAGGTAATAATTTTAATGAAAATAGAACGGGTAGGTCATTTTTTAACAATAGCAGTAATAACCACAAATCATTTAACAACGCACATTTTAACGATAGGAACAGAAATTCGTACGATAATAATAGAAATAAAAATTTTCCAAAAGGGCGGTTCGAAGGGGGCCGACAGCCGCCCTCTACCAATTAAATGAATCAGGACAAGTAAACAACATTCTAACTATTAAGGGACTAGTAAATAACAAAATTACAGATATAGTAGTCGATACTGGGTCAACTAAAAACATTGTATCTCATAATTGTGTAGAACGTGTGAATAAAAGCTATTACATGCAATATCTAAAGACAGCCGGAAGTCATAGGGTCCCTATTTTGGGGATATCCAAAGTTAAGTTAGAAATTAATGGTAGAATTTTCCAAATTTCGGCCTTAGTCGTAGAAAATTTACCCAAATCAATACTTTTAGGAAACGAATTTTTACGTGAGAACCGAGTAATAACATAAAAATAATTTTTTTTTAAGAAAACGTATTGAATATTACAAGTTCAAACAAATGTAGTTCTGTAAGTCGAAATAATTGAAACGGATAACCACTAAACCAAATAACGTTACGACATAAAATGTTTAAAAAGGTAACTACCAAATTAACAATAAATATCAATATCCCCACATGTAATTAGTAAAAAATTACGCAAAGGCTATCTGAACAAACTGAGATAAAGCCACAAAATATATATTAAAAAATTAACAAAGTGGGATAATATTAAAGATACTTTTAAAATAAATTCTGGAATAGTTATAAAGAAAGATGAGACTTTGAACTTGAATTTTCAATACGATTAATTGGTAATTTTCATAAAATTTTTTTTTTAATTATAATATTGTTGTACTTTAGAGAGACGTTGTGATTAATAAATAATATTAAGAAATTTTTTTTTTAACTTTTTGTCAAAATTTTGGTGTTTTTTATATTTAGTTTTTTTTACTTATCTTGCACTTGTTACGCCTTGGGGCAGTCGTTTTCACGGCCGGGAGGGTATTGTCAAAACTCGAAAATGAAATAATAATTTAATAAATAAAAATAAAGTAAATAAATAAATATTCGACAATACGGTCCTGGTTAGTGGAAAAATTTATGTTGTAAAAATCGTACGAGTTTCAATACTTGGCGGAAATACGCTAGCAAAAGGAGTGGAGGTGATTGTACCCAAGTGCGAGGGACATTGATTAGAAGTTAAGTCAGTAGTGGTTAGACAGTGAACAAGGTGTGATGTAATAAGAGAGAGTTGATGTTTAATACGGACAAGGGAGGAAAGATTGGAATTGAGAAAGATGTAGATTAAGATTTAATGGATCCGTAAAATAAGGTGTTAATTTGTAAGTAAATTTTATTATTATTATTAGTTATAGATTCTGTTATTTTGTGTAGTAGTACTTTGTTATTTAATAGATAAATTAAATCAAATTTTGGCGTAATTAATTTATACCGTTTGAGTTACACTACCCTTAGTTGACGACATTAAGTAGTCGTGACAGTATTATCATATTTAATACATGTCAAACACATTTTTCTACACAAATGAAACAAAAACGTTTTGTCTCACAACGTTTTTGCTTGATCAGTCTGCAATCAGCCTTTAGAGTTTATGTTTATTTATGCATTATATTTATTTAATAAAACCTATATTTTATAATAAATTGTAATACTTTTCGAATATCCATCCAACAATTTAGAATATTTCTGTCTTCAGAATATAGAATAATTTACAAAATAATTGAAATGCTATTTGAATATTCCTGGAACAATTTCTGCATATTCACTACAAGTTCTAACAATATTCGCACAATATTCTTTAAAATATACATAGAATATTTACAGAACATTGTTTAAGGGGACATGGGAATATTCTCAGCATATGCTGAGTATATCTAGGAAGATTCACAGATGATCTATAGAATTCTCCAATATGCGAACGCTATATTCATAGAATATTATCAGAATATTTTTGTGCTTACTGGGTAAATGTATCCAAAAAAAATTTAACCTAATAAAATTCATAAAATTGTAGATAACCTAAAAATACGTTACCGACAGAGCGTTTTAATGACGTCAGTTATGACGTTTTTCATTTTTCTTGTATAAGCTGCGTATAGCGGGCATATAGTAAAACACTTCTAATACAGTATTTATAGGTAACAGAAATATACACCTCTTATACACGCGTTATACATTGTTTAACTATACACTGTATAACATCTGTATAAGTGAATTTTTATAAGTAAGACTGTAAATGCATAAAAATTAGTATATAATTAGGTTATTTTTAATTCAAGTATTTTAAAATTTTGCTCCATGTATGAAACGGAGCAAGAAATTTCTTGCTGTTTCTCGCAGGTATTGCTGAACTCGTTGAACGGAACGCGAGTATTATGGCTGCTGTTTGTCGATTTTATAGAAGTATATTTAAATTTGAATTGCAATCTAAAAATTTTTATAGTAAATTTGTATGAACAGCTCATTAAAATATCTTTTAAATTGGCCCGTAGTTATGGATTTTTGTCTCGCCGCCACTGATGTTGCATTTGTTTGAATAGACCTGCACATTTAAGAAATGCTATAATCTACGCATGCGTTAAAGACGCGGCAATTGAACAGTTCGGACAACTGCAGTTGCTGGTTATCGTAATCACGTGCAAAACATGGCGTCTTCCTTACCGTTTGTAAGTGTTATTTTGGATGAAAGTGAAGTTCTCGGTGCAGTTTTACCTTGTGCAATAGTAGAAGAACACTCTGTTGTTCAATTAAAAAGGTGGTTGCAGTGCAGAGGGCTAGCAACTTCTGGGAAAAAGGCAGATTTAATTGCAAGGTGAGCGAGGTCTTATTTTGATTCGATCGGTTTTTGCTGAAGTACATAAATTATTTTATAGAGTGAAAGAACATTTGTTGCGAGGGACGAAAATTACTCCTACCATCGATGGTGGCGTTTGGCATCATCAAAAAAGACTCAAGGCTAGGCGAGAAGTATGTATGTTTAAAATTGCTGTTTTTTGTTTACTCATCAAGTTTTATTTTTAGAACCTTGAAAATATTAAAATAAAGCCACCCGTTTTCCCCATAAATGGTTGGAAAGCGTTTCCAGGGAGCGAAATTCCTAAAAAATTTGATTATGGAAGCATTTACCAACATTTTGTTGAAGTGAAAGCTTTGGTACCGAGAAGTCATAACGGTACTGGGAGTAGCGAAGAGGATGATTCCGAATTCTGTGGCACTTCAAAGCCTTTGAAAAAAGGGAGGTTATTTTTTAAAAGTGGCCATGTAAAGAATTTAGAGGAAAACTATGTTGATAATCACTTCTGCCTTAAAGCAACTGTGCAGGCGTCCTATCGGGACAATTTTAATTTTCGAGTAATGGTCATGCTTGATGAAAATGGACGCGTTGTTGATTCTACATGTGAATGTGCAGCTTCCTCAATGAGAAGGTGTAATCATGTAGCAGGAGTGCTCTTTGCGCTGGAAGATTACACCATTCTTTTTGGTTATTCTGCGGTAGCATGCACTAGCAAGCTATACGAGTGGAATCAAGGCCGAAAAGAAAAAGCTCCGACAACAATAGCCAGTCGACAGTATTCGGACAAAGTTGGCCCTTCAATAAAAGTGCAATTTAACCCTGTGCCAAATAACCATGAAACACAAGAGATCGCCAACAGCTTGTTGTACCAGTGCCAGAGTTATAAAAAGTTAACAATGTGGGAGCAGCTTCTCGAGTTTAAATACGAGGACTATGAAATTGAGAACACTAGAGCAGAAGAATTGAAATTAAATGTCCACACATTACAAGAAAATCTTCAATTTAACTTCACCACCCCACCACAAATAAGTCATACGAGAGGGCAGGCAGATAATGAACGTTGGCACCAACTGCGGAGGATTTTAATTACAGCTTCCCGGTGTAAAGAATATAGCACGATAAATCCAGTCAACATGTTCAATAAACTGCAGAGCATGATGTGGCATCCTCAGTTCATTAAGAACAAATATGTAGAGCATGGCACTAAATACGAAGATGTGGCACTTCAACAATACTCCAACGTCACGGGATTTGGAGTATCCAAAACAGGTTTGTGGGTAAATCCAAAGTATGCCGGGTTAGGCGCTACCCCTGATGCGTTGGTGTTTGATACTGTAACTAATACTTATGGTCTTCTAGAAATAAAATGCCCCTACATTTTGAAAGATAAAACTCTAATAGATTTTTCAGATCTAAATTTGCAACAAATTCATTCATTTTGTTCTACTATAGGAGATAATAATCAGTTACAGATTAAAGAAGACAATAAGTATTATTACCAGGTACAAATGCAAATGGCTATACTGGAAAAACCTTGGTGCGACTTTTTTATTTGGACATTTAAAGGCTATAATATTCAACGGGTAAACTTTAATGAACCTTTTTGGAACACCATTTTTCCCAAATTGTTAAGTTTACATGAAAATGTGATTTCACCAGAATATTTTGAGATGCGAGTGCCAAGGAAATTAAATCCATTAGTTTTATTGTAAATATTGTAGGTACCTAGGGGAGAACGGGGGAATTCCGCGCACGGGGTAATTCTGCGCATAGTGATTTTTCCATCGCAGTTTATTATTTCTCGATTTCAACATAGCACGCCATCTAGCATTAGCTTAGCGAACATCCTCTCATAATTCAACTGTATTCGTAAAGTTGGTTCTAACATGGTGGTCGTTTGTTTGTTTTTCGGCACGCTGATCTAATTTCTAGCGAATTTCAAAAAGTGGTAAGTTCTTTTCGTTATCAATTTTCAGTAAAATTATACCAGGACTATTTGGCTTTATATGTACACATAATATCGCACACGAGTACAATTAATTATATTTCGTCATTAACTAGCAGCGATGAGTTAGGTTAGATGTATAACATCGGGGTAATAACGCGCACCAGTGGAGGGGCAATTTCGCGCTGCGCGTTATTACCCCGTGTGAAACTTTGCTGTTGATTTAATGATGGCAATTGTTTTTCTTTTTAGAATTCAAAATGCCACGTACTTATGTTCGGAAAACCGAAAAGTCAAAATGGACGGAAAATGAGCTGAAAGCTGCTATCTCTGCCATACAATCTGGGCGAAAAATACGGGAAGTTGGTCGATCATTCAATATTCCAGAATCCACTTTACGTGATAAACTAAAGGTCAACATAAATACAAAAGGAAAATTAGGAAGGAAACCAGTTTTCAATGATGAACAGGAAGCCGATATGGCCAATCATGTAATAAAATTGGCGAATATGTTTTTCGGAATCACACCAACAGAACTGCGGCGTTTAGCGTACCAGTTTGCTGAAGCTAATAGTTAAAATTAAACATCGTTTCGATCACGAAAAAAAAATGGCCGGTCATGATTGGCTAGAACTATTTACAAGGCGACATACCGAAATTAGTCTCCGAAAACCGGAAGGGACCAGCCAAAACCGTATATCAGCATTTAATAAGACTGAGGTTGAGCGATTTTTCAAAAATCTGCTAACAGTTATTGAGAAGTATAAATTTTCTGAGAGTCGAATTTATAATGTGGATGAAACAGGTATCTCCACGGTCCAAAAGCCTGCAAAAATTTTGGCGCCAAAAGGTCAAAAGCAAGTGGGGTCCGTAATATCGTGGGAAAGGGGGAAAAATGTGACCGCGGTATGCGCTGTAAGTGCTTCAGGACAGTACATTTCTCCTATGTTTATATTTCCGAGAGCACGTATGAATCCACAATTGATGAGAGATGGACCAATTGGAGCGATATACAGATGTTCAAAGAACGGTTGGATAAATGAAGAATTGTTTTTTGACTGGATAAAACATTTTTATCAGCATGTTAAGTCTACGGAGGAAGATCCAGTGCTTCTCATATTAGATAACCATGGAAGTCACATTTCTTTGGAGATTTATACATACTGCAGATCACACGGAATTATTATGGTGTCGCTTCCCCCTCACACCTCACACAAGCTCCAACCTCTTGACTTAACTTTTTTTGGACCACTAAAAAATGCTTTTAATCGTGAGTGCGACTTGCATCTTAGGAATCATGCTCATGAGAAGATCACACATTATGAACTCGCTTCCATTTTCAACAAAGCCTACCTAAGGGTTGCCACGATGGACAAAGGCATATCCGGGTTCCGCGCTGCTGGAATATGGCCCACAAACCCTGATAAATTCTCTGAAGACGATTTCAGCGTGACAGATGATACAACAGTTCCAGAAATACAAATCGAAATGAACTTAAATGAAACCGACCTCAATAAGGGAGATAACATTTTGGAACAGTCGACTGTAACTGTTGAAGACGGACAAGGGGCTGAGCCACAACCGGGTCCATCGAGATGTAGTGAAACAATGCACAGGACTCCGCCCAAGAATACCGAATGTCAGTCAAACGAGAAAGCTGAATCACAACCTAGCACGTCAAGAACTGCCGAAGAACATTTTTCATCAAAAGTCCTTATTGGACAGCTAGCACCGCTTCCTGGCCCAATTGCAAACAAAAGTTTTAAATCACGTGCAAAACAACACTCAGAAATTTTCACATCCACGCCACTAAAAGTTCAATTAGAAATGAAACAGGAAAAGAGAAATTTAAAGAAAAAAAATGAAGAGTTAAAAAAATTGGAAACCAAGAAGAGAAAGGCGGAAAAAGTAGGAAAACTGGTGACTAAATCAAAGAAACGACCTATAACCAAGAAAGCTGGGTTGAGAAACTTACATTTTGATGATTCTGACTCTGAAAGTTATGACGAGAGTCAGTTATGCGACGATGATGAATTAGATGATCTAGATCCTACTGAAGTGAATGAGGAGTGCTTGGTATGCGGTGAATTCGGACGGAACAAGGAAATTTGGTACCGCTGTGTACTGTGTTCAAACTGGGCACATGCAGAATGTAGTGGTTGGGATTCAGCAGTTAACTATACCTGCGATATGTGTTCCACGGGGCAAAAAAAGACAGGCAGAAAATGAAATACTTTTCATAATGAGTTTTTTTATAAAGTGCGTACGACAATTTGTTTTGTTTAAAATTTATTTGTTCATTAAAAGCAACAATACCTTTTTCAAACCATGATTCCGAGCTTTTCAGCTTTATTTAATACTTGCGCAGAATTACCCCATCACATGCGCGATATTACCCAGCACGTGGGGAATACCGCGCAATGACATCATTTCGAATTTTGTATTCTATCTTTCAAATCGGTTTATCAAAGGAACTTTTTCTTGGGTAATAAGATGCCTAATAGATTCAAGATTACGTAGTTAAATTGTGAAGGGTTATATTTACGAACGAAGCATTTTTCATGCATTTTCCCTTAGGTGCGTGGAATTCCCCCGATCTCCCCTACTTATTTATTGAACTAATGTAAGATTAATAATAGGTATGCAAACTTTTGTTTTGTTAATACGCCCATTTCTATATTACCTATGCAATGTTATACCTACCTATTATTTTTCTCATTATGCTTGCATTTACTTACAGATTGTCACCTGACTGCGCGCATCGGTCACATTTTTAAAAATCTTGTTATTATGAGGTGTTAAACTTATAGTAAAAATTTCGAATAGATCCGGCAAAAATTAAAAGTCAAATATTCCGTGGGAAGACATTTTTAGGTCAGAGTATATTACCAAAAGATTGAAACATTAACTTAACGGACAAATTTATGTTTTACAATCGAGTAGTAATTATAATATTTGATGGGAAAGAAAGTATTCTCAAAAGAATTTTATACACGTCTAATAAACCATGCGGTAGATAATACAGTTTTAATAGAGTTGACGTAGCACCCGTCAATAATTCGCATCGTCAACAAGAAAGTCTCCATTCGATAGCATTGCAAACCAAACGTCAATTCATGCATATGCTTTGCTATAATTTTATAGAGGACAGATGGACACTTTTATGCGATCCATGAACTCGTGTTCGCTGTCAACACACGTGCGGTCTTTCGAGCCGTGTGAAACAATGCCCGTTGTTTTGTTATCTTGAACATGTGCCGACAAGCAACCAAATGTGCTGGCATTTAACATGGAAGGTATAGGAAATTAAAATTATCGAGGACGAATAAAAACTAGACAAAAACTTATTTTGCTCGAGTCCAGACAGGCAAAAAATTGTTATTCTGGGCTCATGTGCTGATATATATCCCCACACTTTCGTTTGGAAGAAAGACAAAAGCGTGCTTTCACACTTCGAGGAACGTCCAATTAAAATGCATATCCCTTCTTTTCACATTAATGAGACCCAATTATAAGGGCCCAAATCAATCGTTAAGTGGGAATTATCCTAATTTTAGGAAGGGAAAACACATAAAAGGGGCTACAAATTGCAATTTAAGGGAGATTCACAAAAGATTCTGAGTGATCTTAACAGAATCCGATACCGTCTTCTCGTGAATAACGCTGCTAAAGCGGAATTAAAACACCAAGATCTCGCATTCATTCGAGATTTTTAAATCAATAATATTCAATTGTGCTAAAATTAGTGTGCGTCAATTCCAGGTAATTTATTGAACATTTACCGTCAATTGTTTATCACGTTTAATAATATCGAGTTATTGCAAATAAATTATCGAACATTTTATACCAATTGTTTATGACGTTTAATAATATCGAGTTATTGCAAATAAATTATCGAACATTTTATACCAATTGTTTATCACGTTTAATAATATCGAGTTATTGCAAATAAATTATCGAACATTTTATACCAATTGTTTATCACGTTTAATAATATCGAGTTATTGCAAATAAATTATCGAACATTTTATACCAATTGTTTATGACGTTTAACAATATCGAGTTATGTCAATTAAATTATCGAACATTTAACGCCAAGTGTTTATAACTTTTAACAATATCGAGTTATTTCAATTAAAATTACCGAACATTTAATGTTAATTGTTTATGACGTTTAACAATATCGAGTTATGTCAATTAAATTATCGAACATTTAACGCCAAGTGTTTATAACTTTTAACAATATCGAGTTATTTCAACTAATATATCGTACTTTAGTCTCGCACTATTTGCCGCTTGGATGCAATTACATTGCATTTCTTTTTATCGGTATGGTATAAAACAGGTGTTGCGTTGCGAACACATGGGTGCATTCCAATAGTTTTCTTATCGAACACCACATTGACGTTTCTTATTTACACAGTGCCGGCTTTAACTAATTGTAACTTCGCGAATAATTATTCCAGTGAATTATTTCGTACGGAACCCCTATTTATCGCGTAACGGAGTGTGTAAATCACCCTGTCATTTCACCACCTTCCGATTTGAAGAGGTTTTGGAAGCTGGTTATTGCGCTGACCATCTGGTATGGTTTGAGACATCGTATTCAGCTCCATTCTGCATTCCGAGGACGATTCTCACTCTTGGAGAACCCGCCAACGACCTTCCCTAGAGGTCGAACACCAACAACTAAACTAAGTAAGAAACCTTTATATTTTTAAGATTTGTGATGTTAAGTGGTCACCTTGGCCGCCAGTTACGTTTAGGAACGTTCAGTTCAACCCTGGAAGTCGATCGCAACCCTTTTGTACCTCTTTTGTGTTAATTAATGTTAGTGTCTATTATTAACGTAACTTTTACTACACCATTCGAGCGTTCAGATTGTAACCAGCAATTTAACGTAATATTTTAAGTTTAGCATTGCAACTAAAGTTCATAAAAATTAATCGATTGCATTGATTAATTTTCAGTATCAACTTTGTGAATCATAGTTTTAGACGTCACCGAGTTGCACTTAAGTAACTACTATTTTTGTGGAGTGCTGTATTCAATACGCACCCCTTTTACGTATGAACTTTCTGGGTCATACTTTGCAAATTAACAGCTTGTATTTTTGTAACATTAATCGTTTTACGAATATTAATTTCGCAACGGAAACCACACTGAAAGGTTCCGTCAACTGTACATATTTATTTTTATACGATACATGTAAATTTGATAGTATCTTGTGTAAATTTTGTCAACTCCCCCCTGATATTATTTTGTTCATTACATTTTTGTTATTTCCCAACTTTGTGTTTTATTATTATTATTGTGTTAATGTTTATTTAGCTGTTTCCATCAACGGAAAGTTCGCCTCCTGTAAAGGTAAGGTCATTGAGCGAGACTTTTCCGGAGTAAGAATTCGCAGTAAGATCATCAAGTTGTCGCGTACCAGCTTGGAAGGTGTGATAACCAGTCCCCTTCAAAAAGATTCCTTTCTTCGTATGCGTGGCGCCCATTTAAACTCCCTCGTGTACATTAACCCCACCGATTTTGACTTACCTCCCCCCCCGTGTAAATTATTCACACCGATTTTGACAATTTTTAGAATCGCGATCGAGGATTGCCCGGTCGTCGATTGGAAACACACGCTTTGCGACGTGCCGTCACACGACCCTTTTTATTCCTTTCACCAACCCACCCCTTCGCGACTTTGAGCTAGTCAACTTTTTATTACCTGTTGGAAAGGTGTCGTGGATGCTAAACGTGTTGTAACAAGATTCGTTATTTACCAAAAAAGGTTCCAACTATAGTTGAAGGTTTCAACAGACTGTTATATACCTACTTTTATGTACATAATATGATTTAACTAAATAATAATTATTGAAGGTTTCAAAGTTAGGTTTGCAAAATATTAAGGATAACGAAATGGGCAATGCTTCCAGCGATGTGCCAGAAACTGAAATTATTAATCATGAAGTTATGAATATCGATGATGAACCAGGAACTATTACTCTCGACCAACCTTCTTCGACCGAACTTAATTTAGCATTACTAAATGCAAATGAAGAAATTCACAGGTTACGAGAAGAATTAATGCGTCACCAATTTGATTTGGAGTATTTTGAGCGTAACCAGAACAAATGCAATTTTTATACCGGCCTATCATTTGAAGTACTGAAAGCCCTTTACGAATTAATAGAACCCAAAATGAAAATCACCCACTCCAGCAGATTGTCAAAATTTAATCAACTAGTACTAACGTTAATGAAGCTTCGGTTGAACTTACTTTTCACCGACTTAGGATATCGTTTCAATATATCCAGAAGTACTAGAAGTCGAGTATTTTTTAAGGTTTTAAATTTATTGCATGAGGCTCTGAAATGTTACGTGTACTGGCCAAGTAGAGAAAGCTTACATTCTACTATGCCTCGATGCCTTCTTGAAAATTTCGGGAAAAAAATTACAACAATCATTGATTGTTTTGAAATTTTTACTGAACGTCCGACAAATAAACAAGCCACATCGCAACATTTCTCGCAATACAAACATCATAACACGGTAAAATATCTGATTGGCATTTCTCCTCAAGGCACGATAATGTTTGTTTCCAAAGGTTTTTCTGGCCGTGCTAGCGACAAGTTTGTGACTGAAAACTCTGGATTTTTAGAGAAATTACTTCCAGGTGATGTTATATTGGCAGACCGAGGTTTTTTGATTTCCGACAGTGTTAAAATGTGTATGGCTGAGGTTCATGTACCAGCCTTTCTAAAAGGACAGAAACAGCTTCAACCGAAAGAAATTGAAGAAACGCGGAATCTAGCCAATGTCCGCATTCATGTTGAACGTATAATTGGACTTTTACGTCGTAAATATACAATTTGCAGTGGTAGATTAACAATTCAAATGTTACGAAGCAAAACAAAGAAAGTTTCGGATATAGATAAAATTATTGTGGTATGTTGTGCTTTAGTTAACTTATGCCCTAGTGTTGTGCCTTTCTAATTTTATAAACAATTATTGTTGTACATTAGTAACTTTAGTGTTATGTCTCTTTCACTTATAAACTTATAAACAAAATAAGTACATTGGTAGGTATTCCAAACAAGACGTGGTTAGCAAACCAAAAAGGAAGTCATGTACTATTTAATGGTAAACCAAACAATAAATGGTTAGTATACAAAAAAAATTGTTAAAATACTATTTAATTTGTTGTTCTACAATTATTATGATTACAGATTACTCAACTACTATTTGTTTATATAAACAAATAAAGTTGTTGTAGACCACAAAAAATTGTTAATTAACTTAAAAATTTTTTTACTAACTATTTCTTAGTTCAAAAAAACAATTAAAATTGTATGGTAACAAAAATGGTTTAACCATTCTTTTGTGGTTTAATTAAATTTATTTTGCACCTCTCTCTAGAACAACTCCAGAGTATTTAGGATTTTGTTTAATATTTTTTATGTCCTTGCAGCTTTAATATCAGAATATTTTCCACATTTCAAAATTTTTGTTTCATCCCTTCTTAAAATCAATCGAGAGTGCTTTGCATTTTTTGTTATTAAAGTGGCAGCTCAAGATTAAGTAAACAAAAAATGGAAGTTTGGTAAGAGTGTGAACAAAGAGAGGTAAGCTACTCTGCTTAATTAAATTAGACGACGGTCAAGAATGGTCAAGGCATGTAGACCAAATTAAAGCAATAAGTAACAATAAGCGATTAGACATAGTAACCACTTTCAGTACAAAATTCTACACAACAGAGACATCGAGACAACAGCTGGTACTGCGTTTTACGATCAGGAGACAAGAACGGAATGGGAAACAAATAAAGTGACACCCGCGGAAATTTCAGGTTCTAATAAATGTAAAATACCGTATATAACTTTAAAGGAATCCGTAAGCAGGTTAAATTTGTAATGTATATTTTTTATACCTCGTTTATAAGCGAAGGTGTTATGTGTGTTGCCTAACATTACTCTAGTTAGTTCCTCTTGGTTTAAATGTGGAAATCAGGTATTCAATTCATAATGACAATAAAGTTGTACCCCTTAATGTACTGAAGTGAAATCCATTATAATACAAATAATAAACTATAATAATTATTACATACAATATATACCCTACGTTTCACGGTCTTAATAACTTCTTCTATTGAATATCCTTTTTAGACTACCAAAATGAGTAAGGGTAAAGAAACGTTTATTCACCCCAATGCTTTCATCAAAAAACCACATTCTACCAGAGTTTTAAATTGATACACATAATTAATTTTGGTGGTAATAAATGAAAGTATTTATATAAGTAATTAAAATAGAAAAATAAAAATGAAATCCTACCTTATTTGTTGCCAGCTTCGACTTCTTTGCAGCTTGCTGTAGTCACTTGATCCGCTTTCAGCCCTCTTTTCGGTTCCATGCTGTATCCAAAACCATTAGAAAATCCAAATTGGGTGGTATAAGTGAGACTCTAAAATGAAAATTGGTCTTAAATACAGAAAAATACTGTGATTTAAAAGAATAACAAACCGTAAAATAAAAGATACGCCCGATTCACAATTATTACATACAATACATAAGCTACGTTTCACGTGCGTAACAACTTCATTTATTGAATATCCTATTTAACTACCAAAACCAGTAAGGGTTAAGAAACGATTAATTCAACCCAATGGTTTCATCAAAATATCACATTCTACCCGAGTTTTAAATTGATACACATCATTAATTTTGGTGGTAATAAATGAAAGTATTTAGAGTGGCTAACAAAAATATTTCAACCCCCATGATAAATTTCAATAAACCGTTCATATTTTGCTTGTTTATAAAAATATTAAATTTTTTATAATTTTGTGTAATAAAGTAAAAATGTTATGGTCGGCCAAAATAAGATTTTTTTTATATAATTCGCAAACAAAATAAAATGTGTGAGTGAGATTAAATTAAGTATTAATGCTCTATTGCAGCGTTTCCCAAAGTGTGGGTCGTGACCCGGCACCGGGTCGCAGAAAAATTCTGCTGGGTCGCGGCAAAAATTGTAAACAAAGTTTACTTCATTTACTAAAGTTTTAAATGAAGATAATGGTTTTTTAATTACTTATGTTTTTGTTATATAATTATTTTGCAATTTTTGTGTATGAAATAAACAAACAAATAACTTGATTTTTATTAAAAAATAAAATTTGTTTTGTAAATAAATGCTTTTTTTTCATAAGGTGGGTCGCAAAACATTTTAAAACCTCGTACCGGGTCGCGGTCAAAAAAGTTTGGGAAACGCTGCTCTATTGTAATGCAACATAAATATTTGAGCCAGCCAAGCAAATTTTTGATGAATGCATTCATGGAATTTAGTAATAATGAAAATCATATCTGGGGGAGAGTTATCTATCTCTAACTAGCTAAAACAAAATTTCTTCAGCTACACACTAAAGAACAGGCTTATTTTAGTCTATAGAAATAATATTTTGCGTGAATCCGTTGAAAAAAACACAAAATATCGACTTTTGAAAAGTACGGGAAATTAGGGCGCTCCGCTCCGCGTTGCACCCCTCCAGGGCGGTTTTGACTGTGGTTACTAGGCTAAACATACGAGAAGCGCATTCGATCAAGAAAACCGGGATCTCAAAAATCGGGAGCTTAGAGACCCTTGAAATAGCATTAAAAAGTATAGTTGCGGTATGGGGCAGTAAACTATAACGTTTCACCCCCAAAATATCGAATAAAACAAAAAATAAATCGATGTTACATGTACGAGAGACGAGCTGCATCTGCCGGTCCGTAAAACGCTAAGTTTAAGACTAGTTTTTTCTGCACGCACCGTCAACAAAATGAGCGACGCGCGGAATCTCGTTAAATTTTACATGTAAATTTGCTAAGTTCAAATTCGATTATTTCAAAATTTTGATAATAAATTCTCGCAAAATATTTTGACAATTTGTTATATTAACTGTGTTCTTTAGTGTGTAGCAGAAGAAATTTTGTTTCGAGTAGTTAGAGATAGGTCACTTCACCCCAATTCAGCACTTGAACAAGGTCACACGTAAGATACATATCGTCATGTGAATGCAGAAAAAACCTAAGTCCAAATTTCTTGATCTACATTTTATTACAGAAAATTATAGTTTGAGAATTGTTTTACAATGCAGAAAAATCGCAAGTTCAAAATTATTATAAAATGTTATAAGGATTTTCGACTTAGGATTTTTCTGCATTCACATGACGATATCAGTTTTAATTACAACATTGAATGTGTAACTACAATGGGACGTAAAGGTAAAAATACAAGTTTTGATTTGCGCCAATTGGTGATTTTTCATCACGAAAAGGGTAAATCATACAACAAAATTGTAAAATTATTAAATTTAAGTAACAGTACATTGAGTGATATTAATAAGACGTTATAAAACTGAAGATTGAATTGAGTCTAAGCTTCAAAGTGGCCGTCCAA
Source organism: Podabrus alpinus (assembly GCA_932274525.1). Lineage (NCBI taxonomy): Eukaryota > Metazoa > Arthropoda > Insecta > Coleoptera > Cantharidae > Podabrus > Podabrus alpinus. The sequence goes on from OW026452.1 coordinate 70,488,119, forward strand.
AGAAATTAAGTATTAGAGATGAAGAACAAATTTTACGAAAAGTAATAAAAAATGATAGAATTAGTGCTCCAAAATTCAAAATCGAAGTTCTGAAAGAAACGGGAAAGACGTTCATGAACAGACTATTCAAAGGATTCTCAAAAAAAAACGAATACAATGGTCGAGTAGTCCGTAAAAAAACCTTTTATTAGTGAAGTAAAGGGGGTATTCTATTATTTTCACTTCAAAAAATACTTTTTTTTATATATTTATTATTAATCTGGAATCTCTCTGGAACATGTTAGTCAAAATATTTTGTGAAAAATTTAAAAATGAGGTAGTTATGAAGATTTCTAATAACGCAGTTGCAAATTCGTATTTGGGAAACCTGCACTACAAGAACCTTACCGCATAATTTTAAATGTGTTTTTCTCTGAATGACATTTCTTTAGATGGTGGGTATTCTATCCTTCTTCTAAAAGAAAATCCTGAAAATTGCCTAGATTTATGTGCAAAAAAGTGGAATACCCCCTTACAGAAAAAAACGTTTGAGATTTGCAAAAGAATTTATATGCAGATGATACATGGTGGAATGATGTAATATTGTCTGATGAGAGTAAATATAATGTTTTTGGTTCATATGAACAAATTATGGTATGGCGGAGATCAAATACAGAATTAAAACCACAAAGTTTGCGTAATGGTTTGGGTCTGTATTTCTTCTAATGCTGTAGGAAAACTAGTGTTTATTCATGGAATTTAAATATTTGGACATCTTAAATATTTTGTTACAAAGTGCTATTCAAATGGGAAAGTTTTATCAAAAGTTTTATCAGGACAATGATCCCAAACATAAATCTCGTTTGGTACAGGAATATTTGCTTTATAAGTGTCCAAAACTTTTACATCGACCTCCCCAATCCCCAGTCTTAAATCCCATAGAAAATCTGTGGGATGAATTGGACCGTAAAATTCATGTTACCCCAATAACCAGCAATTAACACTTAAAAGAGAGATGACAAGAAGAATGGAATCTCATAAGTACAGACTATTTAAAAAAAATAATTTTGAACATGCCTAAACGTTTGCAACAAGTTCTTAACTAAAAAGGCTATCCTACAAAGTATTAAAATGTTATAAAGAAGTGTAGGGTGCGAATATTTATGTTGGGTTGTAATCAAGTATTATTCGATTTAATTTCAATTATCTTGATTTTTAAATTAATGATATAAATTAATTTTTACTTAGCAATCTGTAACAAAATGTTGATTAACCCTTTTACCGGTTTACCCACAAATTTGTGGGTAAAAAATGAAGAAAGAAATGCAAAAAATTTGTCAATAACAATCACATAAATTTTTATAGGCATATAAGGTATAATTTTCTTCGAAGAATATCACAATGGTCCTCGTAATTAAAGATTTATCAATTTATTTTCCCTGTTAAAAATTTGTAAATAGTAATTATTTTTATTATTAGTAAAATTTCGAAATCATAAATTTATTTTTCTTGATTCTAAATAAATCCATAAACTTACCAAAATTTAAGAATAAAATAACCCCTTGACCCAACATTTTGAATGCCTTTAAGCATCAATATTGTGGACCCCCAAATTTTGGTAAAATCGGTGAAAGGGTTAAATAAAATTTTGACCAACTTAATTTTTTTTATAAATAAGCAATTAATGAACGATTTATTGAAATTTATCATGGGGGTTCGAAAATTTTTGTTAGTCACTGTATATAAGTAATTTGAATATAAAAATAAAAAATCTGATGTGGCCAGCACATGACTTCCCTATAAGGAATCATTCCTTCATCGTTCATCTAAAGATTCGCAGAAATATTATTTAAATTTTATTTTATTATTTAATTAAATTCCTTCACGCAAGTAAAGTGCTACTTCCGGTTTAGGGATTTGCTCCAAAATCAAATGGTGCTTTCGTATACCGATTAAAGTGTTAAATATGAAATTTGGTTACTATATAACAATTCGTTCCTGAGATATTGAAGAAAAACTATTTCGTCCTTCAAGTAAAGTGCCATTTCCGGTTTAGGGATTTCCTCCAAAATCAAATGGTTCTTTCGTATATTGATTAAAGTGTTAAATATGAAATTTGGTTACTATATAACAATTTGTTCCTGAGATATTGAAGAAAAACCATTTCGTCCTTCAAGTAAAGTGCTACTTCCGGTTTAGGGATTTCCTCCAAAATCACATGGTGCTTTAGTATACTGATTAAAGTGTCAAATATGAAATTTGGTTACTAGATAACAATTCGTTCCTGATATATTTAAGAAAAACCATTTCGTCCTTCAAGTGAAGTGCTACTTCCGGTTTAAGGATTTCCTCCAAAATCAAATGGTGCCTTTGTATACCGATTAAAGTGTTAAATATGAAATTTGGTTACTATATAACAATTTGTTCCTGAGATATTGAAGAAAAACAATTTCGTCCTTCAAGTAAAGTGCTACTTCCGGTTTAGAGATTTCCTCCAAAACCACATGGTGCTTTAGTATACTGATTAAAGTGTTAAATATGAAATTTGGTTACTAGATAACAATTCGTTCCTGAGATATTTAAGAAAAACCATTTCGTCCTTCAAGTGAAGTACTACTTCCGGTTTAAGGATTTCCTCCAAAATCAAATGGTGCCTTTGTATACCGATTAAAGTGTTAAATATGAAATTTTGTTACTATATAACAATTCGTTCCAGAGATACAGAACTTACAGACATTTTGCGTTACATACATCCATACAGACATACATACATACATACATACATACATACATACATACATACATACATACATACTGCCATGATTCGGAGTTATCATTTTAAATTTGAAATTTTTTGTCTACCGTATTCTCGGTAGCTACTCAAAACAAATTGATTGTTCGGATGGAACACAATTTAGAATTTCTGGTGCATCTCTGTTAATCTCTGATTAGCCTCATTTATTTGTCACTCCAGATCTTTGGTATCTATTAATCAAGTCTCGTGAACAGTAAAAGACCCAAAAACTGTATTAAGGGGTCATTGACCTACAACAAAGATTATGATTAAAAACTTCGTTAATTTTATATTTCAGTAAGAAGGTGATTCGAACTTACTTGTATAATGATGTTTCCTCATGTTATTTTGTATTTTTCAATGATTTGTTCGCCAATAGTTGTTTATTGTACATAAGGATCAGTTTCGCTAAAAATGAATTTATGTGTGTAACCTTTACATTGAAAATTTAAAATTTTGTGCGTTTTGATTAAATTACAAGTGCCATCACAACACATAAATAAAAGGAAGATTTACCTGCTATGTTTCGAATCCAGAAAACCAGTATTTCTGCAAATAAATTTGAATTTTTTGTATTGGAACGACGTCATTTCCTGTAGATTGCCAAAAGGCTATAAAAGGAAGTGAAATTTACCATACGCAGCTCAGTTAATTTTGGTACTCGCTGAAGTAAACATCGACAGATTGGAATTGTTTTGGTTATTTTGAAATTCATGGTTGGTAACATTGACAAAGATTTGGATGTTGGTGCAATTTTTTGGATACTTTGACGTTTTATGAAGATTTGTTGGTTAAAAATTTTCCAATTAATATTTTTGATACTGGATTCAAGTTTTTCGTTCGAGAATCGTTGGTGGAGATTGATTTTTATTGTCTACATCAAGAACAGCTAGGTTATGTCAAAGCACTTTTTGGTATTTGATGTTCAAAATTTGATGGTAACTGGAAAAATAAATTCGATTGATGCTGTTGATTTACAAATTTGCCAATTGGAAATAATATTGTACATACCTGGATTTGTAGCAGATGTAACTGGAACCGTCCGTACAGGAATCACGGTGAAATATACTTCTGAAGTTTCGATACATGTGTCATCTTTTACAACGAGGATAAACCACATAAAATTCAGTGACAAACACCTAGGTGAGCGTATTTGTACAATTATCACTAAAATTGCGTTACATTTTTATAAAAACATTTTTGATTTATTTGGCGAACAATATTTTTATTTGTTTAAAACTGTGTATTTGTTGCATTTTTCAATAGGTTCGAATTTACCTAATTTTAAGAATCATAATCTTTGTTTATTTGGTAATGTTAATAAAACCAATTATACTGTTTACGACGATTTGATTTATTTCTTAAATTTTAACAAAAGGGGTGGCATTGGTAGAGAGGTATCTGAAATTCATAGTCAACGAAGCAGGTGTCAAAAGAACGCTCTCGAGCTAGCTGTGGTCATCATATTATCTTTACAAGGGCTGTTTTCTGCAAGTTATCAGAAATTTGTGAGAATAACACAGCATCCTTATTTGTCGCAAAACAACGTGGGGCCTTATCTTAATTGGTGCAAACAACGTGAAGCTCAAAAGGGATTATTTTGGGGTAAATTTGAATTTATCATAAATTTGCAAAACTTGCATGAAGGTAAAAGTGGTTATCATTGTAAAAATTTGTGGATAAATATTATCTGTTATCATTTTACTTCGTGCAGGCTTGAATTTGATTTAAAAGTTGAAATATTTAAAATTTTAAAGGTCAAAGGATTTTATTCAATTTATAAAATTAAAATATTTGCATATCAAATTTACATAAGGCAATTAAAAATAGTAGAACCGACTCTTGAGATTAAGAAAAATTTATTGAAAATAGTTAAAAATCAATTTAATAAAATGAGTAATAAGGAGGTAGGAGAGCGAATCTTTGGAGATGACGTGCAGGATGAGTTAGCAACTCCACCTTTCTCGAGCACGCATAGGGGAAGTATATTGGAAGGTGATTTAACTAATTTTGGGGAATTTCTTAAAAAAATGCAAAACATGATGAGTACAAGCATGTACGAAATGAAACAAGAAATTAAACAAGTTAATGAAAATATCATAAAAAAGAACGATGATACGGCAAAACAATTCAATAACGAGATGGAGAACTTGCATAAAGCTCTTAAAGGTTTGACAAGTACAGCGGTTACGGAAGACATAGTTAATGCAAGTATAAACGATGCGAATAAAAAAATAAGAGAAGAAATAACAGAAATAATATTGAAACAAAGTGTAAATAGTCATGAATCAATTATAGATGAATCTATTCTTATAGACAAGATTAAGGAAATAGGGGATATAGAATTCGCTAAAAAAGAGGATATTAAAACGGTTAAAACTGACATAACAAAAAATTTAAATTCAATAGAGTCAATGAGACAACAAAAAGAAATCGTTATTAAAAATAATTTAGATAGACAAGAAAAAGAAATTAATTTAACAAAAATCGAATGTGGTAAAAAACATGAAGAAATTATGAATGATTTAAAAACAATTAGAAACGAATATTCAATTAATGAAAGTTGTAAATCTGGGCATGATATGTCATCATTAATACAGGAAATGAATTGGAACTTGCAAAATGATAACAAAATGAAATTTAGCGAAGATGATAACATAAACCCGAAACAGTTTATCAAAAATTTAAAACAAATGACGAGCAAAATTAATGATAGTTCAAAATTAAAAGGAATCATACAAGGATGTATGAAAGGTAAAGCACAACAATGGTACGGGATGATGTACGATAAATTTGAGAATTTTAGTCAATTTTCCGAATTATTTTTGAAAAGATATTGGAGCGAATTAGAACAACAAAGAGTCCGTGATCATTTAGTAAGTGGTCGATACCGAGGTATGATCGATCAGAACCGTAAAAACTACGCCGAAAAGGTAATTAACACGGTACAACAATTAGATCCACCTTATCTAGAATCTGATATCATCCGGTACTTAAGTAGACATTTTGAGGATGAGATAATAAACAGAGTGGTAATTGAAAATATAACGACAATAAGTACTTTTATTGATCTTTTAAAACGTTTCGATAATTTAATAAACACTGGGCAAACAAGAAATTTTCCAAATCACTACAATGATGGTAGGATGCATTATTATCCTAATCAAAATACTTCTGCTTACGGCTTTGACCAGAATAGAAATTTAGATCATAGACAAAATATTTTTCGCTCGAACAATTTAAATAATTATGGACCAAACAGAAATTTTAATAATAACGTAAATCATTTTCGCTCGAACAATTTAAATAATAATTATGAACACAACAGATATTTTAATAATTATAATAATAATAATTATCGCTCGAATAATTATGAAGGAAGAAATTTTAACGCAAGAAATCAGGAGAACAATTATCGATTCGATCATGATGATCGAAGAAATAGATTTAATGATAATCAAAATTTTAGGCAAGATAGAAACTTCAGACAAGACAATCGAAATGTTCATTGTAATCGAAATAATCATGTTATACAAAATCAAATGCCAAACTATCGTTATGATGAAAACAGAAGGAGAGATGGTAATACATCTCCTAATCGAAATCAATTTCAAAATAATCAGGTGGAAATAAATCAAATAAGTAGTGTATCCGATCCAGAAGTTGCAGCACAAAATGGGGCTACATCTTCAAATTTTTAATAAACGACAAGTCAAGCATTGCAACAAACTCACAGCAACATCCACATGAGTTTATAAATGAGAAAAAAATAAACAATACACAAATCGGAAATTTAACAATATTACCCTCTGTCAACATAAAAGTAAATAAAATTGAAAATAACAAAAAAGAATTTAAAGGAAAAATGAAAGAAATTGATTTAGTTACAGAAAAAAATGGAAAGTTTACGTGCGTTAATAAAAACGTAATCGCAAAGGTAAAATTGAGTAGAATGGAAATAGTTGATATTTTAAGGATCAGTGAATTAAAATTGGAATTTTTATTGGAAATGAATTTAATACACAAATTCGGTATGAAAACAGAAGTACCGAAAAGGATGAAAAATATGCAGCAAGAAATAAAATGGGTTGAAGGAGTAAATAAAAGAAATTTTGGGGAATTTTTACATGAAGGGGAAGGGAGTATTATAAATGGGGTTAAAATGGATAAAATTGGGGAAAATACGAATTGGAATAAATATGATTATGGGATTGAAAATAATTTAGAGGAAATAAATAGAAAAGGGGTTATGATTAATTATAATAATGGGGTAGAAAAAGAATGGGGGGGTAAAATAATCAATTGTGAAGATAAATATTTAAGGGTTATTAAAGACTTGTTGCATAAAAATAAAAATTCATTCAAAAATAAAACTATTTCTAAAAAACTTAATTTAAAAATTTCTTTTTGGCTAATTAAATTTGACATTAATTCAATAAAGTTTACAGGGTTTAATGTGCATTGTTATACATGGGTTTATAAGGCTTCACCGTTTGACTTGTCGGCAAGCAACTATAATTTGAAAAAAATTTTAAAAAGTATTTATTATAATAAAAAAATAGTAAATCATTATAAAGCAATAAAATTTGAAGGAGTGAAGGAGGAGGAAAGGCATATTGATAAATTTAGTATAAAAGGGGTAAAATTTGATAATAAAAATGAAATTATGCAAACTAAAAATTATTTTGAGATTATTTTGGTAGCAATAAAATTTAAATTAAATGAATACGAAGATTTAAATGAAAAGGAAGTTATTTATTTAAATGATAAAATGATATTAAAAGATATTAAATTTGATGATAGAAGTTTAAATAAAATTAAAATTTATTTTAGATTAATAAATTTAAAAATGCTGATAAGATTCACAAATATAATGAATAAAATTAAAAGACTCATATTTGATTATACTAAATTATTATTGCCATTATTGATTGTACTTTGGAAAAGTATAAAATGGAAATAAATTTCAATTGAATTTATACTGCAATGGCAATGGTATGCCAATACAGGGTATTCTAATAGTAAATTAAATAAATTTTTATAGTTTTTATTATTTTGAAATTACATTATTGCTGAAGTTTGATTTTATGATACCTACAGTAAATTTTGTTGTGCAGGGTTTTCGAATTTGTGATAAATTTTTATAATTTGAGTTTTCAATTGATAATAAGTTAAGTTTTGTTTTGGTCATTATTTTAAATGCCTAATATAGTAGTTTTTTTATTTTATTAATTTGTTAATATTGAATTGTTGAGCGAAAGTTAAGAGCTGGTTTGAGTTTGGAATTAGTTAAGATCATGGCGGTTGTTATGATTTTATAAACCATTTCTTTATAAATAAATGGTTGATAAAACCGAAGGAGTTGATGCCATGATTCGGAGTTATCATTTTAAATTTGAAATTTTTTGTCTACCGTATTCTCGGTAGCTACTCAAAACAAATTGATTGTTCGGATGGAACACAATTTAGAATTTCTGGTGCATCTCTGTTAATCTCTGATTAGCCTCATTTATTTGTCACTCCAGATCTTTGGTATCTATTAATCAAGTCTCGTGAACAGTAAAAGACCCAAAAACTGTATTAAGGGGTCATTGACCTACAACAAAGATTATGATTAAAAACTTCGTTAATTTTATATTTCAGTAAGAAGGTGATTCGAACTTACTTGTATAATGATGTTTCCTCATGTTATTTTGTATTTTTCAATGATTTGTTCGCCAATAGTTGTTTATTGTACATAAGGATCAGTTTCGCTAAAAATGAATTTATGTGTGTAACCTTTACATTGAAAATTTAAAATTTTGTGCGTTTTGATTAAATTACAAGTGCCATCACAACACATAAATAAAAGGAAGATTTACCTGCTATGTTTCGAATCCAGAAAACCAGTATTTCTGCAAATAAATTTGAATTTTTTGTATTGGAACGACGTCATTTCCTGTAGATTGCCAAAAGGCTATAAAAGGAAGTGAAATTTACCATACGCAGCTCAGTTAATTTTGGTACTCGCTGAAGTAAACATCGACAGATTGGAATTGTTTTGGTTATTTTGAAATTCATGGTTGGTAACATTGACAAAGATTTGGATGTTGGTGCAATTTTTTGGATACTTTGACGTTTTATGAAGATTTGTTGGTTAAAAATTTTCCAATTAATATTTTTGATACTGGATTCAAGTTTTTCGTTCGAGAATCGTTGGTGGAGATTGATTTTTATTGTCTACATCAAGAACAGCTAGGTTATGTCAAAGCACTTTTTGGTATTTGATGTTCAAAATTTGATGGTAACTGGAAAAATAAATTCGATTGATGCTGTTGATTTACAAATTTGCCAATTGGAAATAATATTGTACATACCTGGATTTGTAGCAGATGTAACTGGAACCGTCCGTACAGGAATCACGGTGAAATATACTTCTGAAGTTTCGATACATGTGTCATCTTTTACAACGAGGATAAACCACATAAAATTCAGTGACAAACACCTAGGTGAGCGTATTTGTACAATTATCACTAAAATTGCGTTACATTTTTATAAAAACATTTTTGATTTATTTGGCGAACAATATTTTTATTTGTTTAAAACTGTGTATTTGTTGCATTTTTCAATAGGTTCGAATTTACCTAATTTTAAGAATCATAATCTTTGTTTATTTGGTAATGTTAATAAAACCAATTATACTGTTTACGACGATTTGATTTATTTCTTAAATTTTAACAAAAGGGGTGGCATTGGTAGAGAGGTATCTGAAATTCATAGTCAACGAAGCAGGTGTCAAAAGAACGCTCTCGAGCTAGCTGTGGTCATCATATTATCTTTACAAGGGCTGTTTTCTGCAAGTTATCAGAAATTTGTGAGAATAACACAGCAATACATACAGACATCATTGCGAAAGTAGTCAAAACGGATTCAGAAATGCTCAAAACGGATATTTCCGTTAAAATATCGACATCGAATTTTTTCATGATTACAATACTTCCTTATAGGGAAGTAAAAATGAAATCCTACCTCATTTGTTGCCAGCTTCGACTACTTTGCAGCTTGCTGTAGTCACTTGATCCGCTTTCAGCCCTCTTTTCGGTTTCATGCTGTATCCAAAACCATTAGAAAATCCAAATTGGGTGGTATAAGTGAGACTCTAAAGTAAAAATTGGTCATAAATACAGAAAAATACTGGCACCAAATACTGTGCCTTTAAAGAATAACAAACCTTGAAATAAAAGATACACCAGATTCGCAATTATTACATACAATACATAAGCTACGTTTCACGTACGTAACAACTTCGTTTATTGAATATCCTATTAAAGTACCAAAACGAGTGAAGGTTAAGAAATGGTTATTCACCCCAATACTTCCATAAAAAATCCACATTCTACCCGAGTTTTAAATTGATACGCATCATTAATTTTGCTGGAAATAAATACAAGTATATAAAAGTGATTTCAATTAAAAAAATAAAAATTTAATCTTACCTTATTCGTTGCCAGCTTCCACTTCTTTGTAGCTTGCTGTAGTCACTTGATCCACTTTCAGCCCTCTTTTCCGATCCATGCTGTATTCAAAACCACTAGAAAATCCACATCGGATGATTCATGTGCGACTCTAAAATGAAAATTGCTCATAAATACGGCAAAATAGCGGCACCAAATACTGTGCCTTAAAAGAATAACAAACCTTAAAATAAAAGATTCACGTTGATACTTCATTCCATACTAACACTAAATATTGACAATTTTTTCCAAAACTACTCTTACTTCCATATGACAATAATTGTAGCGAATCATTCTTGATTGCGTTGGTAACAAATTATTATGAAGTAACGCTGGATTTTACAGTCGATCCAAACACCTCGGGCGTCGCTATAATAATAGGACATCAAGCTTGCCTTGCAATGAACAAATAACTTTGACGCCGGTAACCAACAAAACAAGTGGGCAACATCTGGACATGATGTACGCAGATGCACCGCAAAAATACGCACCCTGGTCGAGTAGTAAACAAACAAAATTTAACAACGTTGCCGTATTGACATTCGATAGCACCAGACTGGAATTCCGAATAATTAACAAAATTATTAACCATTCATTAAAGTAACATTTGCGATTTGATTTTCTAAATTTTTTAGATTCGCATGCTTAATTGTGAATTATATAGTGATAATATTGTAAAAATTCATTTTCTACAGGGTACGACGAAATAATATGGTTCAAATATTTACGCAGAAAGCAATCGAGAAACAATAACTTAATAATATTAGTAAAGAACTTCAATAACTACAAATTCAATACATTTCAAGGTTGTGGTAGTGTCAGAATGATAAATAAAAACAACTTTTGTAACAGCAGGAGAAGGATAGGAAGTAATTGATAGTACGTGCGACCGGTTTGAGGTTAGATTGATTGTCAAAAGGTGATAAAAAGGTGACTAAGTGGAATTGAAAAATAGAAATAGCAAGCATCATAGAAATAATCGAATATACTAATACGACGTAACTGTCTCCATGCTGTTGAACCGGACAATACGTCGTCGCGGAACATCACGGTACACACCGGCGAAAAACCATACAACTGCAAGCCCACATTCGGTGGATAGGATTGAACAGGGATACGGAACAGGATATACGTCCTGTACTCAATTATTAAGAAGTGGCGGAAATAAGAGGAGAGTGCCTGGAAGGCCACCCAAGGGAAGAAAATAACAGAAAGAAAACGCATAATAGGTGTATTGAGAGGCGAGAAACCATATAAGCTTGAAATAATAGAAAACAACACCACATAAGGGAAAGACAATACTGATTAGCCATAATACCAGAGAATATCATAAGGAGAGGGAAACACCTAATAGGGAAAGAGCAAACAGCGATAGTAAAATTACAGCGTACTTTGACCGGAAAAAACAAGCCAACAGGTTAGAAGACACCGAAGAACAGCAAAGAGTGTACCACCTGAACAAGAGATTAGCGAGAGGGTCAACCGAGAGGCAAGAACAGAATCTGTAGAGACGAGGGAAGCGGAAATGGATGATATTCTTAAAGCCATATGAGAGGAGAGAGGGTTTTAAGGACAATAGAGATGAGATGATAAGAATAAAGGAAGAAATGAGAGGCATGCAGGAGGAGATAAGGATCAAAGAATCAGCCTGGGCCAACGAAAGAAAAGAACTAACGCTAAGAATAGAAAACATGGAAAGAGCCATGGAAAACCAAGAGAGGATAAAAAGAAGGAACAATATTGTGATCAAAGGAATGGAAATATGTAGGGAAGATAATCTGAAAGAAAATGTAAACAACTTTCTAAAATTAAACTGGGAGTAGAAACTCAACTGGCAGAGGCATTCGAGATAGGGAAAACCGCAGAAAAAAAGGCAATAATGGTAAAAACCCAAAGCTGGGAAGAAAAGATGAAGATTATGAAGAACAAGAACAAGCTGAAGGGAAGCAGGATTTACATCGACGACGATATGACCGTAAAGGAGTTACAGATCCAGGGCAAGATAAGGCAAATTGCAAAGGGAGAAACTGAAAAGGGAAGCAGAGTTAAAACAGGTTACCAAAAATTGATAGTAAATGGAAAATCTTTCTTGTGGAAGGAGTGGGAGAAAGAATGGGAAGAAACTCTAAATCGCCAGGCGGACGATGAGAAATGCAAAATACTAACAAAAGAAAATCTGGACTGCCACATAATGCCGACCTATGCAATGGAAATGGACAAAGAAAAAAGCCAAGACACAGCGACTAATGGAAAGTATATCGATTTTGTAAATAAGGAAAAGATGAAGAAAAAGAAGAGAGAAACAATGAAGATTGGTACATGGAACGTAAGGACACTTTTGAGACCGGTGAAGTTGGATGAGGTGTCAAGAGAATTGGCTAGATACGCAGTGGAAGTGACAGCACTACAGGAGATAAGATGGGGGGGAAGGTGAAATAACTAAGAAAGAATACACAATGTTTTACCCTGGCGAAAAGGGAGAATACGGGACAACATAATGATATTTAAAGCAATTAATGGAAGAATCTCATACCTACGATTAAAATCTAAAACCAACATATCCATCGTGAATGCGTATGCTCCAACCGAGAAAAGTGAGAAGGCTGAAAAAGATAAATTCTATGAAGAGCTGGAGGCGGTATGCGACTGGGTACCCAAGCAGGACATAATGATCGTGGTGGGCGACTTCAATGCACAAATTGGAAGGGAGAGTTATGTTGAACCAGTGGGGGGGGGGGGGGATACATACGAAACACGAAGTCACAAATGATAATGGACTATTAGGAAAACGACCTAAATCAAGAATGGAGAAATATATCAGCAGTAATAAAGCTATGTGCGGAAGAAGAGCTGGGGTACAGAAAAGGGAAAACGGAAAGAGTGGTTCGATGACGAATGTGCACAGCATCCAATATGGCTAAGGCAAGAAAAAGAAAACAGTGGTTGAGAACTGGAAGACGGGAAGATAAAGATGAATATATAGGAAATTGGTAAAGGAAACAAATAAACTTTACAGAGGAAAAAAGAACAGCTGGATTGAAAGACAAATGGAAGCTATAGAAGCGAATAATAACAAAAACAGTTCAAGAACCTTCTACCAAATTTTTAGAAACCAAAAGTATAGGAGTAACATTAAAGCGCGAGGAATGAGAAACGAAGAGTATGACAAAAAGAAGATCGAACAGATATGGACAAAACACTTCCAAAAGCTATTAAACAGAGAAGATAATGAAGATGTGATTAACGCAGACGAAATAACACCAAACAGAGTAGAAATCGAAACCAATAGCCCATCCAACACAGAGATAATGAAAACAATGAATAAAATGAAGAATGGAAAGGCACCGGGAGTGGATGGCATCAACGTGGAGCTTATAAAGTATGGAGGAAGAAGCGATCCCAGGAAAGTTGCAGAGATTGATAAGAATGACAATGGAGAATACCAAGGTATGCGTAAGAACACCGTCTGGAAGAACAACAGCGTTTGAGATAAATGGGGGAGTGAGACAGGGGGACGCATTGTCGGCAACTCTGTTCAACCTGATAATAACCAAAAGAATAAGAGACATCAAATGCGAAGGAATTATCACCAACAAGGAAATTGAAATAATAGCATATGCTGATGATGTAGTGATAATATCAAGATCGTTAGGGAAGTTTCTAGAAATATTCAGAAAGATGACAAGAGTAGCAGAAGGGGCAGGACTGATAGTGAATGGTCACAAGACGAAGTATATGAAATGCGATAGAAACGAAACACATCTGAGACTTCTAAAAGTGGACAGTTACGAGATAGAGGAGGTGGAAACCGTCAGCTACTTGGGAGTGGTAATAGACAGAATGGGAAGGAGAAGAGAGGAGATGGAAAGAAGAATCAAAGCAGAAAATAGAGCATTCTACGCGAACAAGCATCTAATAATGAACAAACAACTGACGAGAGGCACAAAGATGAAAATCTACAAGACGCTGATCAGAACGACAGTGATATATGCTGCCGAAACACTGTGCATGTCGACAGAGGAAGAGGAACGACTAAGGGTGTTCGAACGTAAAGTGCTGAGAACGATTTTAGGTCCCTGGGAGGGGACAAACGAAGAACAGAGAAGGGGCTCATGAACCACAAAATACTAGAGGCTACAAAAGGGGAAGACATAGTCAAGTATGTGAAGTCCCTGAGAATCAGATGGCTGGGACACGTGATGAGATCCAGCGACACAACAGCAATAAAGGCAATCGCAATGTGGAAACCAGGCGAGAGCCGTCCAAGGGGCAGACCGAGAATAAGGTGGTGGGACCAAGTGAGGGAAGATCTGATGACCATGAAAGTAACTGGATGGATGAAAAAAGTCAACGACAGAACGAGATGGAGAAACATTGTGGAAGAAGCAAGAAGCCATGCAAGACTATAAGGGGAAGAAAGTGAGGAACCTGTGTTCAGTATACAGTAAATTGTAATAAAGGGGACTAATCCACCCCAACAAGGGAATTTGTAAATCTCAGCTAGAGATGGTATTATTCTAACCAGAATGTAAAGCCGATTAACAATAATAATAATATTGTAAAATATACTTTCTACGGGGTACGACAAAATAATCTGGTTCAAATATTTACTCAGTAAAAAAATTCCTGGTTTCATTTTTATCCGACTTTTAGAACTCCCATGATTTTACAGCATTTCCGCAATGAACTGGTTAAAATAATTTGCCTATAACTTCTATATACATTTTAGGTGCTTGTAGTTTTCATAGAAATTCATGATTTTTGGGTAACATTTCCCAAAGTTAGCAATGCGCAAATCGACTAATAAAAACTTTTGATTTCTGAAAAAAAAACAATTTTTTATTTTAAATCTCTGAAAAACCAATAACTTCTACAAACATCATCTGATTTTACTTTTTCTTAACTTTTTAGAAAGACACTTCTCATTAAAACAAAAATTTAATATCCTGATATTTTTTTGCAAAACTTACGGTTTTTGGGTTATCGCGTCTCAAATTTAAAAATTCATAAAACGATAAATTAAAAGTTTTGTTTTTGGAAAACCTAATTTTTGTTTAAGGCCGATGAATTGCATGTAACTTCTATAAAAATTCTAAGTCATTGTATGTTCCATTAAATGCATAATTTTTGGGTCAGATTTTTCCAAAATTAGCAATCAGCGAAACGACAAATAAAAAATTTTGAATTCTAAAAAAAAAACAATTTCTTGTTTTAAATTGCTGAAAAGTCAATAATTTCTATAAGAAGCATCAAATTTTAATTTTTATTCACTTTTTAGATAGACACTTCATTAACCCTTTCAGACCTGACTTTTTTTGACTGAAAAAAAAATTATTTTTTTACAAATTTGGTATTAATGTGTTCTAAAAATTGTATCTTGCGAGTTTAATAATTTTCTGATTTTTATCCACGGAGAAATAGGTATGCACACTATAGTGTGCATGGGGACTTCGTGGAGTTAATTTTATTCATAGTCATACCAAATACTCTTATTAATAAGACGTTTTATTTAAACAAACATCAACTTTTTAATCAATATTAGTTATATACTACTTATACCAACTTTTAAAATAAAAAAAAATTAAAAATATCAAATTACACAAATAGTAATATTATTTTTGAATATGGTAGTTGCCACCTGGCTACTCCTCCTGAGCACCAGTCGTCAAAAACTAAATAAGAATATGCTATCCTTACCTGCACTCCCGGTGATTATCGTAAAGCAAGGGTGTCAAACTCGCGGGCCGCATGCGGCCCACAACATACATTTCTGCGGCCCGGCCAACAAAACGTACACGCCGACAAGTTTAAAGTTGCATCGACAATGCACAGAACGAGAAGAAGGGAGACATGCGGCGGAATCGAGATGCATTATTATTAGCAGCTAATATTTCAGCAGCCTACCCTACACGAGGTAGAGAGAGTACAGTACCTTTCACAAGCGCACAAATCTTGAACGCATATTTTGCTCAGTCACTACTGACTATACACGGCACTAACGACATTAGTTTTGTACTGAATTGTTTAGTAACATATATTTACTGCATTAATTTGTGTGTTATTCTGTGTCTGGTAAGTTAATGTTAAAATGTTTTATTATTGTGTGTTAACGGCTACTTATTTATTCCAGCCCCTTAAATTCAGTATGTCTTTAGCAAAGCCAAGTTGTAGTAAAAATAAACGAAAAATCGCTAACGAACATCGAAGTTTTCAAGAAAGGTGGGAATTGGAATATTTTTGCTGTGAAGAAAGGAATAAAATAATCTGCTTGATATGTAATAATACTATTAATGTCCCAAAGTTGTATAATATTAAACGTCACTATGAACAACATAAATCCAAATATGATAATTACGAAGGATTAATGAGACAAGAAAAGTTGAAAGAGCTCAAGTTGGGACTGAAAAAACAACAAATAATGTTTACTAAAGTGTTACAAGAAAATGAAGCGGCGGTGCATGCAAGTTACGTCTTGTCGGAGTTGATTGCTAAACATTCGAAACCTTTTACTGAAGGTGATTTCATCAAGGAATGTCTAATTAAAGCTGCAGAAATTGTTTGTCCGGGAAATGTTAAGCCTTTTCAAGCAATCTCTTTGTCTCGGAATACAGTTGCAGAAAGAGTTACTGATTTGGCCGCCAATTTAAGTGACCAGATCAAAGCAAAATCATCTACTTTCGAAGAATTTTCTATTGCCTGTGACGAGAGTGTGTATATTGGGGGTGTAGCTCAATTAGCTGTGTTTCTTCGTGCTTGCGACAAGGATTTCAACATTTTTGAGGAATTATTAGAACTACACTGAAAAAAATGACGTTTTAAATCTAAACGAATATTCGTTTTAAAATGTTATCTTTTGGTTTAAAAATAATCGTTTTGTAATAAATAGTAATTTATTTAACTTAATAGTATCTGTTGTTTTAAAACAAAACTTTATTTCTTTTAATGTAGACGTTTTAAATCAAATCATTTTCTTATTTGTTGGTATGTAAGTTACAATGTGACTGATAGATGGCGCGACATATTTATGTAGCTAGTTATCTTTATACCAATGCTGAATATAAGAACACCTCGGTTGTACTTTTAATCACCCCAGTCAGTCTAGCTCAGCGCTACTCCGCGAGGCCCACCGGCCTCCATAATTTCCAATGTCACTAATGTATGCTTTCAGATGAAGGAGAAGGCCGGCTACGCCGGGATGCTCCATTTTGGTCAGTCCAGAAAATCGAAAAAAAAAAACTTTTAATCACGCAATCCTATTCACACGGAAGGCGCTACCACAAAAAAGGATCAAGCTGGACAACATCGACATCCCATATGTAAAGACCGTCAAATATCTCGGAACGCACTTGGACTCAAAACTGACCTGGGGCCACGAAATCGCCCAAAGAACAGCAAACACCAGCTTCCTCATCCACCTACTGTACCCGCTGATAGTTAGGAACTCTCGAATCAAGAAAGAGGATAAAATTACACTGTACAAAACGTGTGCTAGAAGTGTACTCACCTACAACGCCCCCATCTGGGCCAACGCTGCGAAAACCCACCTCAAGAAAATACATGTAGCGCAAAACAAGTTTCTCAACATAATCGGTGATTACCCAAGGTACACAAAAACAGAAGACAAGCACATAGACTGCAACCTAGAAAGAATCAAGGACATCATCGTCGCAAAGACAGAAAAATTAATCAGCTCTACAGAAGACCACCCAAATTCACTAATTCGAAACATTTTCAATTACGAAGTGGATCAACTTCCATTTGACGACAAACATAAAAAGTGCCTCACGAAAAATATCACCAATTCCCTCTGTATATAACCAAATTCCCTTTACTTCTCTGTTCCTCATCATATCTCCTTTTTAATGTAAACTGTCGATGTCCTACAAAAAATCTCTCCATAAAATACAGTCCTTAAAATATTTTATTTTTTATTGTACTCTTAATTTATTACAGAACAGTGTAACACCTCACCCAACAAAGATCCTCAGCTGCGGGCCGACTATTAACTAGCTAACAGCTAATGTTAGCTGCTAAATGGCTATATAACAGCCGATTTGCAGCTGGAGTGCTTCTCTGGGTGGTGCCTTAATAAAACATTGTACATTTTCTGTTACATTACCACCTAAGACAACGACATTTCAAAGCGACACTCACGAAATTCCTCATCACAACAAACTTTACAACTTTTCCAATCAAAACATAGTGAGTGACGCTCTGCAAATGTCAAAATTTTTTACTTTATAAACATGTCGCGTTACTTCCAATTCCCATGTAACTTGTAATTCGACTATATTTAATTTAAATAATGCTGGGCATAGACGAACACTTCAAATTCTACAAATTTAGAAGTGCATTTCTGTCTCAGACATGTTTGTCTGTTTTCCTTTTGTTTTTTCATTCTTCACAGTTCATTGTTATTTATTTTAATTTGTTATTTGTACATATTCTGTCCTCACCTTCAAAGTTTAAAATACCTAAATTCAGGTTTTTAAAAATTTTTCCTGAAACGAACAAACCTCTATTTCACCAATCATGCCAAACACCACTAAATTAAATATGGTAGAAAGGGCTTAAGTTCCCTATATCCATAACTGTATAAATTTCAACATAATGTATGTAAGAAACTTACTAATCAATAAATATTTTAAACTAAACTAAACTTTTAATCACTCAAGTACGAGTCCACAACCAGGTTAGTGATGTTATCCATTGGTTGTTTATAAACTTGTATTGCCAATGTGCTCTTATTAAATTGTTTATGTCGTGATTGTTGTATTTATTCTCTTGTCTACTGCCAACCTTCCCAATATATTTAAACTAAAATTTAAATAGTGGAATTACCGGAATTGTAAACCGAATACTGTCGAACGCTTCAGGCACGACTTAAACAATAGTTTAAAATAAAAACCATTGTGGTTTGAAATAAAACTAGACCGTTTTAATTCAAAAGACACAATACTTTAAAATAAAAACCATTGTGGTTTGAAATAAAACTAGACCGTTTTAATTCAAAAGATAAATCCTGAAAAGAAAAAAAGTTTTAATTGAAAAGTAATTATTTTTTCGCCATAGGTAATGCGTAAAACTGTTTGAAATAAAACGATTCGTTTTGAATCAAACGATTTTTTTTTCAGTGTAGTACCCATGCGTGGTACTACTACACAGGATAGGACAGGACAGGAAAATAACAAAAAATTAGCGCTATGGAATTTCCTACATTTTTTGTCCTTCAAGTTTTTCTCTAAAATATACAGGGCGTTTCAAAAATTTTTGTATTTGTAAAAAATTTTTGTATTTGTAAATAAAATAGTAAACCGCATTCTACTAACGAAAATAAGATGAAAAGTTTCTAATAACATGGGTCCAAAAATGCTTCGTTTGCAAGATATAGGCATTCAAAAGTTTTTTTCTTCCTATTTTGGCAAAATATGAAATTTTTCATCGATTTACTGTTGAAATTATGTAACCATTTTATTTAAAAATATAATATAAAAATTTGCGTCTGTTCGGAAAGTTATGCGATGGCCACATCAGATTTTTTTTCTTTTAACCCTCCAGCACAAGGGTGGCCTAGAAATTACACGGGCGCACGGGTGAGGCCTATCAGGCCCATAGTTAACAGGCGTGTAAAAAATTTGTCTCAAAATTTGTAAAAAAATTTTTTTTCGAAAATATAAACTATGATTAGTTCGTTCTAAGATCAATGAAAAAATTTTAATAAAAAACCAGATTTACCTACTGTTTTTATCAACAATAAAAAAATTGTTATTTTACATGATTTCCCCCCCCCCCCGGTTAATATTTTTACCCATAAACCTAGCACTGGGATACTTAGATCTAGCACCAGCTAGCACCCAAATATGAAAGCTGGCACCATTATAGGTTTTCCACAAATTCATTTTATTTATTTGCACCTAAACGCCTCTTCTACTGCGTACGCGTTGCTGGTTTTCGCCGCCATTTTTCAAAATAACGATCGAAATATTGTAAACAAACTTTGCTTATCCGCGGTTTTTTATATTCTATAATTATTTTTGTTAATATAGGTAGCAGTAAAAAATTTCAGATTGTTTTTTTTTTTGTTTTGTTTTATTTATCTGATGATCTAAATTAAATTTTTATCTAATAAAACCGAATTTTTAAATTTGGAGTTGTATGGGGCATCTTGCACGGAGTACTTAAAAATTACAATCATTTTAATTTAGACGTTATTATCGGGCGGAGTGATAGAATTATGAAGGGGCACTTGCCTTGTACGTGTTTTATAGATATCAGTTAAAATAATTTTCACGTAATAATTCTAAGTGGGAGATAATATATAAAGCATGTTACTCATGTAACATGTAACCCCCCCCCACTCCTCAACCGATTTAATAATAAATAACTTTATGACGGTTGAGAAAACGCAAAATTAAAGTATACATCATATTTCTAAAATATGTAGGAATTTTTGTTTGTTATAAACTTTTTTCTTTTAGTAAATTTACCGGGTCCGTTAAGTCCTCCATTTTTGAATTTGATATTTTTTTCAATGTCAGTCGCCAATAAAATGCTAGCGAAATGCTGGCGAGTGTTGTAATTTTTTTTGAAAATGCTGGGCCCGTTGAATTTTTATTTAGTGTTGAAATATTGACTTTTGACATAAACGTCAATTTGGCCCCTCATTCAATTTTTTTCGAAATTTCAATTTTTCGTTATATGATTTCAGAGTATTCGTGAAATGCTGGCGAATGCTGTAAATTATATAAAGAACCTTAATCCGGTATGTTTTCCTTACTAATAAATCATATTCTTGAAGGAAATGAAGCTCCGAGCAACATACGTTGAATTTCAAATTATCGTAAAAGGGGTTTGTGCATTATTTGTAATGTACAGATAACGCAGAGGGCATTAGGCTATTCTTATTATAATAATTACTTGTACTACTTGATAAATTTATTTTGTAAATTCAATAACTTGAAACAAAATAAATAATAATATATTTAATTTATTCACGAAAAAACAGTTTATATAATGTATTTTACAAATTTTAATTTAGATTTTTAACAATAATTTATTATGTTTTGCTGCTAATATCTTAACTTGCCAAAAAAATAAAATATTGTAACACCGTGTATATCAGTTAAGCCGAGCCATTATCAATTACGCACGCGCCCGGCTAAGATGCAACCGATGAAATGCATCGAGAAGTCGAATGACAAGCAAAGTGAAGCCAAGTCGCTTCCATCTTGAATTTTTCACTGCTTATCAAATGTTTTATTGTTTCATGTTGTTAAACCTAGTTAATGTGTTTTACAAATTGTGTATTTTGTTCAACAATATATTTTTTGTGTTTAATATCGTTTCTGTGTTCTTCCTGAATTTTCGGTGGCATTAAAATAACTCATTACAATAGTCCATTGAATGTGTTTATCCGGATTGCAGTGATTATCTACATTTCCTTTTAAGTCATTAAATATTTCACATTTTCCATGCAATCGCTTCGCGTATTCCATAAAATGTCCAACTTTTGCGTTACCTCTGCATGTGTAAAATTGACAGTTTTTAAAAATTTGAAAATTCAAAATCATAAACGAACATCATCGGTCAGGCCCGTACTCAAAGTCAAAGCTTTTTGGAACAATGGTAAGTTAAATTTATATTTTCATATACCAATGCGTATCTGATGAGGCGAGTATTAAGGGTGAAATCTTAATTAACGCTGAAACTTGTAATACGATAAGGTTAGTTGATTTATATTTACTTTTTATTTGTCATTTTTCTTTGACTTTGAGTACGGTCCTGACCGTTGATGTCCGTATTGATTTTTTTGACGAACAAGTCAGTTGATATTACCAACAGTGATGCTCTTTATTTGCATTATACCATTGCATTTTGTGAAGCCCTTTCGGTTTGTTTTCGGAAGCGTGAGCGACGGAAGAAAACAAATTTAAAAAAAATTTTGATGCTTTACTATGCAGTACCGCCAAAAGTCCTTTTAACAAGTGGAGGCAAAAGGTCGACAGAAGGAGGCCAAAGGCCGATCCGTAAACCCAAAATATCGAGAGGCCGAAGCCCGACAAGAGGAGACCGAAG
Source organism: Podabrus alpinus (assembly GCA_932274525.1). Classification (NCBI taxonomy): domain Eukaryota; kingdom Metazoa; phylum Arthropoda; class Insecta; order Coleoptera; family Cantharidae; genus Podabrus; species Podabrus alpinus. The sequence goes on from OW026452.1 coordinate 70,510,460, forward strand.
GCCGACTCGTGTTCGGTCGGAGCCGAGAGGCCTCGCAGCATCCGAGAGCTGACAAAGAAAAAACGGCCTAAGTACGCTTTTTCATTGGCTAGTAGTAAATTATTGTTAAAAATCTAAATTTTAGTTTTTTTTTGTAAAAAACATTATGTAAACTGGTTTTTCGTGAATAAATTAAATATATTATTTTTTATTTTGTTTCAAGTTATTGCATTTACAAAATAAATCTACCAATTAGTACAAGTAATTATTATAATAAGAATAGCTAATGCCCTCTGCGTTATCTGTGCATTACAAATAATGCACAAACCCTTTTTACGATAATTTGAAATTCAACGTATGTTGCTCGGAGCTTCATTTCCTTCAAGAATATGATTTATTAGCAAGGAAAACATCTCGGATTAAGCTTCTTTATATAATTTACAGCATTCGCCAGCATTTCACGAATACTCTGAAATCATATAAAGAAAAATTGAAATTTTGAAAAAAATTGAATAAGGAGGGGCCAAATTGACGTTTATGTCAAAAGTCAATATTTCAACACTAAATAAAAATTCAACGGGCCCAGCATTTTCAAAAAAAATTACAGCACTCGCCAGCATTTCGCTAGCATTTTATTGGCGACTGACATTAAAAAAAATATCAAATTCAAAAATGGAGGACTTGACGGACCCGGTAAATTTACTAAAAGAAAAAGTTTATAACAAACAAAAATTCCCACATATTTTAGAAATATGTATACTTTAATTTTGCGTTTTCTCAACCGTCATAAAGTTATTTATTATTAAATCGGTTGAGGAGAGGGAGGGGGGGTTACAAGAGTAACATGCTTTATATTTTATCTTCCACTTAGATTTGGATTTCGGGGGAGTGGCAAGTATTAACTTGCACGCACTTAGGCCACTCTACCGGGCCCATTGTACTGCCTCCACTTTGTTGCTCACCCCCAGCCTGACCCACAATGTCGACACTGCTAAGTATGACCGCAGCCGTTAGGCGGTCTCTCGGCCTCACCACCGACCAGAACTCCCCAACAATGGCCGGCACTACGAACCAGGGACGTCCGCTCGATGACCGAGCTCTGAGAAGTCCCGCGATTCGCACCCCACCAATGCTAGGTGCAGTCGATGGGTGGCCCCTGGACCAGGCCACCCACACCGAAGCCTCAACAAAGTCAAGCATTGCGTGGTCGATGGGGAGTAGGGGTGATTTTTATTACCCTGTTTGACATATTAGATCAGGTCAAATCAGGGGGACCGCCGGCTTAATGTGCCCTCCGAAGCACGGAGACGGTCATTGAAGGAAAGAAAGTCCGAAAGAAAATTGACTCCTACTGGACTCGAACCAGCGCCTTTAGCATCAGTAGTCGATTGCTCTAACTACTCGGCCAATGACCGTCTCATCTCCCACTTAGAATTATTACGTGAAAATTATTTTAACTGATATCGATAAAACACGTACAAGACAAGTACCCCTTCATAATTCTATCACTCCGCCCGATAATAACGTCTAAATTAAAATGATTGAAATTTTTAAGTACTCCGTGCAAGATCTTACAACTTCAAATTTAAAAATTCGGTTTTATTAGATAAAAATTTAATTTAGATCATCAGATAAATAAAACAAAACAAAAAAAATGAGAAAAATATTTTTTAAAAGAAAAGTTTTACTGACGGCGTATGATAGATCAAAATTTTGTTAAGAATATTTCAGTGCTGAAGACCAATCTGAAATTTGGTACTGCTACCTATATTAACAAAAATAATTATAGAATATAAAAAACCGCGGATAAGCAAAGTTTGTTTGCAATATTTCGATCGTTATTTTGAAAAATGGCGGCGAAAACCAGCAACACGTGCGCAGTAGAAGAGGCGTTTAGGTGCAAATAAATAAAATGAATTTGTGGAAAAACTATAATGGTGCCAGCTTTTATATTTGGGTGCTAGCTGGTGCTAGCTCTAAGGATCCCAGTGCTTGCTTTTGGTGTAAAAATATTAACCGGGGGGGGGGGGGGCAAAGTAACGGACCCGTACTGGAGGGTTAATCTAAAAAATACTTACCAAACTAATGATACTTTTTTAAGGACATACTTGAATAATTATAAATAAATTGTGAAAATAAAAAAAAATCAACTATTTCGCAAAAATCACAACACCTGAAAATCACAGTTTTTGTTAGCAATTCATGCACAATTTGCACTGCACTTCAAAAACATATTGCTTTGTGGCACAAAAAACAAAGATAAGAAGTTGTAAAGAAGTAATATTATGGTTACTTATGATTTATTTTCAAAATTTAATTTTCAAAATTAAACATCATAATATTTCAGGAGTACTGTTGGTTGCCTAATCAACCCACCAAATTTATTGCTAGTTTATAGGAAACTGAATTAAAATTACAGTTCACTAATTTTCATGTAAATACATTGTGATAGATGACGATGGTGGAATGACCAATTCTTTAAGTTTTTGTCATTGGAACTGGAACATTGGAAAATTTTTGTCCATTTGGCACCAGCCAGTCTAGCTCAGCGCTATTTCGAGAGGCCCACCGGCCTCCACAATTTTCAATGTCATTAATGTATTCTTTCAGATGAAGGAGAAGGCCGGCTACGCCGGGATGCTCCATTATGGTCAGTCCAGAAAATCGAAAAAAAAGTCCATTTGGCAGGAAACTCGTTGAAATTTTCAGATCAGCATCGAAGTTCGACCGACCGACCGACCGTTATCCGATATCCCGATCCGATCTTTCCAACGAAATTGCTTACGTTTCTAGGCAATTTTTCCAATTACCGACCTTCTTTGGTTACGTTTCTAGCTGAAGAGAAAACCTTCCGATTATACCAGCGACAAGCTTACGTCTCTAGGCTTTAACTGAAAGTATAATATAACCTAAAAGAACTACTCCCCGAGATTGCTCCTTACCTGTTTTCAAAGATTCAATCTGCTCCCGTATCAGAAGTCAGCCACTGATTTCGTCCGTTTTCCGTATACGCAATTGGATCTTCTAAATCGAAAGTCCAGTAATCACTTCCAGTAGTTTTATTTTTCTTTTGTTTGTTTTGAAAATTCAGTAATTTGCCTTTAATTAATTGTTGAGTTAAGATTAGCCGCCACCAGAAAGATTCAGTTTCCTTTAAACGTAATAAAGACCACGTATAAATAAAACTCCGATAAAATCCGACATAATTTGCACAGGTTATGTTCTGTCTCTCCCCAGTGCCGTACTTATTACATTTCATCATAAGGGATCTTGTTCAATAAGATTTTGAATTCTTTAAGTTTGTAAATGAGATAGATTATTAATCCGCTTCCGTTTATTTTAAGTTTTCCATTTATTATTGTAGATAAATTATTAATTTGCTTCCGTTTTCATTTATTGTAAATAAATTATTAATTTGCTTCCGTTTTCATTTATTGTAAATAAATTATTAATTTGCTTCCGTTTTCATTTATTGTAAACTAGCTGGCACGGGCGGCATCCGCCGCCCTTAGCCATCTAGACCCAGAATAGATCCGAGAAGGCCATAGTTGTTCGGGCTTCGGCCTCACAGGGGGAGGACCATAATAGATCCGCGAAGGCCATAGTTGTTCGGCCTCACAGGGCGGACTACCTCGCCTCCAATTTAAAAAGTTTCGCAGGTCCCCCGGTACAAATATTACAAATTTTTGCACTTTTCCAAAAAGTTATTCACAATTTTGCCAATGTTTTAGACAACCGAAGAAGAAGTTTAGAGTACGTTTTTGTGTTATAATTCCCAAAAACGATTTGCCCGTCCATATCCGGCGTTAATATATAATTATCGGAGCGTAATTTTTTTTCGAAAAATTTGCAAGGCTATCCCATTGAAAAAATAATTTTGAAATTTAAATTCGGTTTAACACCTTCGGCGTTGAAAATACGAAGGAATGTTATGGACGAACTATTATAGAGCGTCGCGATACGCTTCCGTTGTGTCTTAAAAATTAAAGATCGGCCGGTAAATAAGAGCGCTTCTTCTTCTTCAAGTGCCGTCTCCGCTACGAAGGTTGGCAATCATCATGACTATTTGAACTCTGGACACTGCCGCTCGAAACAACTGGGTAGAGGAGCAGCCAAACCACTCTCTGAGATTTCGCAGCCACGATATTCTACGTCTGCCTATACTTCTCTTGCCTACGATCTTGCCCTGTATAATGTTTCGAAGCATATCATATCTATCCCCTCGCATTATATGGCCTAAATATTGCAATTTACGCGTTTTAATGTTTAATGTCACTTCTTTTTCTTTTCCCATTCTGTCTAGCACTTCTATATTTGTCACTCGATCCATCCACGATATCTTCAACATTCTCCTGTACGTCCACATCTCGAAGGCTTCTAGCTTTTTTATATTTTTCACCTTGAGTGTCCATGCTTCCAGTCCATAGAGGAGAACTGAAAAGACATAGCATCTCAACATTCGTATTTTTAACTCCAGGCTTAGGTCTCTGTTGGTAAATAATTGTCTCATTGTCACAAAAGTGCTTCTCGCCTTTCCGATCCGGGTTCTGATTTCTTCGGTGTAGTTATTCTCTTCGTTTACAGTGGTGCCTAGGTAATGATATTTTTGAACTCTTTCCACCGTTTTATCTTTTATTAAAAGTTGTTCAGATGGTCTTCTAGACTTTGTTATTACCATGTACTTAGTTTTTTGAATATTTAAAGTTAGTCCATATTCTTCCCTTGTTTCCACTATTTGGTCTACTAACTGCTGCAGTCCTTCCATATTTTCTGCGAAAAGCACCGTGTCGTCCGCGTACCTGATGTTATTTATTGGAATCCCGTTTACCCGAATGCCTGCTGTTGTGGACCCAAGAGCTTTTTTCATTATTTCTTCGGAGTAGACATTAAAAAGGGTTGGAGATAGGATGCACCCTTGCCGTACTCCCCTCCTTATTTCTATTTCTTCGGATGTCTCTGTTTCAATTCGGATGGTAGCTTTCTGATTGTAGTAGAGGGTCTCAATAATTCGTATATCCCTGTAGTCTAACTTTTTTTCTTCGAGAATTTCCATGAGGTGATCGTGACGTACCCGATCGAAAGCCTTGTTGTAATCTATAAAACATACTGCGGTATCGAGATACCACGTCAATGGAAGCACGTTATTTAAATTTCAGCAAAATTTTGTTATGAATAAAAGCATGTAACTTATCAAAGTAATCAGAAAAACTTCATCCGATACCAAGAAATTTAGCTTAAAGTCAAATGATTCGTTGAAAACGGGACATAAAACAGGTGTGAATAAAATAAATTTGAAATGCATCATTTAATAATTGTCTTTGTTAAAAATGTTAATTAATAGTAAATGAAAGATTGTTAGCAATAAGAAAGGTATTTTAAAAGTTAGAAATTTGTTAAATAATTGATAAATGTAAAAATTTATGATATCGTTAAATTTAAATAAGTTTGTTAAATTATTACGTGAGTTCGACATGTCACAACTTAATGAACTGCGTATGGAAATTTCATGTCCAGCATCTTTATTATTCAATCACTAAGCACTGGAGAAGAAGACAATTCAATCTAAAAATAAAAGAAAATTTTACTTATAAAATTTCAACGAACCACAATGGGCTTAGTCCATACCTGTACTGTGAAACTTCAAATAATATTGATTTTTCGATCGACCAATAAAATACGTCTATGCAAAGATCAAGATAGCGATGAACTTCGTAAAGGAATTTATAAAACAATCGATAAAGGAAGGTTGATGTTAATTTTCACACGTGTATAGTGGCGAATTTAGATTGTCCTAAAAATTTGGATATTATAGTAAAAATAATTAGTGAAAGTGCAAAATAAACGTGAATAATTTAACAAAATAGTTACTTACCTACGAAAAACCATAAATAAGGTGAAAATCGTAACGGATTGCAAATATTTTTAAAGAAAATAAACTTCAACACAAAACGAGGTCAACAAACTGCATCTGGACGTTTTCCATGGTAAATGAACCCATCGAGTGTTTTTGATGCGCAATTGTGCCATCCACAGTACAAATAACAGAAAACATTCCTGCATCTAATAAGGTATCGTGCACATTGCAATAATTTTTATAAAACTAAGTGAAATTTCGGACTTCATACGACACGTGTTTTTGCATTATTTTATGTTCAGAATTCTTTATAATAGATTTAATAATAGAACTTTTTGATTATAACAAAATCTTTATTAACAAATGTGTGCTAAATAAAAACATTAATAATTTTGTAACGAAGGATATTTATTTAGACCTGTTCCGCACCATAATTTTTATTTACAGTATTGGTATCGGAACGAATCCACCCTGTACAAGGTAAGATACATGCACTACGAAAGAGCTAAGCTGAGGCACCTTATTTCATTAAATTGTATTTACAAATTTTCACATACTTTTCCATTGACGGGGTACAATTACGTACACCCATATAAAACATTAACGACAAGAACCTTTAACCCTATTAGCAAGGGGGTACATAGCACTTTTTGACAGCCCAACGTGTGGCTCGATTAATAACGACACCCCCACATAGCACTTTTTGGCGCCCATCGTGTGAGCATTGATAAAAAGGGGGTACCAGCGAGTGGTATTAATAATAAAAAGTAATTAGGTAAATCACAACGTGGGACTCGAGTCACCTCGAATAACCTCGTACCGCGAGTAAAATTAGGTCAATATAATTAAATTAATAGATAGGTTAATTACAACGAGAAAATTCATTAAAATTAGTCATAACGTTAAACTTAAAATTAAAGATTTCCTTAAAACTAAAAATAAAAAATATTCTTATCACTAAAATTAAACGTACATCATCAATTAACTTAAAAACTATTTCCTTACAACTAAATTGCTTAAAAATAAATTACGATGGATACAAAAACAAAAGAACAGTACTGGAATAAGATGATGGGATACATAGAAAAAATGAACAAGATATGGGATGAAAATGACAGGAAAGCAGAAGAAAACACGAGATTAATTATCGAAAACATAAATAACAACACGAATGAGATGAAAAAGGAATTGAACAAGAAATTAGATAAATTGATAAACGTTACAACCAATTGGGTGACCGAAGAAGTAATGACAGAAGAAGGCGAGAAACCGCAAGACGTTCCAAATGAGATGGCCGAAATGTTGAAAACAATAAAATTCAAACCGTTTAACGGTACAATAGTTGAAAATAAAAATGAGCCAATAAAAGTGGTAGAAGTTATCGTAACAGATAAAAAGGTACCAGAAATAAAGAAATATCGGTCATACAAAGTGCAGACGCGAAAAACATTTAAACGAGTGCAGTTAAAATTCAAAAAGGTACATGCAAAGCGAAAATATCACAAAAGGGGAGTACGAACAAACAGAAAAATTTTACAAAAAGGTTTACAAAATAAAAAGGTCATATTTAAAAATACAAAATTTCATAAATTAACAGGCACAAGAACACAAAATAAAAGGTTAACATTTAAAATAAAAAGATTTCATAACTTGACAAAATTACAATTTAAAAATTTATTAAATAAACAAAAACGGGTCAACAACTTAAAATTTATACAAGCAGGAGGCAACAAATATTTTACAAACGAGAAATTAAATAAATGGACAAATTATGACAACATCGGCAAGAAAACAAAAATGAATTTACAAAAGAAAGATAAGAAGAATCGGTTAAAAATAAAATTGATAAGATATTACGAGATACATTGGACAAAGAAGTCCAACATGAAAAGAGACATTATAATAAAAAGAAATGGTTACGTTAAAAAGAAATTCTTCAAGCAAAGAAAAATTAAAATCAAGAGAGTTCGCTGGAAGAAAAAGTCATTCTTGCGAGATTATTAAGCGGTAATGAAATGAAAATACTGGCGAAACTTAATTATAAAAAATAAAATATAACAACTAAAAATTAAAGAAAACCGCTGAAGAAATAGTAAGGAATAATCCAAATAGCAATGTAAATATGATTAAAGCTATTAAAACGAACACGAGAAAATTGACCAAGATAAAATTTATTAAAGATGATACGTTTTATGACAGTCAGAAATTTATAAAGGAAAATGTTATTAAGAATTCAATTAATTAAAAGAATTTTCAATTTAAAGATAATTTAGTAAAATGATTTAATGAATTTGACTAGTTAAAGAAGAATTTAATTAAGTTAGAATTTGGGTGAAAATTGAACTTAAGATAGGTAATGATGAGTAATTTGAAAAGATCAGCAAGTATTTAATAAAAAAAAAAAAAAAAAAAAAAAGAAATTGGTATTCAATGTTGAATGATAAGAAATAAATGGGGGGTAAATAATAATGGTTAACTCAGACGGAGTAACTAGAAGAAGTTAGAGGAAGATAGATACCTGAGGATACAAGAATAGATCACAGGTGTAAGTGTAATGAATTAATTATATAATTATATGGGACCAAAAAAGAGGTTACCGAATGAATAATAGGGAAACAAATAGGAAAATATTGATTAAAAGGAGATAAAGAGTACCAATAAATAATAAGGAATGTATTAATTTAAAACTAATAGTCACAAGATGTAAAGATAATCGGGAATTAAAACAACGAATGTAAAAATCACCCAAATATGAATAAGTCAGAGATAGATAGATTAGATAAAAGAGAACAGGTAGTAAGGTTGAAAATATAAAGGCAAGAAATAAACATAGAAATTTAAAATAGAAAGTCAATTTTAAAAATTTTTTTTAGAAATTAAATAATTTTAATTGATATCATAAATCTTGGTCGATTTGTTCGTAAAAATAAGTAGGTTAGTTTTGAATATTATTATAAGTTAGTTAATTAATTTTGAAAATGATCAGTTAAATTTGTTTGAATTTATTTAGTTAATTTCATTGAATTCCTTTAGTTAATTTTTATGTGATATAATTTAGGTAGATTAGTTTTTGAACATTTGATTTGAGTTAATAATTATATTTGGTAATTAAACGTTACATTAAAAAATTTTAATTTATTGTTTATGAATAAAAAGCACATAAATGTTAATTGTGGAATTTAACACAAAAATAGGTATTTTTCTTTTAAATTACAAATTAACAAGGGGGTAAATGCGGTATCGAGATACCACGTCAATGGAAGCACGTTATTTAAATTTCAGCAAAATTTTGTTATGAATAAAAGCATGTAACTTATCAAAGTAATCAGAAAAACTTCATCCGATACCAAGAAATTTAGCTTAAAGTCAAATGATTCGTTGAAAACGGGACATAAAACAGGTGTGAATAAAATAAATTTGAAATGCATCATTTAATAATTGTCTTTGTTAAAAATGTTAATTAATAGTAAATGAAAGATTGTTAGCAATAAGAAAGGTATTTTAAAAGTTAGAAATTTGTTAAATAATTGATAAATGTAAAAATTTATGATATCGTTAAATTTAAATAAGTTTGTTAAATTATTACGTGAGTTCGACATGTCACAACTTAATGAACTGCGTATGGAAATTTCATGTCCAGCATCTTTATTATTCAATCACTAAGCACTGGAGAAGAAGACAATTCAATCTAAAAATAAAAGAAAATTTTACTTATAAAATTTCAACGAACCACAATGGGCTTAGTCCATACCTGTACTGTGAAACTTCAAATAATATTGATTTTTCGATCGACCAATAAAATACGTCTATGCAAAGATCAAGATAGCGATGAACTTCGTAAAGGAATTTATAAAACAATCGATAAAGGAAGGTTGGTGTTAATTTTCACACGTGTATAGTGGCGAATTTAGATTGTCCTAAAAATTTGGATATTATAGTAAAAATAATTAGTGAAAGTGCAAAATAAACGTGAATAATTTAACAAAATAGTTACTTACCTACGAAAAACCATAAATAAGGTGAAAATCGTAACGGATTGCAAATATTTTTAAAGAAAATAAACTTCAACACAAAACGAGGTCAACAAACTGCATCTGGACGTTTTCCATGGTAAATGAACCCATCGAGTGTTTTTGATGCGCAATTGTGCCATCCACAGTACAAATAACAGAAAACATTCCTGCATCTATAGTCTATCTGGTTTTGGATTGCAGTAGAGGTCGCCTTGAACGGCAGGTCAGATTTACACTGGGGAACGTCAAATAATTAAAGTGTATGAGCGACAAAAAACAAATGTCACTTATTTGATACTTGAAAAAATCGAGTTAAATGTATTTTTTTATCAAATAGCAATTTATCTTGTACAAAGTTTTTAAATTTGCCAGAAACTTTTAGAAAAAAATATTCGCGAGTCATCAATCACAAACGAAATTTCGACACTGTAAACGGGAATAAATTTTAACCAATCACGTTCCGAGTTCACAATTTTAGTACAATCTAGTTCTGCATTCTTAAAACGGATGGACTATAATAAGGTATCGTGCACATTGCAATAATTTTTATAAAACTAAGTGAAATTTCGGACTTCATACGACACGTGTTTTTGCATTATTTTATGTTCAGAATTCTTTATAATAGATTTAATAATAGAACTTTTTGATTATAACGAAATCTTTATTAACAAATGTGTGCTAAATAAAAACATTAATAATTTTGTAACGAAGGATATTTATTTAGACCTGTTCCGCACCATAATTTTTATTTACAGTATTGGTATCGGAACGAATCCACCCTGTACAAGGTAAGATACATGCACTACGAAAGAGCTAAGCTGAGGCACCTTATTTCATTAAATTGTATTTACAAATTTTCACATACTTTTCCATTGACGGGGTACAATTACGTACACCCATATAAAACATTAACGACAAGAACCTTTAACCCTATTAGCAAGGGGGTACATAGCACTTTTTGACAGCCCAACGTGTGGCTCGATTAATAACGACACCCCCACATAGCAATACATATACGTCTTGGTTTACATCTAGAGATCTTTGTATCAGGACATTGTATGCAAATAATGCCTCTCTCGTTCCCATACCATTTCTAAAACCAAACTGTGTTTCGCTGATCTCTTCTTCCAGCTTGGGGTATATTCGATTGTGAATAATTTTTAAGAAGGTCTTAAGAGTGTGACTCATTAGACTTACTGTACGATAATCACTACATTGTTTGGCTCTTGCCTTTTTTGGAATAGTTATGAACGTAGATATCAGCCACTCCTTTGGTATAGTACCCGTCTCATATATCGTGTTGAGCAGTTCTGTCAATAAGTGTACGTGATCTTCGTTTACCAGCTTCAACAGCTCGGCTGGCAATCGATCGGGCCCTGGGGACTTTCTATTTCTCAACAATTTGATCGCATGCATGGTTTCTTCTACACTGTAAAAAAAGCACGTAAAAATACATTCAAATACGTGTAATTTTTACATTGAAAATTACGTAAAAATACATATTGTGTATTATTCCATTTATAATAGTGTGAAATTACAGTTTTTCTGTAATTTTCCTTGTATATGTAATTTTACCTTAGAATTTGTAGTAATTATAAAGAAAAAATGAAAAATATACACAAAATAATGTAAATTTACCAGTTTTTGGCATCACGAATGTAAAACTACAGTGGGATATTGTATATTTACATCACCAAAATAAGTGTACGTAAAAATACATTCAAATACGTGTAATTTTTACATTGAAAATTACGTAAAATTACATATTGTGTATTATTCCATTAATAATAGTGGGAAATTACAGTTTTTTTGTAATTTTCCTTGTATATGTAATTTTACTTTAGAATTTGTAGTAATTATAAAGAAAAAATGAAAAATATACACAAAATAATGTAAATTTACCAGTTTTTGGCATCACGAATGTAAAACTACAGTGGGATATTGTATATTTACATCACCAAAATAAGTGTACGTAAAAATACATTCAAATACGTGTAAATTTTACATTCAAAATTACGTAAAGAAACATATTGTGTATTATTTCATTAATAATAGTGGGAAATTACGGTTTCTATGTAATTTTCCTTGCATGTGTAATTTTACATTGGAATTTGTGTAATTAAAAAAGAAAAATTAAAAAATATACACAAAAGAATGTAAAACTACAGTGGGATATTGTATTTACATCACCAAAATAAGTGCACGTAAAAATACATTCAAATACGTGTAAATTTTACATTCAAAATTACGTAAAGAAACAAATTGTGTATTATTCCATTAATAATAGTGGGAAATTACGGTTTCTATGTAATTTTCCTTGCATGTGTAATTTTACATTGGAATTTGTGTAATTAAAAAAGAAAAATTGAAAAATATACACAAAAGAATGTAAAACTACAGTGGGATATTGTATATTTCTTCTTCTTCGCGTGCCTATCCGTTACCGGATGTTGTATATTTACATCACCAAAATAAGTGTACGTAAAAATACATCCAAATACGTGTAAATTTTACATTCAAAATTGCGTAAAGAAACATATTGTGTATTATTCCATTAATAATAGTGGGAAATTACGGTTTCTATGTAATTTTCCTTGCATGTGTAATTTTACATTAGAATTTGTGTAATTAAAAAAGTAAAATTGAAAAATATACACAAAAGAATGTAAAACTACAGTGGGATATTGTATATTTACATCACCAAAATAAGTGCACGTAAAAATACATTCAAATACGTGTAAATTTTACATTCAAAATTACGTAAAGAAACATATTGTGTATTATTCCATCTCTTATTATAAAAGGCCAAGTCTTTCTTTCTTTCTTTCTGTCTGTCCCACGGAAATACCCGAAGCAAACCGAACCGAACCGAACGCACAACGTATCATCGGATCAACGTATCATCGTATCAACGTATCATCGTATAATCGGATCAACATATCATCGTATCATTTTGTCTATATAGGACAGCTATTTCCAAAAAAGCATTATGTGAACTTCCATAATGGATAATGAAAATTTTGAAAGTCCTGCTGCAAAGCGACGGCGATTGAATCGTGAGAGAAAAGCACGTACAAGAGCTAATAACACAGAAGAACAGCTTCGATCACAGCGACAAGCTGACGCTCGGTCTCATACGATACGTCGACAACGTGAAACTTTGGAACAAACTCAAGCGCGGCAAGCTGCTGACGCTCGGTCCCATGCGATACGTCAACAACGTGAAACTTTAGAAGAAACTCAAGCGCGGAAAGCTGCTGACGCTCGGTCCCGTGCGATACGTCAACAACGTGAAACTTTAGAAGAAACTCAAGCGCGGCAAGCTGCTGACGCTCGGTCCCATGCGATACATCGACAGAAAGAAAATCGATACCAAAGTCAAGCAATTCAACTCCAAATAAGAGCATTGAGATTTGATGAATCTCACGTTACTCGACACGATTGTGGAGAAATGAATTCCATCTGTCAGTTCTGCGGCTCCAAGAATTTCGCCAAGGAGCGTCCAGTTGATAAACAATTTAACAACTGCTGTCATAAAGGAAAAGTGAAAATTCCGCAACCGCTCGATCAACATGGGAATCTATTGTTATATCCCGAATTTCTTCGCTCTATGCTTTCAGATTCAGATAATCCTTACTACAAGAACTTTCGTCAGCACATCCGCTCTTACAATTCCTCGGTTTCTTTCGCTTCAATGGGAGCAGAGATTGTTTCAATGCCGGGTAACGGACCATACGTTTTCAAAATTCATGGACAGACGTACCACAGAACCACAAACCTGTATCCACCTGAAGGACAAACAAGAAAGTTTGCACAACTGTATGTAATGGACACGACAGAAGCGGTCAATGAACGAGTAAATCTACCTGAGAATAGAGGTTGTCTACCTGAAGTGATTGAGAAAATCGATCGTTTCTTCCGCGTCAACAATCGTATCGCAGCTTCATATTGCCTGATGAAAGAAATTGAGCAACAAGAGCGTGTACGAGCCGAAGAAGAAGGACAACCAGTTCCGGTCGTCAATATGGTGATGCGGCGCGATCGGCAGTCTGATCAAAGACGTTACAATGCTCCAACGTCCAATGAAATTGCAATGGTGTTCGTAAATGATGACGGCGAACCTCCATTTGAACGTGATATCCGTATCTATCCTCGAAATCCCGTCGACAATGCAAATACCCGAAGCAAACCGAACCGAACCGAACGCATAACGGATAATTTCATAACCAATCGGATGAACGCATCATCGTATCAACGTATCATCGTATCAACGTATCATCGGATCAACGTATCATCGGATCAACGTATCATCGGATCAACGTATCATCGGATCAACGTATCATCGGATCAACGTATCATCGGATCAGTTAATCCGATTATCCTACTCAAAATTACTATATAAGCAGAATTACATTATAACGAAACTAGCTGATAGCCCGTCCGAGGACGGATAGCTAGAAGGACGGCCAGGCAGCCAAGGTAACTTAAGTTGAATGGAGATTAAGGAAAGCTCTCAGTGCAATCCAAAAGCCATATGACCTTGGCTGCCTGCCCGTCCTTCTAGCTACCCGTCCTCGGACGGGCTATCAGCTAGTTAATAATAGTGGGAAATTACGGTTTCTATGTAATTTTCCTTGCATGTGTAATTTTACATTGGAATTTGTGTAATTAAAAAAGAAAAATTAAAAAATATACACAAAAGAATGTAAAACTACAGTGGGATATTGTATATTTACATCACCAAAATAAGTGCACGTAAAAATACATTCAAATACGTGTAAATTTTACATTCAAAATTACGTAAAGAAACATATTGTGTATTATTCCATTAATAATAGTGGGAAATTACGGTTTCTATGTAATTTTCCTTGCATGTGTAATTTTACATTGGAATTTGTGTAATTAAAAAAGAAAAATTGAGAAATATACACAAAATAATGTAAATTTACCAGTTTTTGATATCACGAATGTAAAACTACAGTGGGATATTGTATATTTACATCACCAAAATAACGGAGCGGGACAAATGGACGCGGCCGAAAGGCCGCGACCGAAAGGATGCGAGCGTTTGGACGCAGACCCAAAAGGACGCAGACCCAAAAGGACGCAGACCCAAAAGGACGCAGACCCAAAAGGACGCAGACCCAAAAAGACGCAGACCCAAAAGGACGCAGACCCAAAAGGACGCAGACCCAAAAGGACGCGGCCCATAAAGACGCAGACCCAAAAAGACGCCAAGATTCGACATAAAATGGGGGAAAGGGTATATTCACGATCTTCGTCACGTAAAGTTAAATCTTCACGTAAAGTTAAATCTTCCGCAAAGAGGTGAGTCTTCCGCGAAGAGGTGGATCTGCGGTTAGGTTAGTGTTAGTTTTTGATATTTCTTTAGAAAACTAATTAAAAACAAATAAATCTTCACGTAAAGTTAAATCTTCAGGTAAAGTTAAATCTTCCGCAAAGAGGTGGATCTTCCGCGAAGAGGTGGATCTGCCGTTAGGTTAGTGTTAGTTTTTGATATTTCTTAATAGAGGTGGATCTTCCGCGAAGAGGTGGATCTGCCGTTAGGTTAGTGTTAGTTTTTGATATTTCTTAAGAAAACTAATTAAAAACAAATAAATCTTCCGCAAAGAGGTGGATCTTCCGCGAAGAGGTGGATCTGCGGTTAGGTTAGTGTTAGTTTTTGATATTTTTTTAGAAAACTAATTAAAAACAAATAAATCTTCACGTAAAGTTAAATCTTCCGCAAAGAGGTGGATCTTCCGCAAAGAGGTGGATCTGCGGTTAGATTAGTGTTAGTTTTTGATATTTCTTTAGAAAACTAATTAAAAACAAATAAATCTTCACGTAAAGTTAAATCTTCAGGTAAAGTTAAATCTTCCGCAAAGAGGTGGATCTTCCGCGAAGAGGTGGATCTGCCGTTAGGTTAGTGTTAGTTTTTGATATTTCTTAAGAAAACTAATTAAAAACAAAAAACAAATAAATCTTCCCGTAAAGTTAAATCTTCCGCAAATCTTCCGCGAAGAGGTGGATCTGCGGTTAGGTTAGTGTTAGTTTTTGATCTTTTTTTAGAAAACTCATTAAAAACAAATAAATCTTCACGTAAAGTTAAATCTTCAGGTAAAGTTAAATCTTCCGCAAAGAGGTGGATCTGATGTGCGTGAAGTTAGCCCCCTTTTTTCGAAAGTTAAATTTTTTTTTGTTGTTGTGAGTTGTTCTCCATTTGTTCTCGAGTGTTCTGTAATTAAAAAATTAAAAAAACCAAAAACGACCGAGAAAATAAAAAAAACCATTTTTATTGCCAGCCCCCCTTTTTTCGAAAAGTTAACTTTTTTTTGTTTTATTTGATTGTTCTCAGTTTGTTCTCGGTGTTCTCAAAAAAATAATTGCCAAAAGTTCAATAATAACGGAGAAAATCGCGAAATAAGATTTGGCGCCAGCCCCCCTTTTTTCGAAAAGTTAACTTTATTTTTTTATTTGATTGTTCTCAGTTTCTTCTCGGTGTTCTCAAAAAAAATAATTTTCAAAAGTTCAATAATAACCGAGAAAAACGCGAAATGAGATTTCGCGCCAGCCGCCCTTCGTAAGAAAAAAGGAAGCTGTTTTTTCAGTGTGCATGTCCTTCCACTAGAGATTTACAGATCTCAACTCGTCTCTGCCCTTTCAGTTGGCGTTTATGTACATGATCTATTGAAGGGTCAAAATTTTTCAAACAGCATTCCATAACCACAGAAAATTGAGCAGTAGGCTTATTGATTATGTTACCAGTAAATTTACATCCACATTCTTGACATGTCCCCGTTATCGTTACGTATAGGTTTGCTTCCGATATTTTACACCTTTTGAAATTTATGGCACATGGCAATTTAGTCTTATCATAAATCACCTGATAAAGTTCATCTGTCCAAACATTTCGCTTCAGGCCTCTGTACATCTTATCATCGCCGTAAATAATATCTTCCGGTAATATTTTCATCCAAATGTCGTATGAGATATCGATAGTAAATTGGCCTTCATCCTCATCGTCAAAAATATTGTCTTCTGAAAAATTGAAGGGCCTAGTGGAAATGGTAGTTAAGTCACTTTTTTTTCAATTTGTTGATTTTTATACTAATTTGTAGAGAATAAATGCCGCAATGTGAAAATGTGCTCAACTACAAATTGAAAAAAAGTGACTTAACTACTTTTTCCACTAGGCCCTTCAATTGTTGGCCATCACAGGATCTTTCCTTTGTATTCCAAAAAAGTCCAAAATTTTGTCCAGTACATTGTAGCGGTTGTTTTTTACAATGATATAGATATATTTAAATTTAATAACACCATCCATTCGCATACTTATCACTTTATAAACTTCATTTTCGGGTCCAACCACTCCTCCATCATCGGTTATAATATTACTGAATTCAGAGGAAAGAATTATATCGAGAAGAGCATCTACATACTTGGCCATTGTTAAAATTTTAAATATGTTGGGATTAAAAGTTGTTTTTATTGAAATAAGATGATAAGCTTATATAAAGAAAAGCTGTTACCAATAAAAATTAAATCCGCTTAATCCGCTCGATGCGGGTCACTACATTACCCCCATCTAGTGAGATTGTTAAAAAACAAAGTGTAGATGCTACACTGACTTGTCCAATAGCGGGTCTCTTTTTAGGAGGCATTTGAATTTCGTTATTTCGTTAATATTATTGCACTATAATACATTTTCTCTCTGATTCCTTCTATATCTGTATGCCGGTTTCCCAACCTATATAGACAATCTCCTTCGTTAATACGTTGATCCGTTGATACGTAGATACGTTAATACGTTATTATTGAACTTTTGAAAATTATTTTTTTTGAGAACACCGAGAAGAAACTGAGAACAATCAAATAAAAAAAAAAAGTTAACTTTTCGAAAAAAAAGTGAAGTTCACGTTTTTTATTTCAGCTGTTGCTCCTGGATTAACGGACAAATTGATCTTCGCTAGAACTCGTTGATCCAAATCTTCATCTAACACCGTACCGGGAGCACATTCCACATGCTTCCACATGCCAGCATCGATCAGAAAATTTTTCATAGCGTGCTTCCACTCGCTATAATTTTCTCCATTCAAATGCTTTGATTGCGGCAGTCCTCCCATTGTTACAACTGTTGAAGATGATCGAGTCCTCAACTGCGATTGTAACAGTTCGATCTGTTGTTGCAAATTTGCTAATTGCGCCTCCATAATTTTTTATTTATAAAATTTTGGATGCAATAATTTGCACAAATTTAAATCAAACGAAAAACAAATTTATTCTCTTATTTGTTACTGGGCCCATAACCTATTGGGAAGGTTGGCAGTAGACAAGAGAATAAATACAACAATCACAACATAAACAATTTAATAAGAGCACATTGGCAATACAACTTAATAAAACAAAGAATGGATAACATCACTAACCTGGTTGTGGACTCGTACTTGAGTGACTAAAAGTACAACCCAGGTGTCCTTATATCCAGCATTGGTATAAAGATAACCAGCTACATAAATATGTCGCGCCATCTATTAGTCACATTGTAACTTACATACCAACAGAATTAATGGAAGTAGCAATTTTGTGTTCATAGTAGAGGGTTTTGTTTTAGTGTAATTTACGTAAAATAACGAGTACGTGCATATTTAAAATATTTTCTCTCAAATGTAGTACCGCTTACGGAATCGATTGCTAACGTAGACAATTAGTTTAAATTTTTAATTTCAAATGTTTCTCTGGAACGTAGATACGTCGATACGTTGATACGTTATTATTGAACTTTGGAAAATTATTTTTTTTGAGAACACCGAGAAGAAACTGAGAACAATCAAATTAAAAAAAAAAGTTAACTTTTCGAAAAAAAGGGCGGCTGACGAGAAATCTTATTTCGCGATTTTCTCCGATATCATTGAACTTTTGGCAATTATTTTTTTGAGAACACCGAGAAGAAACTGAGAACAATCAAATAAAAAAAAAAGAAGTTAACTTTTCGAAAAAAGGGGGGCTGGCGCCAAATCTTATTTCGCGATTTTCTCCGTTATTATTGAACTTTTGGCAATTATTTTTTTGAGAACACCGAGAACAAACTGAGAACAATCAAATAAAAAAAAAAGAAGTTAACTTTTCGAAAAAAGGGGGGCTGGCGCGAAATCTTATTTCGCGATTTTCTCCGTTATTATTGAACTTTTGGCAATTATTTTTTTGAGAACACCGAGAACAAACTGAGAACAATCAAATAAAACAAAAAAAAGTTAACTTTTCGAAAAAAGGGGGGCTGGCAATAAAAATGGTTTTTTTTATTTTCTCGGTTGTTTTTAGTTTTTTTTTTTTTTAATTACAGAACACTCGAGAACAAATGGAGAACAACTCAGAACAACAACAAAAATTTTAACTTTCGAAAAAAGGGGGGCTAACTTTACGCACATGTGGATCTGCCGAAAATATTGGTATATAATCAGTATAAAATGTCAAAATAATTTTTTGCGTCTATATGGTCGCGTCTTTTTGGGTCTGCGCCTATATGGCCGCGTCTTTTTTGGGCTCGCGTCTTTTTGGGTCTGCGTCTTTATGGCCCGCGTCCTTTTGGGTCTGCGTTCTTTTGGGTCTGCGTTCTTTTGGGTCTGCGTCCTTTTGGGTCTGCGTCATTTTGGGTCTGCGTCCAAACGCTCGCGTCATTTCGGTCGCGTCCTTTCGGCCGCGTCCATTTGTCCTAGACCCGTATCGTCTATATTATAATAGTGTATGTATTTTTCAGGCGCTCTGAAAGCGGTTAAATCTTATACAGAGAGGATCTTTTGATAGAAGGTCCTCTTTAACTGGGTTACGTTACAATAACGGTAAACAACATTATTATAAGATCTTACTCCATTAAATATAAAACCTGATATTGTAGGGTTAGTATGGCATTCAGCCCCATGGAAAAAGGCTTTAGAGCGAAGTCTTAGACAGCATTTAAAATAACTTATGGCTATTCGACAGCGAAAAAATATTTTAAATCAAAATTCGAAATCGAGTCGTGGCCGTAAGAAACTCAACTACGATGAAGGGTAACATTAAAATTTTGGGTTAGGTCAGAATGAGGCAGCTCCCTTTGGAATTCGAAAAGAGGCAGTGGTCAGGGAAAAATTTTGCAATCAACTGAAGCCACAGGTGAAGGATGCTGGTATATACATAGATATGGAACGTGGCTACCTAGGGGCATCTCCAGATGGTAAATACGATTATTTTGTTTGCTGAAGTATTGTGTTTGCGCTAGAATGCGATGAAAGAAGCGACCCGTCGGAATTATCAGCTTCTGTCAGTTGCAAGGACAATTTTTTATTATTGTAGATTGGTACCTACTAACTTCTACTATTAATCGAGTTTTATTGCGTCCAATATCCCGCTAATTGCTCATATTTCATATATCATCGATAATTTATGTGTTTCAATTCTAGGTCTGATTGATAAAGACCTAGAATAACAGTTAAATAACAGTAGTAACAGGCTACTGTTATTTTGGTCCATATGAAACTTTATTCTTTATTTTAGGGTTTATAAATTTTTCGATAAATAATTATGTTATAAATTTCTAACTATGTATGATTTTTTTGACCAGCTTTGTGTTAAACAAAGCTGACTTTATTTTTATTAATGTGATTTACCACTACAAATTATTATTTTTATGAAAAATAGCACTTTCTCGATACTTAACAAACCATTGATTAAAGCAAATCTTCCGCACTCATAATCAATGATGTTTCGATAAAAGGTCGGTAAAGTAGGTCGCTAACCGCTAACCTTCAAGGTTGCTTCGATTTTGCATCGAAAAAAACTAGATTAGTAAATCTCTCTCGCAAAACCGATCTAGTAACGGCTACACGCAAAAATTCAGCTCCGCAAAATTATTAATTTTATAAATATTCGATTAAGTTTTATCGACCCAGTTATCAAGTTTATGACTAGTAAAGTTTCACGACCGAGTGTAGTGTTATTTTTAGATTTAACAAGATCAATAATTAATTTTTATTTCGATAATTAATATTATCGACCAACGCATGTGTAAAGTTAATGCGACGCCATTCTTAAAATCCAGAATAACCGCCAAACACAGCGACCATAATATTGAGGTGATTAATTTTATTATCCAATCTACCCTTGATGTAAATGGGCAAACTGGAGAATTTATTATAATTCCTATTGAGAAGAGGTTGAAAATCCGCAAGCCAATCGGCTCATTTTATTCGCCAACGAACGTTACCTGTCCATTTTGGAATTTCAAAAACATTCGTACTGGTGCCCAACATCTGTTCAAACTTCCCAAAAAACTTTCATGTGTGTGACACCAAATCCTATTTCGAATACAACTGGAGGAGCTAAACGCATAATTGGTGATAACAAAACGAATCTAATTGCTTATTCAAATAATTCAAATATATCGCTAAGCTTTAAAATTGTGGTTTTACAATATCGTATACTGTGTTTTGACTATATTTTAGATCAAAAATTGCCATTCAAAATCCTGACGATTTTGACCAGGAGTGATAAGCGACCATCAGATCTGATTGTACATTATCCAGTAATAATTTCAGGAGAAATCGTAAGTAGTTATAAACACCATTTGCTATATGATTATTGTTTAACAAAAAACACCAAGCTTGTAGCTAACATTTTGTCAACCCGCTTGCATAATCTACCCTCAGTAGACGTAACTAGTACTCCCTGCTTTTTGGTAGTTTTAGTCACTTTTTTGACACTTTTTTTTAGTTTTAGTTGGACACAATTAAGTTCGTAGACTCCACAACCCAAGTGCGAAGGTTCTCTCCGTTCGACATTTCAACTCCAACCAAGCGACATCTATCGATCCGCTCTGCGTATCAAGTATATGTATTTGTGTTCAACATAATTTGTAATCAACTATCAATTTTTATATTTTAAGGTTAACATTTACTATTCATATAATCTGTGTAAGCAAGAATTCTCTTATGTTAATTACGATTGATTTCATATCTATTTATATTAAAAATGTGTGTTCAAAACGAGTAAGTTTTATTTTCTATTTTGAGTTAATTTTTGTCTCGATAAGGATTACTACGATTTTTGAACGTCCTTATTCGATTCTGGCGCCCTTCCGGAGAATATTACTACGCAAAGAGGAACTCATACAAGAATCCACGAAAGCGATTCGTCGCTACCCAGCTCTCAAGTACTTGGTATAAAACATACAAAGCTAAGCCGCTTCGTTAATCACATCGACGAGCATAAAAGAGGCAATTGGAACTGGAAGCACTAATTTTGACTTCCACCGTTTCATCAGTAGTGCATTTCCACGTTTCAGAATATGGCCCAATAGAAATTAAAATAAAACTAAGAAATTAATGCTAAAAGTGACACTGATTTTATTGATGATTGGGCGATTGAAGGCAATATTTTATCAAACACTTGATTTTATCTTAAGTGAAATGAAACGGAGATTTGTAAACAACGATTCGCTCCCAATTGCAATTTCCAGTACCGAAGAAGAAATTATTGATTTGGATAAATTGAAAAATTTCCGAAGTTTCCTACGTTGAAAAGTCGTAGCTGCTGCATTTTTATTATTTAATATAAAATTATAAAAATTTATTATTAAATAAAATTGTCCCTAAGCTACATATAAAGTTGTCTGTATTTATTTAAAAAAATGTTTTTTTTTAAGGAAAAACTTAGAAAACCTTCTATTTCTCAAAATCATCTCATATGTAGATTCGACCTTCTTCCTTAGCACGGCAGTATATGCCACCAACGAATGTATAATTTGACATTTCTAGAATATAAAAAACTTCGTACGAAAACTCTGGACTTAGATTTACTTATGAGAAAATTTATTCAGGAGAAAAACCGACGATTGCAACTTTTTAATTTCTTTTTCACTAATAAAACTACAGTTATTTTTTAAAGTAAACTTGGTATAAACGTAGACGACCGTGTTTTACGACCTTTTTTTTAGGGAATTTCAGCCTATCTTGAGCCTACGCTGATTACACAGCAGTTTAGATCAATATAAAGAGGTACTCTGTTTGAATCATAATTAAAAATAATGATCGTGGGATAGGAATAGAAATAAGCCTTAACTTGTGCGGGCAGGATTTTTTTATTAGTCGATTGCGTATTCAAAAATATTAACATTTGATCTGTGGATAAAAAATAACGTAACAGCTTGTCTCATAAGGGTTACGTTAGAATTATTTATCCCTTCCTTCAAAGGAATGCGTTATCACATTGCAATGAGATATTCTTTCGACGTGTAGGCGTTGTATGCCGCCAAAGCGTTATATAATTATGCGCTCTTTCTTTTAATCATACAACCACTGTTTTCATTTGTAATAGGATAAATTAATAGACAATTTTATAAATTGCATAACTACAAAGTATTTTTACATACACTGTTATCTTTTGCAATGCGTTTTTTAACAGCCACATCAATTTATATACTTTAATTTGTACCTGTTTATTTCAATTTTTCTTTTGGGCTATTTTTTTGTCAGTTGTTATTAAGATTGCATAAAATAGTATACACAACTCCTGACAAAAGCGCCATTAAATCTCTAGTGCTAATTGGGATCCCTTGGTAGAGGGGGTAGCTACCGCTACCCCCACTTCCGCAGGATCTCAATTTGCACGCGAGATTAAATGGTCTCCTTATGCCACTTGGTGTGTTTTATTACTATTGAATAATATACTATTGAATGAAATTGGCGGAAAAAATATAGGGGCGGTAATCAGCTTAAGCGGTTAAGTGCATTGCTGCTAAAGCTGAATGCCCGGTTCGACTCCGGGCTCAGTAAAAACTTTATTCTGACCGTCTCCCCTCGGAAGGCAATGGCAAACCACCGAGGTGTAATATGCCAAGAATAGCCTCTCTGGAGATGAAGTGTATATGTTACCGTGAAAGCGTATTGTTAGGAAATATATACAATTTCTAGTGAAGGTATACTCTTACTAATATGGGCAGTGACAGTTTACAATAACATAAAAAAAATACTTTCACTAGCGAATGTATACAGTTACTGATACCGTTTAGGAAATGTGGAATAATATTTTTAAACCTAATCCCATAATGTGATATTTTGTTTATTTTAGGTGTCATAAGGTTGGTAATACTTAAAATGCTCCATATTTATTTTGTGTGTATGTTAACCTCCAAATTGTAAAATTTACAATAAAATAAAAATGACGAAAGAGCAGGATTTTTACGAAAAACTTAGAAGCGAACGTGAAACGTGTGCATTAAATAGTGTTTGTTTAACCAGACTAAATTATGAAACAAATATAAGCAAAGTGAAAGAACTAAAAGTGAAACCAAACAAGGAAGGAAACGATTAAGTTTTTAAAAAGATACGATGTGCTACAAGTCAACGGAATCACTGAGCTAATCTCGCCTGTTGCTGATTTGAAAAGGTTAAAATTTTTTGTTCACGATTTTGTTCACGGAGAAGCTTACCAGTGCCTGTCGCAACAAGCTACGAAGATGAAACAAACATCTGATCAACTTATGCCACCAGCAGTCAAAGGAGCAACTGTGAGAATACCGGTTCCCAGGTCAATTCTAGCTGTAGTTCTGGATGTTACAGATGGATTCTACAGACTTGGTACCAGAGATGGGGTTTTAAAACAGCTTTATGCAAGGTAAGAACATCACATTTTGCAATTCAAATCAGTTAACTAATGATATTTCTTTTAATCCCACTTTTCCAGGTCTCAATTCAGCTTGGTTGCGCAAAAAATTGTAAAGGAAGAAGAAGTACCGGTGGATAAATCAGTATCTTTACGGACTGTAGCCACTGTTCAGTCTACCGGAACTGGCCAAGGATTTTTTAAGTGCTGCTGCCGCACTAAGTGTCAGACATTGAAGTGCCTTTGTAAGAAAAAGGCAGTTTTGTGCAATTCGAAATGCCACAGTGCTCTGTCGTGCTGCAATAAATAAAAATATATTATTTTTTAACTTCATTTGTTACTTTTTAGGTTATGTTAATAACAAATAAAATAATTATTTATACCTACTATAAGCTTATTTTAAAGTAGAAGTGCGAGGCTTAATTCTTTACCCAACTGTAGTTTCGTCGCCAGCAGATTACTTTTTTATCGAAGAGAAATAATCTCGGGTAGACGTATGTACGTGAATTTCTGGTAGAAACGTAAGAATGCCAAATCTTTGCTTATTCACTTAAATTGCTTATATCTGATGTTGCAATAAAAGGCTCCAATATAATTTTACAGAGAATTTAATTAAATTAATATGATAAGATACACGGTTATTAAATGAATATAAATTTTACACTAAAATATTTCAGGTAGATTTACCCCCTTGATGTAAGCACTTCTTTAAATCGTCCATTAAGCTTGTGATACCAACAAAAATTAAAGTTCAAATATTACGATTTACACTCAAAATTACACTCAACTTGATCATTCTCCAATTCTACCCTTTCAACCTGTTGCGAGGTGCTCGGTACATCTACTTTTAACATCTTTTCAAAGCTATAATAAATATTATTGTATTGCTATCCTCATCCATTTGATTTCAATCTGATTTATATTAAATAAAACAGCACTGTAATAGTATATTATATATCAAGGTTGTGAAGGCCGTCATTATTGCCCTAGCGCCAAGATTATATTCCGAGGTGCTTTGCACCGAGGAATATAAGGCGCGGAGGCAATAATGGTCTTCACAACCGTGGTTTATATACGATTTTTTCCACTACTAGATTTATTACCATTTTTTAAAATTCTTTTTAACAAAAAAATTTTCAAATTTAAAATATTTATTTCAAATGACAGTTTTGTTTTGTTGATTTGACAGTTGATTTGACAGTTGTTGACAAATTTAGGTTATTAAATAAAATAAATCGCGGTTCGTCAAATTAACAATGGATGGCGCTGTCACTTGCTGTCACATTTAATTCGATTATAATGAATTTTTAAAATTAAATTAATGTATTAAAAAAGCGTTTTAAATAGTTTAAATACAATTAATTAGCATTTCTTGGTTATTCTAAATCATTTAATAACAACATTTTTCTTTAAAATAGTCGCCAAGTTATCAAAACATGTCATTTTGTTCATAGGTTAATAATGGAAATATTATTCACCACTAGTTGAAAACGTGTCACTTCTTGATCGACTAACCTAAGTAAAAATGATAGCCTATATGACTAGTAGTGGAAAAAATATATTATCTAACAGGTTTAACTGCGTAGTTACATAAATTTGTTACAAAAGTTACTCATAACCACACTAAACTCCTTGAAAATAGTACAACTACTGTTCAAATGACCTATTTCTGAATTTAGCAACGTTTTACCTAAAATACCGTATCATTTACAAACAGAACTTGTTTTAAATTTTTATGAATACCAAAGTAACCGGTAAATTTAAACGTTCTTTAGTTTTATAGATATTCATACATAAAAAAAAATTTTGTATGCAAACGAGATCAACAATTTATTGTCAATCTACTATTCCTGACCTCTTGTAGAATATGTATACATTCGCTAGGTGTTGTAGACTCTTACTAGTAAGAGTTGATTTTTTATGTGAATCAAAAGTAAATTATCTACTTTTCCTAAGTAGTCCAGTGAATGTCTGCAGTCCCTAGTAATTGTTTACTTTCACTGCATTATCTACTTTTACGGTAACATATACACTTCCCGCGGTTCGGAGCCCGCGTTAAACAAGTAGGTCCCCTATGTGTGTGATAGTACTACAAATGCACAACACATACATAGGAGAGAGGTCGCCAACATCCGTTAACGGATAGGCACCTGAAGAAGAAGAATGAAATTGAGTATATGTTTACCAATATAATTTGCATTACCAAGTGGTTCCTCACGAGGGAGATTTGCACCTCTATTCACAAATGTATTGAAATTTTCTGTAACGCACCGCAAAAGTTTTTAAATTGAAGGATACTCGTAATACAAAATTCGCAAATTGTCTAGTGTTCATTGCTTAAGACCGCGCTGCGGAAAGAGAGAGAGGGAAGCAGTAGATATGATGTTAAAGAAGCCTCTAATCTTTTGTAGAGATTTAAAAAATTTAAAAAAATTATTTGCGCCATATCTAAGGGAACCCTTGAACGCTTTGTGCATTAAGTTGATTTTATATAGTTTAAAACTCCACTAAGGGCACTTTTTGCAAACTACCCTTAATTTACCCTTGAAGGGTGAAAATTTCAGTTCCCAATAACTCCCTTATTTATTAAGCTAGCGAATCAAACTTTTTTTGTTGGAAAGATAAAATAATTACCTTTTATTTGGTGTATGATAATATACACTTTAGATAATTGTTTATAGACATAAATTAATAAATAACAATTTTTTTGTTTTTTTTTCTACGTACAAGTTCATAACTTTGTTATTCACGCTATGGATTTCAAAATTACCCAAATAAAAAAGATGCACAATTTCATTACAAAGCTTTAGTGGTGTATAACATATAGTGGTGTTTCAAAAATAAAACCAGGAGAGCAGAAAGATCGGCGCGCGGACAGCTGGTCGTAGAGTAGAATAGCTATAATAGCTGCAGCAAAGAATATTCAAGTTAAAACAAAAAATGACATAATTGAACTGAAAGAGACGGGTTCCTTTTTCACTCGATTATTATTAGCATCTAGAACGGTACCAGACTTTGATCTGAAAGAAATTATTTCTAAATATGAATTATTAGCAGTGCCGAGGTCGTTGTTTTCTATAGATGGTACGATGTTATTATGCTCATCTAAAAGTAAACTCATGCATTTGTTGGAAAAATATGAAAATCCCAAAATCGTATCAACACCCTCTAAGCTAAAAATCGCAATAGTTGATATTATGGCAGAAATCCAATCATTTGAAAAAACAGGAGCTATAGTTTCGTGTGCGGATTTGGGGCAGCACTTTGTTTCGAAGGTGTTAAAGAAGTTCCAAATGTATGAAGAACTGCACGTCATTTTCGACAGTTATATTGATAATTCACTAAAGGCCGTGTGACACTTGTGTAAATTTGCGTGTAGATTTACGTGTAGATTTCTACACCGTGTAAACCACGGTACATAATATAGGAAGGTAGTCCGACGAAGTACTATTTACGTGCTATTTACGCTCGCTCTAAATGCTACATTTATGTGACACTGTGAAAGTGAGAAGCCGTCGAGAGAGATGGGAATCTCGCGAGGTTCAAAGTGCATAAACAATGCATACAATGCAGTCTGCAGGCATGTAGGCATACATTGTTTAAGTTAAGTAGAATTATTATTCGCTCTTGCCTTTTGTTTAAAATGGTTAGTGATAGGTATTGTTTTGCACCTGGATATAAGAGTGGATATCCCGAATTTAGAAACGAAAAAGTGTCATTATTTAAAGTACCTAAAAACATGTTAAAAGTGTGGGCTGCTGCCATTCCTCATAAAGATAAAATATTTACTATTAATAATGCTTTGTGCGAAAAACATTTTCTTGTGGAAGATATAATACGTGAAGTGAAGACAGAATATGATTTTACTTTAGTAACACGTTTATAAATTCAAAATATATAGGTATTTAAACATAGATTTTAATAAAAATAATATTGTAGTATTCACTTAAAATACCGCGATTAAAAGAAAATGCTGTTCCGTGTAATTGGCCTAACTGCCCTTCTTATCTATCGAAAAAACCTGCCAAAAAGCGAAGGATAATTGAAAAAAAAGAATGTGTTCATGTTACTGCAAAGCGCAGTAAAGTTCAGAATGAAGGTAATAATAACTTATTATATTTTTTTCTAAATTATAAACTCGATAAAAATATTTTTGCAGTTTTTGATAGGCCTTCAACTTCGAAAGCTTACCAAGATGAAACTGCAAGTACTTCTACAGATATAAGTAATGGTAAAAATTAAATGACAATATTATTCAATTAATTTATGTAAAATTGGTAACTTTCAGATTTGCCAATTAAAGCTCCTGAAAATAAACTTCGCGTGCACGAATTCTTTAATATATTGTGGGAAAAAAAGAATGACATTGTTTTACCGTCTGAGTCTTGGACTATAAAATATTATAGTAATATGTGGTAATATTGTAGCTATTTTTGAAACTGCGGCAATTGAAGAAGATAATATAGTAACGACAAAAAAAATTCTTATTACAAAATCCTTCATAAAATTTTTCATTTTTCAATATTTATATGATCATTTAACAGAAGATTAATTAACAATTAATAATAATTAAACTAATTTATATTATAGTAATTATACTTAATATTAATAATAATTAAAAGTTATACTTTATAGTTTTAAAAACAATAAAATTTAAATGTTGAGATTTTATATAGATGAAATCATACCTCGCGAGTGCTCTGTCCTTGTCTAACACTGACTATCACAAAGTGGTTACCGTGCGAAGTTACTCGTCGGATTACCTTCCTATATTATGTACCGTGGTGTAAACCACGTAAATTTGCGTGTAGATTTTGTTGCAAATCTGCTAGCAAATAGTGTGTTTGCCACTTGTGTAAAAATTTACACGTAAATTTACAATTTGCACACGCGCATTCTGGTCAATTGAAAATTCGAACGGTAAGTTGCTATAAGAAGTTTGTATGTCTGGTCGCCTTATGTTGTTTACCTAATACTAAAAGAAACGTGATAATGGATTCAAATTGGCAATTAACCCATTAATACCCAAGGGTCGAAAATAAAACTAATTTTATGTTTTTACTGCATTTTATTACTTATCATGTACTCAATAAGAAATTTATAAAGTTAAAAAAAATTATACATTTGTAGTATTTTTACAAAATAATGTTGCATAAAAATATTTATTATTGGCAGAGCACGGATTTGTCAACCCGAATTTCAAAATTACCTAGAGATTCTAAAAGCTGACGGTTTATATAATACAATAAAAAAAAAATTTGCCGTAAATTCGGAAGTTTTTGAATAAATCGACGTTGAAGTTTGAAAAATTATGTAAGTGACGAGCAGGAATCTCATGTGCCTAACCTGTATGAAATTTCATAAATTCATAATCATAAATATGCAAAATTTAAATTTTGTGATTACCTATATTGACATATTTCATAAAAAACATAATTAATGTTCTGTTGAGAATAAATTTTAGCAGCTGTAAAGTAATTTTGTTCAATAACATAATAAAAAATTAATTATTTTAAAAATGTTGCGTATATGCAACGTTGGGGATTACTGGGTTAATGCCAATTCAAACTTTTACCAACTGACAAAAACACAACACAAGAAAAAATAGACCACACCTTCGAATATTCTTCTGCGCAATTTTACTCGCACAACTTGCGAAAAAATATAGAAATATTTCTATAAAATATTTACACGTAAATCTACACGCAAATTTACGTGTTTTACACGGTGTAGAAATCTACACGTAAATCTACACGCAAATTTACACAAGTGTCACACGGCCTTTAAACTAGTAACAAGAGCGAAACGAAATGCGATAAATGCAATGCAAATAGAAATTTCTCCGCACACAAAAATCGAAAACATTTCTATGAAAAGGCTTCTATCCAGCGGCGGTTTGTCAATGGAGGCAAGGGAGGCTTAGCCTCCTCTCAAATTGTTGGACGGACTTGCTATTTATATTTCGTTTTAAATTAGTATTTTTTCCAATTTTTAATTTTTTTTGAATTTGTTTAAAACAAAATTTAATTTAATAATGAAATTAGCTTAAGAACTTGGCTTACGCTTGAAATAAATTCGAAATAGTACCTACATATCCAGAGGCTAGCCTTTCTTTATATTATTACTTGATTAGCACAGAGTTAGGCAACCCAGAATACGGCATAAATCTTTACTCTTTCTTATAAATCTTTTACGTTCGAGATACCTACGTCATAGAGGCTACTGCTTAGTAAGATCTATGATTAAAATGAGCGACTAATTGATGAATTGTAAGTAATAAGCTTGTAACATAAGCGCATACTATTATGTGTTATTTTACTACATGCATGAATATAATTATTTTTCATGCTTTGGAGGCTGCCCTCATTATGCGTGGGTGTATTATCAAATGCACCTGAAAATCTTTGCATTATCATTATCATGCATATATGTTCTAAATATAAATCACTTGTATGTGAACTTCTAAAAGTGTGCTACATTTTTCAAGTTTGTGACCAAAATACAGGTTTTTTTTTTAATTTTATTATTGAGACTATTTTTAAATTGGTTATTATTTTTAATTAGTTATTATTATGGATAGATTATGCGAAATCAAACAATGCGATGATATTGTACATTGGCTAGTACATAATAATTTTAGTTCATTAAGCTATGATAACAAAGTTTATATTGCAAATATTGTAATGAAACCCCGTCCAAATTCTATTACACTTAAATACACGGATAAAAGGCAAAATCGGGGTTTTAACACTGAATGGTACAATAAATGTGCTTGGTTAACAGGTTCTGTTAAACAAGAAAAGTTGTATTGTTGGCCGTGTTTACTTTTTTCAGCGGATAATTCAGTTTGGTCAAAAATCGGGTTTTACGATATGAAAAATTTATCTCGTTGTATTGAACGTCATACAAAATCAAAAGAACATATTTCTTCGTCGTGTAAAATTAAATTATTTGGAAAAGAAAATATAGCAACTGCATTAAACAGCGAACGTCTAAATTCGATTTCATTATATAATGATCAGGTTAGGGAAAATCGAAATAATTTAAAAAGATTAATTGACTTGACAATATTTATGGCATCCCAAGATTTGGCTTTCCGTGGTCATGATGAAACAGCAACATCGGTTAATCGGGGAAATTATAAAGAATTAATTGCGCTATTTAGTAAATATGATCAAAATTTTAATAAATTTGTAAGTGGTAATATTTTTTCCGGGACGTCAAAAACAATTCAAAATGACTTGATAGATTGCGTGTCATTTATTTTAAATGAACACATAGATGCAGAAATAAAAAATTCTCAATTTTTCTGGCAAGTAGATGAAACGACGGACATTTCTTGCGTTTCGCAACTTTCAATTGTAGCTCGGTACGTTACAAACGGTCAAGTCGTAGAAAGATTTTTAGGTTTCTATGATGCTTCTTCAGGTCGGACCGCGGAAGATTTGTTTAATTTTTTAATCTCTCGTTGCGACAAATATGATTTTAAAAATAAATTAATAGCTCAAACATATTGCTGTGATATTTTGTTAAGAGTATGATGTCATTAAGTCATTTGATAGAAACACTCATGATTTTATTAACTCAATATTAGACCATAATGGGTAATCACTTAGTTGTATCTGAGTTTTCCTTGATTGGAAGATTGAAGACTGCTTTGCCTCACTTCCGGAAGATGCAGACGCTATTAAGATCGGAAAGAGATGAGAAAGTTTGTAAGGGACAAAATATTGATATTTGTATGGTTCAATAAAATAATGGAAACAATAGTTATTTATGTACCAAGGGCGATATAGGTATGTTTATGCCCGCGGATGCAAGTTTCAGCCGAGGGCCCTCGGCCCGAGGTTGAAAGCAGTCAAGGGCATAACCTATATCGCCCGTGGTGCATATAACGTTTTATTTTTCACTTTGAATATTATATTAATTGTATATATCGAATATTTTCTATTGATATTTAGTAAATTGATAAACTTAAATATCAATTTGTTCAAATAGACATGGGTAGCGTTGGTAATGTTTTTTTTTGTTTCAATTTGTTTATTCACTATTGACATTTTGTAAAACGGAGTTTTACATTATTTAAAATGGAAGAAATTCCACAGATAATAGCTGAGAGAGCAGAACAGGCCATCGGGGAATTATTACCCAAGAAATCGCGATCGCTCTACGAAAAAGAATTCGAAAGATTTGGTGACTGGTCCAACAAAAATTTAGTGAAAAGTGTCAATGAAATAGTTTTAATGGGATATTTTCAGGAACTGGTATGAATTATTGTTGCTTTTTCAATGATGTTTCTGTTACTTATTTATATAATTGAGTCTAGATATTAATCTGTTAATGTTTTATAGTCAGAAACATGTAGTCCGAATACAATGTGGTCAAGGTACTCAATGCGGAAGTCAACATTGCTGGTTAATAGGAAAATAGATATAAGAAATTTTAAACGCCTGGAAGCCTTTTTGAAACAATCGTCAAAAGGATATGTTCCCAAAAAATCAAAGATTTTGTCACGAGAGGATGTTTTAAAATTTTTCAAAGATGCTTCGAACGATACATACCTTTTGGAAAAGGTATTAATGCGGTGGGTGACATTAAGTTTCTTATATTTATTTATATTTACTGTAGGTTGTTCTGGTGATGGGTATTTTTGGTGGATTGAGGAGAGACGAGCTGGTGAAATTAGCAGTGGATGACGTAGATGATAGAGGAGCGGTTGTAGTGGTGAAAATTCCAGACACAAAAACTGGTACTCCAAAAAGTTTTACTATTGTCGAAGAGAATGAGATGAATGCTTTGCTACTTTATCGAAAATACGCATCTTTGCGACCGAAAAATACAGAAGAGCGGCGTTTTTTTATGACGTATCGCAATGGTAAATGTACTGCGCAGCCCGTTGGTAAAAATACTTTTGGGAGTATACCGTCAAAGGTAGCCAAATATTTGGGTTATGCCGATGCTACAAAATATACGGGACACTGTTTGCGTCGTACGTCAGCAACTCTTCTTGTAAATGCAGGTGCAGATATGTTAACACTAAAGAGGCATGGACAGTGGAAAAGTGACACAGTTGCAGCAGGATATATTGTGGATAGTATGGCCTCCAAGAACAAGATATCTCGCTTAATTGCTGGAGTGGATAGTAACCCTGGCGGAAATAGTTCTTCCAACAGTCATCTAGTAGATGTAGGAAATTGTTCAGTGGCAGGTGTTGATAGTTTCAGTGGAACTTTTACTAACTGCACTTTTAATATTAAATGCTCCAAATAATGTTCAACTTCTAAATAAATTATAATATAAAAAATAAATACCATATTTTATATTTGACATAAGAACAGCTGTTTCCATTTCGCCCGCTCGGGCGAAATGGATCCATTATGCCCGCGCGGGCGAAATGAATATGTTTTCATGTTTCGTATCCAAGGCAAAATCAACAAATATATTCAAAGTGAAAAATAAATTAGATTTACTTTATTTATTTGTGAATTTAGGATTTTTGCGCAGTAAAGTGACGGTTTGAGAATGTGCGAATGCGCGAAAAATAATGATAAGGGAGCGAAGTGAAAAGGAGATTGGGAAGCCGACCGTCGAAACGTAAAGTCGGGTCGAGAGTATTTTTGAAAATAAGTTTTGGACTCTCTAGAGACATTGGAGAGAAAAGATGTTAAATTATGAAAAATAGTTTGAGAATTACTTTATTGTTTGTCAAGTCAGTCTTCAGTAACGGAAGGCATAGTTAAAATTTTCGAAGAAAGTAATAATTGGAAGGTGTTAGTAATTGATGATAATTATATGGAAAGATATTATTTCACTGGTTATTCCTTCCTTGTTTGTTTGGTTCGAGATTAGAAGCTATTTTGGGTCTACGATAACATTCACGATTCAACGCTCCGCACATGACGACGGCCGCAACAGAGAATTACGGAAGCACGGCAAACGTCGGTAAGAGTTTTTCTTTTGTGACGCACTTTCTTTCTATTTGGGAAATAGACAAATCGGTTTCGTTAAAAAAATTCGGTTGCGCATAAACTTTGGTGAATTTAATTGCGAATAACATTTTTTTTGTAAAATTTAATTTGTTTAATTTTGAGAAACCGATAATTTGTCTCCAAAGATTTTTATTATGTTAAATAAATTTTCATTGTTTCGTTTTAATAGCGTATGAGTTTGATTTCAATTATAGCAGTCGTCGATCGAGGAAAGAAAAGATACAATTTTTACATTTATTTACGTATAGCTTTTATAAGAAAGATCACTGATTTAAGTGAAGTATTTTGAATGTTTCTTGGAACCTGCCTTTAGCCCGGAGAAAAGGGAAAACTCTACGCTGAATAGCCGAGGCAAGAAAGGGTAGCATTATATCATAGCAATATGATGGCGCAGCAGTTATGGCAAGTCATTTAAACGGTTTACAAAGCAAAATTAAATCGATTGCACCTCAAGCACTTTTTACGCACTGCTATGCTCACGCGTTAAATTTAGTTTTGAGTAAGGCATGTAATTCGAATAAAGATTCCCGAATTTTTTTTTCAAATTTGAACGGATTTTCCACATTTTTTTCAAAATCGACCAAACGGACGAATGTTTTAAATGAAATTTGTGGCAGTAAATTACCGACAAACGTTGCTACACGTTGGAATTTTACCTCGCGAGCAGTATTTACAGTGCAATTAAGAAAACAACAATTAATTGACGTATTTAATTTTATAATCGACAGCGATGATTTTAAAAACGACTCTCAAACTATTAGAGAAGCGGTAGGTTTAAGACAATATTTAAATGAATCAAAATTTTGCTTATTATTAGAAACTTTTAAATTAATTTTTGAACAGACAGACGTAGTATTTTCAATTTTACAAAGTAAACTAACCGATATTAATTTCGCCAAATGTCGTTTAACAAAATTAATCGAAACTCTGCACAGATACCGTAGTGATGATTTGTATTTTGACAACATATTTAACAGTTTAGAATTAAATTGCGAGCCGGCTCAGAAAAAACGAAAAACGACATTTGATTTACCAGATATGCGTCAAAGTTATAAACAAATTTTTGCGGAAATTTTAGATACGGTTATCGTGCAAATTGAAGTTAGATTTGCAGACTTACATAAATTAAAATTTTTTGATCTATTAACATTTGCTAAATTTTCGGATTATAGGAAAAACTTTCCTCAAAATTTATTAGATAGTCTATTAGAGCAGTATCCATTTTTTGATCAAATCCAACTCAAAAATGAATTATCGGTAGCATATAATGACCCCGAAAGTTTGGACAATGTAGGACTCCATCAGAGATATTAGATTTTACTTTCAAAAATGATTTACACAGTTGTATGCCTGAATTTTATAAACTTTTATGTGTGGTCGTCACCATACCGGTAACATCGGCTTCGGTTGAAAGAAGTTTTTCCACACTAAAACGTATTAAAACTTACACTCGTAATACGATGAACCAAAATCGGTTAAGTAACGTCGCGGTAATGTCTATTGAAAAGGAATTCGTTACCTTATTGTCTCGAAATAATGAATTCTACGAGAATATCATCGATCACTTCGCGAATACTAAAAATCGCCGTATACCTCTTACGTTTAAAGCTTCATAAATTTCGAATGACTTAAAATAATATTAATCTTTATATTGTACAGCATTTTTTCCAAAACACACTCTGCACTCATCGAACAATTTTTTCCATTGTACACAGTACTGAAGATAGCCAACTGGCTCGAAACACGTGTCTACCGCAGATTAAATAATATTTTATTAAATTTTTTTGTAAGTTTTATTTTATAAGGTAGTTAAGCTGTAAAATTAGCCTCCTCAAATGCAAAAGTCACGAGCCGCCGCTGCTTCTATCCAATGAAAAAACGAAAGATCAGTTAACAGATTTTTTGGCCAAAATGTTTATTGATGTAGGGAAAACAAACAATGCAAATATAATAGTATCATGGAGACAAAATGCATTAGCTACAACGAATATCAATGTCGATGAATTGTGTAGTGACCAGGAGGAAGCTGATACAAAAATAATTTTACATGCATTATATGTATCTAAATATCGTGATAATGGATCTATTCATATTTTCTCTCCTGATACAGATGTTTTTATTTTGGCATTAAGCAAAAGTTCTGAACTTTTGAATACTTTTTTTCACACTGGCACTGGAACAAACAAGAAAAAATCTGTTTACAATCAATATGTAATAATTTAGGAACGTTGAAAGTTAGTTGTCTCATTGGTTTACATAGCATTTCAGGCGCAGATGTAACTGGCTCATTTAATAAAAAAGGCAAAATTGCTTTTTGGAAAGCGTTTCTGGTGGCGGATAATATTGAACTAACGGCGTTAAGAGATTTAGGATTGTATGAAGCTCTATCCGATATAACTATTTCTGGAATTGAAAGATTTATCTGCAAAGTGTATGCCCCAAAAACAATAATAGAAACCGTTACAGATTTACGTTGGTTTTTATTCTCTAAACGGCAATACACACAGGAGAAATTACCGCCCACAAAAGCAGCTTTAATACCCGCAATAAAAAGAGCGCAATTACAGTCGCTATATGGAATAAGTGCAATATGCAGTTTCCAGGATTGCCATCGCCCACACTTTACGGTTGGGAAATTGTAAATGATAAATATAACCCAATTATGTCAGATGATCTGTGTATTCCGGAGAACCTGATTGGTTTCACTAGATGTCGCTGTAAAAAGAAGTGCAATGCACGTTGTAAGTGTGCATCCAAGAACATGTCTTGCTCAGAATTGTGCGAATGTGAGGCTAACCAGCCATTCTAGCCCAGCGCTACATTTCGAGAGGCCCACCGGCCTCCACAACTTCCCAACGCCAGATGCTAATCCAGATGAAGGAGAAGGCCGGCTATGCCGGGATGCTCCATTAAGGTCATTCCAGAAAATCGAAAAATCGAATGTGATGGAGGAGAAAACTGTACTAATCCTGTAAATACTGTACGAGATGAATCAGATTCTGAGTAACGTTATACATTATATTTAATGAGTAAAATTTTCGAATTACAAATTAATGTGTTTAATTTAATCATGTTTATACCAATATGAAAAATGTAGCATATTAAAATGACTTATTTAAATTATTTAATCCCGATATGATATGAGTAGTATTATAATAATGCAATTCTTATATAAAAATTAACTAGATCAGTTAAATGCCCACCGTCCGCGCGCCGATCTTTCTATTCTCCTGGTTTTATTTTTGAAACACCACTATATGTTATACACCACTAAAGCTTCGTAATGAAATTGTGCATCTTTTTTATTTGGGTAATTTTGAAATCCATAGCGTGAATAACAAAGTTATGAGCTTGTACGTAGAAAAAAAAACAAAAAATTGTTATTTATTAATTTATGTCTATAAACAATTATCTAAAATGTATATTATCGTACACCAAATAAAAGGTAATTATTTTATCTTTCCAACAAAAAAAGTTTGATTCGCTAGCTTAATAAATAAGGGAGTTATTGGGAACTGAAATTTTCACCCTTCAAGGGTAAATTAAGGGTAGTTTGCACCGATTTTTGAATGGCTAACCGGGCAATCCTTACTAAGGAAGACATGAGAAAGCCAAATATCGTGGTTAGACATTTCCCGCACAATTTGCTAGCGGAACTGCTATTTTACTACACATGCCCCCCTACTATTATAATGATCTGCGGAAGGCAATAACGAGGTTTCATTAGGATCGGTTGTCATAAAAATTCAAAATTGTCCTTTTTCATAAATTAAATTAACCTATTTACTTTTAATTTAAAGCGCTCAAAATTGGTTATTGCCTTCAATAGTCTTTTCTTATTAATATAAAAAAAGAATTACATTGATACGAGGTTTAGTTTTTTAAATTTGTACAAAAGATTAGAGGCTTCTTTCAACATCATTCCCTCTCTCTCTTTCCGCAGCGCGCTCTTAACTTTCAGGAGTTTCTAAAGAATTTTGAACGTGGAGAGACAACCTTTGAGCAGGCAGTAGCATTTTACAATTAGTAACCTAAATACTTGACCTCAAAACGAAATCGAGACTAACCTCAAAAGCGACCACTCACAAGTAAGTTTAAATTGCGAACATAATTTTAACTTTTAGTTTCTCAGAATAAAAGCTGGAGAGGAAATTCCTCCAGCAAAATCCAGTAAACAAAAACCTCCTCACAGGAGGCACATACAATCAACCTCCGGTAAGGTTTACCCGAGGCGCAGCATACCAAAAAGCCTTATAGGTTTCTTTGAAAAATCGACCGACGAGATGTACAGTGCGGATACCGAAGATAACAACATGGACATCACAGCGATTCCACCTGATTTCGCCATTCCCCCTTTCGAAGAGGGCACGGGAACAAAGAGGAAAAATCCAGGAAGCACACCTCCAAGTGACTTCGGAAGCAAGAAGACTAAGCAAGACAACGATAAGGGGCAGCTTAACAACGTACCAATTCAAAACAGATTCAGCGCACTCCTACGTGACCCGAACACTAGTGAGGACATCAGGATCAGTACCGCAACCGTGAGGGCCACTCAACAGCAGGTGGTAAATGTTGCCGAACAGAACTCCTCTGCACCTCGAGCACCAAAACCTATAAAACCCACTCCCATTATAATCAAGCGAGGTATTGCAAACTATAAGGAATTTGTGGAACTCATCAAAGAAACGATAAGTAAAAATTTTACTATAAAAAATCTAGGTTATCAAACTAAGATCATGGTTGAAAACATGGAAGATCACAAAAATCTGGTCGATGCACTTAAAAAAGAAAACGTGGAATGCTTCTCGTACTCTACAGCTGAAGAAAAGAGGGCTTCGTTTGTACTGAAGGGCACCAACCGGCTTGAATCCTCCGAAATCATCGATGAACTACTACTGAAAGGGCTCCAACCATTCGAGTGCCGCCTACTGACCGATACCTCCAGAGATGGGACACCGGTCATATACCCAAAGTACAGAATATCATTTGCAGCTGAGACCACGCTGCAACAAGTAAGAACTATTAATAATATATGCTACAATAGGTGTTACTGGGAGAAATATAACCCATCTCGATCCATAATACAATGCGGAAACTGCCTGGAACTTGGACACGGGAGCAGGCACTGTTACGCCAGACCAGTCTGTGGCCATTGCACAGGCGTTCATAACACGTGGCAATGCACCAAAACTGAAGAACCCCCCATCTGTGCAAATTGCAAACAAGAACACAGAGGCACCTCAAAAGAGTGTCCCGACTACAAAAAGGCTGAAGCGATTAAGATCAAAAACGCCGCTAGAAAAAGAACGGCAAGGCAACACAACTATAATAATAGGCAACAAGTAGCATACAGATACGCAGCCGAGGAATACCCCAAATTTCCATCCCGCAGAGTACTACCAACACCGCTGATGGATCAAATCATTCCACCACCGTTGAACTTCAACTGCCCCCCTCCACAGCTGAACCGTCACCCTTGGTCGTCAGCAGAAGCGCAGAGGCCACATCCATCCGAACGACCACCACCGAGGGAAAGACAAATGCCCAATAATCCCATGGCAAGCGATTTCGCGTCCTTCATGCGCCAGATGCACGAACTGCAGGAAATGTTTGACTTCAAGAAGCTCATGGAAGTCATGAGACGTCTGATGGATAGGCTGAACCAGACAGACGACCCTATCGAAGCAATGAGCGCCTTCGTTGAAGCAAGCTCGGCATTTGTTGCCACCAAGAAACGTAACAACGTACATGGGTAAGACACCCATTGCGAAATTAAACATAGCAAACTGGAATGCCACCAGTGTTGTCCGGAAAGAAGAAGAAGTAGAAGTCTTCCTAATGGACAACAACATCGACATTGCTCTGGTCACTGAAACTTGGCTCAAACCAGGAGTAAAATTTAAGTTGAAAAAATATCATGTCTACAGAAATGACAGAGTAACACACGGAGGAGGGGTTACCATTCTCATAAAAAAGGGTATCCCTCACGAACCCACTAAACCCGAAATCACTGAAAACCTCGAGATCATCGTCTATAAGATCAAGTCAAATCCGCCACTCCTAATCGGCGCAGCCTATAACCCACCGGACCGACATGAACACTTTGCAGAAGAGCTGAACGTGTTCCTAGACCAATACCCTAACATAATCATTGGAGGAGACTTCAACGCGAAACATTTGTTTTGGAACTGCAGCAGCAACAACACCTGCGGCACTATCCTGCGAGACCTTTCACTTGAGAAGAATTTTGTTATTGTTTATCCGCCACAACATACATACTTCCAAGGGTCTCAATATCAAGCATCGACACTCGACATCTTTCTTCTACAAGGTGTCGGCCAACATACCACTCCTACCGTCCTAGATGACCTATCATCGAATCACCACCCGGTGGTGATGACCCTCTTTCTAAAGTATGACCTGCACGAAAGAGAAATACGAACAACCGACTGGCAGAAATACAAGGAACTCTGCAACGACTGGATCACAATTAACCCCAATGTTGTCAGCAACACCGACATCGAAGATTCAATACAAAATCTTACTGCCACAATGCAATCTGCTTTCAACGATGCAACAAAGAAAAGCAAAGTAAGAGAATCTCACCAAATCGACCCAGAAATTAGACAACTGAAAACATGCAGGAACTGGGAACGTAAGCAGTGGCTACGTACAGGCAACGAAGCGCACCGCATTGCAAAGAATCACATTACTGATGAAATCTAGCTCCTTTTACAAAGAGAGCGGCATCAAAAATGGACGAAGCTTACCGAAAAAATTGTACTACAGGACAACTCCCTCTGGCAAGTATACAAAAATTTTAAAAATAAACACGATCAACTGCCAATCATCAAGACCAGCGACGACGTGAACCTGTACACCGATCAAGATAAAGCTGATGCATTCGCGAAAGCTTTCCTCGACGCGCACAGCAAAACAATTAAAGATGCCTCTCCTATGGATGACATTATCAACAATAACTTCGACAACTTCCACACAAACCCCGATGAGCTCAACGGAAGCCCCATTAAGACCAACCCCGCCAAAATTGCCAAAATCATCAAGGGCCTAAAAAACAGAAAAGCTCCCGGTTTGGACGGTATTTCGAATAGGCAGATCAAATACCTTCCGAGGAAAGGAGTATGCCAGCTGCACTATATCTTCCGCGCCTGCCTCTCCAACTGTTACTTCCCGATGCAATGGAAACTAGCAAAGGTAATCGCGCTCCCAAAACCGAACAAGCCCAGAAATGTCGCCACGAATTATAGACCAATCAGCTTACTCCCTACCCTCAGCAAAGTGCTTGGAAAGATCCTATTGGAAGAGCTTAAGGATCACCTAGAAGAAAAAGAAACGATTATAAACGAACAGTTTGGTTTCAGGCGTAGGCATAGCACGACGCATCAAGTGGCGCGAATCAAAGAAAAGATTACGCTAGAACGCCACAAAAAGAGGGATACGGGTATGGTGTAACTCGACCCTGAAAAAGCCTTTGATGTGGTCAGTCACAAAGCCCTCATTTTCAAGCTAGTAAACCAGGTTCAAGCCCCAATTAACTTAATAAAAATCATCGCCAACTACCTCGACAACAGAAAGTTCCTCGTCAACGTCAATCAGGTCAGTAGTTCAACAATTAACATTCCAGCGGGTGTTCCGCAAGGGTCTTTACTGGGCCCAATTCTCTTCACTATCTTTATCAACGACATTCCTCGTCATTCAAACACACACCTAGCAGTCTACGCTGATGACACTGCCATATATGCTCACTCGACCAAGACACGGCAGATTGTGAAGTACTTAGAAGAACACACAAGAACAATTCTCAAGTATTTTGTACACTGGAAATTGAAAGTGAATGAACCAAAAACTGAAGCAATTCGGTTTACAACTAAACGTAAAGCCCCAGAAGTTGCGGGGGTCCGAGTAGGAAATCACACCATCCCGTGGCAACCCACAGTGAAATACTTAGGTACTATTCTGGATACAAAGCTCCTCTTCAGCGAAGAAATTCGAACTCGTTTGAGCAAGACAAATTTTGTCATACAACTCCTATACCCATTCATAGGACCTGCATCTAAAATTTCAAAGAAAGAGAAAGTTACACTTTACAAAACTTGTGCTCGATCAATCCTGACCTCTAATGCACCCATCTGGGCCATCGCTAACAAAACCCATATGAAGTCCATTCAAACCATGCAGAACAAATTCCTAAGAATTATTGGTCAATATCCCCGATTCACCAAAATTTATTTCATGCACACGGATCTTGAAATCGAACCCATCACCAACTTCATCAAAGACAAGACAAGGAAAGCCATTGAGTATATGTCAAACCACACAAATCCACTCATCGCAGAAGCGGTCGATTACAACATCGATGCCATGCCGTTCAGAACGTTGAAGGGATTTATGAAGCAAATCTCATGTTAAATTTCACTTCAAAAATATTTGTTTTATTTCTTTTTAATCCATTTTTAATACACCTACTTGGGTGGTGACACCGCTGCCCCCATCGAGCAGGTGCGTGCGTATGTGATTTGTTGCCTGGCATAGTACTGGAAAAGAGAAGATTGTAACAACTCTTATCTCTTCAGGGCTATTCTGGCGACAGGTTCCGTAATGCGCGGGCTTCCCGATGGGGCACCGGTAACACCTAAGTACACTTAATGTAAATTCTGTACACGAGACTAGTAAAGATTTTCGACAAACTCATCCTTCCCGTAGAAACAAATTGTTAGCTAAAAAAGAAATGTATTAGGATCCCACATTCCATTGGTTAACCTCCAAATTTATTAAACTCCTAATCCCAGCTCAATTTAATTCAATTACTTACTTTTCAGGAATATTTTTAATTTGTTGTATATTACCAAATTTGTAACTAGTTTTTAATCCTATCGATTCGTCTATTTTCTAAATGTACCATAAATTTCTTTACCTCCCTATTTTCAAATGTCAACACATTACCGACTTATGAAGATTCCTGTAATCATCTAAGTTTAATTAAGTAAAAAGCCGGGACTACATCGAAGAAGTCTGATTTGTACAAAATTCTTAAAATTTTGTAAACATAGACGAGCGACACCGGAAATGGTAAATTTTTTAAATTAACTTGGTTTGGTTAGAATAATTCTTGGAGCTGTCTATCGGCATGACGTTCCCGCGGCGCTTGCCACAGCGCGACATGGCAGTGCCCCCCCCCCCCCCCAAGGAGGTGCATTGCCAATTCGCGAAGCGGCAGGCGACGCGCTGACGCGCGCCTTTATACAGTCCAAGAACAGTCTGACTAAACCCAGCTCTATCTTTTTGTTGTTTTGTTATTAA
Source organism: Podabrus alpinus (assembly GCA_932274525.1). Classification (NCBI taxonomy): domain Eukaryota; kingdom Metazoa; phylum Arthropoda; class Insecta; order Coleoptera; family Cantharidae; genus Podabrus; species Podabrus alpinus. Next base: position 70,554,253 of record OW026452.1, read on the forward strand.
TTACTCAGCAGGTTTTTGAAAATTTTATCCTGCAACCTATTCAACTTCCACTTCACGAAACCTATAACTTACTTAATTAAATATAGAGGAGAGGGGCTTATGCCCCTATATTCTATAACTTTTGTAACGCGTACTTGTAACTTGTAAGGTATCCTCGAGCTACGTAATTAATAAATGTTATTTGATTTGATTTGGAGAATTTTGAACACCAAACGTTTATGGTCATTATATTATTTATGGCTCTCTTTACCTGGAAACTGACCGAGAAGGTTTAGGCTGCTTAAGTTTAGTTTATAGGTTTGTTCGTTTTAGCAACACTTTTTACACTCGAGTGTGGCCGAGTGTAATTTACACTCCCACTTTTTTCCGAAAGTGTGCGTTTAACACGAACGCAAAAGTGTAATCCCTCCTTGAGAAGCAAATCAAATCCACCACCTTTGTGGATTTAAAAAAATATACATGTATATTCTTTTTTTGAAATCACTTTCTCTAATATAAGTTTGAAGAATAGATCGAGATATCGAGGTCACAAAATTTGAATAAATTAACGATTCATTCCATTTTAAAATATGCATTGACGCTATAAGGGTTAACCTGATTAATTGAAAAATAATAAAAAATCAAAGTAATCCTGCGATACTTTGGGTAGTCGTGATAACGGGTGTACAAAAATATTTTTTTCTAATTTTACCTGACGGTATTCTTGGTGTGACACAAGTTGGTATTTTGGGAATACCAATTGATTTATACACCTAAAACGCCATCAAGTGTATTTTATTAGGTTTGAGCGAAAGATTTATGGTTGTCGTAGAATTAGATGGGGGTGCCAGTAAACTGCCATTTACTGAGGGTAATAAAGTCCTATATGTATGTTAATTTACCGATATCGACGTACGTTTGTTAATGACGTATGATATTATTGTTATATTATTATTTGAACTGTCACACAAGAAGGTGTGTTCACTGCGTGAAAAACGGCGCATCGTTCAAATTAAGGTTAATTTCCATAAGAAATACGTAAAAGTTGAAATATTCCAACTTCTTATGTAGTTCTTATGTAGTAGTTATGGGCCTCCCTTACCTTAAAATTACGTAACTGCATTGTGAACGCTCCCATTTAAAACCAGGTATCCAACTTTATGTATTTCTTATGCTTACGTCCATTGTGAATGGGCATTTAGGATATTCTTTCAACATAACCTGAAAGGAGACGACCAATTCGGTTGAATGCAAATCAACAACTTATTAAAACGAATCTAAAAATTTACCTCGAGATAAGAGAATTACAATATTCTTAATTTAACTCTAAGCTCAAGACCGCCTTTATAACCATTAAAGCTTTAATGACCGATTCTATTTATTCTGAATAAATATAAGTTGAAATGGTTGTACGACGTAATTGTATGTTATGTTTGCAGATTAGGGGAAATATTAAATTAGGGTCTCACTTATAATAGACATAATATACAATCACAATAGAGTCGAAGGTACCGACCACCCCATAAATGGCCGTATTGAAGTTTACATAAGGTTTGTTCGTTTTAGCAACACTTTTTACACTCGAGTGTGGCCGAGTGTAATTTACACTCCCACTTTTTTCCGAAAGTGTGCGTTTAACACGAACGCAAAAGTGTAATCCCTCCTTGAGAAGCAAATCAAATTTGTGTTGGTACCTAACCTAACTTGTTGCCATCCACTTCACAACGAAACACATCATGTTCGAATGTGATTTCAGCGCTAACCAGTTGAAATAGCGATCCATCTATAATATAATAGTAAAATACTATAAAAAAAAACGCCAACAAACTTACCATCACATATACAAGTCACAAAGCCGTCTGTGTTTGGAATGTCTCCGTTCGCATCTCGAATTAACCACGCTGTTTTAACATTAGTACCCATTTTATTGAATAAATAAATAAATTATTGAATAAATAAATAAAATATATAAAAGTTGAGCAAGTTGTAATAAATTAGAGACAAACTACTAGGTTTCATACAGTAGGTTAAGACATTTTTAACGGTTTACTTCTATTTTTTTAGGTTTGTAATTTGTATTTTAAATTTTAAATAAATTTTAAAAAATAACTAAATTTAAAATAAAATTTTAAATAACTTACCGCCAATAACAGCCAATCAAAATTAAGTGTTAACTTGCACACCTGCTCTGGAGCAGGTGTGGAAAGTGTCGAAAAGTACAACTAAGTGTAGCTACACTTTATAACACGAACAGAGCGCTCTGCTAGCACGAACAGAAAAGTGCACACTTTGTACAAAAGTGTAAAAAGTGTTGCTAAAACGAACAAACCTATAATATAAATGGAAACTGTCCTATATGGAATAAATTCTCATAATGTCATAATACTCGTAACACATGAATAGAATTACAAAATGTGGATTTGTTTAAGAATAATTCTAATTGTCGTGGGATCACCTGGTGGTTCGATACAGCTGCAAACATATTCAATCTATCGAAACAAATCAATAGATCATTCGATTCTACATTCATTTACATGATTTAAACAACACGAACCCTTAACAATAGTATATGGATTTAAGAGGAAAACACTTCCAAACACACAATTTTTTTTACGGATTGTAATCATCATGAAGTGAATAAAAAAAGATATAGAGATAACCGAATAATTCAAAATTTTACTTTCTATTTGCATAGGTGATATTCGCCTCTGATGTTTTTGAATTACTTATACCTGCATTGGCTTACGACCCTTTCATCACAAAAAGAAAATTTAAAAAGGTTTTGTTTATTTGCACTTTAAAATTTGGAAAATCGACGTAATTAGTGAATATGTGAAGACCGGTTTGGACACATTAAAAATAATGAAATTGTATTGATTTTAAAAGGAAATTATTTTTTATTATTTCACAATTTATTATTAATTACCTACTTATTATTACATATAGTCCAGGCAACGAAGCCGAAAAATTGGCTCAAGCTTGCAAAAAATTCGGGCAAGCTGTATTTTGGCAGTGATGTACATTGCAGTGTTCTAATGAACCCCCAAAAGTCCCATAAAATCCCACGCCGGCGTCCTCCACAATCGGGGGTTTTAGTTCCCCAACTCGATTTTTTGCCGATAACTCGCTTATTTATGCTTGTATGAAAAATTATGATCAGACCATAATTAAAGAGCATAAAATTCTCTATAAAACAGTTTTTTTTTCATATTTTTCCATGGCACACTAATACTTAAATTAATGACCGAAAACACGACCCACCCTTAAATGGCACAATATTGATTCGTTGCAGGGAGAGAAATGTTTTCGGGCACGGGAAATGCTTTTAACAATAAATTAATTGAAATTGTGCCCAAGGTTGGAAAATGAAGAGAAAAATAGATTTTTTCAAAATTTTCCCATGTTATAGTATCTTCCAAGTAACGAAACCGAAATTTAGGTTTGAGCTTACAGAAGTTCCGGACAAGCTGAAATTTGCAAAGATATATATTGAAGTGTTATAATAAACCCCCAGAATGTCTCATAAAAATTCCAAGTCGGCGTTCCCCCAAATGGGGATTTTCACTGTCACTCTTTCCGTTTTTTCCCTTTTCTGTACCCCAGCTCTTCTTCTGCACATTGCTTTATTACTGCTGATATATTTCTCCATTCTTGGTTTAGGTCGTTACATTTGTTTTTTGCAGTTTCTCTGTTTATTCTGTCTTCGTATTGTTTTCTCGAATTGGTTTTACTTAACTCTTCTGTTGCAATTCTTCTCGATTTCTCGTTATTCATCTTGAAGTTCGGTACGTTATGCTTTATTTTTGCGATCACCAGGTAGTGGTCTGTGTCCGCGTTCGCCCCTCTGTATGTTCTCACATCCTCACCACGTCTTTCTTCCTTTTAGTAATGAGTACGTGGTCTATCTGGTTTCCAACATTGTTACTTCCTCCCGGCCACACCCATGTTATTTTGTGCTGTTTCTTATGTCTAAATGTAATACTGCTTATAACCAATTCTGTTGCCTCTGCCAGGTCACACAGTGTAGCCTTCAAATTGTTTCTTGTGACATTTGGCGCTACAGAACGTTTTCTTTTAATTTAGTACGACCTAAATATGGCGATTCTTTTTAAAATTAATAATTCAAGTTTTGAATTACATACCTATTTTTAGAATACCCTGTAGATAGGTTTACATTTTCAAAATTTGTTAAATTTTGATAATGCTTGGGAAGGTCGAAGGTAATCAGAAAGCAAGTGAACAGCTGAGGGCGTGCATATTTTTACGCAAGTAAAATTGTGAGTTTTCTGGAGAGATTATTTTGGTTTTAAAATCAAGCCGAAGCATCTAATTACTGTTTTTTTTCGAGATATAAATTATCGCATTAATTTATCGAATAGTCGGATTGCCGGTATAAAGTAATAGAAGCTGTTTTTGTGATTTTGGAAAAACGTGTGTGTCACAACGTTCCGATTACAAATTTTCCGTTTGGAAGCTAAAAACGGTCAGAGATTAATAATCAATTATTCGATTTGGGGAGGTTACTTACTGCGTGATTTTCAAGTAGCACGAATTGTTTGTTTTTTTTGGATGTTTTATCATCAACTTTGGTTCACCGTAATTATCGACCCAAACACCTGTAAAATAGTCAACGTTCGCATTCGATCTGATAACACCATATCAATTTTACGACCTAATCTGCAATCGACAAATATACCAGGGGTGTGCCGACAACGAGATTTTAGGGTGAGCAATAACTTTTGTACTTATCATTGTTTTTTTTCGGGGTTGGTGATACCGCCGAAATTATTCGTTTATTTCGTAGTGTATAGTGCGCTGGCGATATTGTTTTGGCTTCTGAAGAAGCGAAGTTCGACCCAACTTTATTTATTTGTAAATTAGAGAGGTAAATCCTCCATGTGAATTTGGGGTTTTTTTTTATTTAATTGTTTTTGATATCAAATTATTTTTTTTGTATAAATAGATTTGATTAGTTTGTACGCGATATTTTTTGATTAATTTGTGTATGACAACCAGGTAACCACTTGTACAGTGCGAGAGCTTTGTAATAATTTTTTTTTATTTTGAATTCACCTATAGCTCTATTATACGTTTACTTGTTGCTTTGGGTGTTTTATTTTGTCTTGCTTTTGCCCTTTCAGGATAACATCATTTACTTTAGCGACATAAAGGGCGTGGCGCTCATTTTATTTGAATTCAGTTCGAGGGAGCAGGTATTCATTCCTGGCTCGCCTGACCCCCCCATAAATTGCTCTTCCGTTGAGCTAGTTTAGCGTCGCTAGATAAGGCCCAGAAGCGCAGGTAAGGTCAGCGTATAATAGAAGGCCATTTTTGTCGACCGGTACTTAGGATAAGTAGGCGGGCCGCAACAGTCCGTTTCCATTATCACTTGCGACTTCGTGTATCGTATGTATCCCCCCCCCCCCCCATCTTCATAGAATTAATTTGTTTCAGCCTTCCGACTTTTTCGGTTGGAGCATACGCATTCACGATGGATATGTTGGTTTTAGCTTTTAATCGTAGGTATGAGATTCTTCTATTAATTGCTTTAAATATCATTACGTTGTCCCGTATACTCTTTAACACTACGAAACCCGTTCCGTTTCTTCCTTTAGTCTTTTCGCCAGAGTAAAACATTGTGTATTCTTTCTTTGTTATTTCACCTTCCCCCCATCTTATCTCCTGTAGTGCTGTCACTTCCACTGCGTATCTAGTCAATTCTCTTGATACCTCATCCAACTTCCCCGGTCTCAAAAGTGTCCTTACGTTCCATGTACCAATCTTCATTGTTTTTCTCTTCTTTTTCTTCATCTTTTCCTTATTTACAAAATCGATATACTTTCCATTAGTCGCTGTGTCTTGGCCTTTTTCTTTGTCCATTTCCATTGCATAGGTCGGCATTATGTGGCAGTCCAGATCTTCTTTTGTTAGTTTTTTGCATTTCTCATCGTCTCATCGTCCGCCTGGCGATTTAGCGTTTTTTCCCATTCCTTCTCCCACTCCTTCCACAGGAAAGATTTTCCATTTACTATCAACTTTTGGTAACCTGTTCTAACTCTGTTTCCATTTTCAGCTTCTCCCTTTGCAATTTGCTTTATCTTGCCCTGGATCTGTAACTTCTTTACGGTCATATCGTCGTCGATGTAAATCCTGCTTCCCTTCAGCTTGTTCTTGTTCTTCATAATCTTCATCTTTTCTTTCCAGCTTTGGGTTTTTACTACCTATTGCCTTTTTTCTGCGGTTTTACCTATCTCGAATGCCTCTGCCAGTTGAGTATCTACTCCCAGTTTATTTTTTAGAAAGTTGTTTACATTTTCTTTCAGATTATCTTCCCTGCATATTTTCATTCCTTTGATCACAATATTGTTCCTTCCTTTTATTTTCTTTTGGTTTTCCATGGCTCTTTCAATGTTTTCTATTCTTAGCGTTAGTTCTTTTCTTTCGTTGGCCCAGGTTGATTCTTTGATCCTTTGATCTCTTCCTGCATGCCTCTCATTTCTTCCTTTATCCTTATCATCTCATCTCCATTGTCCTTGAAACCCTCTCTCATCTCATTTTTCATATCTCCTATGGCTTTAAGAATTTCATCCATTTCCGCTTCCCTCGTCTCTACAGATTCTGTTCTTGCTCTCTCGGTTGACCCTCTCGCTAATCTCTTGTTCAGGTGGTACACGCTTTGCCGTTCTTCTGTAACTTCTAACCTGTTGGCTTGTCTTTTCCGGGCAAAGTACGCTGTAATTTTACTATCGCTGTTTGCTCTTTCCCTATAAGGTGTTTCCCTCTCCTTATGATATTCTCTGGTATTATGGCTCATCAGTATTGTCTTTCCCTTATGTGTTGTTGTTTTCTATTATTTCAAGCTTGTATGGTTTCTCGCCTCTCAATACACCTATTATGCGTTTTCTTTCGGTCTGTTATTTTCTTCCTTGGGTGGCCTTCCAGGCACTCTGCTCTTATTTCCGCCCCTTCTTTATGAATGAGTACAGGACGTATGTATATCCTGTTCCGTATCCCTGTTCAATCCTATCCACCGAATGTGGTCTTGCAGTTGTATGGTTTTTCGCCGGTGTGTACCGTGATGTTCCGCGACGACGTATTGTCCGGTTCAACACCTCGGAGACAGTTACGTCGTATTAGTATATTCGATTATGTCTATGATGCTTGCTATTTCTATCTTTCAATTCCACTTAGTGATCTTTTTATCACTTTTTGACATTCAATCTAACCTCAAACCGATCGCACGTACTATCAATCACTTCCTATCCTTCTCCTGCTGTTACAAATGCTTTTGGTAGTTCTCCACTTTCTGCTTTTATGTTTTACACTTCCAATTGCTATATCTAACGCTATTGCTCAGCAAAATAAAAGAATCTCACTCAATTTCACAACTTTTCTATACTAAAAGTTGTTTTTATTTATCATTCTGACACTTCCACAACCTTGCAATGTATTAAATTAGAAGTTATTGAAGTTCTTTACTAATATTATTAAGTTATTGTTTCTCGATTGATTTTTGCGTAAATATTTGAACCATATTATTTTGTGGTACCCTGTAGAAAATGTATTTTTACATTATTATCTCTATAAAATACACAATTAAGCATGCGAATTTAAAAAATTAAGAAAAACAAATCGCATAGGTTACTTTAATGAATGGTTAATAATTTTATTAATTATTCGGAATTCCAGTCTGGTGCTATCGAATGTCAATACGGCAACGTTGTTAAATTTTGTTTGATTACAACTCTACCAGGGGACGTATTTTTGCGGTGCATCTGCGTCCAGATGTTGCCTACTTGTTTTGTTGGTTACCGGCGTCAAAGTTATTTGTTCTTTGCAAGGCAAGCTTGATGTCCTATTATTATAGCGACGCCCGATGTGTTTGGATCGACTGTAAAATCCAGCGTTACTTCATAAAAATTTGTTACCAACGCAATCAACAATGATTCGCTACAATTATTGTCAAATGGAAGTAAGAGTAATTTTTGGTAGTTTGGAAAATATTGTCAATACAGTTGTGAATGAAGTATCAAGGTGAATTTTTTATTTTAAGGCACATTATTTGGTGCCGTTATTTTGCTGTATTTATGAGTAATTATCATTTTAGAGACGCACATGAATCATCCGATGTGGATTTTCTAATGGTTTTGAATACAGCATGGAATGGAAAAGAGGGCTGAAAGTGAATCAAGTGACTACAGCAAGCTGCAAAGAAGTCAAAGTTTGCAACAAATAAGGTATGATTACATTTTTATTTTTTTAATTCAAATCACTTATATTATACTTTCATTTATTTCCAGCAAAATTTATGATGAGTCTCAATTTAAAACTCGGGTAGAATGTGGTTTTTTGATGAAAGCTTTGGGGTGAATAACCATTTATTAACCTTAACTCGTTTTGGTACTTCAATAGGATATTCAATAAACGAAGTTGTTACGTACGTGAAACGTAGCTTATGTATTGTATGTAATAATTGCGAATCTGGTGTATCTTTTATTTCAAGGTTTGTTATTCTTTAAAGTCACAGTATTTGGTGCCAGTATTTTTCTGTATTTATGACCAATTTTCATTTTAGAGTCTCACATGAACCACCCAATTTGGATTTTCTAATGGTTTTGAATACAGCATGGAACGGAAAAGAGGGCTGAAAGTGGATCAAGTGACTACAGCAAGCTTCAAAGAAGTCAAAGCTGGCAACAAATAAGGTAGGATTTTATTTTTATATTTAAATTACTTATATACAGTGACTAACAAAAATTTTCGAACCCCCATGATAAATTTCAATAAATCATTCATTAATTGCTTATTTATAAAAAAATAAAGTTGGTCAAAATTTTATTTAACCCTTCCACCGATTTTACCAAAATTTGGGGGTCCAAAATATTTATGCTTAAAGGCATTCAAAATGTTGGGTCAAGGGGTTATTTTATTCTTAAATTTTGGTAAGTTTATGGATTTATTGAGAATCAAGAAAAATAAATTTATGATTTCGAAATTTTAATAATAAAAAAAATAATCATTATTTAAACATTTTTAAAAGGGAAAATATATTGATAAATCTTTAATTACGAGGACCATTGTGATATTCTTCGAAGAAAATTATACCTTATATGCCTATAAAAATTTATGTGATTGTTATTGACAAATTTTTTGCATTTCTTTCTTCATTTGTTACCCACAAATTTGTGGGTTTCTGAAAATATTTTCTTCATTTTTTACCCACAATTTTGTGGGGGTTCTGAAAATATTTTCTTCAATTTTTACCCAGAAATTTGTGGGTAAACCGGTGAAAGGGTTAATCAACTTTTTGTTACAGATTGCTAAGTAAAAATAATTTATATCATTAATTTAAAAATCAAGATAATTGAAATTAAATCGAATAATACTCGATTACAACCCAACATAAATATTCGCACCCTACACTTCTTTATAACATTTTAATACTTTGTAGGATAGCTTTTTTAGTTCAAAACTTGTTGCAAATGTTTAGGCATCTTCGAAATAATTTTTTTTAAATAGTCTGTACTTATGAGATTCCATTCTTCTTGTAATCTCTCTTTTAAGTGTTCCTTACTGGTTATTGGAGTAACATGAATTTTACTGTCCAATTCATCCCACAGATTTTCTATGCGATTTAAGTCAGGGATTGGGGAGGTGGATGTAAAAGTTTTGGACACTTATAAAGGAAATATTCTTGCACCAAACACGATTTATGTTTGGGATCATTGTCCTGATAAAACTTAAAGCTATTAATTTCCATTTGAATGGCACTTTGTAACAAATTATTATTTAAAATTTCCAAATATTTATCCATAATTCCATGAATAAACACTATAGTGTGGTTCAAAAGATTTAATACGTTGATCCGTTGATCAAATTATATTACCAACCTTAAAATATGATCTGATCATCCGATATTTTGATAATCCGTAGTTTTAAAAAAAATTTTTAAATCTTTATTATATATTAAAATTGTTTAGAGTCTCAATTTGAAATTGTTTATAGTCCCAATTTGATATTGTTTAGTCCCAATTTGACATTGTTTATCCTAATTTGATATTGTTTATCCCAATTTGATATTGTTTATCCCAATTTGATATTGTTTATCCCAATTTGATATTGTTTATCCCAATTTGAAATTGTTTATTCCCAATTTGAAGTTGTTTATTCCCAATTTGATATTGTTTAGTCCAAATTTGAAGTTGAAAAGGTATAGTTTTCCTACAGCATTAGAAGAAATATAGGACCAAACCATTACAATTTGCCCATGATTAACTGTACCACGCAAATTTTGTGGTTTTAATTCTGTATTTGGTCTCATCCATACCATAGTTTGTCCATCTGAACCAAAAACATTATATTTACACAGAAAAATAATTTAGTAAAATTTACTTCAACGTTATAGTAAATATTTTGTAGTACATTATACTATAATTGAAATACTATTAATTGTTTCACGTGTATAGGAAATATTACTATAAGTTTGATGTAATATCGTTTTGAGAAATTTTAGTAAATATTTTATAGTAAAATATTCCACACCTGTTTTCCTAAAAATTACTAATAATAATTGATAGTTAGAATACTTCAAATTTTGATAATTTTTACTTCAAAACCTTGAAGTAAATTTTATTAAAATATTGAGACACTAATTCATCATTTTATTGTAATTTTTTATAGTAAAATTTGCTATAATTTTTGTGCTAAAATTTATTATACACCTTGGTGTGAAATACTTCAAAATTTTACATCAAAATTTATTAAAAATTTCACTTCAAAATTTATTTTTAATTTTTCTTCAAAATTTATTTTTAATTTTTACTTCGAAATATATTTCGAATTTTACTTCAAAATTTGTTGCACCCTTTATTTCCAAATTTATTTTACATTTTACTTCAAAATTTGTTGTAAAATGTGCTTCAACAGTTTACTTCAAAGTTTATTGTAAATTGTACTTCAAAAATTTAATTCTAAGATTTACTGTAAATTTTCCTTCAAATTGTAGTAAAAATCCCTATAAATATGTACTTCAAAAATATTCTAAAAATTACTTCAAATTGGTGCGAGATCGAGTTGGGCTTCAATTTGAAGTAAAAATTACTTCAAAACACCAAAACTTTTTCTCTGTGTACTCTCATCAGCAAATATTACATCATTCCACCATGTATTATCTTTGCATATAAATTCTTTTGAAAATCTCAAAACGTTTTTTTTTTGTTACCTTTACTAATAAATGATTTTTTACGGGGTACTCGACCATTGTATTTGTTTTTTTTTGATAATCCTTCGAATAGTCTGTTCATGAACGTCTTTTCCCGTTTCTTGTAGAACTTCGGTTTTTAATTTTGGAGCACTAATTCTAGGATTTTTTATTATTTTTCGTAAAATTTGTTTTCATCTCAAATACCTACTTATAATTTCCTTGGACGGCCACTTTGAAGCTTAGACTCAATTTGATCTTATTATATCTTATTATTCTATCACCCAATGTACGCTTACTTAAATTTAATAATTTTACAATTTTGTTGTACGATTTACCCATTTCATGATGAAAAATCACCAATTGGCGCAAATCAAAACTTGTATTTTTACTTTTACGTCCCATTTGTAGTTACACATTCAATGTTGTAATTAAAACTGATATGTATCTTACCTGTGACCTTGTTAAAGTGCAGAATTGATTTTCATTATTACTAAATTCCATGAGTGCATTCATCACAAATTTGCTTGGCTGGGTCGAATATTTATGTTGCATTAAAATAGAGCATTACTTAATTAATTTAATCTCACTCACTCATTTTGTTTTGTTTGCGAGTTATATAAAAAATAATCTTATTTTGGCCGACCATAACATTTACTTTATTACACAAAATTATAAAAAATTTAATATTCTTATAAACAAGCAAAATATGAATGGTTTATAGAAATTTATCATGGGGGTTGGAATATTTTTGTTGGCCACTGTAAATACTTTCATTTATTACCACCAAAATTAATGATGTGTATCAATTTTAAACTCGGGTATAATGTGGTATTTTTTGATGAAAACATTGGGTTTTATAATCGTTTCTTAACCCTTACCCTTTTGGTAGTTCAATAGGATATTCAATAAACGAAGTTGTTACGTACATGAAACGTAGCTTATGTATTGTATGTAAAAATTGCGAATCTGATGAATATTTTATTTTAAGTTTTGTTATTCTTTTAAATCACAGTATTTGGTGTCAGTATTTTTCTGTACTTATAACGTTATAACCAATTTTCATTTTAGAGTCCCACTTGAACCACCCACATTGGATTTTCTAATGGTTTTGGATACAGCATGGAACGAAAAAGAGGGCTGAAAGCGGCTCAAGGTACTACAGCAAGCTGCAAAGAAGTCGAAGCTGACAACAAATAAGGTAGGATTTAATTTTAATTTTTCTATTCCAATTACTTATATAATACATACTATCATTTATTACCACCAAAATTAATTATGTGTATCGGTTTAAAACTCTGGTTGAATGTGGTTTTTTGATGAAAGCATTGGGGTACATGAACATTTCATAACCCTTACTCATTTTGGTAGTCTAAAAAGGATATTCAATAGAAGAAGTTATTAAGTCCATAAAACGTAGGGTATTATATTGTATGTAATAATTACAGTTTATTATTTGTATTATAATGTATTTCACTTTGGTACATTTTGGGGTACAAATTTATTGTTGTTAGTACATGAATTGAATTGAATACCTGATTTCCACTTATAAACCACGAGGAATTAGCGAGAGTCATGTTAGGCAACACACATAACACCTTCACTTGTAAACGAGGTATAAAAAATATAAATTACAAATTTAACCTGCTACGGGTTCCCTTAAAGTTATTTATGGTATTTTATATATTTATTAGAACCTGAAATTTCCGCGGGTGCCACCTTATTTGTTTTCCATTCCGTTCTTGTCTCGTGATTGTCAAGCGCAGTACCAGCTATTGTCTCGTTGTCGCTGCTGTGTAGAATTTTGTACTGAAAGTGGTTACTATGTCTATTCGCTTATTGTTACTTATTGCTTTAATTTGGTCTACGTGTCTTGACCATTCTCTACCGTCGTCTAATTTAATAAAGCAGAATAGCTGAGCCTGTTTTGTTCACTATCTTACCAAACTTCCATTTTTCGTTTACTTAGTCTTGCGCTGCCGCTTTAATAACAAAAAATGTAAAGCACTCGCGATTGATTTTAAGAAGGGATGAAACAAAAATTTTGAAATGTGGAAAATATTCTGATATTAAAGCTGCAATGACATCAAAAATATTAAACAAAATTCTAATTTTAGGGAGAGGTGAAAAATAAATTTAGTTAAACCAGAAAAGCATGGTTAAACCAACTTTGTTACCATACAGTTTTAATTGTTATTTTGAACTAAGAATAGTTAGTAAGTTTTTTTGGTCTAGGACAACTTTATTTATTCAGATAAACAAATAGTAGTTGAGTTATTAAAATAATTATAGAACAACAAATTAAATAGTATTTTAACAATTTATTTTGTATACTAACCATTTTTTGTTTGCTTTACCATTAAATAGTATCTTGACTTCCTTTTTGGTTTGCTAACTACGTCTTGTTTGGAATACATACCAATGTACTTATTTTGTTTATAAGTAAGCAAAACTATCAGAATAATTTGAATTGAAAATAAAATACAGATTTTAAATTGAACATCATTTATTGTATTATAATATATAAAATATTACAGGATTGATCATACTGGGTGATCCATAGTGAACTTGTAAACTATAAATAAACTAAACTACTTATATTTAACTTAATGTACTCGTATTATATAAGTTTAAATAAATTAAACCTATGAAGCTATAATTATTATTTATGTTCATAGAAAAACCAAACTTATTGCTACAAAAGGTTTTATAACAAAACTTAAAATAATAATTCAGATTAATTTATTATTAGGTACTATAGGCAATTACTTTTATAAAATTTGTTATGGTCCTCTTCTCCAGGTAGTAGCGTCGCGTCGGGTGGATAAACGACCTTTAAGCATGAGTTCTTACGGAGATTTCAGGGTGTGTCAAACTTTATAAAACAAAACCATCATAAAAAACACCGGATAATTTTAACAAGTTTATTTATCTTTATTACACAGGATTAAGGGTGTTAAACACTAATTTCGAAGTTACAACAATAACGTCACAAAAATTGATTGATTATTATCAAACACTTTTTATTCTTTTTTTTTTGGTGAACACTTTTTTGACAAGGGACCCTTTAAAACTAGACTTACACAAACCATAAATTAAGTACAAATTTTAACGATCGGATCCTGAGAATTTGTAATAAGATTTGTCTACAAGTTTGAATTATGAATTCTACGGGATAATTTTTTGAGTCTTTCTTTTCTAGAATAGATTTAATTTTTAATAAAGAAATATTTTTTATTGAAAATTACGGTTTTGAAACTGGCCGTAACAAAGTATAAAAAAAACTATGTATGGTAAAAAACACTGGTTACAATTTCAGCTTTACAAATTGCAAAGCTAATTAATAATAATTTGATCTTACATAAATAATACCATTATTTGACGATTTATACACATGAATTGGGGCATATAAAAATTCATAAAGCTGCGTAGAAAAGATGTAAAGATTGTTAGTTTTATTTAAAACTTGAAAAGATTGGAAATTAGTATTTATTTTGCTAATTTTATGTTCAACACATATTAATATAACCATTCTTAACATTTTCTGAGCTCTCACAAGCTATATTATGCACAATTTCTAAGATTTTGAAAATAAAAAACAGTTTCTTTATATAACGTATTCTTATACTTCACTTCTTTAATAAAAGTAAGATTGTTATTGAAGTTGTCAGCATTAAACACATTTAAATTTTGAATATTGTCATAATATTAGGGTTGTTCAAAATTGATATTTTACTATCTTTATTGTAATATTGTAGCTCATCGTTTAGTCCAGTATTAGTTAATAACACCGGCCGACAAATGAAAACTTTTTGAACGTTGTTTTGATTTGAGTGAAAAATATCACTAATTTATAGTATTTTGAACACAAAATTATACCTACATAATTACTCTATCACATCAGGTTTTTTTACAAAAAGGAAAAAACGTTTAATTTAAATTTTTAGGAAAAAATTAATTATTATGTTATAAATACATATATTTCAAAACTAACAAAGAAAATATCAAGTACAATAATTGCTACAGGGCTAGTTTGTGTGACATCTCTTACGTTTAGCGATAAAATTACGTCTGGGTGTAATTTTTTTGTGAGAATCATCAATAATATCACGTTTTATTGACCAGCAGTAATCAGCCATCATATTCACATTCCATCGACCTTGGTACCTTGTTTCCATAGTTTTTATGTCTTGGTGAAACCTTTCTCCCTGTTCTTCACTATAATCACCAAGATTATCAGGGAAAAAATCTACATGCGAATGTAAAAAATGGAGTTTTATACTCATATTACACCCCAATTTTTTATACTCATTTAATAAGTTTTCCACAATATTTTTATAGTCAGGGTGTTTGTGATTTCCCAAAAAATTGTTGACAACATCTTTGAACGCCAGCCAAGCTTCTAATTCAATAGTATTTAGTATTGCATCAAATTTTTTGTCGGTCATCAAAGATCTAATTTGTGGTCCATCGAACACTCCTTCTTTTATTTTGGCATCTGATAATCTTGGAAATTTTCTACTCAAGTATTTAAAACTATCATTTTCTTTATCCAATGCCTTAACGAACTGTTTCATCATACCGAGTTTAATATGAAGCGGAGGTAATAAAAATTTTTCAGGATCAATTAAATTTTCTCGTATAACATTTTTGATTCCAGGTTTGAGATTTGTACGAGGATTCCATTGTTTCTGAACATAATGCTTTTCTCGTGCTCTACTGTCCCACTCGCACAAAAAACAAGGATATTTCGTGTATCCTGACTGCTGACCTAACACCATAGTTATAATTTTCAGATCTCCACAAAGCTGCCAACCGTGTTCTTCATATTTAATTTTATCTAGTACTGTTTCCAAATTTTCATAAGTCTCTTTTAAATGAACAGAGTGAGCGACAGGAACAGAAGCATACTGATTAGTATTGTGTAAAAGAACACCTTTTAAACTCCGTTTCGAAGAATCTATAAAAAGTCTCCATTCTCCAGGATCATATTGCGCTCCTAACTTTTCAATGAGATCAGGAATATTGTGGCAATAAACTAATGATTCTTCTTGACTGAAAAAAGGTACAAATTCTTCTTCACGCTTCCTATACCAAGCAAAATGTGTATCAGGAGCTAACAGGTGTTTTGCATGAAGTCTAGACCCAAGAAGTTGAGCAGATTCTTTAGAAAGATTTAAATCTCTAATTAAATCATTTAATTCACCTTGTGTGAATTTCTGTGGTTGATTTAAAATTGGTTCGAAAACTTCATTTGACTCTTGACTCTGTGAATTTTGTTCTGACGATGTTGAGCTGAGATCAGATATTGAACTTGGAAGGGGCACTGGAATTTCTAGACCGTGTGGAATGGGACGTGTAACTGAGGTTACATTTGCGTAGGCTATCTTATTTTTATTTTTAGCATTAAAACCTTTCACATTGGTACAGCAAAAATAACAATCATCAATATGATTAACTTGCTCTCTCCAAATCATAGGTCTACCAAAAGGTAGAGATTGTTTTTTGCGGTATGTCCACTGCCTTAATTGTTCAACACAAATAGTACAAACTAACTGCGGCGTCCACGATTTTAGTTGTATTTTGAAGCCAAAATAAGCATTATACGTATTTTCCACAAACTCAGTTATTTTCAGTTTTTGCTTTGAAGCCATAAAGTTTCCACAAATGTAACAAAATGTATCTGGACTACTATGACACTTTCTTGAAGACATTATGTTTTTTAGACGTTTTTCAACCACAAATCATTAATTAAATACTATATTAAATACCAAAAGTAAAACGTAAACAATTTTTTCAAATAAACACACTGATTTCAGTAAAAAGTTTGTAAACAAAGTAACTATAACGGTTTATTTCCATGTAACGCGTTTCGAAAGGGCGTATCGTTGTTCTAACTAATATATTTTCTCACGAGAGGTCGCTTAATTCAAGAAAAGAGCGCCAAAACTCGATAATTTAAATTATTTTTACTGAAAAATCGAAAATAGCGAATATATTAATTTTACTAAAAATCTGATGTGATACGATAAAATTAGGTCTGATTTCGTAATCAGCACTACAAAATTAGTGGAAAAAATTAATTATATCTTGGACAACAAAAATCATGTCGGCCGGTGAATCTGTCATAAAATTTTAGACAACACTTGATACCAACACTGTACGGGATATTTTTACCAGCATTTGTATTATATTATTTCTCTATGTTTTGCGACACATCTAAAACACCAAATGTAAGTACCTCAATGGTCCCATTCCTAATAATTCTCGTTTGCTCGTCTATTATTTCCTTATATTTTTATTCTCTTATTTGCAAATAATTTTTTATTAAAGTTCATTAATACCATGGATTAATACATAGACCAGTGGCGGCTCGTTATAATGAGCCCAGGAGCCATGGCACTTCGGCGAAGGTTTGGTCGAACAGCAGACAGGTAGAGAAAATGGCGTCCGAACCAACGTATAAGGAAAAAGTTGCTCAGTACATCCACTGAGATGAAAAACCTCTCTCCTGCGGATGCAGGATTGAGAAATCTCCTCCCACGCGAAGTGGACAACCACCTCACTTTTTTAAACGTGGGGAGCCCTGGATGTAATAAGCTAGCTCTTCAGATGGAAACGTCGGTCTGCGAGGGACGTGGGTCCAGATCTCTAAATCTCACTGAAAAGGCTCAAAGGCACCCCTCTTTCAGGGAAATAAAATACGGTTTAATAAAAACAGTTTAATGATCACAATAATTAATCAAAAAAATGTACACAAAATTAACAACTGTGGCAACAACCTTCGGCGGCAAATAAAAGTAAATGCTGACTTCAGATGGAAGTCAGCCAAAAATGCAAAGCGTGAAGCAATCCTCCCCGTGAGGGAGACCCAGGGAACAAAAAAAAAAAACAGGTGTAAAAATAATATAACCTCTTATGCCCCGGTTTCTATGGATCTCTAGTTATACTCTACATAACTAATCTAAGATTAAAGTTATTCATAGGTTAAAGTAAAATGGGTTTCTGACACTACAAATAACTAATCTCTGTTCAACTTTCTTGATGTAATTGCCGGTAGATGGAGATATAGTAAAGTTAGTTCAAATTAACAAATAATTGGTAATTTTATTATTTTATGTTGGGTTATGTTGCAAACATCTGTGTAGTATTTCAACGTTTACGCGGAAAAATTTAGTACAGAATAAAATGGATACGAAACGTAGTAAAAATTTCACCGCCTTCGACAAGGATCTTTTATTTAATATTGTCCAAGATTACAATCACGTCATCGAAAATAAAAAAACCGATTCAAGTAACGTCAAGTTAAAAAATGATGCTTGGGTAGAAATCTGCTCTAAATTTAATGCCAATTCAAGCGGTGGGCCTCGTAGCGCTAAACAGTTGCTTAACTTATATCTTGGTATGAAACAGAGAGCTAGGAAAAATATAAACCAAGATAAGGTAAACTCACTTTATTACATATTATTTTTTATATTTAATAACTATTTACACAAATATTACATTTTAGAAAGAATTATACAAAACGGGTGGCGGTACATATTGTGCTGTGTAATCTCGGAGCTTCACTAAGGCTGCACGTTTTACGGTTGATGTTTTGTACGAGTGTACGTAAATGTACCTCGTCAATAGAAATGTCTGTAAAATTATTATTGATGAATGCAATAATATAAATTTTCACCTCGGCTTGACTATTTCGGTGAGCACTGACCTACCTTATCTCAAGTTGGGCTCCTTCCTTGACCAAATCGTGATACTGAAATAAAATATTGCTGGTCGTTGGAATGATACAAAATTATGCTCCGTTTTGTAATGTAACTTGTAAAATTTATTATATAAAATGTAATTAAAGCTAAACAAATCTTTAAACATCAATTAATAAATCCTTAAAATTACCCCAAACTATAATTATTAAGTCGATGCGACGCGGTAGAAAATTTTAATGTTCGCACTAATTTTATCGAAATTAAAGTTGTATGGCTTTACCTTAAGAAATCTGGTTATTTTCTCGTTGTTGAGATGTTCTACCATGAACTGTAGTTGATATCACTCGTGGATGACTTATCTTTTCATAAATATAAGCAGATGTATTTTTCATGTGCGTTTTACCTCGTGTAAATTCATATACGGCTTTTTCCAAAAATATCACCAATCGTTAAGTTTTTCTTCTTCAAATCACTATTATAATACGTAAGTAAATTTTCTTTATTATATTGAACACTTTTATGTCGGTTTTACTTGCAAAATTCACTAATTTAATTTAATTTTTATTAGCAGCTACTCAAAACTCGACCACCATTAATTTTATTCAAGAATCAACAACTCAATCCCCCTGGTTTTATTTTTGTCGCAACGGATTTTTCTCTTCGTGGGGCCTATATTTACTTCCATTGTAACAATAAATTTTCTTATCAACTAATATTTTGAACAATTATTTTGATTTCACATTACATTTCTTATAATTAATTAATTTAATTTATAATTTTAACAAACATTTTTATAAACAGAACGTTGCATTTGAATTTATTTTGTTATCTCGTTCCGTGACCTTCTCTTCATATAAATTTATGACGTTAAACTAAATTTTTGGTATCAGATGAAACCTTTACGTTCGAACAAATAAGTCATGTGCTACCTTTATTAATTAAACAAAACTTTGAATCGTGACGTGATCATTTCTATTGATGTGGTAGTCGTCCATTGCAATATATTCCGAAGAGCGATGAGCTAGACAATAAAATAGTCGGAACCTTATCAACCCAATTTAACCCCCTAAGAAATGAACACGATTGTTCCTATCTTGAAGTAGATCTCGAAGAAATCTACAATGATGACGATTCGCTTCAAATAGATTGTCAAACTCCCGTAACACCACTTCAAGAACAAATAACTACTGGACCAAGTACATCGTCAACTGCAACACCAGACCGTGTTAGCGTTGGCATACACGACAAGAGAATATCCGAGTCAACCACACAAATAGGAACTTCTGCAAAATTAAAAAGAAAGTTAAACGTCGATAACATTTCCGACCAGTTAACTCAAAGAAAAAAGTTTAAAAATAACTGGGATGAGCTTATATACAAAAGAAAAGAAAAACTTTTAGATTTAGAAGAAATAACAAAAAAAAACTACTGGAGAAAACCGAAATAGACTGTGAAACTGCAAAATTACAGCAAGAGATTGTTAAACGTCAATTGGCAGCAAGTGAAGTTCAACTCAATTTGGTTCAATCGGAACTAGAAACGGCTTTAATTGAACAAGAAATAAAAAAACGACAATTGGAAAAATTGAAATATTTATCATAGTTTTTAATTATCGTATTTGAGTTTTGGTGGTTTCTTAGATTATACTGTAATAAAACAGAAAAACTAGCAAAAACAAGAATTTGAGACTATAAAAAATATCACATAGTGGGTTTTGTTGTAAATATAAGATATAGTGGATTTTGAAACTTTCATAGTGGGTTTTGTTTGTAAATATAAGATATAGTGGATTTTAAAACTTTCTATGGTAAAAAAGTCAAGCAAAATAGTTTGAAAAATTTTTATTTTAAAAAATATTAAAGTGTTTTAGTACATAATACGTATTTCAAACTTACATTTAAATAGTTCATAGAATTTTAATTATAGTACATGAACGTAATATTACATTAATTTGTTTTTCTTTTGTTATTTAAATTTGTAGACCATTGTCTTCTGGAATTTCATAATTGAAAAAATTTAAAGTGGATTTTGAATCTAAACGCAATTTCAAAGTGAAATTTGACAATGTTATAGTGCGATTTATTATGCAAATCTTGTGCTAGTCGAACCAGCTTAGGAAATAATATTAGAAACCAGTGAAACACTGATTTTACAAAAAAATCATTATAGTGGGTTTTGAAAATAGACGATAGTGAAGTTTATTTATAACCTAGTAACTATGTACATTTGTAATTTTAAAAGATAAGATTTATTTTACATATATTTGGCATCAATGGTTTTATTGTACCTATTTCATATTAAATCTTGTTTTTAAATAATTTTTCTAATAGTTTTTATTCATTTTTATTTTATACGATAAATTTCTAATTTTTTTAATTTATCTTCTTATTATATGCAAAAAAACGACAATTGGAAAAATTGAAATTTGGATTTTGTCAGCAATAAAAAATATAATTACATGTTATTTATCTGTTATTTACCTATGTAAAATAAGTATTTATTATATATCTCCTTAAAGCATTTCCTGCTACACCAGTTTCATCATTTCTGATCAAATTTGGTTGCTCTACTGCAGCGGTCCGCAACCTTTTTGATATTGCGACCCCAAAATTCAAAAAAGAGTTATGAGCGACCCCAGAAAAAAAAATCACTAAGTTAACAAGTGCAAAGGTTGGTTCAGGTAACGAAGTTAGCTGTTTTTATTTCGTAAATTATTTATATTGAAGAGTTTATTTATTTTGGAAAGTAATATTAGAGCAAACTACAAAATATGCATTTAACAAACGAGTAATATTTATGATGGTATTAAATGAGACAAGCAATTATTTTAATATTTTATTTTAAAAAAAGGTACCTATACGTAACCTTACAAACTAATGTGAACCTTGTGCTTGCACACTTGCAGTCAGTATATTAATTCTTGGTGATATATTATCAGAAACAGACACCCTCAAATCAGGTTCTACGTTAAGTCTGGAGCGATATTTTGTTTTTATAGCAGTTAATGTGGAGAAAGCTGTCTCGCAAAGGTATGTAGATGCGAATGGCAGCAATTTCAGCAGAGATGTTTTGAATAACAGTGGATATTCCTTTTCTGTCATTATCCAGAACTTGGATAGATCCGTGGTTTTGAAAATAGATCGAAGGCTTTCATCGGACATTAAATCGATCAGCTGCTCCTTTTCTTTTAAGTTCATCTTCACAGTGTTAAGATCATAAGTGAATGGATTAATTATCCATTGGTCGCCGTGTGACGTATCTGGGAATCTTATTTCCAAGTCTTGCTTAAGGTTTGTAAGATGCATCATGATTTTGGTTTTAATTTCTTCTTCGAGCTTTATTTTGTTTTCTTCAGAAAATTTCTCCAAACATGCAAACATCTCGTAGTTTTCAGCACTGATTTCGTCTACCCACAAACTTATTTTCCTACAAAAAGCTTTTATTTTATTAGCTAAAATCAATACATTTGTACTCTTCCCTTGCAACGATTGATTTAAATCGTTAAGTTTTTCAAAAATATCCGAAAGATAGCCAACTGTTGCCAGCCAATTTTCATTCAAAAAATATTCCGCTAGCTTTGGTTCCCGTTCAAGTAGAAATATTTTGATTTCATCTTTGAGATCAAATACACGTCGGAGTATTTTTCCTCGCGATAACCACCTGACCTCCGTATGTAACAGTAGATTTTCGTATTCTGATCCCATTTCACGACACATTATTTTGAAAAGGCGACTGTTTAATGAGCGAGCTTTAATAAAATTTATTATTGTTACGACTTGTTCCAACACTTTATTTACATCTGGTTGCAAATGTTTTGCTGCAAGGGCTTCACGGTGAATCATACAGTGAACAAAGCCTACGTTAGGTGCAATCTCAGTTACTTTTGCTTTGAATCCTGTTTTGGAGCCGGTCAATGCAGCTGCGCCGTCTGTACACACAGATACACAATATTCCCACTTTATGTCATGGAGTTCAAAAAAGGTATTAACTGCATTAAAAATTGCTTCACCGGTTGTTCTTCCTTCTAATCCCTGACAAAATAACAAATCTTCGCATATGTCGTTTTCATATCGGTATCGGATAAATATCAGAAGTTGAGCTACATTAGCTACATCAGTGCTTTCATCCAGCTGAATAGCATAATAGGGACTCCCTTTCACGCGATCTATAAGTTGTATTTTGATATCATCAGCAAGTAGATTGATACGACGATGAACAGTGTCACTTGATAGTGGAATTGTTTTCAGTACATTGGCATACTTTTCTCCTTGCATGATCGAAACCATTTTCATTGCAGCTGGCAAAATGAGCGTCTCGCCAATGTTGTGAGGTTTTTTAGTTTTGGCAATCAAAAAGGAAACCTCGAAAGATGCTTGTAAGGCTTTTTGGTTAACTGTTGTGTATTTTTGGAAATCAACCTGCTGTGACGTTAGTTTGGTGGCAAGTCGTTTAAAATAAGATTCATCTTTATTCTTTAACTGTGAATGCTTAGTTTCTAGGTGCCTTTTCAGTTTGGCCGGCTTCATGCTCTCATTTGCCAAAACCTCCGAACAAACAACGCACTGAGGACGTTGTTCAAAATTCAACACTGTACATTTAAAACCAAACTGGATGTACGATTCTTTAAAAATGCGTTGACGCTTCCCAGTTGTCTCCGATGTAGCTGTTGCTTGTTTAGTTGAAGTTGAAGCGTCACTCTCTGTATCGATGTGTAAGGTAGATGTGGCTGTTGAACTACAATCATCGCTGTTATGACTAATAGTTATAGTAGTGGAACTAGATGTTGCTCTGCTTTCATCGATAGTAATAACACTACTAGTACTTGAAGTGGCGGCATTGTTTTCACGACTTATATTACTCGTAACAGTAGTTGTCATTGTAGAATCTGAGGCGACACTGCTGTCAAGAACTACGTGTTTAATTCTTTTGATTTGTGATGCGTTATTAGGACTTCCGCCACCTGCATCTGTAGATGTGCGTTTTATTAGCCACTTATCCATTGTTAACTGCAATAATAAATACGTATTAATAAATAAAAAATGTATTCCAAACGATTAATATTAGATTTTTCGTCATATGCTCGCGTGGTAACAGGATTTACTTCAAATTTATTTTCAACGAAGCACAAATAGACAAGCAAAAAAAGTGGCCAAGTGCGAGTCGGACTCGCCCATGAAGGGTTCCGTGGTAGCAAGTAATGATATGACTGGATGTTAGTTGTAACTTTGTTTTTCATAGTGTTTGTATGAATGACAAACATGACTTGGCGAAACTATAAGGGTTCCTTGTTTCTCAAACGGAACCCTAAAAATACATAAGTGAAGCGTAAAAAATATTTCGCGCTGGTTTTGTTATTGAACCCACGCGTCCAACATGGCCGCGCTGCGATGACGCCTCACTTTATTTTCTAAGTATGAGTGCACAGTTACTTACCGTGTGCGTGGTTATCCACGAGAACACTAATCTTCTAAAAAAACTTTCTACAGAAGTAATCTTCCGTGTTTTGACATCAATTTAGTATGTATTTGCAATCGACAAAGCGGCGATGAGTACGCACGTGCGGATAGAACTGACTGAACAGAGAGACAGACTGAACGAAGAAAGAGAGATCGGGGTGGGGGCGCGGGCGCGGGAGCGGTGAGGTTGTGACGGGCGGGACTGGACAGGTCGTACAGTCGTAATTATTTTCGATTCTCTCCGTTTTAAGGACATTGTGTAATTGTGTATGTAAAGAGATGTTATATTTTATGCATAAACCTTAATAAAATTCGATAAGTACAGGACCTTGTTGACTTTTTTGGCGACCCCATAAATATCTTTCGCGACCCCACACGGGGTCGCGACCCCAGGGTTTGTAACAAAATATGTTTATTTCGTTCCCAAATGTTAATTCATAACATTTAAATTATAAATTGTTACTCCAAGCGCCATCTCTTTACTCATTTTTGCAACGTACTTGATAGTACAGGATATAGACGCGCGCCGTTAAAAACTTAACTTTGGCTTGAGAGTGCGACAAGACAGTTCGATTTTTATTGATCGCGTGAAAATCAATAGTTTGTCAGTCGATTTTCGTTGCAAAATTAGTGATACGCAGTAGTAATTCCACCGTCATTACGGATTTCGTGAAAGCAGTGCGTAGCTATTTTGTTTTAGCCAGTTCAAGCATTTTTTGGAAAATATCTCGAACCATCATATTTTCGTTATCGAAGTACAAATTGGTACCAACCATAATTTTATTTGGTAACATTCGTCTGGTGACTATTTTGACAGCTGCTTTTATTTACATTTGGAAGTCGATTGTTATTGTCAATCGCGGCTTCAGTTTTTGTGATCAAATTGTACTGGACGATCACTTTGTTTTATTTGGATCGTCAACCTGTACCATACTGTCAACGCAGCGGAGTGCCGCCTGTCCATCTTCGTATCCGCCTGTCAAAACCTGCTCATCGAGTATTACGTCGGTGTACTGCAGTCCGAGGATCTTAGATTGGGAGCCATTGGAATTCAACACCAACCACTGCATTCCATACAAGGATTATTGCTGTCATCTCCATTGTGTGAACTCACGATTGATATCAAGGTGAGACAAATTTTATATTCTTGTGTGGATTTATTCTTGTGGTATTGTGGTAATTCATTACAGTCAATTATTTGTATTGACGGGCCTACCATTCTGGTGTCCCGTATTGTGTCACCTTTGACGTACCGTTGTCACCATCAGTTAACGTGCTTCTTGTTCTTGGCACGCCACTACCACGAGCGTTTGTAATTGTCGTAATCGTTTCAATTTTCATTAAAATTTTATTGTTAATTATTGTTTTATTTTTCGACGAAGCGTACCCTCGTATTTTTCAGCACAACGCAGAGTGGAAATTTCATTGGACTTACGACCCTCGCTTCCAGGCTATAGCGAGTTAGCTTATACCAACATCAGGGTTACCACGAATATAAGTAGGAGTTTTACTTCTGCGTGGTCTTGTTTGCCTTTCCAAACCGTTCTCTCATTAGGAACGGAAAGGAGGGTAAACATATCACTGGCGTCCATACGTGGAGCTCAATTTGTTGATTTTCCAACTCTGTGTTTGTCCCGAGGTGCGTTTTCGTGCATACGATTCGACAACGGAACGTTTGTGGTCGTGTTAATTTTTTATTATTACAGCAGTTTTTGGCAACTGGAGAGCGTTGTGGACTGGGCGCTTTGCGTGTTTGTATGGTTTGGTACATGGTAAATATTAATAAATTAAGTTGTCAACTTAGTACTCGTACCGGCAAAAAACCTTTTTACTTTGATATTTGTGGTGCACAAGTTTTGTTGCTTCAAGAACGAAATATCCTTTTGTTGTGCTCTCGCATTATTCTTTTTTGCAATATATATATTATTTTTAATTATTGCTTGCGAGTGGCGCTACGCCCATTTCAAAATTTACACCGGCGAGAAACCATTTACGTATTTAAGTATCTTAGAATAATTATCCATTTGTTGCGTTCCCTCCAATTGCATTTTGACTGTATTTGTTTTGTCACGCAATTGGGAGTCGTGTTTACGCACTATTTATTTTTATTATTCAATTCTTTGTACGATTTAGTTTCGTGTTTTATCGAACGCTTACATTTTTTTACTTCGTCTTTGTCAAGTTAACTTAATTATGTCTGAAAAAGCTTACGTGGCAGCCTTATCTAGAGAGGAGATCGCCGTTGAGTTGCAACGACGCAAAGGAAATGACTTACCCGGAATTCCTGAACATTTAGCTTCTCGTCGTAAATTACTATGTCAGTTGATGCGCGATGAGAAATATAATTCATCATTAGCTATGATTAAATATAAACCTGTCGACATACCTGCCGAACTAGAAATATGCGAAAAGTCCCTTTCAGTAATCAGTAAACAAATTAATGATTTGTCAACTAATGTTGATGATAAGCTTTTGGATGCGTTAGATCATCGGCTGGCGCATTATAGTAATCGTTTAGATTCAATGGAAGGAGTTGGTTTTGATGACCCCAAAAGAAACACTTTAATTCTTACATGTAAAACTTTACGTGAGAATCTCGAATCTTTAATCAAAGATTCAGATGCGCTGGAAAGCGAGGAGGTATTACCAATCACGAACTCTCCGGTTCAAGCAAGTAATTTTCAACCTGCACGTAGGTCCACTCTTACCGATTCAATTCCGATTAATCCAGACATTAGCACCGCCTTAACTAACATTTTATTAAATCAATCGCAAAATCGGGTATCTGTTCACAAATGGGGTCTTAGCTATGATGGCAAGGGTAATTTTAAAGCCGTTTTTGATTTTATTGAGCGCGCACAAGAGCTTGCACGTTCACGAGGGGTTAAAGAAGACGAATTATTTAGAAAAGCTGGGGAATTCTTTTCAGACGAGGCATTGGTCTGGTACCGTTCCTTGAGTCCGACTATTTCAAATTGGTCACAATTAATGGATGCTTTGAAAGTCCGATTTTTATCTCTCGATTATAGTAGAGAATATGCCGATCAAATCCGGGCTCGGAAACAATTACCAGGCGAATCTGTTCTGGGATTCATAGAATCCATGATTGCTCAATTTTCTAGATTAAATCCAATTCCTTCAGATGAGGAACAGCTATGGGTTATAAGACGTAACATGTCTCCACAAATTTCATTAACCTTAGGGTTAAACGAATACAAAACTAGAGAAGCACTTATTACAGCAGCTCAAGCGGCTGAAAGAGTCATAAAGTGGACTACTCCATCAGAGGCCACTTGTTCAATGTCTTCATCTCCCATTACTACTACTCATTTTCCATTAGACCCTCAGTCAGACAACTCTCTAGATAACTGTTGGAACTGTAATAGTCCCGCGCATGGTTTTGAGGATTGCCCAAAACCTTTATCTAAATTTTGTTTTGTATGCGGCCAAAAAGGGGTAACTGCCATAACCTGTCCTAGAAAACATCAAGGACGTTCAAAAAACTTGCGAAGGCGGAGAGGCGTTTCGGCTCGCCCGGCAAATCCGCGTTAAAGGCCGACAAAAGAAGAAGAGCGAGATGGCATCACGGCGTGCGTCTCAAAAAGGCTCTTAAAGCCGATTCCTTGTGTTGGAAGGGGTGGTTAGGACGCGTACGCTCTTTTTGCGGATCATCGCAGACTACTTCCGCTCTCTTTACACATCCCACGCGAGACATAAGACCTTATGTTAATTTAACTGTGGGGGGGGTACCTCTTGCTGCTCTGCTTGACTCTGGAGCATCTGTTTCTGTTCTGGGTAGTGATGCGCACTTTTTAATAAATCAGTTAGATTTATGTTTTACGCGCGGCACCAAATCTCTTTTACATTCCGCTGATGGAACTTCACAAGATTTATTAGGTGAAGTCATGCTTCCTATCACCATTGGTGAAGTCACTAAAGTTTTAAACGTCATAGTTTGCCGTAGTATCACCACATCATTAACCCTAGGTATAGATTTTTGCAAGATGTTTGGTGTCAAAATTGATTTTGGTAGAGACCAATATTTTGTTAATCAAATTAGTGCCACGGAATTTATGCGTTCCGCTTCCGAATTATCAATAGAGCAGCAGGTTATGCTTTCTTCCATGAAAGACAAATATAAGGAACTGGACCGTGAGGGGTTGACTCGTACTGATAAGGTAATTCACCATATAGATACGGGTTCAGCCGCTCCTGTCAAGCAACGTTTCTATCCCTTATCTCCACCCATGCGAGCTATTGCTCACCGTGAACTAGACGAAATGCTACAAATGAACATCGTTGTCCCTTCTAAGAGTGCTTGGTCGTCACCCATGCTTTTAGTCCGTAAAAAGAACGGTTCCTATCGACTGTGTTTCGATGGCCGTAAATTAAATCAATTGACTAAAAAGGATGCGTACCCACTCCCTCGATTGGATGACATTTTATCTCATTTACAGGACGCTAGATTCCTGACCTCTATAGATCTTAAAAAAGCATTTTGGCAAGTTCCTCTCTCATCCTCATCTCGTGAAAAGACTGCATTTACTGTGCCTGGCAGAGGTCTCTTCGAGTATGTCGTTATGCCGTTTGGAATTTCCAACGCCCCTATCACTCAACAGCGATTAATGGACAACGTTTTTGGTTCATTGCTTGGTGAGAAGGTCTTTGTCTACCTTGACGACATAATCGTAGTTTCCAATACCTTTGCCGAACATTTAAGCCTTTTGCAACAAGTCTTTGAGAAATTGAAAGATGCTAACCTAACCGTTAACTTTGAAAAATGTGAATTTTGCAGATCCACATTAAAATTTTTAGGTCATGTTATTGACAAATCTGGTCTTCATACCGACCCTGACAAAGTTGAGGCTATAACTAAATTTGAACGTCCAACTACTGTTACTGGAGTAAAACGATTCCTTGGACTTATAGGATGGTATCGACGATTTATCCCTAATCTCTCCACCTTTTCTGCTCCCATTACTGAGTTAATTAAGGGACGGGTTAAACGTCAAACCATTACTTGGACTCCTAACGCTATTGAGTCATTTGAGAGTTTAAAGAAACTACTAGTTACCGCACCCGTTTTAGTTAGTCCCAACTTTGAAAAGAGATTTTTTATACACTGCGATTCTTCAGGTTACGGTTTGGGAAGTGTTTTGACACAGGGTGAAGGTGATGATGAGCGACCCATTGCGTATGCATCTAGAACCTTGAACAAGGCTGAGCGAAATTATTCGACGACGGAGCGTGAATGTTTAGCGGTCTTATTTGGTATCGAAAAGTTTCGACCATATGTTGAGGGTACTCAGTTTACAGTTGTGACCGATCATTATTCACTTTTATGGCTCATGAATATGAAAGATCCAGCCAATAAATTAGCCCGTTGGTCCGTTCGTCTTGCTCAACATTCTTTCGACATCCAGCATCGCAAAGGTCAATTGCATGTAGTTCCAGATGCCTTGTCCCGTGCTCCCTTGGAAGTCTCTTCATTAGTCTTAACTGATGATGACTTGGATCCCTGGTATCGGCGCATGCTGATCAACGTTAGAACAAATCCGCAACTTTATCCAGACTGGCGTATTGAGTCAGATCGTCTGTATAAGCTCATTACAAACAAACACGACGTTATTTCCAATTTGGTTGAATGGAAACAGATTATTCCTAAACCTCGTCGTAATGAAATTTTGAAAATGTGTCATGACGATCCTACGTCTGCACATTTAGGTACTTTAAAAACTTTTAATAAAATTCTGGAGCTTTATTACTGGCCTAAAATGCGTACTGACGTTGCTCGCTACGTGCGTCGTTGCTCTGTTTGTCTGGCTTCTAAAGCTTGCCAAGGCGCACGCTACGGACTAATGGGTAAAGAGAAAAAAGTCCGTTTTCCTTTTCAATGTCTTTCTATCGACCTAATGGGTCCATTTCCGCGTTCTGCAAAAGGTAATACAGTATTACTTGTAGTTTGTGACTGGTTCACGAAATTTGTATTAGTTAAACCATTACGAAAAGCTACGGCTAAGGCCATCTGTGAGTTTTTGGAAAATGAAGTATTCCTTCTATTTGGTACACCGATGATTTGCCAAGTCGATAATGGTCCCCAATTTACGGGAAAAGAATTTCAAGAACTAATGAACAACTACAAGATTTCACATGTGTGGAAAAATGCCAACTACCATCCACAAGTAAATTTTGTAGAGCGATATAATCGAGTCATTGGTACCGCTATTAGGTCTTATGTCAAGCGTGATCATCGTAGTTGGGATGTAGAAATTTTTAAGATAGCACATGCTTTAAGATCTGCTACCCACGAAGTTACGGGGTATACACCATCATTCTTGAATTTAGGTCGCACTGTTCCGATAAACGGAGACTATTACGGTCGCATCCAACAGTTTAAAGAGGATGATCTAACCCTTGCTAACCGTGAAAGCGTCGCGCATGATATGCGAAAGTTAAATGGAGTGTTTGAAGATGTTACTAAGCGATTGCATAATGCTTATATTAGGGGGGCTAAACATTACAACTTGCGCAAAAGATCCATCAATTTTCGAGTAGGTGACATAGTTTGGCGAAGAAATTTCGTACTTTCTAATGCTCCGAATAAAATTAGTAGTAAGCTATCTCCTAAGTATTTCAAGTGCAAGGTTCGCGAGGTTACAGGTCCATTAACTTATCGTTTAGTCAACGAGCGTGGTAAAGATGTAGGTGTCTATCATATTAAGGACTTAAAATCACATCCCGATGACGATGATGATCGAATATCCATTCAGGGTTAAAATCCACATTACATGGGCGGAGGTTGGGTAATGTTTGTCACAGGGGGGGTTCGATTACACCTTGAATCCTACATTTTATTAGTAATGTCGTCTCTTTTTGATCATGTTCCATCTCAGATCATATAAAACAGCCCGTAAGACATTCCATCAGTCTTACCATTTCCTTGGGGTCAACCAGTCCCGACCCACTTGCTTATCTGTGTTGACACTTATGGGGGCTAGCGGACTTCGTGCTTAGTGCAGGATCCAGGGGGACCGGTTGGTTGCTTTCTAGCGGGATGGACCACACCTGTACGCCCTGTCTAGGCTAGGCGTGCCTATGCACTGTTGCAGTGGGGTTGGTTCAATCTTAGTTGGGGGGTAGCCGGCTGGTTTTCCTCCTGTTACGGGCATGAAGGGTCGTTGGCCGTATTTTTGTCGACACATCGTTACCTATAGTCACATTCTAACAATGATCTCGGTTTTGAGAGAGAACCGAGTGAGTTTTTTACGTCTCTCAATGGCATATTGTCATTCCCCGGGGTACAACCTTTCTTCCATTCCTCAAAGATTGCTGTGTGCCCACTGCCTTTTCGTCTTGGGGGTGTGAGTCTGTTAGCTGGCTGTCCACGACGCGTTTTTTCCAACCATACGCGAGGACGGGCTATCGCTCATGTCATTGAGGCGGGGACGCATTGGCCATATTAGTCGTCTATCCTTCCCATAACCAGATCACTCCATAATTCCAATCACCTTATCTTCCTTTCCAATTTCCTTCCTTCGTTTTATCACATTGGGCACCTATTATTTATTTCCTGGGTGGGTCAAGGGTTTTATTTTTTTACTCCCTGGTTTTTACGTCATAATTAGTGCAGACCATCTAGCCACTAATTATTCCATCGGAATTTATTCCAACGATTCCGGAGAAGCTGTCAAAGTCTTGGTAGGACGATCTGTTGATCAAATATTCGTTTGATCAAATTATTTAATTATTTTGTTTATTTTGCAAAATACCATTTCCTTTGGGTTGAGAACCATGAGTGTCTCACACTGGAAAGTAGAATTTAGTTGAATATAATTTTTTTGTTTGACTATTCTCGAATGGATCCTATGTGACCCATTCCCAGGTTGATTATCAGACGTTTTTTTTGTCTTGATGTCCCTAAAGATTTTTTTGTATTCACTTTTTTCGGTGCAGGTCCAATGCGGGCTGCCCATTTTGTACTCATTGATTTTTATCTGAGACAAAATCATTTATACATTATGGTTTTCAGTAGCTATCATTAGCTCTACCAATTGGTTTTCGTTTCCACGGATTTAAGGCGACATTTAGTCCCATAGGTGAAAAACCATACAATTATTATTTTATTCTTAATCCTTTAGAGATTTTTTTATTTTATTTTTTTATTGAAATATTTTAAGCTCATTTTTTTACTTAGTAACGCTTAATATTTCTATCCTACCATTATTGCGACAAACTCTCTCCTCACTACAGTACGGTTTCTTCTGTAAATTCACAGTTCGTTGTAAATGTCAACTTCTTTATCTGATCTTTTTAGATCTTGGCCTGCGGCCAGATCGTTTAGTTGGGGGGTGTGTAACAAAATATGTTTATTTCGTTCCCAAATGTTAATTCATAACATTTAAATTATAAATTGTTACTCCAAGCGCCATCTCTTTACTCATTTTTGCAACGTACTTGATAGTACAGGATATAGACGCGCGCCGTTAAAAACTTAACTTTGGCTTGAGAGTGCGACAAGACAGTTCGATTTTTATTGATCGCGTGAAAATCAATAGTTTGTCAGTCGATTTTCGTTGCAAAATTAGTGATACGCAGTAGTAATTCCACCGTCATTACGGATTTCGTGAAAGCAGTGCGTAGCTATTTTGTTTTAGCCAGTTCAAGCATTTTTTGGAAAATATCTCGAACCATCATATTTTCGTTATCGAAGTACAAATTGGTACCAACCATAATTTTATTTGGTAACATTCGTCTGGTGACTATTTTGACAGCTGCTTTTATTTACATTTGGAAGTCGATTGTTATTGTCAATCGCGGCTTCAGTTTTTGTGATCAAATTGTACTGGACGATCACTTTGTTTTATTTGGATCGTCAACCTGTACCATACTGTCAACGCAGCGGAGTGCCGCCTGTCCATCTTCGTATCCGCCTGTCAAAACCTGCTCATCGAGTATTACGTCGGTGTACTGCAGTCCGAGGATCTTAGATTGGGAGCCATTGGAATTCAACACCAACCACTGCATTCCATACAAGGATTATTGCTGTCATCTCCATTGTGTGAACTCACGATTGATATCAAGGTGAGACAAATTTTATATTCTTGTGTGGATTTATTCTTGTGGTATTGTGGTAATTCATTACAGTCAATTATTTGTATTGACGGGCCTACCATTCTGGTGTCCCGTATTGTGTCACCTTTGACGTACCGTTGTCACCATCAGTTAACGTGCTTCTTGTTCTTGGCACGCCACTACCACGAGCGTTTGTAATTGTCGTAATCGTTTCAATTTTCATTAAAATTTTATTGTTAATTATTGTTTTATTTTTCGACGAAGCGTACCCTCGTATTTTTCAGCACAACGCAGAGTGGAAATTTCATTGGACTTACGACCCTCGCTTCCAGGCTATAGCGAGTTAGCTTATACCAACATCAGGGTTACCACGAATATAAGTAGGAGTTTTACTTCTGCGTGGTCTTGTTTGCCTTTCCAAACCGTTCTCTCATTAGGAACGGAAAGGAGGGTAAACATATCAGGTTGCGGACCGCTGCTCTACTGCTTCAGGTATTATTTCATTATATCGATCACTATTCATTATTGCAATATTATTAAGAACCGCAGTTGCAACAATCACTGCTAATGTCGTATTAACATTCGTTCTAAGTCCCATTGAGAGACAAGCAAATCGCCTCTTCCAAACACCAAATGTACGTTCAACACTATTTCTAGTTTGAATATGTGCAGCGTTGTAATTCAACTCCGGTTGTGTACTAGCGTTTAGTAAAGGCGTAAGAAGATGTGTTTGGCAACTGTAGGCACTATCCCCTAACAAATAACTGTTTGGAAATTTGTTTTCTTCAAACGAAGCACAAATTCTTGATGCATTAAATATTGTGCTATCGTGTGTCGATCCGCGCCAACGAGCATCGATATCCCGAATCATTAAATTGTGGTCACAGATGCATTGAACGTTTATTGAAAAGTAACCTTTTCTATTCCGAAATAACTCTGCGTCAGCTCCTCCTGGAGATATTATCGGAATATGACAGCCATCAATGCACCCTACCACATTCGGAAATCCTCTAATTGCATGAAAACCAGATTTAACATCCATAATTTCCTTTTCGTTACCAGGCATTTTTATAAAATGTGGCCGAAGTGTTGCTATCTCTTTAGTTATTTTTTGGATGATCCTACAAACTGTAGTCTTATGGACATTGCTGTCATCACCAATGAGAATTTGAAATGATCCTATAAAAATATAATTAATTGTACTTCAGCTGACATCATTTTAGATAATATTCACCTGTTGCATAAAAACGAAGGGCTATAAGAATTTCTTCCCCTACTGTTAATGTACTACTTCTTGTATATTGTTTTTCAAGCTTTTCATAAAGTACATCTATCAAGGAATTTACCGTTTCTTTGGACAAACGAAACCTGTTCCTAAATTCGGCATCATTGTATTTGTCGAATTGGTTTTCTCGTTGACGAAAATTTCTCGGCCGTTCTATTTGTGCAATTAGATCAAACATTTCTTCATCTGAAGATGATGAGGAACTTGAAAAATCCATTCTAAAATAATATGAAGTTAATGACAATAATAATAAATTACTTTTTAGTGTCGACTTACATTGTACAGTACAAAATATCAGTTTTTCTCAGAACACACCACGTTATATAAAAATATTATAATTCGTCTTTATTTATGGCACAAACAATAATTCGTAGTAATTTCTTAAATAGTTTTAAGCATATCAAGTAACACAAACCTTTGAACAATAATTTGTAAAAATCTGCGTACAATTATTATCAGCTGTTCACCTGTCATAATAAATTCGACAACATTGCGCATGTTCCAGAAGATAATCTATACATAAGTACCCAAAATTCGTCGGTCAACTTTAATCAGAAATTAGAGAATAACTTTCGCCATAGAAACTCAAAATCTACAGTTATACTATGATTAACCTTAATCATAATATAACTCGAGCTTCAGAAACCGGGCATTAGTGACGTTAATAAAATACTTGTTAAATAGATGTAGCAATCACAACCCAAACAGAATTAGCAGTAAAAATTGTCTTACCCAAGCACTCGGAAAGCTCACAAAATATCGGTGACAGGTACCCCAAATCCGCCTGGATGGATTGCACACGAGAATTGTTGTTGACTTGTCCGCTAAGCCTCGAACCACTAAGAAGGACTGCACGCTCTATGTGCTGATGTTCTCGCAGCGACCCCACGACTTGGCAACAGGACTATGGCTGGACTTTCCACCCCAAAGAGTTGTTCCAATAACTCTGGTCTTATTTGGTTCCAATAAAATCCAATTCCAATATCACGCAGTACGTTGGCTCGCTCGGCTAATTGGCGGGTCGTTCCACAACAAATATTACAGTTCGACGATAACAAAGGCAACGAACACGACGATCAGGACTCTTGCACGGGTTTAACAAAAGCGGGTGGATGTTAAATAAAATAGTTCGGTATAGCTTTTGTTGACAAAACTTGTCACCACTCAATCCCCCTAGAGGGCGCTAGAGCATGCGCAGATTGTAACCGGATGGAAAAGATAAACGAAGTACAAATAATGGTGGACGGCCAGATGTTTAAACGAAAAAATTAATACGGCAACCTCCGTATTCAAAAATATGTGCCAATCTCACCCTCGTGCACTCGACGTTGAAGTAGAATTAACTCGGTATACTAATTTATACTTGCACCCGCAATTAAATTAACTTTGATTACAACTGCACACACTTTTCGAACTACTCGCTAAGGTCTCCGGAACAAAAGTGAAGTTAATTAGCCAGCATGGCCGTCGTCATGCGCTCTCTACGAAAGACACGAAAAAATATGGGAGTGCTCAATAGATTTGAATGAAATAGGCAGTGGTCAACAAATTATTGTTGTAGGTTGATCGATAACGGATAGAATCTAAAAATCCGTTATACCACGGAGATCTTTCCTTCATGTCCGATTTTAAAATCCACAGTCTTTGTAAACAACATGAGCGTCTGCATAAGCATCTACTTCCGGATAACCTAATTTTAACGTCTGGCAAGTTTATGTATCACGATCAGAAATTACAAGAGCTGAAGAGTAATGGACATCGAGTTTTAATTTTTAGCCAATATGTGATAATGCTGAATGTTATGGAAGAATATTTGCAGATTAGACAACATCATTATTTACGTCTCGATGGCAACACTCCCGTCACTACCAGGCAAGAATTGATAGACCAATTTACAAACGACCCCGTTTGTAATTTCTTTCTCTTTCTCTGGCTTAATTTCTTCTCCGACACGCTCTTTAAATGAATCACTTATTTGAGAAACCAGATAAGTCCCATAAAGATAATTCTGAGATAATTAAAAAAAACTGTCTTAACTATTTTCAGTTGTCACTTTTTAAAAATTTTGTTATTAGTCAAGGTCAATGTGGAGTAGTTAAAGAGGTTTTTCACAATGAAGCAGAAATATTCGAAATGAAAGATGACAAAAAGTCCACTTTAAAAAATAGACATGTCGACTTTCTCAAATAAATTTTTTTGTTTTTTCAAATTTTATTCAAAAAAATTACAAAATAGTCATTAACATATTGAAAACATAATTTTATCGAGTCTCTGGCTCTAATTCACCATCAACAGTAGGCCATAAAAAGATTTCTTGGTAAAAACTTTTGATTTCCTTATTGTCAGGTAGATAACTTTCAAACTTTTTAATATTAACCATTTTTTTATTCTTAATAGGTAGTACTTTATTATTGGGGTAAGCCGGTTCTGTACAAAGAAGTTGGGTCTACTATGTTTTGTTCCAACAGGAAACTTATAATTCACTAATCCATCAATAAAGTGATATGCTGTAACCGTGCCTTTCAAGTTATTGTTGTAAGAGAACTGCATAAATGTCGATATGTTGAATGGGATTCTTTCACTACGTTGTCTTACACTTCAGGAATTTCTTTTATAAAATGTGGGCCACCAACTCTTAAAGTTTTTTATGATACTGTTATCATTCTCTATGAGTTGCACCGTAAACTGTTTTTTCTTACAGGCATTGATAAAGAGTTCAGTGTATTGCTTAAGGGTATAAACTCTATCATTTTTTAAAGGAATCTCTTAACTACCCCGGAGTCCCTGTCACATGGCAGGCATGAATGGCCACGTGTTCTTAAAACACAAGTCACAGCTGCGATTTTATTAGAGAAACCCTACAAATCTTGGATATATCGGGTTTTGAAAGTAAACACAATATTTAATGACGGATTTTGTCCAGACGAGTGCATGAATTTGTCTAGTTTATAAAGCAAACGATGCGTCTTGTTATTAAGAACAACGAATTTTTCGTAAAATGTCAAAATACGTCATATGTGGATATATCGGGTTTCTCAAATAAGTGATTCAAATGCTTCAATAAAAACTTCTTGAACAGCTTGGTCTTGCCTGTCCATCAATATGAAGGTGTTACATAAAGTTTTTGAAGGTATTAAAATAAATTTAACCTGTTGGATAAAAAGAAAGCTACAGGAAAAACCACATCTTGATTATCCCTAACCATCATAATTGTTACATCAAATTTTTTGTTATTCGTGCCATGTGTGCCGTCCATGCAAATAATCCTATTGTGATCTCTCGCTTCCATGCTCTTATTCATAAATGCCAATGCAAAATCCTTGGTTTCAAGTTTAGGATGATGGGTCGCCTAAAATAAACCATCACCAACCCAATATGTCCCGTTAAAAATAGGACCACTTTATATTTTATATTAAATGAAAACAGAATAATATTTGTTCAATATAATATTTTTATTTGCAAATGGTAACATTAGTGTACATGAAAAAAAATTTAAATCTAAATATTTATGACGGCCCATAAAACGCCCGAACCTTTTTCTTAATTCCTTTCATAAGGGTTTTTACACTCTCAACATCTATTGAAGCGGCAGCTTTATTGTATTTATTTTTGAAAATTGTAATGCTTGGGGCCGTATCTTTTGTTTTTTTAAGTTTTAGTTTAATTTGCGCCCAATATTTTTCAATTGGACGAAGTTCAGGACAGTTTGGAGGATTAGCATCTTTCGGCACAATATTCACACAATTTTGTTCATAAAATTCTAAACACTTTTTGCTGTAATGACAGGTAGCCAAATCAGGCCAGAACAAAGGTGGCGTGCCATGAGATCTCAAAAAGGGTAATAAACGTTTCTTCAAACATTCTTCTAAATAAATTTCACCATTTATAGTTCCCGCTGTTATGAAAGGTGAAGATTTTAAGCCACAAGAACAGATGGCTTGCCAAATCAGATACTTTTTGGGAAATTTCGATACCTTTTGTGATTTATAACGTTCATGGACTTGTCCTCTACCTTCCGCAACGTAAAATTCCTGTCCAGGTAGCTGCTGAAAATCCGCTTTGACATACGTCTCGTTGTCCATTACAACACACGAATGGTTTGTTAAAAAATTTAGATATAACTTTCGCGCTCTAATTTTAGCGGTTAATTGTTGTTTCTCCGATCGATTTGCCACTTTCTGCACTTTAAAACTTCTTAATCCAGCACGCCCTTTTATTCGTTGCACAGTAGATTTCGATGTTTGAGCTTTATCTGCCATATCTCTTACAGAAGTGTTGGGTTTTCGCTTGAATGCTTTAATCACTTGGTTTTGTAAATTTTGATCAAACGAACCAAGTTTTCTTCCAGAACCACTTTTTGTAAACGAACCAGCATCTTTTTTAAACTTAAAGAGCACACGTTGAACAAGTGATCTTAGCAATTTTAAAGATTTCGCAATTTGTCTTTGCGATATTTGCGAATTATTAACATATTCGTTAATAATTAAATTACGCTTTGCCACTTGCTTGCCTTCTATATCTTTTCACACTAAAAACTCGACTACAAATAAAATGGTACGCTCTTTACAACTTATTTTTAACCCAACAGTAATAAAATTTTAATGGTTGTCATAAAACTTCTACTTAAATCATATAATTGAAAGTGGTCCTATTTTTAACGGGACAGTCTTTATATATTACTATTTTACCACCACCGCACCACACAAATATACAACAAAATATTACAATAACTAATTATTCACTGCACTCTCCCTTATTCCACAATATGAAAGCACTCCACCAAGCAATGCAATAATAATAAGCATGCAAAAGCATTGCCTCGACATTTTTTTAGCGGGACAGTCGACCTAAAGGGGTTTTGGCTATTCAATATCAGATAGCACTACTATATTTTATTTCAGCAGTTAGTAATTTGAAAAGTTTGTAACTTTGCTTTATGGGGAATTTAGTATGGGATTTTTAAAATTGTTAAATTTAAATTTTATTTACTATTTATTAATTAAAATCAATATTTTATCGCATATTATGTTACATAACACATCAAGTTTATAATAGAACAATAGAATTACTTTGTGAAATACCCTTAAATTAAATTAATTTAAATTTGACACTTCTAAGAAATCACAATTCTTCGCAATAAAATATGATTGAATGATGATGATTGATGAAATAAAACTAGTAGCAGAGTAAATCTTATGTTTTATTGCGAAGAAGTACCTAAATTGTATCCCTTATTGATCAGACTTCACCTTAGCATAATATATTTGTAAAGAAACTATGATTTCCGAAGTAAATTTAAATTCAAATTTTCAAACAAAATTTAATTGTAGTTAAATTGGAAATGAGTAGGCAACCCATATGGTTAATTATTTGGTATTTATTTTCAAAACTATTTGTAAACACCTCATTATTTTAAATATCACCGTAGGAAGGGCAAATTAGGTACGCTACATATTTTAACACTGAAATGAGCTCAAATTTTGTTATTTAAGTATTTCCCTTATTGATCAGACTTCATCTTAGCATAATATATTTCTAAAGAAACTATCATTTCTGAAGTAAATTTAAATTCAAATTTTCAAACAAAATTTAATTGTAGTTAAATTGGAAATGAGTAGGCAACCCATATGGTTAATTATTTGGTATTTATTTTCAAAACTATTTGTAAACACCTCATTATTTTAAATATCACCGTAGGAAGGGCAAATTAGGTACGCTACATATTTTAACACTGAAATAAGCTCAAATTTTGTATTTTAAGTATTTATGCTTTTCTAAATGATATCTACAATAAAGCTTATATTTACACAAGTAAATATTTACAATTTGAAGTAAATTGACAGATACAATTTATTGGTATAAATTATGTCGAGTACTATTCCTTCGGTTTCAAGCATTTTCACACATTCGGATACAATCTCCAGGGGGGGGGGGCCCTGAGAACGCAGAATTATACCGAAATCGCATTAAATGCGATTAAATCTTTACAAAACTTTACAAATTAGTTGTCAAGTATACCATCTGGTATGAAAAAATATAAATAAAATAACTAAGTAAATTTACTCGTCTAGTAAATTTACTGTACAAGTAAATTTATTCATGCTTTACAATAACGGACCTTAATTGGCGACCTTATCATTGGCACACGTGTCACGGATTAATTTATATCTGTATTGCATAAATGAATATAAATGCTGCGGAGTACGATCAAAAAATTCGGAGTGGTATTTCTCTATAAATTCTTGGAATTCTTTTTTAGAGGGCATGGTATGACTTTTAATTTTCTTCTTAAATGTCATCGTCAAAAGCTCAATTTCGCGTCTCGTATATTTTCTTTTTCTTTTATTTTTCCTCGTTCTTACGGGAGACCGTAATTCATCTATAATTTCGTGTATAGTATGTTTACGTTTTATTGGCGTCTTGGTTTTAACACCTGCAATAAAACAAAAATAAATAAACATATAAAAATAAAAAAACAAAATAAATACCAAATGAGCAAGATCCAATATTCCTACGAGGTTTTCTCAATATTTTCGTATATAACAACGCTCCAATGACATGATTACCAGTCAAAACTAATTCGCCGCTTAGCTGACCTGGCGATAAACACCAGCGAACATTCACATTCAGAATTTTACCATCGGGTATGCTGATATAGCATGGTGTATTTTTGTCATCAAATTCTGAAAACGAAAATTTTAGAACAAAGCAACGAATGGAATAATTTACTTACTACATAAGTGCTGTTCAGGTGTATTCTGATCTGCTATTATGAACGATACAAATTGCCTATTCAATAAGTTGGCGCAATTACCATCAACATCGTATAGGTCCTTTTGCGGCTTATCTAGTTCATCAAATAACACAGTGTACTGTCCATAATGCAAACTCTTTGTCACTGTTAATATTGCAGTCGAGTTCTCGATTAAAATATTTGCTTTATGTTCTTGTCCAGTTTGTTCTGTATCGACTAGTTGATGAGAAACAGTCTCTGCATCATGATGTAATGATGGGGCTTCTTCGCCTGTGCCGTCGGTAAAAATGTCCTCCTCAAAGACATGCTGATCTCCATGAACAAGCGCAATGGTGTCCATTACTTTCAGATTGCTTTCTTCGTTAGAATCTGCACTTACCGTTGCACCAAATAAATCTCTTCTTGCACATTCGACATCGTTTTGATTT
The DNA here is from genome assembly GCA_932274525.1 of Podabrus alpinus. NCBI lineage: Eukaryota > Metazoa > Arthropoda > Insecta > Coleoptera > Cantharidae > Podabrus > Podabrus alpinus. The sequence continues at coordinate 70,596,133 of OW026452.1, forward strand.
TTGCTTAAACGTTGCGGTGGGAATGAAATGGACGAAGAAGGGGAAGAACTTATATCATCGTTTCCTGCTTGCCATTCCGAACCCGAATCTTCAAATAGATCTTCGTTTTCCATCACAAACAATTCTAAAAAAAAGATTAAAAACATAAAAATAAATCATTACTTTCATAAATTACTTTAAATGAGGGTAGTAACTAATGGGGGATTAAAGAGTTCGATTACCCCCCCCCCCCCCGAAATGCCGACGACGGACGTCGGCATTTTTTGCATTTTAGTCCAGGCAACGAAGCCGAAAAATTGGCTCCAGCTTGCAAAAAAATCCGGGCAAGCTAAATTTTGGCAGAGATGTACTTGCTGTACGATACGATACATTAAAGCAACGACAAATAATTCATTACAAAATATTAACTGTAGTACGGTACTGTAGGTACATTAAAATAACGACAAATAATTAATTACAAAATATTGACTTTTGGACGCAAACATTCGATTAAACATAGTAATTCAACACTTACACTAGAAAGTTAGATTCTGAGACAGGTCATTCCAAAACCATATTGCAAACAAGTACGTCAAGCGACACTTCCTTTACAATATTCGACATCGAATAATTAACTTGGATAGCTAGTAGGAACTAGGAATTTCATTGACGTGTTGTCCTCTTTCCTAGCCAGCGAATGGTTTAGCTGTCCAAGATTACACGATGTCCTGATAAATAATTGAATTTCAATTTGTGAAGCAATGATAACTTCGAGATAAATGTTCCCCAAAACACCTCGTCGGTGTCAAGTAAAAATCTGCAAAATCTTACATTAATTAATCGAAAATATTAGTAATTCAACACTTACACTAGAAATAAGTTAGATTCTGAGACAGGTCATTCCAAAACCATATTGCAAACAAGTACGTCAAGCGACACTTCCTTTACAATATTCGACATCGAATAATTAACTTGGATAGCTACAACGGCCAACGCCTCAAAATTCAATCGACTCTCCGTGTTGAACTGGAACTAGGAATTTCATTGACGTGTTGTCCTCTTTCCTAGCCAGCGAATGGTTTAGCTGTCCAAGATTACACGATGTCCTGATAAATAATTGAATTTCAATTTGTGAAGCAATGATAACTTCGAGATAAATGTTCCCCAAAACACCTCGTCGGTGTCAAGTAAAAATCTGCAAAATCTTACATTAATTAATCGAAAATATTAGTAATTCAACACTTACACTAGAAATAAGTTAGATTCTGAGACAGGTCATTCCAAAACCATATTGCAAACAAGTACGTCAAGCGACACTTCCTTTACAATATTAGACATCGAATAATTAACTTGGATAGCTACAACGGCCAACGCCTCAAAATTCAATCGACTCTCCGTGTTGAACTGGAACTAGGAATTTCATTGACGTGTTGTCCTCTTTCCTAGCCAGCGAATGGTTTAGCTGTCCAAGATTACACGATGTCCTGATAAATAATTGAATTTCAATTTGTGAAGCAATGATAACTTCGAGATAAATGTTCCACAAAACACCTCGTCGGTGTCAAGTAAAAATCTGTTGTGGAAAAATGCTAATTTTGATTAAACATTAAACTCGGTACGGTACTGCACTTTAAAATGATGACAACTCTTAAATGAAGTAGCAATGCAAAACGTCATGATTTTTCTTTGCAAGATACAAAGGTTTTGCAAACCTTGCAAAAACATGCAACGTGTTTGAACTTCGCAATATTACGTAATACACAACATGGTTGCATGGATAAAAAATGATAACAATATCATATTTTACGTTAAAAAATTAAAAATAATACAAAGTTACGTTAATTAAGCACATAACTGATTTTTACAACGCAATATCCAGGAGTTATTGAATAAAATTCACATAACTGATTTTGTAGGAATGTAGAGCTTGTTAAAATCTGTCATTTAAGTATAAAAAGTAAAAATTTGAAAATCTTCCACTAGCAGATTTTTACTTGACAACGAAATTAATTTAGTACGATACGTCACGAAATGTTCAAATAATAACAATGATTATCTTAAGCCGTGGCGTCATAAATAATTAAACGATAAATGTTCGATAATAACGATCTTTAATTGAAGCCGTGACGTTATAAATCTTTAAACGAAAAAAAGTTTGTAATTAACTTACTCTATCAATGATTCACAAAAAACAAATTATAATAATTCATACGTGTACTTACGTATGAACAACGAATTGGAATGAGGTCGTCACACCCAACACATGCACCCAAGCGCACCGATTCGATACAAACTGGTCATCATCACGTGCAAGTAGATAAATATTTTGTTGCTACGTCAACCTAGGATATTATCTGCCCTATGTAATTTATAGAACGTAACCGCAAAATCATTTTTATGTTTATATAAACACCCACATACGGAAATTTTTTAGCGAGAATGATCCAAGGTCAATCTTTACGACGTTTTTTTATAAAATAGCTTTGTAGCTTCCTAAAATAAAATAATTTATGTACTATGCTTTAGTGCATAAATTAAAAAATCCTTACGGATTAATGATTTTGATAAACCCTAATTTTTAAGGGGTCGTTTGTAATTTTAAATTAAATTCATACGATTACAGTGTGGTTAAACAGCTTTCTTTTTGTTTTTAAAATTACCGTGGATTATTTTTCATTTGACCTTATAACGAAATTATTATTAAATTCTAGTATTTACAAACTAATTTCTAGGTAATTAATTATACTTAAGCAAATTGGGTGTAAATTTAGTACCTACTCTTTCAGCAAATTTTGTGCGCGTATGGTTTTAAAGTTATAAGTTAGTAGGTATAACCATTTTAATGGTACGGATGCTAGTTTATAATAAAACGCAGTTTTATGCCATAATGCCACCAAAAAAAAATAAGTACATCAGAATTTGCGTAATTTATGTGCAAAATGCACATCCATATCAATCTCTAAAGTTTAACTTTGAACTCTGCGGAAGTGAGCAAGTTTCGTAAGCTCCGAGCATGTTGCGCGTGGGAATTTTCAGTTTAATTCGATTTCATAAAAATTTTCTCTAATTTTTTGAGGTTTATAATGAAGTCAAAATATATACTAATATCAGGAACCTAGATATTGCCTTAAATTTTAAAAAATTACTGACATCTTGGATTTTCATTTTTTTCAGTTTTTGTGGTAGGTACATTTTCCTTTTTTTATGCGTTCCTTTTTTTATGAGTAAGTAAATATAAATTTTATTTTATTTTTATTAGCTAGGAAGAAGTACCACATGTGCATGCCTCGACCTTGTAGATTCCACGATAGCACATTCGCACAGTGAATGTGTTACGTCTTATATAAACACCCACATACGGAAATTTTTTAGCGAGCATTATCCAAGGTCAATCTTTACGACGTTTTTTTATAAAATAGCTTTGTAGTTTCCTAAGGGGCCGTCCATTAATTACGTAAGGATGATTTTTGTAATTTTGGACCCCCCCCGCCACGTAAGGGTACGTAAGATTGTGGCAACCCCCCCCACATCTTACGTAAGGATTATTTAAAAGAAAATTAATTTTGACCCCCCTCTCCACCACTTATATTTATAAAATATGAATAATAATATATTATACTAGCTGGCACAGTCGGCCTACCAGCCCCCTTTAGCCGTCTAGACCGCGTGGGATGTGGTTGTTCGGCCTTCGGCCTCACTCAAGAGTATCGCAAGCATACGTGTAGACCGTGGTTTTTCGGCCTTCGGCCTCACCCCAAGGTTCTAAAGTAGCCTATGTTTTTCGTAGCATTGTAAATAACTTCTACACCAAATTTGGTTAAGATTGGTCAAATAGAAACGTAAAGCACGTGCACGCGTATTTGCATTGTCGATCGGTTGACAGCTTGACAGCATTCATTATTGTTTTTTAAGTTGATTTTGAGTAGCCTGCCTTCCTTTAAGGAATCTCGATAATCCATTCATGCGCGTCCCACAGGGACGCGCATGAATGGATTATCGAGATTCCTTAAAGGAAGGCAGGCTACTCAAAATCAACTTTCCTCTCCTTTGCGAATTTTTGCACTATTTCAATACAAAAACATGCGCAGAGACCTACATAATAACTGTGCCAAATTTGGTTCCGATCGGTCAAACGGTTTAGGAGTCTATAGGGAACATACATACACACTTACATCAATTTTTATATTTTTAGATAGATAATAATAAATACAAAAATTTAAATTAAATTTTTATTTACATAGATGAAAAATCGTTCGTCAAGATCACCAAAGTTTGATGCCATTTTCTATAATTCACACTATTATGCCACTATGTTTAATGATTTTTAAGTACTATATATTTCAATATAATATGATATTTCCATTATACCTGGATATAATTACCAACATAAAAAGAAAAAGTTATATTAGATTGTTAAATTTAATTTAAAAAAATATTTTAAGAAACTTACGTAAGGAATACGTCGGACCCCCTACGTAAGAGTCCGTAAGATATCCAATACCCCCTCCCCCCCAAAAAACCCTTACGTAATTAATGGATGACCCCTAAACTAAAAAATAAAATAATTTATGTACTATGCTTTTAAAATGTTTTACTGCATAAATTACGGATTAATGATTTTGATAAAAAATAGTATTAACTACAAGCCGATCCTAATTTTTAAGGGGTCGTTTGTAATTTTAAATTACAGATAATTAATTCCATGTGGTTAGACTTTGTAAATTGTACTAAAAAAAAAAGCGCGTTGTGAGGGAATCGAACCGACCACCTACAAATTAGTAAGCCGACGCTTTTCCGACTGAGCCATGACGTTATATTAATTTCATGTGATTACAATATGTAGTTAAAGAACTTTCTTTTTGTTTTTAAAATTACCGTGGATTATTTTTCATTTGACCTTATAACGAAATTATTATTAAATTCTAGTATTTACAAACTAATTTCTAGGTAATTAATTATACTTAAGCAAATTGGGTGTAAATTTAGTACCTACTCTTTCAGCAAATTTTGTGCGCGTATGGTTTTAAAGTTATAAGTTAGTATAACCATTTTAATGGTACGGATGCTAGTTTATAATAAAACGCAGTTTTATGCCATAATGCCACAAAAAAAAAATAAGTACATCAGAATTTGTGTAATTTATGTGTAAAATGCACATCCATATCAATCTCTAAAGTTTAACTTTTTGAACTCTGCGGAAGTGAGCAAGTTTCGTAAGCGCCGAGCATGTTGCGCGTGGGAATTTTCAATTTAATTCGATTTCATAAAGATTTTCTCTAATTTTTTGAGGTTTATAATGAAGTCAAAATATATACTAATATGAGTAACCTAATATTGCGTTAAATTTTAAAAAATTATTGACATCTTGGATTTGGATTCCGCATCTCAATGGTTAAGCGAAGAAATTTCTAAGCACTATGTTAGATTTAAATTATTGAAGTTGTCTTCTAGATATCAAAATCCCAAATTTTACAAATTATGAATTACGTTTTTCTAGAATGCGCAGTGCGAGATGTGATGTAGGTACTATGCTTTTAAAATGTTTTACTGCATAAATTAAAAAATCGTTACGGATTAATGATTTTGATAAATACTATTAAATTACCCTAATTTTTAAGGGGTCGTTTGTAATTTTAAATTACAGATAATTAATTCCATTAGTCCGGTCAAATTAGACCAAAAAATAGGAGTGAGGTTGCAATAATTCGCACCCAGCTGAAAATTGGTAGGATTATTCAAAACACCATCATAAATGAAATCTAAAAAGTGCTCATCGATCCGACGCCTGGAAAAAAATTTATTCGGGGTCAAAGGTCACTAAAACGGGTTTTTCGTGATTTTCAGCAAAACGGTAAGTTTTACCATAAAATTATCCCATTCAAGAATTGTAGATCAGATAATTATCTATAAAAAATGTCTAAATACTTTTTTTCCTAAGAGCCACCGTTTTTGAGATATAACGATTCGAAAAGTTGAAAGAGTTGTAATCGTCATAATATGGGGTCCGTTACTTTGGCCCCCCCGGTTAATATTTTTACCCAAAAACCTAGCACTGGGATCCTTAGAGCTAGCACCAGCTAGCACCCAAATATTAAAGCTAGCACCATTACAGTATTTTCACAAATCGACTTTGAAACCGGGGGGGGGGGGCAAAGTAACGCTAGCCCCCCCCCCCCACGGTTAATATTTTTACCCATAAACCTAGCACTGGGATACTTAGAGCTAGCACCAGCTAGCACCCAAATATGAAAGCTGGCACCATTATAGTTTTTCCACAAATTCATTTTATTTATTTGCACCTAAATGACGATTACAACTCTTTCAACTTTTCGAATCGTTATATCTCAAAAACGGTGACTCTTAGGAAAAAAAGTATTTAGACATTTTTTATAGATAATTATCTGATCTACAATTTTTGAATGGAATAATTTTATGATAAAACTTACCGTTTTGCTGAAAATCGCGAAAAACCCGTGTTTGTGACCTTTGACCCCGAATAAATTTTTTTCCAGGCGTCGGATCGATGAGGACTTTTTAGATTTCATTTATGATGGTGTTTTGAACAATCCTACCAATTTTCAGCTGGGTGCGAATTATTGCAACCTCGGATGTCTAAATTGACCGGACTACATGTGCTTAGACTTTGAAAGTTGTACTAAAAAAAAGCGCGTTGTGAGGGAATCGAACCCACGACCTACAAATTAGTAAGCCGACGCTTTTCCGACTAAGCCATGACGTTATAATAATTTCATATGATTACTACAGTAAGTAGTTAAAGAGCTTTTTTTTGTTTTTAAAATTACCGTGGATTATTTTTCATTTGACCTTATAACGAAATTATTATTAAATTCTAGTATTTACAAACTAATTTCTAGGTAATTAATTATACTTAAGCAAATTGGGTGTAAATTTAGTACCTACTCTTTCAGCAAATTTTGTGCGCGTATGGTTTTAAAGTTATAAGTTAGTATAACCATTTTAATGGTACGGATGCTAGTTTATAATAAAACGCAGTACCCCGCACCAAGAAGCTAGTAATCCATAATGCCACCAAAAAAAATAAGTACATCAGAATTTGTGTAATTTATGTGCACAATGCACATCCATATCAATCTCTAAAGTTTAACTTTGAACCCTGCGGAAGTGAGCAAGTTTCGTAAGCTCCGAGCATGTTGCGCGTGGGAATTTTCAATTTTAATTCGATTTCATAAAGATTTTCTCTAATTTTTGAGGTTTATAATGAAGTCAAAATATATACTAATATGAGTAACCTAGATATTGCCTTAAATTTTAAAAAATTACTGACATCTTGGATTTTCATTTTTGTCATTTTTTGTGGTACATTTTCCTTTTTTATGCGTTCCTTTTTTTATGAGTAAGTAAATATAAATTTTATTTTATTTAGCCCGATTAAATTTTGTAGTCTTTTTTCTTATTGTTGCAGAAAATTCGGTTTTTATTAGCTAGGAAGAAGTACCAGATGTGCATGTCTATACGTCTTATATAAACACCCACATACATACGTAAATGCAGTAGAATAATGAATTCTTTTAACGATAATAATTATCCAAGGTCAATCTTTAAGTGAATTTCTGTCATATAAAATTAATTTATTTTTATTTCCAATAAAAATCTAAAATTTTACGATTCACTACAATCACTTATACGAAACTGCAAAAATATTAAAAAATATAACTTAAAAATTTATTTTGACGAGTAGAAAATAGTCCATTCTTTTGTGCGTTCATTGTGCAGTGCATAAACAAACCTTTGATAATCCCCACCACGTGATTAACGTTGGTTACTGCATGAAGCTCCTACTATAAGCACATAAGCCGTAATTACTCCAAATATTTCCTTGCAAATAATTGCATTGTAAGTTGTTTTTTTTGTGTGATTGATTTTTAATATTTTATTTTAAAAATTAACAGAGGTACTGAAATGTAAAAGTAATGTAAAAAATGTAAATAGTGACAGAAAATTCCAAGTCATTTGTATCTTGTATGTATCCAAGTATGGTGGCCCTTCAGGTGTTAAATTAGGTACTTAATGAAAGAAAAATAATGGTCGACGGAGCGTATCGCAGGGCAATTGCTGGATAAATTAGGGGTTTCAAACGATTTTTTTACAAAAATTTTTGCATTTTTTGGTAGTCGATAACTAATAAGCTGCGTCAGCGAAATGCCATACTTTTGTGGTGGGGCTGGAAAAGGCTACCTTTCCAAAATTTCCTAAAACTTCAGCGTGTCGGCGAACATCAAATCATAATGATAGCGAGATAAACGATTAATTGCTTTTGTGTTTAAAGTGTCAACATGCACTATACCAAGTATTTGCTATACCTTCGATAAAATATTTTTTCTTTATACGTCTCCAAGTTATGATTTTATAATAGGTTTGTTTCATCGACGAGTTCTCGTTAGTTCTAGTTGGTTCTAGAGCTATGCGCATGCTCTTTAACTAAAATCTGTTTTAACTAAAATCTTAACAGATTTTAGTTAAAGAGCATGCGCATAATTCTAGAACTAACGAGAACTCGTCGATGAAACAAGCCTAATGTGTCGCTTAGAAAACACGATGTCGAGGTAATACTTTAAAACGATTCGGTGAGGTCGCGTTAGGTGAAAAAAGGTCGACTTAATGATGTCGACCTAATGATGTTGACTTATTGATGCTTCTAGGCCGAGTTAAACTTTTAGGGTCAACTAGGAACTTCTTAATGATTTAAAATTATTTATTCCGATCGTTACCTTACGATTTATTACTAAACAAATATCTGGCACATATTCCAAATCATTTAATATAATGGCACCTTTCCAAAATTTCCTAGAACTGCAGCGGGTCATCGAACATCAAATCATAATTGTAGTGATGTGAGACACTATAAACAGCGTGGCAAGAACCACAGCAGAGAGGTTATATGTATAAAGGTTATAAGGTTAAAATAAGCACGTGAAATAAATAGAATATTAAATTGAATTATTGTTTATTATAAAGAATCTACAATTGGCGACGAGGATGGGATGTTACGGAATAAATTACCACAAATCGCAACAAGGAACTTAGAAGATGAAGAAGTAAGAGAGAAGGACTTTGAACAAAAAGAAAAAAGTAGAATTTATGTAGATCAGAAAAGACATTCGAAAATAAGTGAACTAAAAACAGGAGATAGGGTATTGGTAAAACAAGCAACACAAAATAAATTAACAACAACGTTTGGAGATGAGAAATGTGAAGTGTTACGAAAGAAAGGAAATGAAGTAACTTTGGAATCACAAAAAGGCAAAGTGTTTAAAAGAAATTCTAGTTATGTGAAGAAATATCAAGAACCAGAAGTTCAGTTTATTATGCATGTAAGGTTTGTTTTAAAAGAAGGAAAAAATGTAGTGATGTGAGACACTATAAACAGCGTAGCAAGAACCACAGCAGAGAGGTTATATTATGTATAAAGGTTATAAGGTTATAATAAGCACGTGAAATAAATAGAATATTAAATTGAATTATTGTTTATTATAAAGAATCTACAATAATGATAGCGAGATTAACGATTAATTGCTTGTGATAAAAGTGTAAACAGGCACTATACTGTCGACGACAATAGTTTTTTCTTACAACGTCCCCAAGTTATGATTTTATAATGTGTCGCTTAGAAAACACGATGTCGAGGTAATACTTTAAAACGATACGGTGAGGTCTCGTTAGGTGGAAAAAGGTCGACTTAATACAACGTCCACAAGTTATGATTTTATAATGTGTCGCTTTGAAACACGCGGTCGAGGTAATACTTTAAAACGATTCGGTGAGGTCGCGTTAGGTGAAAAAAGGTCGACCTAATGATGTCGACCTAATGATGCTTCTAGGTCGAGGTAAACTTTTAGGGTCAACTAGGAACTTCTTAATGATTTAAAATTATTTATTCCGATCTTTACTTTACGATTTATTACTAAACAATATCTGGCACATATTCCAAATCATTTAATATAATGGCACCTTTCCAAAATTTCCTAGAACTGCAGCGGGTCATCGAACATCAAGTCATAATGATAGCGAGATTAACGATTAATTGCTTTTGTGATTAAAGTGTAAACAGGCACTATACCGTCGACGACAATAGCTTTTCTTACAACGTCCCCAAGTTATGATTTTATAATGTGTCGCTTTGAAACACGCGGTCGAGGTAATACTTTAAAACGATTCGGTGAGGTCGCGTTAGGTGAAAAAAGGTCGACCTAATGATGTCGACCTAATGATGCTTCTAGGTCGAGGTAAACTTTTAGGGTCAACTAGGAACTTCTTAATGATTTAAAATTATTTATTCCGATCTTTACTTTACGATTTATTACTAAACAATATCTGGCACATATTCAAAATCATTTAATATAATGGCACCTTTCCAAAATTTCCTAGAACTGCAGCGGGTCATCGAACATCAAATCATAATGATAGCGAGATTAACGATTAATTGCTTTTGTGATTAAAGTGTAAACAGGCACTATACTGTCGACGACAATAGCTTTTCTTACAACGTCCCTAAGTTATGATTTTATAATGTGTCGCTTTGAAACACGCGGTCGAGGTAATACTTTAAAACGATTCGGTGAGGTCGCGTTAGGTGAAAAAAGGTCGACTTAATGATGTCGACTTAATGATGTCGACCTAATGATGTCGACCTAATGATGCTTCTACGTCGAGTTAAACTTTTAGGATCAACTAGGAACTTCTTAATGTTTTGCAGTTATTTATTCCGATCTTTACTTTACGATTTATATAATGGCACCTTTCCAAAATTTCCTAGAACTTCAGTGGGTCGGCGAACGGCAAAACATAGTGCTAGCGAGGTTACCGATGAATTAGTAGATCTTCGATAATTACAAAAAATGTAATCTAAGATTACGTCAATCACACATGAAACGTGATCAACAACCAGTGGCCACCTAGTTGTTATACACAAACTCCGGCTACCGTAATGGCAGAAATAAATATAAATTGAGTGCAATGTTGCTCCCTCTTGATGTGCAAATGTGCAGGTCGGCCTAATTTTATAGCACTAGTTCGTCGTTCATGTCGTTTAGGTCTACTCGACGGTGAATTTTGGTCGAGTTTTGGTCGAGGTAAAGATGCAAATTAGTACCATTTTCCGCACTAAGTAGGCGTTGGTGCTTATAAAATAAAACACCTAATAATTACCAATTTTTTTAAATTAAAAATGCATAATTTTTTTCCATTTGAAATCCATTCTTGTACTTTCATTGCTACAGCTACCATATCATCAGGATCTCTTCGCTTTTATATTTTAATTCTTTTTCGAAGTTGGTCAAATCTTGTTTATTTAATAAATTAATACGCTGCAAGTTATTGTCCTTTAATTTTCTTGCATCTTGAATAATCCTTTCTGTCGATACTCCAGCTTTCATCTGTTCAGCAATTCCATTTGCTTCTTTAACTGTTAAGCGTTGATTTCTAAATGCATCCTCATCATGTCCTACGTGCGTTTTAATGAAATCAACGTTAACTTCACCTAAAAAATTGTAACGCCAATAATGTATTGCCTATAAAGAGAAAAACAACGGAAGGTTACCATTAATGTTGCGATAAGCTATTATTCGCGAAGGACAAATGCATCCTGCGATTTATACACATGAATTGGGGCATATAAAAATTCATGAAGCTGCGTAGAAAAGATGTAAAATGGTTAGTTTTATTTAAAACTTGAAAAGATTGGAATATTTTCTGAGCTCTCACAAGCTATATCGTCGCCGTTAAGTCAAAACCGCGTATCTCAAAAACTAAAAGTTTCAGGAAATAAAAAAAACTTATTAACTTTGTAATTTTAAACATTTTTTAAACTGTTTCGCAGGATGTTATACTAGGAGAAAAAACACAGTATAGCGCTACATTCTAATTTATTTCTTTATTTTTGAACTTATTTTGTAAAAAAATATTAAGATACGAGTTTTTCGTATTGTGGTAATCCGATAAAACGGTTTAATAAAATCCCACTCGATTATTCCAATGTAATCGATTGGAACGTTCTCCTTTCGTTTTCGCTGCCACCATCCGATCTTCGATACAGGGAGATCGACAGAACCCTTTTTGATTACTTACTCGATTGCTTAATTTGTAGCGGAAGCGGCTTCCTTCTGAGGTCGGAGGGAATTAGGTATGACAACGACTTTACTCACAGAGACAAAATACCACAACAGAGTTCCTGGTATAAATTAGTTTATTAAATATCTAATAAATTTATGGACGTACATTAACCTAATTACTAACAATGTGACATGTACCGAATAGTAACCATTAAATTAGATTCAGGTGTCAATGTTAAAACTTCTAAATACCTTTTTGAATGAAAAATAGGTGAGGATCCCTCTACCTGAACTTAACGGTGGTGTCCCTTGACTCTTTTATTGGGATTGAATCAAATCAAAAAGACTCTATTCATATTAATATTTACATTGTTTACAGCTTTTTGTATATCACATTTCACTTAAAACTAGATAATTAACAAAAGATAGAACAAAATAATTACTTGATATTTATTAACCTGTTCCTATCCCAAAGTGGGATTAATCAGGTTACAATTGATAATAAATTTATTCTGATATATTGTTGGGTGAATCATAGGAGGAAAAAACGAGTGGAAAACCTCCGTCGCCATGGTTAAAAAGAAAAGAAAGTAAAATACTGAAATTTTAATTGAAAAGTTTGAATGTAAACAAAATGCAAACGAAATTTCAAGTAGACAGGGATGGAAAATATGTTAGTATGTCATGAAAAAGATAGAAAGTGGGTCAGGTAGCGGGTTGGAATGTTCGGTGCACCCGAATTGCACCACGAAAAGATTAGTTCACAAATCTCCTACCCGAATTGCACCACCGTAATTTCAGGTAAACACCTCACCAAGGGTCGGTCGTCCGAATTGCACCACCTCTATTGTAATATTTTAGGTAAGGTGGTTTTATTGTTAAAAGTTAAAGCACAATGCTGGAGTTTAACCTGATGCCTCCTACATGTAACATCGATTATTTTTTGTTTTAACGCGATTTTTTGGGGGTTAAACGTAATAGATAACTGCCGCATACCGCGACTATACTTTTTAATGCTATTTCGAGGGTCTCTCACATCCCGGTTGCATTTATCCCGGTTTTCTTGATCGGTGGCGCTTCTCGTATGTTTAGCCTAGTAACCAGAGTCAAAACCGCTCTGGAGGGGTGCAACCCGGAGCGGAGCGGAGGGGCGCCCCGGAAGAGTAGGTTTTGACGATGGATTACCCTCCTTATCGAATGCACACCCCAAAATTCGAAGGCAAAAAAAATTTAATTTTTTCACTGTTTTGGGTTATTATTTTATTAATACCTGCTCCGACCCTGTATAATATAATATGAATTAATATATTAAACTCGAAATTTAAATTGCAAAGAATTTAGATATTTGTGTATTTATTTCTTTATATTATCTGTTTGCTTGTGATACCTGCTCGGTTTGCTCGTGGTGCAATTCGGTAAAGCGATTACGGAACGACATTTGACCGTGGTGCAGTTCGGTCAAGGGATTACATTTACCTGGGTACAAGAAATGACCCCTGATAAGCCGTGGTGCAGTTCGGGTAGCACCGGAATGTTAGAATGCGGAAGGGTAGGTATTGTTATGACCGTGCAGCTGGGAATTTCTGAAAGGGAAAGTGAGGGTTTGGAATGCGGTATTAGGTTGTAAAAATGTATTGATTTTTAAAAATGTATTGATTTTTTAAAAATGAAAGTTTAAGTTTAAAGTTAAAGGGAGGGTTTGTTAGTCGGGAGTGTAAATAAACGGTTTTTAATGTTGTGTGTTGAAATTTGTTGAAAGTTTAAGTATGAATGTGTGGATTATGTGTGTTATAAAAGAACGTTGTGTATGAGTTTATGTTTTATCCTGAAGGGCAATGTGGAGCGTTTGAGTGTAGCAATGTGTGATGTCTTTTGGTTTTGCCGTACCTTGTGTTTGAAAAATTTGATGGCAGTGTCATTGTTGGCGTGTTGTATTTTTTGAATATTGGCTTTTTCGTGAAGTTCATGTATCTCTGTGTACAGTGGCGGATTAAAGAATTTGCCGCTTTACGCACACTAAAATTGCCGCCCTGAAACGAAAAGACTAATATTAAAACTAATATAATAATAATAATAATATTATTATTATTATTATTATTAATTATACAAGCAGACGATCTGCTTGTATTTGCTGCCGTGCAGCTTGTTGTTCTCGTTGTTCGTTAATCCATGCTGCCTTGTACGATCCACGCGGCGCGCGTAGTCGAGGGGCCCGAGCTGGTGGGTGGATTGGTGGTTGGGCTGGTTCATTTGGCTCCATTTTTATTGTATACAAATTATAAACTGCACCTTTGTACGAAATAATACAATAATTTGGAGCAAAATCCCCCATTCTATATCTTCCACCACATTGTATGTGAGTTTTAAAATAAATAATAATAATAATATAATATATTGTTGTGTCCACTACAAGCTCCCTCATAAATGTGTACGGGGTACACAATCGAAATAAGAGGGAGGATATGTCTAATTTATTGATAAAATTTTGTTCAGTATGAATGTGAATTAAAAATAAAATGTTACTAGATTTGAGTTTTGTTTGTAATTATGAAATTTTGTTCAGTATGAATGTGAATAAAATAAAATGTTGTGAGATGACAGGGATCGAATACGTAGAATACTTTGTGATTCCCTACAAAAAAATAAGGTTTTTCTTCGGATACATTTAATAATTCGGTAAGCGTAATAAAATTTGTTCCTTGATCGGAGATCAAAACACACGGGTTCACACAAGAAATCGTAACAAGTTTTGTGATTGCTGTCTCAACGATATTTTTTAAAATGTCTCTTTGGCAAGTTGTGTTGGTAAAGAAAAAGGCCAAAGGTTGCTTCCACTTACTATAAAGGCCTCTAGCCATTACAACCATTACACTTTGTGCTGGCCTAAATTGTTTCCCTTCACCTTCGTCATGAAAACCAATGATAGTGCCCTTGCTTCGGTTGTAGAACATATGTGCCTTCAAAGACATTTCATCTATACAAATGGAACACATTTTCTCCATTTCATTCAAAGTATTCATTTTTAATTTTAAAATTTCAAAAACGAAATCATTGAAACCCGTTTCAAAATCCAGAGAATGTGTCACTCTTTGTAAGGTTCTAACAGATGGTAACGCAAAAGTTTTTTGAAGTAATCGATAGCTTATGGGACTTTGAAAATAAATTTGTAGTGAAAATTGCTTGAAAGAATCGGTATATCTACGCCCTTTTGGCTTATGAACTGTTAAATCCAGTTGTTCTTGCACAAACGTTAAACTCTCATCAGCAAAAAAATTTTTACACAATTCTTTAAAATCCATAGTAGTTACTTCCTTTTTAACTTCCAACTTGGGTTTTTTAAGAAGACGCAGCTGTTCTTGAAAACCTTTACACTTTCTTTTCAACTTGCGTTTTCTCGGGCTGTTAGCAGAAAGAGTTTGCGACGTTTGTGTTGTAGAGGCACTTAATGTCGTAGGACTAACGAACCTAAAAAATTGCATTTTATAAATAATAATAATAAAGCACTCCAGAAATTTGCTAATAGTTACCTGCCAACATCTACATCTAAAATAGCATCTTCATCTGTATCCGAAGGGAAGTACTTAAAAATGTTACTTCTTTCTCATAAGGTGTAGATTGTACCTCTTTAGAAGTCGATGGCTGTGGCATAATTGCAACGGAGTGCAAAATTTTGGCAATGTGCAGATTTGGTTTAGCATGTGGCTGTAACCTATTATGCAAATCGCTAAGAAACATACCGTTTTCGAAATGTTTAGCAAACACTCGTAAATTATTATAAAAATAATTATCTTCGGTTATGTTTGCCAGTTCTGCTCTAGAATATAACTTCAACCATTCCTTGCATCTAAAATAAATACAAAATTAGTAAATAATTGAATAAATTATTACTAAATGAACATTTAACCAAATTTAATACATACCTTACTAAATCTTTCGGAAATCGAAAAAAAGAAATTCTTCCATCATTTCTTGCACTGCAAGATTTTACAGCACATAAATTTGCAGGTTTATTCAGTTTATTGCTAATTCGAGGCATTGCGACAAATATATAAACAATAACAAAGATACGCTAACCTAAATATACGTTGTTCAAACGCCTGTCAAATTCAACGACGCCATGTTCTTGGTGATTCGGCGCACTGAAAAACGGCCTGTCCCCCACTTAGTGAGTGACGCTTCTTGTTCATTATAAATGTATATATTCTTTGGTCCGATGGTCTACACCCCTAGGATACTACCAGACCACCTGGGTCGCATCACCTTCTCTCTCGCTACCACATTACTGGATATGTTTAGTTATCTTTGCCCTCCCTACAATACCATCTGAAGTTGGAATTCGTCTCGCTAGGATCGTTATAATTATAGTCTCCGAATAATTCCTCTACATCGGTTTCTTCGTCAAATGAAGATGGTATACTGCTGTTTCTTATCAATTTTTTAATTTCGTTGTCCCTGATTTTAATGATTTGCTCCAATACAAATATCACCAATTTTGTAGATAAGACGTCCCTCCAGTGTGTTACTTTTTTTATCGATAACATCGACACAAAGCTCTTTTAAATTTTTTACGTTCATAACTACCACTATGAAGTTTATGATTCTACAAACACTGTGGATCTTTTTATTTGAATGCGTTTTATATTCGTACTCGGAATCTGTAATGTAACGTTCTCTGTCTTCTATATCGCTTAGATCTTCCGCATTTTGACACCATAAGTCTGCATTTAAATCGTTGGATTCGTCCGAGTAGAAATATTCGTTAATCGAATCAATCAGTAGAGAATTAATATCGTTTTTATGAAGCAATTCGTCGATTTCATCGGAATAAAGTAGCGGCCAAAGTGCTTTTACTAACATGCCATTGCAAAATGTAACGAACATCGTCATGACATCTTCGCCAATCTTTATAATTTCGTAAATATCGTTTTTTTCTGTGTGCAATTCGATCTTGATTAATTTTTTTAAGTTATTTACGACCTTTTCCGAAAAAATCGATGGTAATGTTAAATTATTTAGGTTATTAATTTTTGATAGCGCCGTGCAAATCCTTTCACGTGGTCAACGCTTAAAAAAGAACTATTTGGATAGATGCCCATCTCTATTAAATGTCTTGCAAACAATTTAACGCTGAAACTATAAATATGGGCGACCGCCGATTGTAGTTTTCGATGTATTTTTCCGGACGATATCATCTTTGGCCAAAAAGATAGAAGATTGTATACATTTAATCGATCTCGTGCATTATAATACGAGGGTCAAGCTGAATTTATTGAGAATAAAATAGATCTAGTAAGTTGTTAAAAATAAAACATACGGTATTATTTAGAGAAACTCTTTATCCGTCATTTGAAGTTTAGAAGTTGAAAATACGTTCGTTATAACTCAAGTTACTAATTTTTTAAAGTGACATTGCAAGTGAAAACATGGAATTAACAAGAGAGCTTTTTCGAATCATGATTTATTATGATTTTAAAAAAAGATTTAAGCGCTTACGAGTGCAAAGAGAGTTTAAATTCAACTTTTAGTGAACAAGCACCTTCCTTGGCTACAATTTACCGATGGTATAAGGAATTTGAACGCGAAAGGAATTCCGTTCAGCATCAAAAAGGAGCAGGACGTCCTTCTACCGCTGTTACCGACAAAAACATTGCTGCTGTTAAAAAAATAATTAAAGAGGACAATAAATCCACTTATGGGGTAATAGAGCATCAACTCAAGATTGGATCCTCAGCTGTTAAAACAATCATACACGATCACCTGCATTTAAAAAAAGTGGTCCGTCGTTTTGTGCCGCATTCTGGTTCTGATTTCCAAAAAGCAGAGCGTGTAAGAATTTGCCATGAAACTCTAAATTTGTTAAATAATGGCGGACACCAAATTTATTCCAAAATCGTGACAGGTGACGAAACTTATATTTCCTTTTTCGACATACCTACTCGTCAAGAGAGTCGTGTATGGATTCACGAAGATGAGGAAACTCCAACAACTATCAAGAAACAGCGAGCTATGTAAAAAGTTATGTATGCGGTATTCTTCAGAAGTACGGGCCTAGTAAATGCCATTAAGCTAGATGGACAAAAGACAGTTACAGCTAAATGGTACACTGAAAAATGTTTACCTGATGTGTTCAGTAGAGTTCCAGCCAAGGGAATTATGCTCCACCATGATAATGCATCATCCCATTCGGCAGCTATAACCCGCCAGTTTTGGCTGAAAAAAATATAAAAGTCATAGAACATCCGCCGTACTCACCTGATTTAGCAATGTGCGACTTTTGGCTATTTTCTGGGCTTAAAAAAAATTTGCGGGGCAGAAGGTTTTCGTCTGAAGAAGAGATTGATACCGCAGTTCATACTTATTTTGAAGGTGTTACGAAAGAAGATTGGTTGGGAGATTTTAAGCAATGGAAAGAAAGAATGGTCAAGTGTATCATTGTTGGAGGGAATTACTTTGAGCATATTTAAAATAAAATCCTAGAAAATATTAACTGTGTTTTTTATTCTCAATAAATTCAGCTTGACCCTCGTATATTATATTATTATAATCTTGAAGAATCAATGTAAAGAATATATATTTTTCAGAATCAGTTTTTAATTCTTTGTATACCGCGTGAATGCAAATTTCCGGTAAATTATAATTACTACACATAAGCGATGCGCCTAATTTATTATAACACGGATGTGCAATATCTTTAATAAGATTAATGTATAATATAGATTTGCCCGATTCATAGTACATAGGCATAATTAAATTTTTTTCTGAACACGACAATTCGGTCCAAGATAAAATATTTAATTCGGTAGGAATATATATGCGATACGAACCGATAGTAATTAATCGCCAATAAGACGTCGTATAATCATTAATGAGATCGACTGTTCGGCTAATGTTTGTGCATATAACGCATTCTCGACGCATTATCGATGGCGGCTTCTATATCAGATATATTGCACATATTTGAAATTAAACGTCTAATGCTTTTTACAACCCAACAATAACATCGAAGTCAGAAATTGTTGCACTTGGATCGTTATGGTTGTACTCTCCGAATAATTCTTCTTCATCAGTTTCTTCGTCAGATGAAGATGATATACTGCTGTTTATTTTCATTTTTTTTATTTCATTATCCCTGATTTTAATTATTTGTTCGAACACAAATATCACCAATTTTGTTGGTAACACATCCCTACAATGTGTTACAATTTTATCAATAACCGCTACACAAATCTCTTTTAAATTTTTTACGTTTTACAAACTGCGTTTTACCCGTGTGAACTTTTTTATTTGAATGCGCTTTATATTTGAATGCGTTTTATATTTGTTCAGAAAGTATGTTTTCAAATACCTTCTAAAGCAAGCATTCGGTATTAAAAAAAAAATTAATTGATCACATCATACAAATAACCCGCAGTTTATGAGTTCATTAACATTTCTATATTAAGTAACCTTATCCTAATAAGGTTATTGACACTTCTACTATAAAAATTCTTTTAAAAAGAATAATAATAAACGGGCTATTTTTTCACAAGTAAATCTTAAAACCAAAGAAAGATTATAATTAAAAAATAATATTCATAAATTTAACAAAATATTTTTAAACTTACATTATACGATAACTAGAGAGACACAAGAATTGAGAACCGAATAGGTTGATTATATATGAAAAATTATCGCTCTATTTTGCTGACATACACCTGCACGCTAAACAATATTTTATCATAATAATAACAATATTTTATCATAATAATAATGAATTATTTAGCAGTTGCTCCTATAGTTGCTATCATTAGGTTTTGCAACTATTGTTGTTAATAAAACCTCACACAAACCACAGAAGTTATTATTATTGACTACGTTAATCGTCATGGTGGTTGTTTTTTTACTGTATATAGCGATCGAGATTCCCAGTTTGATTAAGGGTTCCGAAGTTTGTGTACTTAACCCCCCCCCCCCTAAAACTCGCTTTTATTCATATTTAACCAATACAATGTTTGGTAAATCAAATCCAAATCAATAACTTTTTCAGGAACAATTCTATGATTGGAAAATCCTGGAAACTGGATCATTGGAAAAATCTATGTACATTTCCAACTCGACTTGAAATTTTTTGTCTGCTGTCCAATAATTATAAACCGTTACCTCGATATCGCCATCGAAGATGGAAATTTGATATAATTTGTTACATGAAGTTTTCGATTTCTGGAATTCCTGTAGCTCCTTTACAAATTTAAAACATTTTTTATAAAATATACTGCAGTTTTAACATATTGTTCAGATACCACTACATAAAATAACGTACGAGATCAGATCGTCTTTAGTATTCATATAGACATGGCATTACAGGAGCCAAAGTAGAAGAGTCCTCAAAGCGTGGCAGCAGCGATTTCAAGCTTGCGTACCAAACTTGACGAGAAGTTCCAGGAAGCAGTTCTGGTCAAGAAGCGTAACTAGGCAAAACGACAAGGCTGGAGTGGTATTCCCACTCCAGTCGTAAAGAAGAAAAAAGTCCCGAAAGGGCAGAAAACAGACTGGAACGGCATTCCCATTGCAGGCGAAAAACGAAAACGATATCAAACATCTCAGGTGAATTAACCTCTCATCAAGTTGACTGCAGGCTAACAAGATATCTAACCTCTAGCTCAGTTTCATGGCTTAAATCCGAAAAAACTTAAAAAACTGCGGTAAAAATACCTACTTGTAATAAAACGACGATACTGAGCTCGACACGATACGATCAAAAAAACTAAACGTAAAACAGCCAATCCAAGGTTGCTAAAATTAACTTAAAATTTACATTTACATATTTTACATATTTTTTTACATATTCTCCCTATCAACATCACTTTCATCTGTTAGAAAATCATCAATGTCAAAATAAATTTCTTCTCTTTGATCGATGTTTTCACCAAGATCTCTTAGAACATCCATAAACATACTCACAACAGATGTTATTGTGGGATCCAACATGTTATGGCTATGTTCCATAGTATGTATTGGTTGTGCAGTCACATTTGTTAGAGGTTTTGGGGTGGTGATGGTTTCCTGGTATTCGCCACTTTTAAAAATTTTAATTTTACTATAAATTTCCCGCCCTAAAGGGCAGGTATTATGATCAACAGACTAAGCTAAAATACAATTTTTGCAGAATGTATGGGTGCACTCTAATACACCGATAAAATCGGCCAACTTATTTAAACAAATCGGGCATTCCATTTCAAATATATGTAATTTCAACTCATTAGCAAAAATGTTAAAATTTTGTATTTATATAAAACATCTAGACTCGTATAAACCACACCTTTTGGTTAAAATCCAAGGCTAGTATTATAGATGGAGGGGAGGTTCTCTCAATTATTACTATTGGCTAACAGTCTTCAAGGTCTACACCAAAGAAAGATTACAATTAAAAAATATTATTTATAAATTTAACAAAATAATTTTAAACTTACATTAGGTTTGTTTCATCGCGTACAAATTGAACCGTTCAGAACAGTTCTATAACTACCGATTCAAGTTCTAATACGCATGCGTTCGCAATAATTACTTTAGAACTAATATGAACTAGTAGTAAGAAAAAAGTGTGATGAAACGGTTTTACACTATTCAGAAAAACTCGGACGTAGGATTGACTCGGGTTTTAAGTTGACATTTATTAAAACCTAACCTAAATTTGTTTTCGCAAAACATACGTAAATGTATATTTATTTACATTCAATTCAAAAATGAGTGATTCAGATTTCAGTGATTTCGATTATGATATTTTAAGTAAGTACTAGTCTTATTCAGTTTAAAAATATTATTGCAAATCATTTTCAGATGAAACTGTCGTACATTACGACGATAAGACTTTTTTTGACCACTTTCGCGTGACGAGACAACTGACCACAGAAATCGCCAAAAGATATCGACTTTGTGAATATTATAATAAAGAATCGGGAAGGTTTGGAAAGATTTCAGCAATAGATCAGGTAGTGTTATTGACATTTATTTGTAAAATAAAAATTGTACTTATATTTTTATTACAGGTATTGGTGTTTTTGTGGTTCATCGGACATGAAAGTGTTGGTTTTCGTGATGTTTCGGACAGATTTAATATTGCAGAAGCTTCATTGCACCGGATAATAAAACGGGTTTCAGTTTTTTTAAGTAATTTGTCTCCCGAAATAATTACTTGGCCTAACAATGAAGAAAAGCAGGATATAGAAAGTTATTTTCGAAACAAAGGGTTTCCAAACATTATAGGTGCTATAGATGGTTGCCATTGTAGATTAGATAAGCCACAATTAGATGCTGATTCTTATATAAATAGGAAAGGATATTATTCGGTTCAAGTAAGAATTTAAAATTGTAATATTATGTAATTTGTCTACTTCCAGATGCAAGTTGTAAGTGACCACAGAAGAAAAATTAGAGATGTTTTTATTGGCTTTCCAGGATCTGTACACGATAGCCGCGTTTTTAGAAATTCACCTTTATATGATAGCCTCGAGGAAAAATGTGGTCCATATTTTTTACTAGGAGACAGTGGTTATCCTTTAACAACAAAATTGTTGACACCTTTTAAGGATAGAGGTCAACTTAATCATCATCAAATTAACTATAACTTACTGCTTGCAAAAAATCGTTATGTTATTGAACATTGCTTTGGAATTTTAAAACAAAAATTTCGTCAACTTTACCATATAAAACTACGCAACATGGTGTATATCGTTCACTTTATAAGAGCAGCTTGTGTTCTTCATAATTTAGCACTAGGTGATAATTTAGCATTAGACGAAATAGAATTAAACATCGATGCAAATATAACCCTTCTTATTCAAGGCAACTTCGAAGACGATGGGAATAATGAAGTCAAAAATCAAAACGCTTTAGCCATTAGGAATGACATAGCTCTTATAATCTACCATTACTAAATAATGTACAGTAATAATTTTATACTAATAAATAATGTTTATATTTTATTTTTAAACTAATTAACTAAAACAAAAATAATAAATTCCTAAAAACAATAAACAAAATATTACCCTAATAAAACTACATAATAAGGGTGTTCACGAGGGCTTCGTAGTTTCCATGATAGTTTCGTACTTGCGTATGACAGCCATGTGACATTCGTACTTTAAACAACCAATCACAATTTCGGTACGACCGGTAAAAACGGTGTTTACGAGATTTTTATTTTAAGGATATGATTATGAAACGAAACTTCCTTGATTGTGATTGGTTGTTTAAAGTACGAATGTCACGTGGCTGTCATACGCAAGTACGAAACTACCATGGAAACTACGACGGCCTCATGAACACCCTTATTATTTGAACTTAACATTTTTTTATAAAGTGGATTTTCAATTTTTAAATATTTTCCATTATGCTCAATTTTTTTTCAAGAAGTTGATTTCTCTTCTCCATTAATTCAATCTTCTTTTCTTCTTGGATTAATCTTTTCTCCTGATATGTTTTTCTGTCTTCTCTAATTTTTTCCAAAACTGTTTTTTTTCTCGATGTATTATTTCTTCTCATCTTTGTTCCTCTTTCGTCGATCATTAAAGTTTCTGTTAGGCCTCTTCCTTCAACCTCTGCAGAGGTTGAAGGAACCTCTGCAGAGGTCGAAGGAATATTCATCGGCTGCTGCGTATTTTCCCTATGATCCATGTCGTTAGGAACGCTAGCAGCGGTTGCTAGTAGTAACACTGGATTTATTGATTTTTTTCCCCAACACTTTCTCCATTTCTTCGGCGTATTCGAAAAATTTTCGCCCACGCCCTGTCGAAGTTTTATTCTCAACGTATTTTTTATAACTTCGTTCTAATACTTTCCACCTGTTCTCACACGCACTTTTTGAATATTCTTCGTTTAAAATTTTAGAGAGTTCCGTGGCAACATACCCCCACATAACTTTACAGTTCCTTATTTTTAAGGTGCCCACTTGACACCTATATTTTGGATATAAGTCTATCAACACTTTTGTCGAATTGGTACTCCAAAAGGTTGAGTTTTTCACTGGAGTTCCACCTTCTGGGTTACCATTGGAAATTGAATCATTCTGACGAACTGAGAGCAACAAAATTCCTAATTTATATTACAGTTAAAGAAAATACCCAACTTACCTTGCAGTTCGTCCATATTCAAGAAATATTTAAAATAATATTTTAGCTTTTATTAACAGAATTAATTTAACGGCGCGAAAGGGTATCTCAGCTTTTCTTAATGGCGGGAAATACACGTATTCGTACGAGTACGTCTTCAGTTGGGATATTATGGGCGGTCTTGAACTACAAGTTCTTGCTGGTTCTTGCTTCTGGACAAGTACTGATTTGAACCATTCTGAACTGTTCTAAAAATCACAAGTAGGCTGATGAAACAGCGGACTAGCAGTTCGTAAAACTAGTAGTTCATGTTTTAACGTTTGATGAAACAGATTTTAGTTAAAGAGCATGATGCGCATAGCTCTAGAACTAACGAGAACTCGTCGATGAAACAAACCTATTATACGATAACTAGAGAGACACAATAATTGAGAACCGAATAGGTTGATTATTATATATGAAAAATTATCGCTCTATTTTGCTGACATACACCTGCACGCTAAACAATATTTTATCATAATAATAACAATATTTTATCATAATCTCGTAATAATGAATATTTAGCAGTTTACATTATTTTTATGGAAAATAGATAATCTATTTAAGATATTTGCTAATTTAAAATTAAGTATTATGTATCTGTACAAATCCACCCTCCTATAGTTGCTATCTTCAGGTTTTGCAACTATTGTTGTTAATACAACCTCCCACAAACCACAGAAGTTATTATTATTGACTACGTTAATCGTCATGGTGGTTGTTTTTTTACTGTACATAGCGATAGAGATTCCCAGTTTGATTAAGGGTTCCGAAGTTTGTGTACTTAACCCTCCCCCCCCCCCCCCCACTCCTAAAAACTCGCTTTTACTCATATTTAACCAATACAATGTTTGGTAAATCAACTCCAACTTAATAACTTTTTCAGGAACAATTCTATGATTGGTAAATCCTGGAAACTGGATCATTGGAAAAATCTATGTACATTTCCAACTCGACTTTAAATTTTTTGAAAAAAAAAACCGTTACCTCGATATCGCCGTCGAAGATGGACACTTGATATAATTTGTTACTTGAAGTTTTCGATTTCTGGAATTCCTGTAGCTCCTTTACAAATTTAAAACATATTTTTATAAAATATACCGCAGTTTTAACATATTGTTCAGATACCACTCCATAAAATAACGGGTACGAGATAAGGTCGTCTGTAGAATTCGTATAGATATGGCATTTCAGCAGCCAAAGTAGAAGAGTTCTCAAAGCATGGCAACAGCGATATGAAGCTTGCGTACCAAACTTGGCGAGAAGGTCCTCGAAGCAGCTCTAAGTTCGGACCAAGAAGCGTAACTAAACAAGACGACAAGGCCGGAGTGGTGTTCCCACTCCAGCCGCAAAGAAGAAAAAAGTCCCGAAAGGGCAGAAAACAGACTGGAAAGGCATTCCCAATGCAGCCGAAAACTACCGCATACCTCGAAAATGATTTTAAATGCTATAAACCAGGTTTTTTAAGATCCACGTTTTCTCGAATCCCGGTTTTCTTGATGGATGGCGCCTTCAAGTATGTTTAGCTTTTGCCCCGAAGCGGCGGCCGACATAAAAAACCGGCCGGAGCAGCGGATGACGACAAGTCTCGAATCCACCCCAAACATTTAATAGAGATCCCATTCTTACAATATTTGAGGTTATGAAAGAACCGATTTTTTCTTTTCGATGCGGCGACCGTGAAAGTTATTCGAGTCCATATCCGGCGCTGATATGATAAATCATCTTGAAGAAGCAGTCCTTGTGTGTTTTACCATACAACCCGGTCCACATGAATTGGTCCAGGTGTTCGAGTAGCAGAGTGGAAGACATAACACCCAGTCGACGACAGAACATTTTAAGTGTTGACCAGTAGCCCTCGACCATATTTGTGCACACAGCGGTAAGTAGGTCCACAAAATTCCGGTTGTGATTAACGGTTTTGTAGTACAAACCCAACACCCACTTCTGGGCGCGTGCAGGAACCCTGCCGACATTATACTTTCGACGGGTAATAACGCTTTCGTCTATTTGCACTACCTGGCCCTGACCACCAATTGCCAGATCTTCGGGGAAATTCTCGAGCTTCCAAGTGCAGACTCTACGGATATTCCGCAGACCAATCCTGCAGGTCCAGAACGTACTCCACAAGCCCACATCCACAAAAGCTTAAAAATTAGCTTCGGGGCGATGCGACGGCCTTCAAAAAATTATCCGGTATTTATTGGGTAGCCTCTCCTGCATCCCGGACATCCGAAGCAATAATTGAGCCAGTATTTTCGGTTGTGAACCATCCGACAACGTCGTCTGCGACTTTTTCTATTACAACGCTTTTTACTACGAATTAACTCCCATTGTTGCATCATATCGATAAATGGATGATCGCCACAATCGAAAAACTTCCGTACATCCTCATCACTGTTTATATAATCGCCTGGATTCATAATTACTATGATGTTACCTGCTCGAGAGTCGGGTACCAACTGCGCTCATAACTGAGCGATCGTAACCTATATTTATAAACTCGATTGTGGGCGTGGCCTATTCATGCAATTTACATGTAAAATTTAGCCAAGTTCAAATTGGTTGTTTTTCAAAATTCTGACTATATTCGCATATAAAATGTTTACAGTATACTATATAAACCTTCCTCTTTGGTATAGGAAATTTTTAATTCTTTTTGGGGTGGTCAACCTTAAGGTACCGCGCCCGGAAACCTCATAAAAATGTATACGTCATACCTGGAGAGATTAAATTGGAAAAGGGGTCACTAGACGGTCTTGCAATATTTGTAACGTGTGACGTCGAAGTTCACTTGGCACGTACATTTCTTTCTCAGGTTTCAGATTGAAAGGGACGTCGCGAAAACTCCATAAACGTAACTATTCTCTTGATTTTGCACGCTCGTTCGTGGTCGACGAGTAACGAACGAAAGGAGTAACACAGCTGCATTTTTGTGAAAAAGGGGGAAAAACGTGAGCTCCGGTATACAAAAAAATGATACAGCTCATAGTTAACCCTCTAAATTACAACTTATTTCGTGAAAACCATAGGGTATTTCAGCGAGATTCTGCACCAGTGCATAAAGCAAAAATAACCCAACGAATGGCTACAAACACATTTACCTATTTATTTTATTTATTTTCTTAATTTGTAATGCCTCCACGCCAATGTATCTGTGGTGTGAGACAATATACACCGTTTGTTATCATTAAAACTTAATGCTATTTTTTCTTGTCTATTACTATGTGTATGATTAGTTGATCTTATACTATTTTGCAGTTTTAAAATTTCCTTATTATTAACTTAACAATCTACATATGTCACGATAACAATCCGTCCCAGAAGGGGGGGGGGCAGGTGATTTCCCTGGATCAGCTGCACGGCGACTAGTTCGGTGGAGTGGCCGTGGGGGGAGTTGTACTGTGTACCGCGGAAACTGGTCGGAGGGGGGGCATTTACCTCGCTGGATATGATAAACGTCGAAATCGGGAGGGCGCCACCAGAACTTTAGCTTATCCAACACTTACCAGCGGTCCTCCGCTCGTAGTCCTGGGTAGGAACGAAGGGGGGACAGTGAGGTCGTGAGAAAAAAATGCGTCCGTTACACCGAAACAAGCATGGTATAATGATAAAAAAACATACAAGATAAAATAACCAAAAGAACAATGTGGTTCAATTGGGGACCCAACAATACAAAAAAATAAATAGACAAATGAACAATAACGGGTCCCACAATTGAACCCGTCATTTCGAAAAGGAGACAAGTCCACTAATTAAAACTTTTCAGGATCAACAAAAATATGTTTTTAGTAAATAAAGTCTATGGTGGTGAAAAAACTGAACATAGGAGTAGATAAATAAAAAATTTATATAATTTTAGGAATTTTTTTTATTTTTAAAAAAACATTAATCATGGAGATATTTTTTATTAAACTTTCTGGACTAACGCCTTTTTCGAAATGACCTATTTCATGTACATACAAATCTTAAAAATTATCAGAAATTTTGTTAATCTTCTTGGATTTCTTGATATTCATTGTTTGCTGAAGTTGTAGGCCATGCAAAAATTTCAGTATAAAAGTTTTGGTATTGTGCTGGAATATATTTTTCAAGTTTTTTCAAATCTAACATTTTTTTGTCATTGATTGGCACTTTACCAGCATATGCAGGAGTATTACTTGATGGTAAGGGCGGCCTGGTACCCATCCTCTGTAATAACTGAAAATCGTGATGTACTAAACAATCTATTGATGTTCTTGTTGTCACAAGACCTGGCGTAGTCTTGGAAAATGAGAATTGTGACACCTTGGATATAGCAAAAGTCACCTTTTTGTCCTTGGGTACTCCTCTGCCATAGGAATCCACAGATAGCACCAGTTTCTTATAATGGTTCGGCCACCATTTTTTTATATCTATAATATCTTCAGTTTTAGGCCTTCGTATTGCAAAGTTTACGTTAGCCTCAGCTATAAGATTTTCATACTCGGTTGGTTCGTAAATCCTGTCATTTTTTCGAATATGTCTCTTTGCTGTCCCAAACATTCTATCGTTTGGCAGGAATGAATGACCTCTTTTGGGTATATAATATTGTATCTCATTTATATTGTTCCCTTGGTCAGCTACCAGTGATAACAAAATTCGGACCATGGCATGATTCCGGTTTTGCCCGGCACAACCATCTGAAAATAGGTGCAGTTCTTCGGCATCATCACCAATATTTTTTTTTATATAATCCAGCACAAAGGTACCTACTTCATTGGGACCTTTGTTAGCGACTCCTTCACAATAAGAGTAAAAGACTGATTTGCCAGTTTTTAGATCATATATGCAAAATTCATATAGCCATAGTTGACGGAGATAAAATACCTCCTGGACAGGAATATGTGGAAGTGGCAAATTTTGCATATAATCGAAGGCAATCCCATACACTTTTGGATCATTCTTGCACTTAGTTTCCACTTCCTGTATTTTTTTGTAAAATTTATTTGCTTGTCTTTTGTGGATCTCAATATCTGCTTGATATACTCTTTTTGCATTATCATTAATATGTGGATTTTTTAGTTTAATCTTTAACTCTTCACACAGTGCACAGACATCAATTTGCTTTCTACCGAATGATAAGTTGAAATTTTCATGGAAATATTTTAAGTAATACTTATATTTTACCAGATGATCTGGATATTTTTGTTGGTATAATGTGTGCATAATTTTCAAATTGAGTTTTTCATCTAAATAATAAGATGATGCATCTTTATTATAGTAGTGCACATATTTAACAGGAAATGACTGGATGTGCTCCTGTATTTTAGTTAATGTTTCACCAGATAATGCATTGCTCCGCGATCCCTCTGATTTACCTCTTTGATCTATGGGCTGCTTATTTATTTTTAATAAATCACATAAACGTCTAACTTGTTTCATAGAAATTCCATGGATGCTGCAGAAAGCTTTCTTGCACACTTTTTTCTTTTTACCTTCTATCTTAATGTGATAAATGAAGTTCAATTCTCTTTTCTTGGGTTCTTCAGATCTAGGCCGTTTTCTCTGTTTTTCCTTCTTTTCAATCAATGACTGCAAGTATGTGTCTTGAGCATTTTTAGTATCGAAGTTGTTAACAAACTGGATAGTACTTTGCATTACATCTTCAGATATGAACTCCATACATTTTAAATTACATCTGTAAAAAAGAAAACGGTTATATATTATCTTGAGATAATGGGTGTGTTTTTAAACTGTACCGGTTGCTCGAGCAATAATTGCTCGAACCAAATTCGAGCAGGTAAGGCACTACCTTACGATCCGGTGCATGAAAATTTGCTCGAGTAATGCGTTCGAGCAGAGTGGGGGAGTTTTAAAACGACTGATGACAATTAATGCAGTAGTTTAAAAACACACTTTTTTTGTTCGAGTACTCGAACAGCTGCTCGAGTACTTGAACAGCTGCTCGAGTACTTGAACAGCTGCTTGAGTAGTTTAAAAATACACCCAATAATATATGACTGTAGTAAATAATCGTAACTAAACAAACAACATTTAAATGTTGAGAACGAATATGGACCAAAAAACTAACCTGCAAGAAGCTCCAGTTTGTCTTGGTGCTACATCATTCCCTTTGTGGTTTTGATGAGCTCTTCCAGCAATTTTCGCTTTTTTTATCTTATTATGTTTATAATTTTCACTGCTCCGTACACCAGACACTCTTTTTCTTGCTTTATAAGCATTTTCGCCAAGTTCGCGATTCTCCATTTTCGTAACAGATAAAGTGAGGTTATGTCACATCTGACAGTTTCATTTCACTTGAAAGGGGCATTAGTCCGGGACTCGTGCCATTTTCAAACAGACTTTAGTTTTCGTTTACCTTTTAAGTCGACTTGTGGTATATGACGATGTGCCCTTTTCACAGGGAATATGTAAAACGCATCAATAAATAAAATGGCGCCAAAAAACGATTTTGGAAAAAAGTGTGACTCGTGCCGTTTTCAAAATGACGGGTTCAATTAATGTACACTTAACCTAAACAAACAAAACAAAATTCACACTTAAAATTACAAAACCAAATGAGTCGCCGGTGAGGGGGGACACAAAACCTCGTAACCCTTCGGAGGGTACGCCACTGCACTGACAACCGGTGCCCTCTCGTGGCAGACTAACACACACACGTGTCGACTGCCGTATTACAGGTTTCTGTAACACTAACCTACCGGGACTACTAAACCGAAATAATAATACTGAAATAATGCAAACAATAATAAAATGTGCTAAGTCTAAAAGGGTTAGTATCTTAAAAACTAATATAAGCACAAAAAGAAACAAATAAAAACAAATAAAAACAATTCGCTCTCGATACGGGTCGAGTTTACTGACGGTTCGACACAAATAGGGGTACATCCCCTCCGGGTGATTAGTTAAAAACACGCAAAGCTCAAATACCTTCTATAGGCCTCTCTACTGATCTCACTTGTCACTCCCACGGGGTTGATGCAATCATCCGGGAATTTTCGGGACCTCGGCGAATAGGTTCGGAGTTGGACAAAGCACGTCTAAAGGTTTGTTCCGGAAACGGGCGGGGTAGATTAAATCCTTCTTAGAAGTAGGTCAGTACTACAGGACCACCAGGGTGTGTATGCGAACGAAAATGGGTACGATTCGCAAAGTGCGACCATTAACCATCCACCAACCAACGAATCGTTGCAAATAACCCGTTCCGCCTACACCACGTTTCCAACCACAAAACAACCAGACAACTCTACTCCGCGTTAGTCCGCCGTGTCACTCTACCATCATCTGCCTACCTAAGACAATGTCAAAAACCCCATAGGCGGGCGGCGCGTAGTGGCTCGACACGGTGACTTCAGGAGCGCACCGAAAATGAATAATTAAAAAAATAAATATAAAACTAAACCGAAGGTTACACATAATCATTAAAACTAATGTATTTGAATAAACGAAACTCGTTGAGGTCCTTCTTAATTGAAAAATTTAAATTTTTCCGACGTTTCGGGCCGTTTATTGGCCCATTTTCAAGGCTAAATGATACAGAAACAATATAGATATAAACAATAAAAACCAAAAACACAAATTACAAACCTGCACGTAGTGTAAAAATAACTGTAAGGTAATGAGAATCGACACTTTTGTTTAAAAAGCCATGTGAACTAAAATTTGAAAACATAAATGATTAAAATCACGAAACCAAAAGACTAAAAAACTAAAAACTTACGTTTACGGTATTTTCTCCTCCCACGTGATAACTTCGGATAAAGCACTAGAGGCATAGTTCACGTCCGTTTAAAATTTTTTAAAGAATTTTTAAAAACTGAGGTGAACATATTGACCCATGTGGCAATACTCGAGACAACTTCCCATTTTGCTAGCAACAAGATGGGTGGCAAACACAAGAGCAAGAAACCGGTTCCACCGGCACAACCTGTAAAACAAGAACAGCCCAAACAGCGCTCACCTTATCCCTGGGAAGAGGTTGATGGAAAGATTAACTACAAGAAATACCACCCGAACAAACAAGTATTGGTCAGCATTAACGGTCATGCACCTGATTTCCGCAGCCATCAATGCCTTAAGATACTCGCAGGAGGGAGTGATCCCCTCGATTTCCAAGTGATAGAAGAACAACTCTCGACCTCCGCAGAACGCCTTTTAGAGATCGACGCCGAACGAAAAGAGATCCAGACACAACAAGCCGCCCTCAGCACTGTTTATAACACAGCTCTACAACTCCCAGAAGGCTCACCGGAACAGCAGCGTTACATCCGTGACGCACTTGGGCTTCAAGAAGACGTATCACCACCCTGCTCACCCGAGCAAGTCTTCGAAACCCCAAGAAAAGTCGTGAAAAGGAAGCTGCCGGAAGAATCCAGCTCCAGCGAACCATCACCTGAAGCGGTGCAGCTATACAATAAATTCTGCGTGTTGGACAACGACATCGAAGTGGAATCCGCTGAAGACGGAAATTGGTCCGACGGAAGTGAAAAGAAAGGAAAACAAACGAGGAAAAAAATCAAGGTTAGTGAAACGTTGGCTTCAGATTATTCCCCGCTTGCACTTTCAACTTCCACGGTTCAAGTTGTGCACATAGGCTCCTCCCCAGTTGCTCACACTAGCTCCGCCCCAATATCAGATTTTGCCTCCGCCTCTCTAATCGCGGACATAGCCTCCGCCCCCTCGGTCAACGTAGACCGCGATTATACAGACGACGCTCCTTCAGAGCGTACAAACCGCGTTCCTCCAATAACGATCAAAACAAATAATTGGAAATCAGTCTTTCATCTAATCAAAAATGAAAACATCGAATTTAACAAAATTAAAACAACAAGAACGGGCATCACTGTGTACCCTAAGTCAGACAATAATTATCGCGATTTAAATAAGTTGCTTGAGACGAATAACATCCAATCACACTTTTTTCTACCCCGTGCGGAAAAACCAGTGAAAGTAGTCATTCGCGGACTACCCGGTTCCCTCAAGATCAGTGACATTAAAGACGATCTGGTTGAGCAAGGCTTCTCTTGCACAAGCATTCACCAGATGCTGTACGGAAAAGACAGACGGCCGATGCCACTCTTTCTTGCCACACTAGAAAGAAACGCAAACGCGAAAAACATTTTTAATACGTCATCAATCCTTGGTATCTCTACCAAGATTGAAAAACCCAACAAAAAACCAGACGCAAATCAGTGTTATCGGTGCTAAGACTTTGGGCATACGCAACGGAACTGCCGAACGAACCCAAAGTGCGTCAAGTGCGCCGGTGACCACTTTACAGCCCTGTGCGTCAAACCTAGCACAGAACCCGCAAAGTGCGCGAACTGCGACGGCCGACATCCGGCAAACTTCCGAGGGTGCCCACGCTACCCAAGGACAGCCATACCTAAAAAACCAAACACCAGACGCGGTCACCAAAACACCGAACACCAACCAAGTCAAGGTTTCGCAAGAAACCCACCCACAATGCCAACGATAAATAACCTGAGACAAACACCTGAAGAAACAGCAGTTCTAGTCAACCAGTTGCTAGAAGCGGTGACTACAATTCTCCGCGGCGCTTTGGTGGAGGAGTCCACCATAGCGTGCATTTCCGCTCTTTCACAGGCAATAACCGCACAGACCACGCGAGCAAGTAGCTAAAAAACTGAGTATTCGTCAGTATGAAAGCCGCGAACAAACAACTTCAAGCCAGATCATTTTAAAAAACTAACGCTAAAAAATCTCCAAAATCAATGCAAACGCAAAAGAAAAAGAGCAATTGCTCCCCATCGCAAAGGCATTTGAGCTAACAACTCAACACCAAAAAACAAGAAACTTTAACTTTTTCCACCAGGAAATAATACCAGATCCAACAAATCATAGTCACAAACCTTGATTAAATTATCAGCCAACTTAGCCCAGCGCTAAAAACGTGAGGCCCACCGGCCTCCACAATTTCAAAAAGCCACTTTTCACATTAGCTAGATGAAGGAGAAGGACGGCTACGCCGTGATGCTCCATTCTGGTCATTAATAGAAACTAGAAACTAGAAAATGATCTTGACCCTCAACACGTACACTATACATTTTAGACCTCAGACCAATGAACTCAGTCATAATGAGACCATTGTTTTCATCCTTCATTAACCTTGGCACTTTTTTGTTTGCAAGGGGTATACCAAAGGGGTTATTGGGATGATAATCACTAGTATCAAAATAAGCAATGTCTTTCTTTATCATAGCATAAATGTCTGGGCAATTTATTTGATATATAAGGGAATCGGTATCACAGTAAAGTACTTTGCAAGGAAAGCTTTGATACATGTAGTCATAATGAAAATCGTATAATTTAGTTTTCGAAATGTCCAATACACACATGCCTACATACACATTAACATGTCAATGTCCGTTAGTAGATCTAATTCAACTTGAGTATGTTTCAACATGCTGTCCCATGTTAAACCTGGAGCTGATACATAATGAGCCGAATCCAATCCATACGTATTAAAACATGTGTCACGGAAATTCTCAAAAACATCCACCAATAACAGCACATCTGTTTTTAAATATAAGTCGGAGTACTCCCCCAAATTTTTGATATTAAATTTCATCCAAACATTTTGAGCGTGGGAGTACTCATCGTCTGATATTAGGGTTTCTGTGAGCGGATTGTAAAAATTATGTTTTTCAGGTAATCTAGGTTCATCAAGATTATCAACGCACTTGATGTAATCATAAGGAAATACCCCTTTACGTTTTAATAAATTATACTGGTCGGTATTGGGGTATTCACGTTTTACAGTTTTTAGTTCTTTCAAGTATGATGCTGGTTTATCTAGACTATATGGTAAAAACCTGAATAAATCGATGAACTTGAACTTTATTTTACTTCCCTTCATTGACTTAGTAAATGAAATGTATTTATCCTTATTTACTGGGAGTAGAAATACTTTTCCTTCAATTTCTAAAGCTATATCACGAATTATGAAGTGCGAGTCATAGCCGCTTAAATTATGGCACACGACAGGTATAGTTTTACAATCCATGTAAGTGAGGTTACAGGAATTATGCGCAGCACCCCGAAATTTTGATGTTATATGATCATGATCACGAACCTTGACATCATTGGATGAAAACGGCTTCGTACATATATGACATACAATAGCTTCTTGGAATGACTGCTCTTCCTGTAACGTTAATGACATTGGCTGAGCAGCCCAATATATGGGTTCAACGTCTTCAGTAATTTTCCTTAGCTGTTGTGCAAACCATTTAGCACAATCAATTCCTCGATAGCTGCGATAATAGGACAGGGTATCATCATAGCAACACTTAAAATAATAGGCTATACTATATTACGCTTCATGCTTTTGATACAATTCTGTTTTTTTACCCCGTTTTACATCTATTGGTGTTAATATGCTCTCCATATCTATATATTTATCAAGTGTATCATGTCACTTCCAAAGTAGATACATTTGCAACGAAGTCACTTCATATATATCGTCGTGACTTCCGATTTTGGAAGTCACTACGAATCTCCATGTTTTTAGTGTTTAACGGGTAGTGTATGGGATCAGGCGTTAAAATCCGAAATTTTTACTGGAAGTGACTCCGGTGCACCCGTACTTGCAAAAAAATGTTTTAGTTCCATTGTATATGGCTGGCGCTAGCGTCGCATATATGATAATATATATGAAAAAGTAACAACGGGACCGTGCAACTTCCGTTAATACGACTGCACGTTCTCACTTCTTTTTATCGGCAACATTGCATTAGACATTTCTTGGAAATCAGTTTCTATATTTAATTTTGATTAGAATTATTAATTTAATACTCTTTAGATTGATTAATGGTATACCATTAAAAATCTGTGCAAATTTCTGTTGATTATACATTATAATAATTAAAAATAATTAAAATCAATTCTGTTTAAAATTTTTTGAACTATTATAATTACGGCTTTTTCTCTAGTAGAATGCGCCGAGACGCGCGCGGCGTACAGTAATTGAAAGTAGGCATCTGAGTGAAAAAAAACTTTAAATTTATTCAAAATATTTATAGGTCATTGAAACTAGCTAGGGGACACAGCATATCATATCGGCAATCAAGTTCCCATTTTATTTGATGACGTATCCCATGACGTGCCAATTTCTGTTTTAGATAACTACCTACTTTTAAAAATGATGACATTTATTTTTTTTTTCTCTTATATAGCGTTTTAACAACAAGGTGATTACGCTTTTTGTTGGTATGGGTTTATTATTTTTTAAACAAAGGAGAAGGAAACCAATTATTTCCATTTTACATGGTACATTTTTGTAGAGCTCTGAACAACATACGAATATAACAAACTTAAATTGTTTTCTTAAACTTGTTATTGTGAAATACCTTTTCTCAACAAAAATGGTGAAAAAATAGTAATTTCTTTTAAAAGTGTGATAAAAATTTACTTATTTAAAAAATGAGGCTAAATAAACGCCCATCATTATCACGTTACAGTCTTATTTTTTAAAAGAAAGAGTAGGAAATCAATTTCCACTTTACTTTCGTTACATTTTTGTAGAGCTCTGAATAACATACGAAATATACCAATCATAGTCCGGTCAAATTAGACCAAAAAATAGGAGTGAGGTTGCAATAATTCGCACCCAGCTGAAAATTTGTAGGATTGTGCAAAACACCATCATAAATAAAATCTAAAAAGTCCTCATCGATCCGACACCTGGAAAAAAATTTATTCGGGGTCAAAGGTCACTAAAACGGGTTTTTCGCGATTTTCAGCAAAACGGTAAGTTTTATCATAAAATTATCCCCTTCAAAAATTGTAGATCAGATAATTATCTATAAAAAATGTCTAAATACTTTTTTCCTAAGAGTCACCGTTTTTGAGATATAACGATTCGAAAAGTTGAAAGAGTTGTAATCGTCATTTAGGTGCAAATAAATAAAATGAATTTGTGGAAAAACTATAATGGTGCCAGCTTTCATATTTGGGTGCTAGCTGGTGCTAGCTCTAAGTATCCCAGTGCTAGGTTTATGGGTAAAAATAGTAACCGGGGGGGGGGCCTGGCGTTACTTTGGCTCCCCCGGTTTCAAAGTCGATTTGTGAAAATACTGTAATGGTACTAGCTTTCATATTTGGGTGCTAGCTCTAAGGATCCCAGTGCTAGGTTTTTGGGTAAAAATATTAACCGGGGGGGGTAGCGTTACTTTGGCCCCCCCCGGTTTCAAAGTAGATTTGTGAAAAAACTGTAATGGTGCTAGCTTTCATATTTGGGTGCTAGCTAGTGCTAGCTCTAAGGATCTCAGAGCTTGCTTTTGGTGTAAAAATATTAACCGGGGGGGGGGGGGGGCAAAGTAACGGACCCGTATTTAGACATTTTTTATAGATAATTATCTGATCTACAATTTTTGAATGGGATAATTTTATGATAAAACTTACCGTTATGCTGAAAATCGCGAAAAACCCGTTTTAGTGACCTTTGACCCCGAATAAATTTTTTTCCAGGTGTCGGATCGATGAGGACTTTTTAGATTTTATTTATGATCGTGTTTTGAACAATCCTACCAATTTTCAGCTGGGTGCGAATTATTGCAACCTCACTCCTATTTTTTGGTCTAATTTGACCGGACTATAAAGAGTTATTTTTAAACTTAAGTTAGTAAAAAATTATCAATCACTAATAAGTATCATAAAATAAGCTATGCAAATTTAATATTCGTTTGTGTCTTTGTAAATTGCATAAATGTTGAAGAATTTGTTATGGAAATATCGTACACTAGGCTTAATAGGATCTGTGTTTACTATGGTACTTGTTCGGAGTTAACACGTCAAAACATTGAAAAAATTTCGTTGTTAACTATGGGGGAATCCTATAATCCTAACGAAATCAATTTGTTTAGACGAGATTTCAAAACTTGATCAATCACAAAGGATGCTTTATAAATATTAGACCCATCTCTACCCATTTATTGTAAGATTTTAGCAACCCCTTCACTTTTTCATAGGTAAGAATTTTTTTTTAAGTTTTCAACTTTACCTTCTAAGGGCTTTTTTTGATTTGTTTTATTAATTTTTATTATGAAAAAGTAAAAAATTTCATTAAAAAGTATTAATTATTAAATAATAATGTAAGCAAAGGATAAAAAATTGCGTTCAGTACATTATTAAAACGAAGCATATTTCCGGGAATTCCCCGCATCTAGTAATGCGAGCGGTCAACGTCCTTGGTCCTTTTAAGTCAAAGTTTGATCATAATTTACTTTTTTAATAAAATCAACTCTGAAGTTGTCTTACTTTAAATTCTTAATTATGCACTTATACCGTTTTTGCACCTGGCCTTTAATTATTATAAATAAATTTCAAAATTTTTCATTCCAATGAAGAAAAATATTCGATTTGTTGTGTTGTTACGTTATTGAAGGTCACCGTCGAAATAATGCTGTATTTAATTAAAAGCTTTTAATTCAATTTTTATTGTTACCTATAGCATATTATTATTATACCCCTTTAATGTTAATAATTTAATTTTGTAACATTTATAAACATCTAAAATGAATAATTAATTTTTTAAATTTGCACTTGAACATTTTAATCAGAAGTGTAAGTACTCGTATCATGATGTAAGTATGATTGGAATGTCGCGACGTGGCAGCGCTGCTGGAAGTTTGTACGCGTTCTGTTTATCTGCAAATTCAGAGATTGACTGCATATATGCTCGGAAGTGCCTTCGTCACTTTTATACTCTTGAAAAATAATTTAAAAAATGTCTTCCCCTCTGTTGGAAACCTCGTTAAGAAAGTTCCCCTCATGCATAAGTAGAAATCTATATATCAATTAAATGCTTGGTAGGGATGGAAGTCAGGTCGCCATTTCTATGCATCGGAAGTCACTCCTTAACAGAGATACATATATTGTTATGGTCCAGAATATCAATAATTTATTATAACAAAGCTCGATTAACACTCGTAAAAGCAAAATTACAAGAACTCTTATGGCAGTAGAAAGTTCCTAATGTAGTCAGAGTATAAAAAAGGAATGAGTGATCAAAAGAAGTTCTTCACCAATGATACGCATTGAAAAGGGACATTAAAGATTAATTTATAATTTTTATATATAAAAAAAATTTTGTTTCATAAATAATTTAATTTTAGTTTTGTAAATAATAGGTAATATTAAGAAGTGCGACATAAATAAACGGCATTATTACGTATTAGTGATCGACATCTAGGCAAACGGGAATACTAATGCAACGGTGCGCCATCCGGGGCGAGCGATTTTGCGTGCAGCCAAGCCAGATGAGATGTAATGATGACAACTCTAAAAAAAAAAAGGAAAACATCAAATTAATTAAATGACATTTGTTGATAAGCAAACGTTATCAGGATAGAAAGATACCTACATTTTAAAATTGAAAATTATCAAAGAGTGATGAAATCCTGGATCACACGAAAAAACCAAGGAAACGAGGAACAAATAATTAATAATAAATTAGATTAATGACAAAAAGGGCGTAGAGTACGGAGGTCTCTCGTTCCTTAATACCAGAAAGTGTGAATTGGATAAAATCCAATTAAGTAAATTAACCTGAAAATAAAAGGTTACTATTAGATTCAGTGAAGTGATAGTAGAGATTCGTGGAAATAAAATCAGTGACAATAAAAGCGGTACTTACCGTAAGATTATCTTGGAAAGTGATGAACAATAATTGGAACCAGAATTTGGTAAAATTTGAGAAGCGACGCACTAAATTTGGAAATTAATGAGTCGGCGAACAAGAACACAAAATCAACAGTGTCGTGATCTTAGGAAATACGGAAATTAAGGCGACATCTTTTGTTGGTAAGAGACAATCATTTTAACTTTAACTTTGCACAGTGCCGCGTTGCGTATAGGAAATAAAATTCACCGCTACGAAATAAAAAAACAATCGTGTTACAGATTAATTATCGTATAATATTAAGGATTCATTTTGTTCAAACTGTTTAATTGTTTTAGTTTAAATTTTGGGGTTTGTTTGAGATTTTTACTCATTTGTGTTTAATGTTAAAAATAAATTGTTTAAATTTACCAAACGTCAGTAGCGTATCATTGGGAAAGCATTTCCTGTACATTTTACGATTTCAGATAAGCAAAGGGCAAAACCCCGAGGAATCCACTACTGCGGTAAGAGTGACCGTGCTAAATAAAAACAACTACATAAGAACTGAGCTAGCCATTGAAAGTTATAATAAAAGATTGAAATTACTGACATTTCAGAATTCAATATAAATAAACAATAAAATTTACATGTGGACCTTCCATAAGCGGAAGAAGAACATAGTAATATATATACATTACAAAGGGTACCATCTCTTTGTTATTAAAATTGGTAAATTTTACTACTTCACCTTTACTAGGCATATGGATGCGACAATTGTTTATATTACCGCAATCTAATTCATGATGTTTTCATTATAAAAATAATGTAAACATCTGTTGCATATCCATAGCTTATGACTGTCACTAGTTAGCTGTTTACTTACTAGTCTGCTAAGGTTTTTTATCCAGCAATAATGGTATTGTGCTTCTTCACCTTTTTTATAGGTATCTTGAACCAAAAGAAGATTAATATGCCGATCCCTTTTGTTCCTAGTTAGGTAGGTAGGTACCACTAGATGACGTTTCTGTTTTGGTTTCAATATAGTATGTATATACTGTGATGATATTTGGGGTATAACTATTGTATCGCCCAAATGTTGCTTTAATAATCACAATCTCTCTCACCTCGACTAGCTCCAGCACTTGAGACTCTTTTAATATTATTTTGGTAAAATGTTGAACTGCGATGTATCGTCTTTGCAAACCTGACGCAGACCTTAATTTAGTTGCTTGAATAAAACTGCAACTTGACATACAAATAATGATAATTTGTTGATTTACCCCGCTATGTTTGAAATAAAATCTTAGTACCACTCTGCAAATGTAGCCCTTTTTATTGACGTTAAATAAAAGAAACAATATCTCATAGACAATTGTATTGGTTATTTTTATTACAAAACCAGATGAATGTTTGCTGTGGCTATTAAAAAGATGTAAACTTGACGATATCAAATAACAAAATACATAAAAAGTTTTGGTACACAAATATTGTTCACGATTATTAAAAATAAAAGATAATTTCGAAATTTTTAAGAATGTTTTAACTAAATTTAAATAACAGTTACCTTCGTTTAGTACGCCACTGTGAATGATGACATTAGTGATATTAGCTTCTGTAGAAACAATCAGAACAGGTGTGTTGTTATCTGCAAGCTTGACAGATGAGTTGGTATTCCCAAATCCAAGCAACGGAATCACGTTCGCATGATATCCAATCGTATATCCAAAATAACCAGGTACGTTAAAATTAATTCCAATACTTTGTAGATTAATCTTGAAATTTATTGAAATTGACCAAAATTTATTTACAGATAACCTTAAATTTCCCTACAACGGTACGAAATTTTCCAACATAACCAGGCAGTCCTCGATACAATAAACAGCAACGAAACTTTCCAATTGCTGTACAAACGATTCTCGAAAAATCAGCATAAAACCAATATTGATTGAACAATCCAATAATTTTTAATCAATCTGCAAAATTGCACAAAAACTTCTCCTAACCATAAAAATTTCTTCTCGTACCAACCGCCAAATTCAAAATTAACCAAACTATTTTCAATTGTACGACGTTTATTCCAGCACATTACAAATACGACTGAGAGCGGTTAAATTGTTCCAAGTCCTTTTATAAACTTCGAGCGTGGACCGGAAATGGTTGGATATAGGTTGCAAAAAATTCAAAATTGTTGATGGAAATCCCAGTGATCCGAACTTGATAGACATTTGGTAAATATTCTTTTGATTTTTAAACACACACTGCACTCATAATTTTAATCAAAACACTAATTTTAACATAATTTTCAGATTCAAAACCGTAATCATAAACATCATATCAAATATCGCCCTTATTAAATTTTATACAAAATTGGCGCAAAACCACAGCAAAAGCGACATTACATAATATAATAACAATGTACTGTTGTGTCCTTTGTCCCCCTAATAGCTCTGGGTGACGAAGAACAAACAAACTTTCTGCACCTACCTTAGCAAAGCTCTTAATCTCAGGTTGTTTTATTTTATCTTCCGTGGTACACGTCAGCAACTCAATAAGCATCAGCACAAAAGAAACACAATTTGGGTTCAGCTAACATATTTATTAAACAATAACACATAAATCAACAAGAAACAAATAACAATCAACACAAATCAAACAAATCAAATGCAAACTTAAAATTAAAAAACGAACTATGCTAACCTTGTTATATTTTTCTTGACAAGACGTGGCTATCGTTGCACAACACACTGTACTGGTAATCACCTGGTCCAATTTGATCGCCTTTTCTTGGTAGGCTCCTGGCCTATCACAATTCCAGTCCAAATGCTGCTCTATATGTGC
Source organism: Podabrus alpinus (assembly GCA_932274525.1). Classification (NCBI taxonomy): domain Eukaryota; kingdom Metazoa; phylum Arthropoda; class Insecta; order Coleoptera; family Cantharidae; genus Podabrus; species Podabrus alpinus. The sequence continues at coordinate 70,638,771 of OW026452.1, forward strand.
GGTCTCCTCGTAAGACACACACGTAACTATACCTTTGGATGGTATGTAGTAATCTCTCTCAAATTAATTCTGAATTAATTAATTTTCCTGCTCAATTCACCTTCCATCCTGGATAGCCAATATAGGCCCGTATTTCCGCAATTAATCGTTACTATTACTCGTCACACTTGTATAATTCGCGACACGACACGTCGATTCCCAAAACTTCATCAATATTCAACGATATTCAAAGCGCGACACGACACATCTACTCTGGATGTTTGATCATTTGTAACTAACTACTCCATCCTCATATTATCCCTGGATACCAATTCACTTTTTTTGTTTTGTTTTTGTTCCTTTTCGGACATCCTTCTTTTTCCTGCTTGTTTTTCTTGCCAGTTTATAGCCTACGTCTTTATTTTCCGGTAAACGGTTGCACAGTCTTAACCTACATGCCTTAAAATTAAACATATAACCAAATGAACTTGAACAATAACTAATTTAAACAATTTGGAACAATTCGAACCTCTCCAAATTGTGTTGCCTTTGTACTGGGCTTTTATTAAATTTCTCTCTTTATTCAAATACGGGTCACAACAGTACAGAGGTAAGTTCAAGTCTACATCATCAAAAACTTAAAATTTATTGAAAAAGTAACCAAGGTAAACATTTCAGTTCAATGACCTCGAATACAGATGAGGTCTCAACTAACCATGAGATTTGTTTATAATCAGATGCCATCGATCTGATTTGATGAAGGGAAACTAAGCCACCTAATGTTCCGCAGGGATGTACCAGGAAAATATTTAATTTTTGCTCTAATGCGAATAACATGAACTCAAACGAAAAGCTACCGAGAATGGGTCAGATCTGCAAAACTTAACTTTCCAGTTCATCACATTTATAGAGAGTTTATTATTGTTTTCAAATTTTGCTATTTGGGTCAGCATCATAGGAAATATGATGCCGCTCAAATTCAATACTTCTGCGTAGTGTGGGTATGATGATACTCGGTTTATATTGTTTTTTGCACTATATAATGCTGATACAACCGCCCAAGCAAAGCACATATGATCGTTATTACGGATGTTAACGCATGCATTCTTGATGGCTATATCTTTGGGAAGTGGTATGTATGATGAGCCTCTAAATGGTTCATTTCGATTTAAATTGACCGCTAAATTAATTATAGCTGTCAAGGTCCATCCACTCTCATTCTTCTGAAAGTCTTTTAAGAGTTACTATCCTATACGTATTACTCCCACTATTTCTTTAAAGCTGTTGTCGAATCTGCTTGAGAGTTGCTGGTGCTGAAATGCTTCCTTCGCCAGTCACTTGAAAATTCGCAGCATAGATCTACATGTACATATTTTCTACATTGGCTGCGATTTTAAAGTATGCCTGATTCGTGTTGCATAAATATAGGTATTAAGCATCTTCGAGAAATGTTAAGGGGTCAACATGTTTTAAGTTGAAAATCACACCACCTCACACACGGCTACCGAGAGCTGAATTAACTGCTTCCCATCTAATGCGCGAATTTCGTCATTTAGAAACTGGTACTACAGCATTCTCACGTTTATCACCGAAAACTTTTAAAATCGCCACTACTACAAAAGCAAAACAAACGATACTACTCATTTAGCTTTAGCACGAGGATTTTCTTGTTTGCTAGGGCTAAGCAATTCCTTTCTGTTCTGGATATTGATATAAAGGCACCATATTTCGTCAGCAGTAACAATTTGGGACAAACACGGCCGATGTTGTTGACCAGGAAGCAAAGAAACACAAATGGTAACACGCTGATTTTTGCGGTTTTGGGTCAAAACGTATGGTACCCCAACACCCAACTTTTGAACTTTGTTCATGGAATGCAAATGTCGTACGATAGTTGATTGATCTCAATCATTGGATATGATCAGCGGGGTTGAAGGGCACATAACCCTTCAGTCCCTCAAAGCAACTGAATACGGCACACGACAATCAACCGTAAAGTGCCAATAATCTGTTCGCCGCGCCGTGTAGAAGATTTCCATCGGCTTCTCCGGAAAAGTTCACTTTACCATCAGTGCTGATGTCATCCACTGTGACGATTACAAGATACAGTATTGCACAATTATTTCTTATCTTATTTTTGGAATCATGTTAGATAAGACTCGTCGTTCTGACACGGAGCGCACCAACAAACATGCGGTGTAAAAATACTAGATTGCAAATGCTTGTATGTAAATCAAGAAGTTGTCTGGGATAATTGTGCAGCCACATCTATCACTTGACTGCACTTGATCGAAAAAGTTTTAGATTATTGGCAAGTATTGATTATTAAATTTACATAGTGATTTTTTATTTACAATTGTGATTTACAATTGTAAATTAATATTGAATTAATAGCACCTAATAAACGGTGCACATGCAAACGCATCAACGCAGGATGTAGTCAAGTTGCATTTATCAATGTTCATGCTTAACCGTTACGATATTGTGGTTCATAAGAACCCCGCAGGTTCATAAGAACAACCATCACCAAATACAACCACACAGGTTCATACCAACCAGGTTCATTACAACTTCACAGATTCATACCAACCGTGCTGGTTCATAAGAACCACGCTTCAATAATAATTTAAGCTATAATTTCACCTTATAACTACTATCATAATAATGTACGGCACTCTAAAGATAACGTTTTTCCACTGCAAGATTAAGAAATTCATTAAAACCATATTTTTATTTTCTTAAATTATATAAATACAATAATTATTTCAATCGACCTGTAATCCTAGAATAGTGAACGAGTTCCATCGCTACTGCTTCGTGCTTCTGGATTAAATAAAAGGAAATATCTTACAAATCATTATTATTATCTAACTTATACGTCACAATAAGTCAATCCATTCTGCCCTCCCAACAATAATAGTCGAAATCAGAAATGGTTTCACTAGGGTCGTGTATATAATTTCCATAAAAAATTTCTTCCTCGTATTCCTCGTACGATGTGGTTGGCGAAACTCGAGATGACGACATTAGCACAGTGAGTTTTTTCTCTTCTAAGTTTAACTTGTTTAAATCGTACTCAAAATTCCTAATGGTCACTTGGAGTATAAACACCACTAATTTTGGTGGTAAAATATCCCTCCAATCTGGCACATTTTTTGTGACAGCTGTAAAGATATATTATGTTTGATTCAAATGCATTTTTAAAATCATGGAATTTTTAAATAATAGCACTTAACATAATGCACGATTGGTTGCATACCGCCCCAGGCTTTTTGAAAATTACAGGTTGCTGCAAATAGAATCTGATAAAATTAAGCATGCAATTATGTTTAACATTTAAATATACAGAGGCAGTTGGTGAAAGGCTGACTTTCTGAAATCTTCACCCTTCCTACAAGAAGGGTCATAAAATTTTTGCAGAAAGGAGACCGGTAACCGATTCCGATCCGAAAGTTAGATATCCGATCCGAAAGTATCTAACTGAAAGATTATCCGTCCGGCCGATGCATTGTTTATGTTCCTAGACATTGTACTCGACATTTCCAAATCCTCCGCTTTCGTTTATGTCTCTAGACGTTAGTAATTTCCATCACTTGTTTGTTTACGACTCTAGACAAGCATACTCGCTGCTCCGATCCTAGCTTGCGTTTAAGTTTCTAGACGTTAGTAAACCCCATCCAGGTGATTGTTTACGTCTCTAGACATTCATGTCCATCTACGAAAAGATAATCCTGTTGAATAATTAGTTCTCATCAAGAATTAGTATTCACCTGTGATAAGCAAATCTAATTTGCTTCCGGAGTTAATTTATTGACTTCCACCGTACTTTCAAAGTTCCGAGTAAGAAAAATCACTTGCATTGATTTTCCCGATTAATCTTTTTACCGAAAACTTCAGTAGCTTGAAACAGATTCCGCCGTCAAGTAAAAATCCGATTAAAGTAAAACTGTTTTATTCCATTTTCACAGGTAGCAAACTGATTTGATTTAGATTCAATATTAACTGTCAACGTTATTAAGGGTTATGTTATTTTGTATGTACATAATCCAGTGCCGTATCCTGTTAAATTTAAATTCAGAATAAAGTAATTAAATTGTAAAGAAAACCATTTTTTTTTTGGTAAATTATATTGTATATAATTCAGTAAATAAATCCTGTGTTAAAGTTTCCGAAAAATCAGTTGTTTTATTTTTTAGTTTAAAGTTTACCTATAAAAACTTTTGGCGCTCGAGTTTAAAGAAGTAAGTGCAAAAATCGACAAGACGTCCTAAAAACCCTGGCTACCCAAAAAGGCAATTTGAACGACCTAAAAAATCGTTACAAATTTTGACGCCCTGTGCAGGGACATTTTTTTGGTCACTTACACCGAGTTAAAAGCTGCTGTTTTCGGTCAAGGGAATCAATCTAATACCAATCTCCCTCCGATCCCCGATTAAAATTTTTTGTTTTAGAAATGAGTCTCGCTGCAGAACCAAATCTAATCATGCTGAAGACCCCGGAACCGCAGAGAAAGGAAGCCAACCCTCTGGACTCACCGAATCCCGCCGAAACCAACTTCGCATGGTTGAATGTGTTGAAGAAGCCGTCTCTCGTCGGTTTGGCTACCGATTGCGGACTCGTCCCCTACGGTACCATACCGGAATTGAAGGAAAGAGTAAAAGAATGCTTCCTAACCGGGAAAGGAAAGAGACCCACCATTACTCTTCCAGGAGAAACCAACAAACCCGCCGAGATAACAAGATCCCGTATGAATCCCGCCGAAGTATGCAACACTGTCCGGAAGTGGAATCTCCGATTTGATGGAAAAGAGGATCCCATCTCTTTTCTAGAAAGAGTAGAAGAGCTAAAAGAGAGCTACCAATGGCCAGAGGAAGAGCTGCTATCAGCACTGCCAGAACTTTTTTATAGCAAAGCCCTGCTGTGGTATCGAAATAACCGAACCGACTGGACCAATTGGCAGCAATTTCTGGCCACCTTTCGCCAACATTATTGTCCCGACCATAATCGCTTACAACTGGGAGCGGACATACTCAATAAAAAGCATACCACAGAGCCAGTCTTGGACTATATCACAGATATGCTGACTCTGATGAGAAGGTATGGCCGATACTCGCCGACGGATCAAGCCGAGATCATCCATAACAACCTACGGCCCGAATTTAAAATTACGATAAGGAGAAAGGACTTCTCCACCGTACCCGAACTAATCCTGTTAGCGCAAGAAACCGACCGAACGCTACAGGAAGCAAAGAGGAGACCCTCGAAAGGCATCCCGGTCTTAGCCCTAGAAGAGACATCCGACAGACTAGAACCGACCCCGCCGAATCGAACCCACATCCCATCAAGGTACGATAGGACTTCATCCAGAAATACCACTCCCGGTGACAGATGCTTTCGATGTGGAGAGACAGGCCACTGGAAACATCAGTGCCAAGGAACACCCCGAATAAGCTGCTCCCGATGTGGGAAAAGAGGTATCATGACCCGAGACTGTCATTGCCCAGCCCGTTCGGGAAACGAACCGGGTCGAAGGAATTAATGAGACAATCCTTCCACCGACCGGCCATAGTCTCCTCCCTCCATCCCCGACTGGATTACAGTAACCTGGAAGACCACCGTCCTTACGCTTACGTGACTTTCAATCAACGAAAATACCGTGCCCTAGTCGATACCGGTGCCGCCGAATGCTTTTTGGGAAAAAAGATATTTTCCCACATAAAGAAAAGTCACAATGGGGATAATCGACCCCACCGACGAAGGGTAACCTTAGCCGACGGAAGGACGGTACCAATAAGAGCCCGCTTCCAGATAAAAGTGACCATAGGCCCCCGAACTGTCATCAGTAAATGGAACTATGTGCCGGAATTAACCACGGAGGCCATAATAGGCGTGGACCTATTAACCCAGCTCCACGCGGTCATCCGACTCGACCCCCCCCGGCTGATTGTACCAGCTCCGGCCCGAACAACGCCACTCAACCCCCTCCGATCCGAACCAGAAGGCGAACTGGAACGCCTTAACCAATTTCTAGAGCAAGCTCTACCCGCACTGGAAGGAGTAGCCGGACCGATTACTACCTCCTATCACCAGATCCGGTTAAAACCGGGAGTCACCCCTATCAAACAGAGGTACTACCCCCGCAACCCCAAGATGCAAGAAATAATCGACGCCGAAGTTGATCAGATGCTGAAAGAAGGAGTCATAGAGCCTGCACAAAGCTCGTGGAGCTCTCCAGTTGTTTTAGTAAAAAAACCCAACGGGAAATATCGATTCTGCATCGATTACCGACAACTGAACGAAGTCAGCATCAAGGACGCATACCCGTTACCCCATATTCAGGCCATCCTCGATAAACTCCGAGGAGCCAGATACATCAGTACCCTAGACTTGAAAAATGGATACTGGCAAGTCCCACTGACCGAAGAGAGCAAAGCGTATACTGCTTTCACCGTCCCCGGAAGAGGGCTATACCAGTTCCGGGTGATGCCGTTTGGGCTCCATTCGGCCCCCGCCACCTTTCAACGGCTGTTGGACAACACCCTGGGACCCGAACTGGAACCCCACACCTTCTGGTACTTAGACGACATCATCATCGTAAGTACCACGTTTGATGAGCACCTTCAGCGATTATCCGAAGTGTTCAGCCGCCTAAAGAGGACCGGACTCAAGCTGCAGCCCGAGAAGTGTGCCTTCTGTAAACCCGAACTACGATATTTGGGCCACGTGGTCAACAAAAACGGTATCAGCACCGACCCCGAAAAAGTGGAGGCGATCCAGAAAATTGAGCCCCCCGCTACCGTCCGACAGGTCCGCAGTTTTCTAGGAGCCGCTTCCTGGTACCGGAAGTTCATCCCGAACTTCTCCACTTTGGCCGAACCTCTCACTTCGCTCCTACGAAAGGGGAAAAGGTTTCTTTGGGACGCGGACCAGACGCAAGCTTTCCAAAAACTGAAGGACACTTTAACCAAGGCGCCGGTCCTGGCATGTCCCGATTTTTCCAGGCCATTTGTCCTACGCACCGACGCAAGCTACCGTGGACTAGGAGCCGTCCTGGAGCAAGAATACCCCGAAGGGTACCGACCCATCACATTCATCAGCCGAAGCCTGCTCCCAGCAGAAAAAAATTACTCCGTTACCGAGATCGAATGCCTGGCCGTCGTATGGGCGGTCAAGAAACTGCGCGGCTACCTCGAGGGTTACTCCTTTACCATCATCAGCGACCACCGTAGCCTGCGATGGCTGAAAACTCAGAAGAATCCGACAGGACGACTAACCCGGTGGATCCTCGAACTCCAACAATACGATTACACCGTCGAATACCAGCCGGGAAGAAGCAACCATGTGGCTGATGTATTGTCTAGGAGCTACCAGGAAGAACCTCTACCCACGGTGGCCGCCCTAAAACCAGACCCGCCGAAATGTTGTTGGTACCGATACCTGAAGAAGAATGTCCGCCGGCAACCGCTAAAGTTTAAAGATTATAAGATCGCACATGACCAGGTTTTCCGAAAATTTCCCACCACAAATAGTACCCTGACCGGAGAATTGGGATCCCCTTGGAGACGGTGTGTCCCTACGTCCGAACGACCGGCCATCTTATACGAAAATCACGACCAAATGATCGCCGGACATGCCGGAATAACTAAAACGGCCGCCCGAATCGGACGCAGGTATTTTTGGCCCGGAATGCTACGGGATGTAGCCAAGTACATAAAATCGTGCAAATCCTGCAATGAGTATAAACCTGCCTCAGGACCACCCGCCGGCCAAATGCACCCAAGGATACCCACTAAACCGTGGCAGACGGTGAGCTCGGATCTGATGGGACCATTTCCACGGTCCACCCGAGGGTACCAATACCTGTTGGTGTTCCAGGACACCTTTACAAAGTGGGTAGAACTCTGCCCCCTCCGAAAAGCCACCGCCTCCGAAGTGGGCCAAGCCCTAAGGCGACAAGTGATATTACGGTTTGGGAGACCCGACCGACTACTAACGGACAACGGTACCCAATACACGGGCAAAGAAATCCGGCAATTAACCCAGGCCTACGACATCGAACATTGCTTTACCCCCCCCCTACTCTCCGCAATGTAACCCAGTCGAACGGACTAATAAAACCATCGGCACAATGATTGCCCAAGCCTGCGAGAATCAACATCGAAAATGGGACGCCCTGCTACCTGAAATCCAGTTCGCTTTGAACACCGCCCAGCACGCATCCACCGGATTCTCCCCCTGCCTACTAAACCTCGGCAGAGAACTGTATTGTTCTAAAGAAAGGCTCGTCGACGGAGAATCAAGGGAGATTAAACAAACCCTACGCCAGTTGGCCGAATTACGAGAAATCGCCCAGACCAACCTCGCCACGGCCTTTAACACCCAGAGCCGATACTATAATCGCCGTAGAAGAAATCAACTCCCCCACATTGGAGACGTTGTATACCGGAAGCAGAGGACCTTGTCCAGTGCCGTTACGGGGGTAATTGCAAAGTTAGCCCCCAAATTTCAAGGTCCTTTTGTCATCGACCGGGTGTTATCGCCAGTAGTGGTGGAATTAATAACTCCCGAAGGAACGAACCGGATCCGAGTCCATGTAAAGGACCTGAAATGGGGGAGGTTGCCCAGAACCCCCGTCAAACCGTTAGCTGTCCCCGAAACCCCAGTAGAGGACGACTTTCCTCTACGAAGGTCCGCCCGAACGACCGAGAAGTCGATAAACTAAAGAAAACCATAAACTCCGATAAACCCAACATTACCTATGGGTTACGACCGAAAAAGTCGCTAAACTAAAAGGCCAAGATCCTGCCGACCAATCCGATTGGTAAACGACCGAGAAGTCGATAAACTCCGATGTCCTAAGGCAACCGAAGAAGGGAGTTCGACACCAGGGAAATCCTTCGGAGAAAGATTTCCCCCCCGTATAGCCAACCATCGTCCGCTACAAACTCCGGATTCAACCGTCAGCTTTCCGCCGATCCGTAAAAGAAGCTGCCGACGAATCACCCAGTAGTGGAGATGGGAAGGCTCCCGAAAGTGCGAACAAATCAACAACCCGCCATGTAAACAAAAATTTCCTAGGACAACCCTGTAAAAGATTTCGAAAAATTTCAATCGCCTGCAAAAGACCTTGCAAGATAAGAGAAAATTTATCAAGCAAATGGTGGAAAATTTTCACAAACGACGTAGTTACTTACAAGATTTCGAAGTGTTTCGTCGTAAGATGCCACCAATCCGCACCCAAAGGAAGGCGAAATCCGGCCAAAATACCGGAAACCTGTGGAGGAGATCCCACCGAGACGCCGAAGTATTACGGAGAAGACTGCAGGTCCCTCCTGCCGTAGGAGCACCATGGGGTCGAATACCTACCCGACCTACCTTGGTCACCAGCAGGACCTCCACCTCCACAACCCGGCCCAATTTCGAGGAAACGCTGCAGAAGATGGCCCAGCTGGACCTGACCACACCCAAGGTGAATCTTCCAGGAAGAAAGTCAGTGGTCCCGACGACCACTAGGAAACCAGCAGTCCTTCCCTGCACGAAAGAGCCAGGTAAGTACCGGACTTTTCGCCGACCAAATCGGCATGTTTTAGGTGTACCCCGGACAATCCGAGTCGCACGGGAAACCCAACCGTCGACCAAGAAGGAGGTTGCAGACCTCATCATCCGAGAGGTCCCCGACTCCGCCATTCCGGACTCTTGGGTCCTACCTATTCTCCAGGATCAGCCGGAGCCCAGGAGAGTGGAACCCCCCGTAGCCGTTCCAGAGAAGCCGAGCAACGCCTCCATTCCGGAGGCTTACATCATCACATCGCCACCCTTCGTCACCACAATCGGGGTAATCCAACGGATCCTCGATGACGGGATGAAGAAGAGTGGCCCATATCGTTCCATCGTATTGTGCGATGGACAGCTCCGGGAGTTGCGCGCCCGCAGATTGAAACGGCTGCTCAAAAACGCTACCAACTAAAGCCGGCTGAGAAATTTTATTATTTTTTAATTTTTATTACTGGTGAGAGGTATATGTACATACAAAGTTCTTTTATTTTTATTATCATTTTTTACATACAGTTACGGTCTCTTTTTTTTTTTGGGACCCTCCGAGCTGTAAAGATATATTATGTTTGATTCAAATGCATTTTTAAAATCATGGAATTTTTAAATAATAGCACTTAACATAATGCACGATTGGTTGCATACCGCCCCAGGCTTTTTGAAAATTACAGGTTGCTGCAAATAGAATCTGATAAAATTAAGCATGCAATTATGTTTAACATTTAAATATACAGAGGCAGTTGGTGAAAGGCTGACTTTCTGAAATCTTCACCCTTCCTACAAGAAGGGTCATAAAATTTTTGCAGAAAGGAGACCGGTAACCGATTCCGATCCGAAAGTTAGATATCCGATCCGAAAGTATCTAACTGAAAGATTATCCGTCCGGCCGATGCATTGTTTATGTTCCTAGACATTGTACTCGACATTTCCAAATCCTCCGCTTTCGTTTATGTCTCTAGACGTTAGTAATTTCCATCACTTGTTTGTTTACGACTCTAGACAAGCATACTCGCTGCTCCGATCCTAGCTTGCGTTTAAGTTTCTAGACGTTAGTAAACCCCATCCAGGTGATTGTTTACGTCTCTAGACATTCATGTCCATCTACGAAAAGATAATCCTGTTGAATAATTAGTTCTCATCAAGAATTAGTATTCACCTGTGATAAGCAAATCTAATTTGCTTCCGGAGTTAATTTATTGACTTCCACCGTACTTTCAAAGTTCCGAGTAAGAAAAATCACTTGCATTGATTTTCCCGATTAATCTTTTTACCGAAAACTTCAGTAGCTTGAAACAGATTCCGCCGTCAAGTAAAAATCCGATTAAAGTAAAACTGTTTTATTCCATTTTCACAGGTAGCAAACTGATTTGATTTAGATTCAATATTAACTGTCAACGTTATTAAGGGTTATGTTATTTTGTATGTACATAATCCAGTGCCGTATCCTGTTAAATTTAAATTCAGAATAAAGTAATTAAATTGTAAAGAAAACCATTTTTTTTTTGGTAAATTATATTGTATATAATTCAGTAAATAAATCCTGTGTTAAAGTTTCCGAAAAATCAGTTGTTTTATTTTTTAGTTTAAAGTTTACCTATAAAAACTTTTGGCGCTCGAGTTTAAAGAAGTAAGTGCAAAAATCGACAAGACGTCCTAAAAACCCTGGCTACCCAAAAAGGCAATTTGAACGACCTAAAAAATCGTTACACAGCTACTACGCATAATTCTTTCAACGATTTCATATTCATAATTAAGTCTATAGCTTGTTGTAAACTGAATTAAATGTTTAAGCTATTTATATTAATATAATTAATACAAATTTGAATATTTTCAACACTTTTAGGTGACGCTATTATATAAAGTGTTGTTGAAAACTTGAGCTAATGTTAAGATGATTAGTGTAGAATTCATGTTTTGTTTTTTTGCACAAGATGCGTAATCATTAATTACCTATTTAATAAAGATGAGATATATACGAATCGATTCAATTTATATAATACTATTCCGTAGTTACACAACGGGTAAGTTGTTAAATTTTTGAAGTAGCTTGTTCTTACAAAAAAATAAAAATCTTTCAAAATAAGGATGTCGTCGCCGTACTACACCTCTTCCTCGAATTCGACGTTCATGAACATAAATATTCGACCTTGGTACGTTTTAACATATAGTCACATGTTAAACCTGGGCTGACTCGTAATGCGCCGAATCAAACCCGTATGTATTAAAACATGTTTTACAGAAATTCTCAAAGATATAAGATCGATATACATCATCTGATTTTAGGTACTCACCTATGTTCTAGTACTCGCCCAAATGTTTAATATTGAATTTTAGTCAGACATTATGGGTGTGAGAGTACTCGTCGTCTGCTACTATGCTTTCTGTGAGCCAATTATAAAAATTATGTTTATCAGGTAATCTAAGTACATGAAGATTAGCAAAATACTTGATGTAATCATAAGGAAATGCCCCTTTACGTTTTTAATAAATAATATTGTTTGGTATTGGGGTATTCGCTTTTTACACTTTTTAGTTCTTTCAAGTGTGCTGTTCATTTATCCAGGCTATATAGTAAAAACCAGAATCAATCGATGAACTTAAACTTAATTTTACTCCCCTTCATAGACTTAGTAGAGGCAATGTATTTTCCATATTTACGGGGAGCACAAATACATTTCATTCAATTTATATAGTTATAGCTTTAATTACAGGAGTTGTGTGCAGCACCCCGAAATTCTTCCGTTGTGTGATCAGGATCACGCACCGATCTTAACATCGTTGAATGAAAACTGCTTCATGCATATGACATACATATAACGGCTGCTTGGAACGACTGCTCTTCGTGTCATGTTAATGACTGCTTGAGCAACCTCAACGTCTTCCATAATTTGTGTGGGCGCTTGTGCAAACCATTTGAAATATTGCCGCAATAGCTACGATAATAGGCCTGAATATCATATCAATATTAGCGTATCTTCGTGTTCTATTGCAGGCGTAGTTGAACGATGGTTTTTAAAGACAATCAAAAAATCTTCGACTGATTTTTCAATGACAATCCCTTCACGTTCGACGAAGGCATCGAAGTGGAGTTTTTGGAAAGCGAGCGAAAGTAGAGGGTGTAGTCTCTTGCATCGGTTGAAGTTTGTTCCCGTGAGGAAACCCTTCAAAGATCCACTTGCCAAGATCTCGCTGTCCACCATGACATTCGTAATAGCGCACTCCTCAATAAAAGACCCAATAGCTTTGAAGTACGACAGTACTATATGAAATCCTCCAAGATGGATGAAAATGTTTTTGAATTCCTCTGCTTCCTGACACTGAATTCCAAATGCAATCCTCGCTATTGCTAGATCGTACGTCACTTGCATGTACTTCGTCTTGCACTCTTCAGCAATTTTTTGTGCCATTTGCAAGGTGAGGTACACGACAGAATTATTTTTGGGTGATGCGTTAATTGGTGTCAAATATGATACCTTCTGCAGAGTAGAGTCGTCTTCAAGTATGAGGCTGTTGTAGCCGGTCCACATAGGGGTTTCAGGAATTTCAAGCTTGTGCGAGAATAACCATGCAAGATCCACATTTCGCCATGTCGTGAAAACTTCGGACTTCTCTGCAAGTTGACTGACGCTGGGAGTTGCGAATTTTGAATCGAATTTGGGTTTCTTCATATAAGGCTCGATTTCGTTGACAATAGAGTCGATACATCTTCTTCTCTTCCCACGACGCGGCGTTTCATCGTTCGGAGTAGATGAATCATTCGCGTCCAGTAAATTGTCGGTATCATCGGTTTGTACTGATGCATCGGCGGCAACAATTCCATCATCAGGTATATTTTGATAAATTATCCCTTCCGTGTCATGGAGAGTATCCTTCCCGGTGAGAGTATCGACGAATCTATCGAAGTTATCAAAAGCAATCCCAGTACCTAAATTATCGGCAAGTACTATATCTTCGGGACATAAGCGGTTTTGGTTCGTAGTTGTGAACGTCATTTCAGTTTCTAGCTCTTCGATAACATTGTAGCAGCAGCAATGACCATATTTGCTGATGATATCTACAATTTTTCGACTGCTTGACAGACTCTTCAACGCCATGCCCAGCGTATAACATGCTTTGATGTTTTGACATTGCCGTTGGCAGCTGCGTAAATGATGTCTTGACCAATGGAAAACATTTTCAATTCGCGTGCAGATTTTTTACATTTGTGACGAGTTTCACTGATGCCTTTATTGTCGCCGCAAATTATGCATTCGAGGAGATACGACAACAATTGTGGCACGGTATCGCATTCACCTTGAATGAGATCTTGCACGGTTATACTTTCGGGTAATTTCTTCTTCTCCATGTCTGTAATTTCCTGCCTTGATGATTTTTCCGACATTGTAAATAGCCTCCCTTGCTTCCATGTTTTTGAAGAATTCAGTATTACTTATCATGTGACTCGCGTATGGAGCAGTGAATTTTCTACCGTCTGACGAAATTATTTTGATTTGTGCCTGATACATGGCTAATAATTTTTTTTCCAAATGACGTGTTGCAAAAAAATCAAGGCTCTCCTTGCCGTGCTCTTCTTGTAGGAACTCGATATACTTTTCTGATACGAAATTGTAAAACAGGCATTCATTGTTGTTGAGAACACGTTCACGAATGAATTCGCAAATTTTACTGTATGCGTCAGTACGACATTGTCGGTTTTTGTGCCAAGAACTTTCTTTCCTATTCGACGAATCGTTTTTGAATTGCCATTCAAGCTTACTTTTGCAATGTTTGTGGTAAGAAATGCTGTCAGTTTCATGGTTTTTGATTTTATCCAGCATGTCTGTGTTCTCGTACTCAGTGGCAATGTCCTTGATAAATTTTATAAAAGCCTCTGTGCCCTTTGTCAACGGTGATGTGCGTCGTTTGACGTATATGCGAGATTTACCGCAAAAAAAACCGCAAATTGCATCTTGTACAACTACCGATTCATCATCGGCTCCAGCGTGGTCTTCGGGTTCTGCATCGTCTTCGCGTTCTGCATCATCTTCGGGTTGTTCACTGTAACATAATTCCAAAAATTGATTTTTGATTTAAATTTGACAGTGCATTTCTAAAATTTTATTTTATTTCGTATTCGTTCGAAAGTGCGCACTGTGAAGAGAAATGTAAAACAAACTACGGTGTGAAACGCGAAAAAATTAAATATTTTTTTATTATATTAATAACTGCAGCTTCTTGGCAGGTATTGTAATGTATCGTAGCCTTTAATTACCCTTAACGTTGGTACGATAAATAAATATTTACAGCCGTATGCATAGTCGTACTTTAGTGGCTACTAGTTAGTAGCCACTAATAAAATGTAGGTTTCCATGGTTTTACCAAATAAATAATATTAAACGTCAGAATTAGTAATTTACTAAAATGACAGTACTAACTTTTTAATTTAAAAAACCATGGAAACCTACATTTTATTAGTGGCTACTAACTAGTAGCCACTAAAGTACGACTATTTATAAAATAAGTTATGCTTTCAATAAAATTTACCCTTACCTGGATGCTTATCCCACAATGATAACTTTTGTGGACGAAATTTTGTAGGTCACCACGGCTAGCTCTTAATTTTATAAAAAAATTCTTTTATTGTTAATAACTTTTCTTGATTGCATTAGCTCATCATTAAAATGAACAAAATTCATAAATTTTTAATATTGATTTATTTGATTTTAAATTGAAAATAACATTTTCATGGCAATTTGATTTTAATGAAAATTTTTCATAAATTTTTATAAATGGTTGTTATGGAAACAATAAAATTTTTACGCACACTCCTTAAATTTAATGATAACAAAGTTCTTAATTATAAAATAGATTTATGCAAATAAATGTTTATTAATATAAGATTTCTGACCTTTTATTTTGTTTAAAAATTCCGCACTGTATAGTTAAAGAATTTAACCTCACTTCCTGATTGCATCATTTTATTTCTTGTATTTTGATGGTTGATCGTTCACCCACAAATTTTTCTCTACATTTATCGTTGTGTTCATCTGGTTTAATTTTCGGCAAATCCAACGATATTCACCCCCAGTAAGCACAAAAATATTCTGATAATATTCTATGAATATAGCGTTCGCATATTGGAATATTCTATAGATCATCTGTGAATCTTCCTAGATATACTCAGCATATGCTGAGAATATTCCCATGTCCCCTTAAACAATGTTCTGTAAATATTCTATGTATATTTTAAAGAATATTGTGCGAATATTGTTAGAACTTGTAGTGAATATACAGAAATTGTTCCAGGAATATTCAAATAGCATTTCAATTATTTTGTAAATTATTCTCAGAATATTCTGAAGACCTGGGAGAAATATTCTAAATTGTTGGATGATATTCGAAAAGTATTACAATTTATTATAAAATATAGGTTTTATTAAATAAATATAATGTATAAATAAACATAAACTCTGAAGGCTGATTGCAGACTGATCAAGCAAAAACGTTGTGAGACAAAACGTTTTTGTTTCATTTGTGTTGAAAAATGTGTTTGACATGTATTAAATATGATAATACACACTGATCAAACAAGTTTGTTAGCAAGTTTTGTTTGATCAGTATGTGTTGGATCATATTTAATATACTAGTCGTGCCATAAGTTCTGATACTAACAAAGCACCGTTCATTTTTACTATGAAGATTAAGGGATGGGGGTTGCTAATGGTATTTTTGGAAAGATCATTTGCAGGTATATAAGTGGGCGAAAGTTGAAATTCAAGTCTTAAATAGTAAACATGAATTCGGATGTCAACGATAATCGTATTGTTGTAATTGCTATACATAACAATGATAAAAGTACTAGTGCAATTTTAAATTTGTTAAAAAAAATTACGGATTACAAATTTTTTTCTTTTTAACTATCCATCGATAGAATGAAACTCTTAGAGTAGATAACCGAAAAAAAAGTGGTCGACCACGAACTCTAAGAATTCTTGGAGTTATTAAAACAGTTCGCGAGCGAATGAGAAGAAATCCCTTGAGGAAACAAAAAATTATGGCTAGGAAATTCAAATTTCGAAAAGAACCATTTCTCGCGTGTTAAAAGATGACTTAAAACTTGGGGCTTATCGTAGGATTACAATACATCGTCTTACAATTGCTCTAAAAAATATTAGACAAGAAAGAACAAAACGACTCCTGGACCGGCACGCGTATGAAGATCACAAAAATATTTTGTTTACTGACGAAAAAATTTTTACAGTCGAAGAAAAATTCAACATGAAAAACGATCCTGTGTAGGCTTACAACTCTAATGAAGCCCCTAAAAAAATTTCGGGGGTGAAAAATGGCCATTATCCAACAATAGTAATGATTTGGTGAGGTGTGTCGTATGAAGCAGTAACGCAGCTGTTTTTTGTGAAAAAGGGGAAAAAACGTGAAAAATAACGGGGGAAAAAATACCAAAAAATGTTACAGATCGTAGTTAACCCTCTAAATTACAACTTATTTCGTGAAAACCATAGGGTGTTTCAGCGAAATTCTGCACCAGCGCATAAAGCGAAAACGACCCAACGAATGACTACAAACAAATTTACCTGAGTTTATTGCCGCGGAAGACTGACCTTCAGGTAGTCCTGACTTGAACCCTTTGGATTACAAATTATGGTTTGTTCTTGAGGAACAAGCTTGCAAAGTACCCCATAAAAATATTGAGCTCTTAAAACGGAATTTGATCAAGGTTGGAACATCTATACCAATAAAAGTAGTGCGTGCCACAATGGATGACTGCCCGCGACGTTTAAAGGCCCTTGTGAAGGCAAAAGGTGACCATTTCGAATAATTCGTACAAAATTGAATTCCTTAGAATGTACCGAATAAAATGTAGTAATTTATATAGAGGATTTTTATTTTGAAATCATTAAAATCGGCTTCCAAACAAGTATCAGAACTTATGGCACGACTAGGTAATATGTAGAAAACAGTTTTCAACACAATCAAACAAAAACGTTTTGTCTCACAACGTTTTTGCTTGACCAGTCTGTGATCAGCTTATTACTAATACAAAATAAACACTTATTTAAATAAAAAATTAACTTAATTTTTTAAATTAAAAACAAAAAAAATAAACACTTATTTAAATAAAAAATTAACTGTCATTCTAAGGAATGTCCTGATTTTTTTTCTTGAGCCTTTCAGTAGCTTTAGTTAGCCATTTTGCTGCTTGAATTTCTATCTGCTTATCAGTAGCTGTTAGTGATATATGCTGCACAGCCTCTGCAATTAAAAAAAAGTTTTAATATAGTAATAATATAGGTAATATTCTGAATATAACAGAATGTTGATATAAAATTAAGGTATTGATTTTAAATTTATAGATCAATAAAAATTATTGCAGTTTATTTCAAATTATGTTGAAAATATATAACGTTTCTTTGTGTCAATTTGAAGGTTCCTTTTTTGAAAAATTTGATAAATAAAATATACTCACTATAAAGATTTACGTACTTGACATAACAGTAGCTAGTTTTAAAGTTGAAAATTTTTTTTTGCCTTTGTGGCCAATCCAACTATATTGGAGTGCCATTTTATCGCACAATAATTTTGTCATAATACGTCTGACGTGCTCCCCAACTGAATCTCCACCAAGCCGAGCAAAATAATTAACCTAGAATTAAAATAATCAACATAAATTATGTATAATAGACACGATTAGATATTATATGCAATATAAAACTTACCAAATATGAAAAATTGTTGTCATTTTGCAACAATTGTTCAACGTTATCTAATTGCTCGATTGTTAGAACAGGAAAATTTTTCAAAATTTCAAGATTGCTGTCATCGGTACTACTGTTGGTAATTTTGAGATTTTGAATCGAATCAATTTTGTTGTTGATAAGTTCTAATAAGTTTGTGGTGTCTTTTACTCGTATATTTATTGCTGTTAACTGGCGCATAACTTGTTCTTCGAATCTTTGAGTATCTATAAAATTAGAAAAGTGTTAATTAAAAAATAAGTAATAAATAATGGTAAATATTATTACGTGCTGATGAATTTTCGGCGGAGGTATAACGTTTTGTAAGAGTACTTCCTCCAATAGCATCTACGCATAGCAAAATAATAATTAAATTAACTTTATATATTTTAATATCATTGATCTTTTAACTAACTTTCAAATATTTCTGTTGCTGGACATGGCGGTCGGTATTGTACTCCTTCATCTTGGGTATATCTTCCAGTATCTACAATGTATGTCCAAAAAATTAAATAAAATATAAGTGACTGTTTGAATAATATACTTACGAACTGATGGAGAGCCCAGTTTTGTAGAATTATTGTTGTCTTCAAGCAAGCTGATATTATTGTTCATTGGCAATATTTTGGTTTCTGCAAAATGAAATAATAATTAATAATTAATTTAATTAAACAATGTTTATTAAATTATAATTAACATAAACTTACTTATTGATAGGCCTGCTGATGGACACGGCGGTAATTGTGGAAATGAAGGTAAATTTTCTATAATTGAAATATCTTCTTCTGAAGATGATGAGCTGCTGAAGTTACTGCGCTTAGCATGCCGCTTACGTTTTTCAGGAAGGCATTCTTCCGCTGCAGATAAGTCGGATGAAAATTTCGCTTTTGTTGCCATAGAAGTAGCAACCACAAATTTGGTAAAGAGTTTGTCACTAATCAGCTTGATTTTGTGAATTGTCCATGTATTGCTTGCCTCTTCTTTAGATTTTATAGAATGTTGTAAGGTTCCTCTGGTGTACGGTGGCCAGAAACATTCACTTTTATTTTTAAGCCAATTTGCTGGTAATACTTCGACAACATCGTCTTCGTTAAGAAAACGTGCTACATACCAACCAGCCATTTTTATCTAATAATAGGGATTATAATATAACAAAATAAAACAACAAATAAATACCAAAGAAAATAAGACAAAAATATATTTCTACTTTTGGTGAATTGGAATATAAGGATAATAAATGAGTTTCTTGATAATTAATGCTCTAGTACGTATTTATTATGGATGCGATATAATATAAAAAATTGTATTTATATTGCTCATACGCGCGTATATCAACGTGCGATAAAAAATAAAAGTATTAGTACAATTTTTGATATTGTTAAACAACAGCCACAGATTCTATTGCTAGATAAAAATCGGAATTTTTTTTACGACACCTACGAGTATAACAATTTGAATTTAATTAAATATGTAACAAGGGAAAAATAATGCTTTCGTCCTTATATGGAATACGGACGAATTTATTGACCACCTCAGTTAAAGGCCAATATGCGTACTCAGATAAATTGTTGACTTTAAATATTTTTAAAATTGTTGAAGAACACGGAATACTGTAAAATTCAGATAAAATAGTGTACTTTCTTCCAATTAGAACTTCTGTATTCAATTTGTGACAATAAGCTATATTTTCAATTTCGATTACAGAACCATCTTGTAGTCCACAGCAACTATCACTTTTTGTAAGTTTAAGTGTAAAATTCTTAAAACTAGCTTCTTTGTACTGAGGTTCTGAACAATCATCTATAATTTTTCCACTGCTATAAGCCTGACGTAATAAGTATTTCTCATTAAAATCTTTGCTACTATTTTTGACACAAATTCTATTTAAATTATTTTCGGATAAACGACGCACTATTTGAGGTAAAACATCAGTTGGCTTTCTAACTAAATTTTTTAATTCGTGTAAATAGTTCTCACTTGAAAAATTGCTAAATGAATTTAGATTTCCAAATTTACGTACATCTTCAAGTAAATGTAACAAATTATGGACGTTATGAGTTAAAAATTTTGATCCATAAATAATTTTGCATGATTCTACAAAATGTCGTAATAAAGAATTTGCATATTCCGGTAACTCTTTTAAGTGTTCGTCATTTAACATTATTCTTATAGCTACATGCAAAGATAAAAAATGCTGATATTTAGTATTTTCTATATTATCCTTAAGAATAATTGGACCAGTGTACAACAGGAAAAGCCTAAATTCTGTGGCCTTCCATCGTTTAGATTCCTTAAGGGATCGAGATTTTCTTGCAAACTCGCAGGGTATAAATTTAGCAATATGTTCAGAATATTCAGACATTTTAAGAATTACTGAGCTTGAAAATTTATGAGGGGGAGAGCCAAAACACCATGTAGATACTAAAAGTTTTTTCACTACACCTAAGCATATTAGATGCATGTAATCTAGAGGTACTTCTGTAACTAAACCAATGCCTGGTATTTTTTCTAAGTATGAATGTCCAGTGTGATGATCTGGGTTTGTTTGCATTAAGAAATCATTGTCAGTTCGTTTAATAAAATCTAATTCCGGAAAACATATACGATTATCTGTATAATCACCTTCTTGCTTACATTTTGTGCAAGAAAAATAGCCTGAGTGCCCTTTTATGTATAATACGCTAGCTTTCGCTACTGCATCAAAAAGGTACATTTTTATTTTAAAATTTAAAGTATAATTTTGTATTTGAATTCCGTTACTAGTTAAAAGAATTGCTTCATCAACAAATTCTTCCAAAAAATTATTAAAATTTGCTGGTTTTTCATTGCCGTGATAAATACCAGCAACAGTTATACAACCACTTAATTCAGTACTTAGTAAAATGCACAATATTGGATATAATTGACTTCCTGAACTTTTGCTTAGCGGCAAACCATCAATATTTATTGCAATATCTATACTGGTATCCTCGGCTATTACAATACCAGCAAGTAATTGGTTCAAACAATTCTTAATACCAATATGACAATATAAGCCGGGATGTACAATTCTTGTTATTGTTTGGCGAGGAGTATGCAAAAACGTCCGTGCATCTTTTGGCAATGAATTTAGCGTTGGTGTATCACGCAATATTTTTAATAATCCGGACATAGCTGAGTGGGAAATATTAAAATCTATTGCCCACTTCCTTAATTGAATTGGAATATCAATATTATGCTCAGGTTTATTTATATCATTTAATGCAAAATCAGTTGTAGCATTAAATAAATTATCAGTGTTATCGGTGGAAGTTGAAGGCACCGAATTTAGAGGGGTAATAGGCAGTATGCTACTAATCTCAAAATTATTATCAACATTTTCATATATACCAAGTTGGCTTTCTGAATTATCTGGAATATTTATGATTGAATCAACTGGGAAATCATCTGAAGAATCTTCATCAAAAGTGTCATCGGTATTTACTAATGTTAAAATATCATTGGTCTGTTGTTTAACAATTCGTTTAAAGTGCCTCGATGATATACGTGTTCGTTTCATTTTAATTATAACTGAATTTTATGTATTTTACTCAATGTAACTATACTGACGATAATATTATAATCTATGTAAATCAAATCTAACCGGCAATAATTTAGGTCGTGTCCCAATAAAACATCCAACGTAAAATGTCGAAACTAAAGTATAATTTATTGTATAATGGATATAATACCTGATCAATTAAATAAAAATGACGCAAAACGATTTCAAATAAACTGCACAGTACAGAAATTTTATATACGCGAGTAATTTAACAAACATGGAGTAACAACTAAATGTCGTACCAGTACGTACAAACCACACATGTGAGGACAGATGCGCACGCATTTTGGGCGAGTCCAACTCGAGAATGAAGGGGTGTCACAAAGTGGTTTAAACTTTAAAACAGAACTTTTGTAATAGAAATTATATAATATTATGGGTAACATGATTTAGTTGCTTTTGTTTCGTTTATTTAATGCCTGGTTTGCCCGATTCAATTTATTGAGAAAAGCCAAATATAAGGTTAAAATTGTTGTAAAAATAGTATTTTTGTATTTGGTCGTCGAGTATTATTTACGGTTTATAAGGATTATTTGCAACAATAAAAAAATTAATCTTATATATAAGCAGTAAAAATGAATAACCATAACTGACAATATATAAATTAAAGTACATTTTTATGACGTTTTTATTTCAAATATTATGTAAAATTCACATTTTAGAATTTACAAAATAAATATCATAATGCTATATTATTAGAATATTTCTAGAATGAAGTAAAATAATATTCTGCAGTAAATATTCTTTGAATAAATTTTGACGTATGTTATATGAATATTCTTTAAGGAATATTCTATAAATATATTTTGTATTTATTTATATTCTATGAATAATTTTTACATAATGTTATATGAATATTCTTTAAGGAATATTCTATAAATATATTTTGTATTTATTTATATTCTATGAATAATTTTTACATAATGTGATATGAATATTCTTTAAGGAATATTCGATGAATATTTATTGCATTTATATATTGAACTGTATTTCAATGGTTCTCCAAAATTCGATAAATTTCAAAAATTTTAAATTAAAAATTAACGTGTTAAATGACAAAATGTAACAAAAAATTATTGTAAATTAAATTTAAAAGAAGAAGGGAGAATTTGGATTTGGAAAAATGTCTTTGTGCGCAGACGAGAAACTTTTGAGTTGGAAGAAGGAGGGAGCAGTCTACGCCGAGCAGTCGACTAGATAGGACGTTATTTGAACAGTCCATTTGAAAAATTTTTGTATAATAGTAAAATTGTTATTAATAAAAACGAGAATTAGTTTGAAATTGTATGAGTAGTTTGATTTAAAGTGAAAAAAGTGTTTTGGAAAAGAAAAATAAAGTTAAAGAAAAATTTTGAATTCACAAAATTCAAAAAAATAAATTAGTTGATCGCTGGTCATAAAAGAACACGACAACAATAAATTTTGTCGCCGCAAGTGGAGCTCGAACCAACGACCACGAAAAACTACCTTGAGATTAAGTAACCCATGCTCTACCGACTGAGAAAAACAACAATAAAAATTGAAAAAGCAAAGTGGAGATTCGAGAACACACGACCACGAAAAATTACCCTGAGGTAAGAGATTAATTACAATAATAAAGTGAATAAACGTGCATGGAAATTAAAAATAACATTTGGTGAAATAAAATTAAGGTCTGGTATGATAATAGACACATGTTACATTTGGCGAACAAAATATTTGAGCACAACTGTTCGACGTTTTTGAAAATTGGTATGCACGTGCGTACATACACACACTGCAAGATAAAACATTTCAAAAATCGATAAAAAATAACCACATGTAGATTAATATGGGAATAAAATTATTTTGTAAACAAAATTAATATAACAATACAAAATGAATTACGAGGACCGCATGATAGAAAAGATGTTCCACATGCTTGAAAGCTTAAAAGAAAAACAAGAAGAGGATACCAAAGAAATAATAAATGCAATAAGAAAACAGACAAAAGAAATTGTAAAAGTTGAACAGAAAGTAATTAACCAGACGCTACCAGAAGCAGAATGCGAAATCGTGGAAAAATTTAAGGAAACATGTAACGTTGATGTTTCGGATGAAATTGAAGAAGACATAGAAGAAACATGTAACGTTGATGTATCAATGGAAATAATTAACGAAAAAATTGAAAAAGAGAAGCCAATGGAAGTAAAAGAAAATTATAAATTCAATGTGGAGCATGCAAGAAAAAGTTTTAAACGATTATATCGAAAAATAAAAAAATTTAATGCGAAAAGAAAATACAAATCTAGAGGCGTAAGAAAAACGAAAAATAAGAGAGCGTCAAGAAAATCCAAAGTTCGCGGTTTTAATAATAACAGAAACAAAAAGAAACATAAAAATTTGAATAAGGGTGTAAACAAATTTAAAATAAAAACAATTAATGCTAACAAAACCTTAAAATGTGATAAAATGGAAATAAAAACCAAACAAGCAGATTTCAATGGACAAAATAATTTAATATTACAAAAACTTCTAGTAAAGAAAATAATATTGAAAAACTTTAAATTAAAAAAACGACTAAGGGTAAAAATACTAATCAAAAGTGTACGGTTTAAAAAGAAAAATCAAAAACAATTACTGTGGATAAAACTACGAATTAAAATCATAAAGTTAAAAAATTTTAAGAAAGAAAATAGACTATTTAAAAAAGTGATATTTAAAAAACCAAGATATAAAAAAATAAAAAGTAGAGGGCTGGACAAGAATAAAAAAATAAAAACGCCCAAACAAATAAAAATGCAAGCTACTGATTGGAAATTAAACTTTGATAGTGAAATTCAAATAAAAAAAAATTGGATTATCAGCATGAATTTATTCAAGCATGTACGTTTTAAACATGTTTAGAACAAGAGGATTGGTTGATGATAAAAAATTAAATAACGACGAAATGTAAATATGATTTAGCAATTGCACCTTGACAAGAAAAATTATGGACACCTGAAAGTTTTAATCTGAAAAGTAATAATAAAAAAGTTTGGTTGACTAAAAAATTTAATGGGCGTGTGAAAAATTTGAAAATTTAAAGACATTTAATTGACTGAAAAATCAAAAATGGCGGTGTGCAAAACCAATAAAAAAATTTGGTGGATTGAAAAAACAATAATAGGCGTGTGCGAATTATAAAAAAAAAAGGTGAATGACTAAAAATTTAATGGGCGTGTGAAAATTTTAAAAAATTGACGAAATAGAGGGCGTTAAAAATTAAAACATGGATTGATAGGTGTTCCAAAAATATAAAAAAATAAAACATGTATTAATTGGTGTTTCAAAATCGTAAAAAAAAAATGGATAAAGAAAAGTTGGAAGAAGCTACAATCTGATTGGGTAAAAGTGAAAAATTTGAAAGCGAATGAATGGACAGAAAAGAATTATGAAATTGTAAAATAATGGACGACTAATTACGACAGTGAAGATATTTGATATTTAAAAAATTAATAATGAATGAATTAAATAAATGGGGAATTAATAATGATAAATAATGAATTTGAATAGATGAGATCAATGGAGAATTGATGAAGAATGCCATTAATAATAAATTAATGAAGAAAAATGGGGCGGGGGGAAAAATTAAAAGTTATAAATGAAGAAAAATTGAAATTATTGTCAAAGAATTAGTAAAAAATTAAAGATACGATGAAATAGTTACGGAAAAGACGTTCATAAACGGAAGAAGAAAAACATAGAAGCCCGATGAGAAAGAAAAATATTCCAACAAAAATTTATCCAGCAAAAATATTAATCCAAAATTTAAATAAAATTCAAAGAAAGATAATACGCCTGAAATAGCCAATTTGAAAGATTTAAGATTAAAATGCAGTGTGCATAAAAATTTTAGAAAAGTTAATTTTATTTTCGATATTATTATTTGCTAATTTTCATTCAAAAATAAAAACATTTAGTTAAGTTAAAAATTTGTAAATAATTGATAGATGATTGTTAAAATAAATAAATAATACTTTTGTTAATAATAATTTAGTTAAGTTTAAAAATGTAAATTTGATATAAAATGCCAAAATTCTCCAATTCTTAACATGTAAGTCATTGAAATCCAATTAGAAAGATTTCCAACAAAATTACAAAAATTAGCAATGTTTCTTAAAAATCTAGAGGGCGTTGAACTGTATTTCAATGGTTCTCCAAAATTCGATAAATTTCAAAAATTTTAAATTAAAAATTAACGTGTTAAATGACAAAATGTAACAAAAAATTATTGTAAATTAAATTTAAAAGAAGAAGGGAGAATTTGGATTTGGAAAAATGTCTTTGTGCGCAGACGAGAAACTTTTGAGTTGGAAGAAGGAGGGAGCAGTCTACGCCGAGCAGTCGACTAGATAGGACGTTATTTGAACAGTCCATTTGAAAAATTTTTGTATAATAGTAAAATTGTTATTAATAAAAACGAGAATTAGTTTGAAATTGTATGAGTAGTTTGATTTAAAGTGAAAAAAGTGTTTTGGAAAAGAAAATTAAATTTAAAAAGTAAAAATTTTGAACCACGGAGTTTAAAAAAATAAATGGTTGGTCCGTGGACTGAAAAGAACACGACAATATATTATAATAATATTCTAAAAATAATCGGAATATATACATACGTTTTAGCGATTCAGAGAATATTCCTAGAATATATTGTGCTATCTGGGCCGCCGTAAATAACATAATTTTAATATAAATTGGTGAGTACCCTGGCAAATTTTTACATTTATCACGTAATATCACTTCTTTTTAGGTTAATCCATTTTCACTTCCCTATTTCGGGTTATTTTAACACATTTTATTGTAAAAACTCTGGAGCAACCAAAATTACGTGTACATCTTCGTGAAATTATTTTGTAACCCCGTAAAACAAAACTCGTTACCAAGGATCTTATTTTTGTTGCAAAATCCAACGCCTGTCTGTTTTTATGTTATCAAGTTTTTATTAAAGGCAGGTAAATTAATCGATATTTTCGTCACTTGATTTTTAATTCAAATATTGTTTTTATAGGAACGAACCGCAAATTCAAATATGATGCACTATAATTGTTTAATTTGAAGCGAATAATTGTCCGTTCAGTTTATCGCACCAAATTGTGATAAATATTATCGAGAAACCTTTTTTTTAAGTTTGCATAACACACTAATCACTAATTACCTAATTTTATAATAAATTTTTAACTAACATAATTTTTAACTAACATAATTTTTAACTAACAACTTATAACTAACAAATAATACCATGAAATTTCGTTTCTAATTCGGCCATTCATTTGCTAGATTCGAACAATCCAACTCGGATGGTGTCCGTTCCGTTGTCATTTTGCTACAATTAACTAACTAATCTATCAAAATTGTCCCCCGAGTTGTCGATCCGGTCATAAATATATTCCGATGACTTGAATTTTCACCCCGATCACTTCAAAAACTGTTTATTTTTTATTTTGAACAAACGAAACTTGTCACGTGTTGATATTCACACAAGCGTTGATTTTAGGTGAAAAATGTATCCTGATCCTCTAGCTTTTACTTCCCAAGTAACATTTTACCGTCATAAATGTACATATACCTTGCAGAAATTTCCGTAACGGTAAAGCATTGATTTGCCCCTTTTGCAGTTACTGTATTGATGTATCATTTATGCACATATAAGGTACAGGTATTTTCGCAACGGTACGGCATTGATTTGCCCCTTTTGCAGTTACTGTATTGATGTATCATTTATGTACATATTGTAATGTACTGATTCCTATAAAAGTGCCACACGTTGGGCTAGCCAAAAATTGCTGTGTACCCTCGGAGCTTTACTAGGGCTGCACGTTTTCTATTGATGTTGTGTACGAGTGTACGTAAATGTACCTCGTCAATAAAAATGATTGTAAAATTATTTGATAAATTGCAATAAAATAAATTTTCACCTCGGCTTTGACTATTTCGGAGAGCACTGACTTACCTAATCTCAAGTTGGGTCCTTTCCTTGACCAAGTTGTGTTACTGAAATATAAATTACTGGCCGTTGGAAAATAAGGTTGTACAAACAAATTATGCTCCGTTGTTAAAAGAATATTTTAAATAACGCAAATGAAAATAGAAAAATGAAATAGAAATGTTTAAATCTATTGACAAAATCTTAAAATTAAAACTTTAAACGGGCTAACGCACGCGTATTTAAGTTTCCAAAAATTTTCACTAATTTTTATGTAATAACTTTTAATGTGCATTTACCTTAATAAATGTAGGGAATTTCTTATTCCTAGTTGTTAACAGCATACAAAAGGATGGTTTTGCCTGGCCGATGATCTTCAGTTACTAATAATAATCCAGATAAGTTTTCTTATGTGTAGTGTTGAACCACGTTTTTGTGCAGCACCAAATTTTCAAAAATAAACACAATCACTTTATAAATTCAACGAAATTGACTTTTATAACACGTAAGTAATTTTGCTTTAATGATCTCTTTACTTTTAATACGGTTTTTAAAACAATTTTCTCACTATTTATTTAATTTTAGGAGACGCAAATTTTTACCACCATTGAATTTAAGAATCAACTTATTATTTTCTTCATCAATTGTTTTCCATAGTTACTTGTATTTTCAAAGCATTCCTGATTTCGTTCCATTTGGTCGATATAAAAATCAATATTATTTGACGTAAAATTTCCAGGTTCGTACTTGGCCCAAAATAATTTGTAAAATTTTTTTAATAAAGTTTTTATGTTTCAGATTTATTTGAAGTACCAGCCTCTTCTGTGATCATCCAGTAAAGTTTTTGAAAAGAAAATGTTTTTCTCGTTCGTGGTACATTGAGTTACGAAGCATTATTAACACATGTAAATTTTTTGTTATTTTAAAAGTTTTACGTTTTAACACATTTTTATAACTAATGTCTTGAACAATTATTTTGATTTCAAATTACCTTTCTTATAACTACTTAAATTAATTTACAATTTTAACAAACATTTTTATAATAGAATCAAAACGTTGCATTTGAATTTATTTTGTCCTCTCGTTCCGCGACCTTATGTTTACATAAATTATGACGTTAAAGCAGATTCTTGGTGTCAGATGAAACCTTTACTTTCGACCAAATAAGTCATGTGCTATCTTTATTAATAAATAAAACCTTGAATCGAAACGTGATCATTTTTATTGACGTGGCCGTGGTACATAGCAATATACATTACAGGTATTTTTGCAACGGTTCAGCATTGATTTGCCCCTTTTGCAGATACTGTATTAGTACATCGTTTTTATACCGATTATGTGTTGATTTTTTATGAACGAGATATTTATTTAATAGAAAAAATAATTTTTATAAAAGATAAAATTTTTGATTTTTAAATATTTCTATTTTTTACATACTGCTAAATTGTTTCCCTGTTGTCTGCGCCAGAATCTGAAAATTGACATTATAAATGTGATAATTTTTACTTACTTTTTTTTTCCGAGGCCAGGTTTTGAACCCAAGCTGTACTGTACCTATACGTCTGAAAACCAACTGCTAAGCCAACTCGACTACCTGGGTATACGGTATAAACTATGATATTTCTTATTTGATGGTCAATTTTATTTTCAATTCATAGATTAAAAATATTACCTAATATTGAATTAAAATAAATCAAATATTTTGCTTTGGTACTTTAAAATTTATTACATTATGAATTATTTTAAATAAAAGTTGTTATTTTGCACGTGTTTTGAAGAAAAATGCTACGACGCCGGCGTCACTTTAATTCGAATCGACAGCGGTGGTGGGATTAAATTTATTTAATTTAAGTTTATTAAATTTTAATTTCCTGACTTTTAATTTCCAGAATTTTTATTTCAAATTTGGAGATTTTCGAAGATTTTTGATTGTTATTATTTGCGTCGTAGTTTTTCTTAAAAATCCGTATTGAAGTAACGAAGTTAGAAACTTTTTCAATATTTAGAAAATCAAAAATTTGATACATAGTTGAAATAAAGATTTATGATTACTAGAAAGACATAAAAGACCGATTCCCCAACTATAATATTATTCCTTTCTCATTATAGGAAAAAAAAATATTGGAGAATGTAAGAAATCTCGATGGCGTAATGGTAAATAGGCACGATGGTACCTTTGGCAATCCGTTGTACAGTGGTTCAACTCCCAAGCCGGCAAAGTTATTTTAAAAATAAATTTCCTAATTAATTAATTTTTTAATATTTTTATTAATAAATATTATAAACACAGTTATTTATCGGTCTTAAAACTTTAAAAGGGCCTTTAGTTAATTAGCTATTAGAAAACATAAAATATTTAAAATACACGTTTTACATTAGCTAGTTAACTAAAGGGCTTTTTATATGGGTTGATAATACCGGACGTAAGAGGTTTAAAATTTCCGCCCCCAATTTAGAAATTTGACCGCCCTTCTTACCCCAATAATATCTCATATAATAATTATTGTAATATAAAATGCTTATCATAATTTGTAACCAATCAGAAACAAGAGTTTTTCTAACGGCGAAATTTTTTTTTATACATAATCTTGATACATAAATAACTATAATGTTACATATTTTTTACATTTCAATATTAATAAAAATTATAAAAAGCGCGTCTCGAAATTTAATTTAATAAAAAGGGATTTTGGAGAATAAGACGGATTTTTATTTATAAAATTATTATATTATACGAGTATATTGAACTGGATATTCGCTTTTATGAATGCAACCTTTTCTCAGTCGCAGGACGTTGAGGTTGTTTGTTCGGATGCGAACAAATTTATGATTTCTGGTGCATCTCTTTTGATCATTTAGTAGCCTTTGCTTCAATTGTCAATCCAGATCCATGTAATCTGACAATCATCACCAGTAAACAGTAACAAGACCCAAAATTGTAACATAAGGGTCAATGACCTGCAACAAATTTAATGGTTAATTTTCTCATTGAATTTTATATTTCAGAGTAAATAATGTTCAGACTTACTTTTATAATACGATTGCTTTGTGTTCTTCTGTATTTTGCAGTGTTTTTGCCGCCAACAAGTATTTTTGTTAATAAGGGTCATTTTTCGCCAAAGTGATTTCATGTTTATAGACTGTGGATTGAAAAATTAAAAATTAGTGTTTAAAAATTATATAACTAGTGCCATAAAATTAAAAATTTAACAAAAGGATTTACCCAATATGTTTCGCAACCAGATCAGCAGTTTTATCTCATGCAAGATTGAATCATTTGAATTTGGATGACGTCACTTCCGGTGCTTGGCCGAAAGTCTATAAAAGAGTGTGAAATTATCGACTCTCTCTCATTCGATTTATAGAATTCCAATAGTGCGTATCGAAGATTGTTGTTAGTTTTTGGGAATTTTGAATTGTATGGTTGGTAACGGTTTGAAAAGATAAAAAAAGTTTTCTAACCTGTTGGAATATTTTGACGTTTGATGAAAAATTTTTGGTTAATTATTGGAAAAACGAATATCGATCTTGAATTCGAGTTATATTTTGAAGAATCATATTGGAAAATATTTACCTTTTTTTTATATCAACATTACGGCTAGGTTATGTCGAATATTTTTATATTGAATTATGTCCATAATTCAATAACACCTGGAAGGTTAATTTTGGTTAATTCCGTTGAAACATCAATTTGCAATTTGGAAAATTTATTTCACTTACCTGGATCAACGGCAGATCACATTGGGGCATCCTGTTTGATCGTGGTTGTGAAACTTACCTACGAGGTTGCGTCATCATTTCAACACGTAACTTATCTACTTAAAAGCAGTGACGTACATTTGGGTGAGCTACATTATAAATTTATTTTTAAAACTGTATTAAAATTTTCTGAAGACATAATTTTATTACTTGTTGGCGAACAATTTTTGTACATTATTAAGAGTGTTAATTTGCTAGATTTGATAGTAAGTTGGAACTTATCAATTTTTAATAACCATCATATTTGTTTCTTTGGTATTGTAAATAAAACCACGTTTATTGTTTACTGCGAATTGATTTTTTATTTGAATCTCATCAAAGGGGGCTACATCAATAGGGAGGCATTAGAAAGTTGTATTAAAGTAATCAAAGCTTATCAACATAGTAGCATTTGCACCTGGAAATACAGGTTAATTCAATTAAATAATTCTGAGCAAGCGTTGTCTTTGTGGGAGCGATTCGTCCAAGTACAGCACATCATAATAATAAAAGAGTCTCAAGCTCGTGAGCTAGTTGTGGTAAGTAAGATTGTGTTTATCAAAGGAGCAAAAAGCGCAAAGCCCCTTTATATCACAACAATATATTTCATAATATTTTATTATGTACTTATTAAAGTAGTCATGGACAATATCAAAACCGTGAAATAAATATCACAAAGTTTAACTAATAAATCATCTTTACATATTATATACCGGAATTGTAAGCGACTAAAACTTTACTATTTAATCTACACTTTCAGGTATCAAACCGGTGATGAAAATATCGTACCGTCCATCTTATAAAATACCTGTATATGTTAGACATTGCTTTTATTGTAACAAAACGAAACGATTAAAACATTACCTAATCGGTACCGTATGTTCAACTATATTTTAGTTAATAAACTTTCAGTGCCGATCCGATAAAGCAATTGCCTTCAGAATAACGGTGCGAAAATATGTACATTGAAACTATACCTAAACAGTACAGTGTAAATATGAACTAAAATTTATGTGCCGCTTAGGTACCATTTTGGTACTTAATTTTCAGGTAATAATTGTAATATAAAATGCGTATAATAATTTGTAACCAATGAGAAACAAGAGTTTTGCTAACGGTGAAATTTTTCTTCGTTCTGATTGGTTACAACTGTTTTAAAACGTAATTAAAATTCATTGATCTTTAAATTACTTATTTTTATAATAAATATTTTAATGTTACGTATGTTTCACATTTTAATATTAATAAAAATTATTATATTATATAATATATTTCATAATATGCTATTATGTACTTATTAAACCTGCCATGGACAAATATTATTATGTTGAACAATATCAAAACGGTGAGGTAAAAATCATAAAATTTAACCAATAAAGCATCTTTACATATTATATACCGGAATTGTAGCAACTAAAACATTACTATTTAAACTGTACTTTAAGGTATCAAACCGGTGATGGAAATATCGTACATTCCATCTTATAAAATACATGTACATGTTAGATATCGCTTTTATAGTAACAAAACAAAACGATCAAAACATTACCTAAACGGTACCGTATGTTCAAATATATTTTAGCTAATAAAATTTCAATGCCGATCCGATACAACAATTGCCTTCAGAATAACGGTCCGAAAATATGTACATTGAAACTATACCTAAACAGTACAGTGTAAATATGAACTAAAATTTATGTGCCGCTTAGGTACCATTTTGGTACTTAATTTTCAGGTATGAAAATATATGTACATATTCGTTATACTTCAATGGTATACCGGTATAAAACCGACGTTGATGTTACTTGGGTTCTGACACCATGTAATAAGCTGGGCTTATTATAAAACAATACACATTATTTAAGTAGATCTTTATTATTTATCTTTATTGACCATTACGTTACACAGGTTGATGTATGTATGTGTCATCTTGTTACTACCCACAATGCTCTACTAGCCTGAGGAGCGTTCATACTAATTACAATATAAGGGTGCGTTCATACTCATTACAGCACTCATATTAGATAATGTTATTGAAGTTGGGTCGAAAAAGTCGTTACCAAATATGGCGCCAGTTGGGAACTCACTAAAATCAAATTATATTTTGGTATACACTTACTTAGTTTAGTAGTTAATAACTTCAGGGACTTCCCCGGATAAAATAAATATTACGTTTTAAATTATTTTACAAATTTCAAAAATTTTAACGAACGCGAGCCATTTGCTAATTTTACAATGTGTGATACACAACCGAAACAAAATCTAAAGTACTTTATTGAAAATATAAAGATTAAAAACAATTAATACTTCGTTGCATAACCTTTTGCAGCTATAACTGCTTTGCATCGAGAAGGCATAGTCAACAAGTTTTACTAAACGCTCCATGGTATCTTTTGCCATTCTCTCCTTAAAACTTCCCATAACTGACTCCTATTTTGGTATGTCCTACTTCTAATTTGTCGCTCGAGCTCTTCCCACAAATGCTCTATAGGATTTAAGTCAGGAGACTGACTAGGCGGATATTAGCCTTCGCCATGTAACCTTTCACATGCTTTGAAGCATGTTTTGGGTCATTATCTTGCTGAAATATCCAGTTGCGTGGCATTTTTCTCTTCCCATGTGGAAGCATGTGATCTTTTAATATGTCAGCATACATGCACCGATCCATAATACCATCGATTAAGTGTATAGGTCCAACACCATCACGGGAAAAGCAGGCCTACACCATGACATTTCCACCGCCGTGTTTTACAGTGGGAACCTGATACTTAATATCATGTCTTTTATTTTTTGGACGTCGAATATACTTAATACCATCAGAGGAAAACAAATTATATTTGCTCTCGTCGCTCCAAAGAATTTTAGACCATTCTTGAGCTCCCCAGTTTAAGTGGATCTTTGGCAAATTTTAATCGGGCTATCCGATTCTTCTTTGAAATTAGTAGTTTCTTAGAAGGACGCCTACCAAATAATCCAGCTGACTTCAGTCGACGTTTCACTGTCGAAACACTAATATTATCTTCGCGATTCTCGTTAAAATCACGAAAAATTTCGGTAGCCATTAAACGAGGATTCTTTACCGCATCACGAACGATCATTTTATCTTCCCGTCTGGTTGTTTTTCGTGGTCGCCCTGTTCTTGGTTGATTGACCACTGATCCATGTTGGTTTATTTTACGAATCCAACGACCTATAGTTTGATGTGGTACATCAAATCGGCGTTCTGCTGTCCTTGATGAGTCCATTTTTCAATGATTTCAAAATCGCATTTTTCAAATCTTCGGAATATTATTTCGTCTTTACCATGCTTCTTACAGTTTAAGCAACCACTCTAACAAGTTTATTTCCAAAAAATTAATTTTATTTACAGTTTTTGACGTTTTAAAGAATATGGCACTTTAATTTTGGACGCTGAATAAAATATAATTATATTTTTTTTCATTAAAGCTAAAGCTAATTGGTTTTATTCAATGGAATAAAACAACAAGAATAAGGAACAAAAACAATAATAAATAATTAAAATTAAGAAAATTAAATAAAATTTAAAACTAAAGCTGGAAAACAGCTGTTTAGTTTATGTCATTAAAGTCTTATTTAATAAGACTATGTCAGACTTTTTGTTATCACAGTTAGGGTAATAATTCACTGGGATTCCGAGTCCTTGATAAAGGAGTTAGAGTGCCATAGAATCCTCTAAGTGTATAATACATTCGAGTGGCGTCATTACCTACAGCTTCATAATATGAAGTGTGTCTATAACAAGACCATAGAAGCGCGTAAGTACTGGGAAATGTTGGCAAGCTTTGAGCTTCATGAGCGGTATAAGTAAATCCAAGCCTAGGATCATTAAAGTTATTTTGGAAATATAATCCTTGAATAACGTTTGGAACGGAGGCAAGATGTGTTGTTCCAAATTGTGGAACGACGACGGATGAGGCATCACGCATGGCTACACCCATGGGTTCAAATTTCTTTGATCTATGTGGTATACTTGACATGGTAATTTTGTTTGCTAAGTTTCCGGTAAATGCGATTGGTTGTATGTTTCGAATGGGGATACTACCTTGAAGGTAGTTACTATTTGTTTCAATAATTGAATTGTCAATGTTGGGGATGGGAATGGTGGTTCCATCAATATTGTAGTTTTCAATTTTGAGTCCAAGAATTAAAGAGTGGTTGATCACTGAAGTGTCGCGGCTAAAAGGCTGCATCCAAAACACATCAGGTGAGGAATGTATGTCTTCGTCGAAAATAACTGCCGGATAAGGGGCGTTACTTGGGTCGTATTCGGTGTTGTCCCATAGAGCTAAGTTTGGATTAGCATCTGGAGGAAGTGGTTCTAATTCAGATCTAAAATGCGAAGGCGCTTGTAAATATTTACAAATGCGAGCGTAATCAGAGTCAGCTACCATTTCAGGCTCTTCTTTTTGTATGGCATCTTGTAAATAGTGCCAAGTTGGGAGAGTCGCTGGTTCAATGGAGTGGGTTAGAATTGTTAGACCGGATCCTTTCTCAATATAGTTGATAAGGGGTTTGTAATTCGGGAATTTGGTTGAATAGTATTTATTTATATATGTAATGTGGTTGTTAACCATGTCTATATTATCTGGGTAAAGGCCAGCATATAAAAGGTAGGGATTAAAGTGTTGATCATGTAATATCACGTCTCTAAGCCTGTATTTCACTAGGGTTGGTCTTAATCTATAGATGTTACCTACGGCGGGTCCAATTGTTTCGGTGAATTCAGTATTAAGCCAATTTAAGTGCGACTTAAGAACGTCATCATGTATAAAATAACCTCCAAAGAGATTAGATATTGAAACTGGGACATTATTCGTGCTATATACTACAGTACGGTAAACTTCTTTAATCACTTCTTCTTCAGATTTAGTCTTTCGAAGATGTCGTGCCACAGCATAGTGTTATAGAGAATCAAAAGTTTATATGAAATTAAACTAAAGGTGCTAATATAAGGTTGACCTTTCATAAAGGTATCTGAAAATTCCTGTTTTGTGGTATATAGTAAATAATATACAATGGTGCGGAAATCAGGTTGTACGTCTATTATAAAGGAATCACCAATATCGGATTCTAGTTGGTTTGCTATTTCGGCTCTATCAAAGAATGTTCTTTTTATTCGTCTTTCTTTCTCTTCTGGAACGGTGTTAATTACGTATGAGGGAAGGATATTGTCAACGGAACTGTCTTTAAATGGAACGTATGTCGCCATGTTAATAGTTAAAATGATATATAAAGTGTATAATAATGGAGTTGAAGCTTGAAGCTAGATTATGTTTAGGGAAGGTTTGAATTTTCGGGTAAAATTTACTGTGCGCGTTATTACAAACATTAAATTTTAAACGTCAAAATCTGTATCAAGCGGCATTCACATAGGGTATTGATGTATGTGGATGGTAGAATCGGTAAGAGTTAAAACGCATTAACTCAGGTAGGAGCGTTCAGATAGACTTAATTTCTTACCAGTTGGAAGAACCGGTGTAACGGCCTGTGCAAAAGTTACTAAACTTTTAACTTTTACAATACACGGTGCAAGAATTCTTACCAGCGCCAATCAACGGCGTCAAAAGGCGGTGCTTGTGACTGTTATTTAAATTAGTAACCTACATAACATAACCTAATTCTGTTTTATTTTTAAAATATTTTTTTCTACGAAAAACTTAAAAACATGTTCGATAATTTCAATTTTAAGATTTTAAAAACGATAGTTTATTGTGCTTGTACCATGGACCTCTTTGAAGATGACAATATTATTCAACGTAAGTTGTTACTTTTGCAACTTCTTGCTACTACTGCTGTAATGATTTCTGAACAATAAAAAAGACAGTACGAAAGAATATACATTTATATACAATATTTATTTTCTTATCATAATTGAAATTAAAAATACAATATAGAAATTCATTCAGGACAAAATAATAAATCATAGCGCTTTGTCGAATGTATTCTGTTCAGCACTGGGATAATTTCTTCCACGGCTTTGTCTGCCACATCGGGGCCCATTGTATTTAATCTCTCGGAAATGTATTTCCCCACCCAGTGAAATCCTGTAGGAGGATAAATATCTTTTGGCCGCAGAGATGTTGCGACGTCTTTGAGCATGTTAAAGGCGTCTATGAGAGCCGGGTCATCAGCTTTCCTTTTCGGATTCCGACAACTGTCTATCGTGGAAGTCGATGGCGAAGCCAACGGAATGCATGGAGAGATGTTTCTGTAACTGCCTAACGAAGAAGTCGATGGAGAAACCACTGCAATACATGCGGAGTTGTCGAATGGGACCACTTCTTTAGTTTCCTGCGTTTGACTCGGTTCATCTGAAAATTAACCAAGTTTAGTATAAATTTAAGATAACGTTAAATCATATTTACCAATCGTTACTTCTATTAACGGGTCATGTTCCCTTCGTTGCCAAAATTCGCTATATTTGACATTAGTTGTACTTCTAATAATACAAAAATATGTAGATATATAAAACAATTTTCTTAACACAAAACTTACTTCCTAGACAGCATCACTTCGTCCTCTCATCACTTCGGAATTTCAATCCCTCCATCAACTCCCAGCCCTCACTCGATTCGCCAACCCCGGCACCAGATCTCTTCCTCGCATCCTCCTTTAACTTCTCCTTCCTGTATTTTTCTCTAAAAGATCGGTACCTATCTTGAACGTGTTCAACTGAGAATAACGATAAGAAATGTGTTGTCTAAATAAGTTTGATTAAACATACCTGTTATGTTTAAAATTCTTGCTAAATCGCTAAACGAATTCTCCTTAAGCAATTTATTTTTGAAAGCGGCAGAATTCCGTTTCCAAATTGCTGAATAATTTGGCAACAGATCCACAAGCTTCCTATCCATATCCGTTATGAACTATGTATACAATTTTAGAAAGAAATTGTTTTTGTTATTCAAAAAAAAATTATTTACTTGAAATTAATTTCTTACCTTTATAATAATAATTATTAGGGTATGTGCGACAAATAAGGCCCGGCTAAGAGAAAATAATTTATATTTTTGTTCAAGCATACCAAATAAATAAAAATTTAATACAGTAACGTATATTAAGGTCTTTACTAATAGGGGAGACCGGGACTAATTGTTACAAAATTAACGTTTAAAATTTTTGTATGTTAATTTTTAAAACTTTTTATGTGTAACCTTTTGACTAGCGTAACCACATGTGTATTGATTAATATAGACAATAGGGTTATTGCATGAATTTCTAAGTATTTTTTTTTATAAAGTTTAAGTATTGTTCAACAGTACTGTATAGATCAAAAGTCTAAGAAGACTTTGGTTTTCCGTAAAAAAATTATTAAAAAAGTATTAATTTGAAACAGGAATTTCGCGCGAGCGACGTCACACTCTACTTTTGAAAACATCTGGCAACATAGTAGCAGTTAGCTGTCAAGTTGTTTTGTTATAGCCTTATAAAAAATTTAAACTTTAATAAAAATGAGTTCAAACAAACAGATTAAAAAGTGTTTATAAAAATGTGCACAATAGGAAGATTATCCGAACTAGCTTTTACAAAATTTGAATCCAAAGAAGCCATTTTTAATAAAATAATTACTACAATAACCAATAACCTTAAAATAAAAAGCTGTCAAACGCTTTAAAATTTTTTCAACTGTCAATGAAGTAAATATTAAATAATACAACGTTGTCAAATAGATCATAAAATGATTCGGCAAAACGCGTGTGACGTCAGAGGGGCCGTCGGCAATCCGAACGTATTTTGAATTTTAAATTCGATTTTCACGTTCAAAGACACTTTTAAAAAAATTTTTGTTTCTTGTTATAAGTTTATCTTCCTATGTTTTACAAGGAATAATAAGCGTCATCGCTAAATTCGATATCATGCAATATTAAATATATTAAATACCTTAGATGCTAGAAAATATTTTTTAAGTATATGCAATGTGTGACAACAAGCCCCATAACGGGGAATGTTGTCACAAGGAGTGGGGTAAGTTGTCACCAGTTAAATAAATGCAGAAAACTTAATAATTTTATTAATTTAATAAACACGAACATAAAAGGAATACAAACAATAACTTGGAGCAATTTAAGTGTTCCGAGTTTTAGATTAGCAGTGAGTATAAAGCATGTAAAATAAAAAATTAGTTCTGATAAAAAAACAGCAATTATATCAAATTATATAATATCGTCATCCGAATCACAATTGTGGCATACATAGTAGAGGTCTCCATTGGCGCATTTCTTATGAGACCATTTTTTACATTGCGTACATTGTAGCCACGGCTCTTTGGAGATACTATAACTACCATTGCACACTAGGCAGATAGTATCTTCTTCTTCTGAGGAAGAGTCTAGCTGTGGTTCTTTCCCCTTCTTCTTTTTTTCCAGAGACAGCACCTTTTCCAGAGAACACTCGCCTCTTTACTTGCTTAGCTCTTGTTTTCAACTGCTCAGCTTCCAATTCGCCTTTTACCGGAGTGTCCGTTAAAATAGCAGATTTACGTTTTCTTCTTCTCTGTACTCCGGTTTTTCCTTCTCCAGCTTTTGGTAGTGGACGAATATCTTCTGGAGATACCAAGACATCCATCCCCAATACAGCGAATGTCGAAGGTGTGCCTACTGTAATAAGAGGCCCTGGCTGAGCAGATGTGGAAGGTGTAATTTCTACAACGTCCATAACAACTTTGTCTTGTTTACCTGGTTCTAACAAATTAACGGGTGTTTTATTCGGATTTTCACGATCTGTGACGTAACTAGGAAGAAAGTCTTGATCTGTGAAAATATCCCTGTTGAAAGGATAGACTCCAGTCACTCGGAATCCAGATGTTACGTTGTTCGGAACAATGGCTAGTGGAAGAGCAGTTGCAACAATTCCTGGAATTTCATAAATCGTAATTGTCTTGCCAGGATTAGTTTTCAATCATGAGGCACAACCAGAATTTAGATACTTCTTCAAAGGGCCGAAAACGCTCCTGTCAAGCGGTTGTAGCTTATGGCTGCAATGTAGAGTAGAGTAGAGTAGAGTAAACTTTATTAAAACAAATCAAATTATACATAAAAACAAATAAAACAAAAAATTAAAAAATGGTGTAATGTTGATTTGTTGTAAATGGCGAAGATCAGCAGGGACACTGTTTTTCATCTTAACCTTTGTGATGCTCAATAGTCAATTTCTATTGGATTTATAAAAAAGTCATCCACCTTGTAAAACACCTGATTTATTAGGTATTCGCGAATAACCTTCTTGTATCTTTTGTCATCCAGGGATCTAACGGACGTTGGCAGCTTATTAAATAGCTTTGGAGCATAATACAAGGTCGAGTTTCTTGATTTTGCCAGTCTGAGATGTGTTTTGTGGATGTTCATATTGTTTCGGGTATCATGGTTATGTATAGAGTTGACTGGAATATAGTTCTGTAGATTTTTCTTTGCGTATACCAAACATTCTAATATATAGAGTGATGGTATAGTAAGAATATTTAGGTCTCTATACTTATCTCGAACATCTGCGCGATAATTCATACCCTCCAACACTCTTATGGCTCGACGCTGTTGTTTAAATATTCTTTCTGTATGGCTTGAGTGACCCCATACCAATAAAGCATAGCTTGAAATGGACTGCACCAGCGCATGAAACGTTGTTAAACAAATTGACTTATCGACACGATTAACTAGATTCCTCAGTACGAAGATATTTTGGCTTATTTTGCGACTTATTTTTTCTACATGTGTATCAAATTTCAAAGTATGATCTAAAGTTACACCCAAGAAACTAACGCTTTCTGCGCCTGAACAATGACTTAGTTCCCTTAATGAGAAAATCATACTTTGCGTTTTGTTTTTGTTTAAAAATAATTGATTTGCTGCAAACCATTTACTCAAAGTATTTTTGTTTAGAAGTATATCATCTTCTAATGCACGAAGGCATTAATGATACCATCACAACCCCGTTATCCTTGGTATAGTTTAAGGCAGCTATACATAAATGCGACTCATGGTTGTCAAGTAACAATAAAATGGGACTTTCCTTCGTGCACTTCACTGTAGCCACCAGATGTTGCATAAAAGTCAGAAACTGCTCACTTTTCATCCAACTTGATGGGTTAGTTGCTCCAATGCTTCCGAGAGGTGAACTTCGTAAGAAGTGGTCCTTGAAATGCACACGAGGGAACACAAAAAACGGAGGAATACTGTTTCCGGCAGCAGACACTGCAATAGCCATTGTCACCAGAGTCCCTCTTTCCGCAGAAGTCAACGCTCCAATTTGTCGGAACCCCTTTCTAGCAACAATGCGATCAGGACGTTGTACTGTTGTAATGCCGGTCTCGTCCATGTTATACTCGTATATGTCACTTGGACGAAAATGATGGCGGTCGTATAAATTACCCAAATTATCGAAAAAAGCAGCAACATTGGTTACATTAAAGCTGGTAGCCCTCGATAAACTTGTTGACTGCGGTGTTCTTATTGACAGTCTCTGATGTCTCTTCAAAAACCCAGTAAACCAATCGGGACCTGCCATATGTGAATCACACCAGGTTTGAGGCATTGGTTTTTGGAGAGCTTTTCCATAATCATAGGCTAGTATTCATATTTCTCTGGGAGTTAATCCAAAGTATATGTCAGACGCTTTTTTGATGTAAATCTCTAACTGCAATTCTTCTTCAGTGTTAAAAATTTGTCTATGGCTTTTATGTCCCATATGAACATTACAAATACCCATGATACAATAACTAGTAAGATATGACAACCGTGATTTTTATTTCAGCATTTTCTGCGCATGACGTCACACGGAGCGGTGTTTGGGAGTAATTCAGTACCGTGCATCAATAAATGATTTATAAATTAATATTATTAAATAATTTGTGCATAATACAAAGTATAAATAAATTATTTAATTTATTAAATAATTAAATAACGTTGGCTAACGGTAGATATTCGTTTGATTGCATTCCTTTACACCCAAAAAGTAGTTTTATCATTAATTAATTGAGGAAGAAAATAGTTTTATTATTAAATTATTTAATTGTGTGAGATTTTATACTATAATAATAAAATACAAATAATTTCAATATTTATTGATTTTATATGTTATTTCCATGAAAATTTAGAAAGATCAAATTTGAATTGATTTTTGATTGTCCTAATAAACGACTTAAAACTTCTTGGGACCTCCATCGGGAAAAGACAAAATAAAAATAATGTACTAAATAAATTAATGCTTTAAAATTTATTAATTCAATTTACAATTCGTTTCATCTTTTTTTTTCTTGATTTTGTTTTATCTAAAAGAGCTTTGTTTAATTCCCTAAGTCTAAAATACATTCTACATTTAAAAAACAACTTTTTAACTGAATCACTACAATCTACTTCTACGCTTCTATCAAATAAATTTTTTAAATAATGTTTTGAAATTAAAAGGTCTGGTTTATTAACCGATTCAAAAATGGCTTCCAATTTTTCAATTTCCGTCATAAAATGTTGGGTTAACTTTCGAAGACCTCCTTCACTTAAGTGGTCAATCCAAGTAAAAGAACCAGTAGTTGAATTACTAGTTATAAATGAAGTGGGTTCTTTAACTTTCTTGCAAATAAAACCAGCTAAATTTTCTAAACCATCATATGTTGCATCGCTTAATTCTGGAATGTCATTTTCAATGTTGCTAAAACTTTCCACTTCTACTTCTAAAGGAGCTAAACAGTCTCCACTTAAATTTATTTCTATTGGAGATAAATCGGGAGTATCGTCAACTTCAACATTGCTGGCAATAGAGAGAGATCCCTCATTTCTTCCCATAAGATAACTTCTTAAACGGTAGCGAAATTCTAATGGATCTGGGCAATCATGTAATCCTCCTTTTGCCCTTAGCACACTAAAAAAATTCTCCAATACGTCCTGGTTAAGTCTGTACGTTAATAAATATTTTAAATTATATCGTCGAGTTAAACTTGCAAATAAAAGCTTTAAGGAGATATTTGAGATAATAATTCCTAAAAAACAGGTATCATGTAAATTTTTTAAACAAAAATAAACCAATGTTTTTACCTTTCTGAAAAGGAAAAAGCTTCTGATGACCTTTTACTCTAAGATTTTCCATTGTTTTGGTCATTTTGTCAATGATGGATTCTTGCGTTGATAAAGCCAAACCATAAGCTTTAACGCGATCTCTTGAATCGGATGCTGCACATCTGGTATTACAGCAATCAAACCAGTCGTTTACCTGCTCAAGTAATTTTTAATGATTATTAAGCTCTATATTCTTATGCAATCTTCTCACCGTTTTAAATAACTCGGCGCAATCGAGCCAATTTTTACCATTAAAATGACCATTTACGCCGCATCTGCTAATGGCTCTTGAAACGGTATGGGAAAAAAAGTTTGGTAGCAAGTTTAACTTTCTGTCTTGCAGGTCCACTTACAGTAAGATTTTCATTCGAAATTTTATGTGTTATATTTAAATCCGATGAACCAGTGATCTCCAAAAGTTCCGTTATTATCGTTTTGTTAATTTCCTTACCATCAATTATAAAACCATAGTCAATAAAGTTATTTCTAATTAATTTTACGAGATGAGGAACATCAGCAAAAACGAATATTTGCTCTTTTGTGTCAGCAGGATTTTCAAACCAAGTTTTGTTACAGCTGATTTCCAATTCGTTCCGTAGCCCAACATTACCGCCTCCTAAGTCACTGACCATTGCGACTATATGAAAACCTAAAAATATTTTTTAAATTAAGAAAAAAGTAAATAATTATATTTCTTACCACATTTTTCAACAAATTTAATGATTTCGAATAATTTCTCTTTTGTCATTTTGCAGTCATAGTCATAAAATATGGGCTGTTTCCAATTATCAAATACACCTCGAAGCATTACTAGTTGAGCATATGAATATGGTTTTAAAGTTTCATCATTTGCTCTATCGTAGGTATACACTTTTCTTATTTTCATCTCATCGAAAGACAAAACGGAAACTTTTTGAAATGGCGTAAGCTGTGACATTTTAATAATATTAAATACTGGCTTTAAAATCTCAGGAGTAAGCTTAATTTTTTTAGCCAATGTCTTAAAGTAGAGACTGCAGGAAAAGGAAATTTCCTTTTCAACAGTAATCGGTATCCTCTTGGGCCTGCCGAGTAATGCACTATGGCTTTTTGAACATCTTCAATTGACCAATGAAACCGTTTTTCTGGTTCTTTCAATTTTCTAATTTGTGACAAAGAGAAAAGTTTCTTAAAGGCTTGATTTTCGGTCTCCAACAATTTAATTTTATTTTGCAATTCGGCAATAATTTCATCTCTTTCATCTACATCTGTATTGACTCTAAAAATCATATAATGAGTATAAAACAAAATATATAAAATAAACTTATAAGAACCCAAAATCTC
The DNA here is from genome assembly GCA_932274525.1 of Podabrus alpinus. Lineage (NCBI taxonomy): Eukaryota > Metazoa > Arthropoda > Insecta > Coleoptera > Cantharidae > Podabrus > Podabrus alpinus. Next base: position 70,683,663 of record OW026452.1, read on the forward strand.
TTCTCGTAGCAAAAGCTATTTGTTGTTCAGATGCCATGCAAATATCACCGACTCCACCTTCACCTCTATTATTTAATTCATGCAAATCAGCAACTTTATCACACTTATTTCTAAATAAAAACCAAACCAAAAACAATATTATAAGCAACAAACATTCAATTTACTTTTTAATGCAAAAGCTAAGAAAGCATGATCCTGGCGACTTACCTAAGAATTTCATTAACTATTTTAGAGTTTTCTCTTCTTTCTAGAAAACGTTCTCTTCGTGATTGACAAGAACTTGCATGAGCACTTAGTTCTACAGATCCTGGCAAATTTTGTGTAGGGACCGCTTCACTTTTTAACAGTCTGCGGTTTCTTGCTGTATATCCGAGTAACTCATGTTGTAAATTTCGTTGGTAATCAGAGTCTTTGAAATGCTTTGAACATATTCTAGCAGTTTTATTATTTATAAAATCCCTTCTATTACATGCACGTTTCCATGCTTGAATTAGCTTTTCATCTGATGGAAATCGAAAAAACATCACTGTTTTAAGAAAAGCTTTCGATTCGTTGTCTGTATTACACCCAAATACTGAACAGTGCATATTTATACTGTAATTATAATAATTATTACCTAAAAACCATCTTATAATTTGACAATATAACTAAAAACTTACGCTTTTATTCAAACACGTGTTCGAATAACCTCCAATTGACACAAATTTCTGTTTAATATTTAACACGTGAAGTAATAACTATTAGTAATAAATATATTACAAATAATGTTATTTTCAAGTTGATATAATTAAATTCACTTTTGTTATTCACTTATACGCTAGTTGCGTAGCTCAAGTGGCGCTGCCCTGGTGGCAAAATTTAGCGTAACTGGGATGGTGAGCGCAAACGGTTTTAAATACAAGTAATAGTTTAATTACGAATTAAACATTAAGAATTAGAATTAAGAAGTAAATTTGAATTTAAATAATATTCTATATGCCCTATATAACTTAATAGCATTATGGTTGGTAGTGCTGACGGTTTTATGTGATTTAAAAATTGACATAAGTAGTAGATTCACATAGAAAAGTTGATTTAAAAATGAGTGCAAAAAGGTATTGTTGTGTAGTTGGATGCAATAAATCAGAGAAAAAGAATCCTGATTTAACATTTTATCGCTTTTTGTTAATCACATTATTATTTAAATAAGAAAACCTTTTATAATTTGTATTGTAATTATATTTACTTACCTTTTGATAACGATTTACAACGAAAAAAGTCAATAATGTTTATATTTTGATAACCACATTGAATAGCTGAGACTGAATTCATAATGTGAAAAGCGAATTATTTCAACTAAACACTTGGGTTTATACGCTAGTTGCAACTTGTAAATTTTGATAACAAAACATTGTTTATTTTCTTTTATATAGTAAAATTCATCTTGGTTATGTACCAACATAAACTTAAAGGATCGACTACAGTTTATAATAATTATTACATAATAAAATATTTTAAATTAATAAAAATAATTAATATTTTTGCTAATATTACCATATAAACATGAACATTCGGCCATCCCAGTTTTGACAAAATTTATCCACGAGACGGCGCTTCGTACGCTTTTGGGAGCTACGCAACTAGCGTATAACAGAAAAATAAATAGTAATATTTGACATCCGCTCCGCACTACGTCACAGCTTTGACCAAGCATGCGCGTTGTCATATCTTACTAGTTATTGTATCATGACAAATACCATTAGCAAGTACATCATTAGTAATCTTTTGACAGTATCTTGCCAAAGTTCTATAATGAATATTGAAATTTTTTGCAGCTTGCCTAATTGAAACAGGATGGTCTTTAACTGCCATAGCAGCTCTAAGCAAAACATCACCCGCAGGAGTACTTGGATCGGTTTTACGCTTATACGTTCGAACCATCTGTAATTTAATTTCAGCGTCATTGTTTATGTTTGTATTATTAACGGGGCAGATTGTCACAGTGACAACGTGCCTCGTTGTCTCTGTGACAATCTGCCCCCAAACTACATGTTTAACTAAATTGACTTGGTGTATTTTTATAGCAAAAGCAATCGTAATTGTGTATACAATATTTAATACTCTATGATATATACTAAGGACCAGTTCTACAAAGCAAGTATATACTAAGAATAAGATATACTGAGTATATTTCACACAGGTTGCGTTTTACAATCGTCGTATAACGTTGTTCTACGTATAAATTGTGGGATAACTTATCCCTCTGAACTTGAGCAGATATACTCCGGATATGTTAACTCTTGTTTTCTATTGGTCAAATTTAATGTAAACAATAATTTATTTTCAGGTTAAGTGTTTGTGAAATTTGTGACATTTATTTATAAATTATTTAAATCCGAAGCGCCCGAAATTCAATTTTTTGTAGCACTTCAAGTGTTTTTATAATGGATCCACTAAATTTAAATGTTTTTGACTCTGATCAAGACGACGAAATTGTTCAAGATGTTTTCATACGTCGACATCCTAAAGTGTTTAAAAATCGCTAAGTGTTTATGCCTGGTTTATTTTCAAATTAAAATAACAACGTTTTTGCTAGGATCAATTATTTTGATGAATACGATGATTTGGAGTTTTTTAAACGTTTTCGGTTGCAAAAGCAAACTGTTGCTATGATACTAAATAAAATTGAGCATCGAATTAAATCTGTAACAGATCGTAATAATGCGATATCCCCAGCAACAAAACTGTTTTTGACCTTGCGATTTTATGCTACAGGTAGTATGCTAATTGTAGCTGGAGATTTTGCAGGAGTAAGTAAAACGTCGGCATGTACCATAGTTACTCAAGTGACAGAGATAATTGCATTAACGCTTAAGACACAATACTTAAAGTTTCCGGAAACACAGGCTGATCAGCAAGCAATAAAAGAAGAGTTTTATAGCATTGCAAGGTTTCCACATGTGATTGGTACGATTGATTGCACCCACATTCGTATTAACTCACCAGGTGGAAATGAAGCCGAACGTTACAGAAACCGAAAGGAATACTTTTCATGGAATGTACAAACAATATGCGATGCACGTTTACGTATAATGGACATTGTAGCTCGTTGGCCCGGTTCATCCCACGACCAAACTGTTTTTAATAACAGTAGGATAAAGGGAAGACTGCAAAACAACGAATTTGGAAATTCCATTATTTTAGGAGACAGTGGATATGGCAATACAAATTTTTTGATTACACCTTTGGAGCAAACAAATACACCAGCTGAAATTCTTTTTAATGAATCTCAGATCCGTACACGTAACTGTGTAGAGATATCATATGGTGTGTGGAAACGCAGATTTCCCATTCTTTCATTGGGTATGCGTGTGTCACTTGAACATTCACAGGCAATTATTGTTGCTACTGCCATTCTCCACAATCTTGCAATAGAAGAACACGAGGGTGAACCACCTAATGATGTTCAAGTTGAAGATGCACCTGTACATTTGCCTGCTGCTCAAAATGAAATTTTTAATGAAAATAATAGAATGCGAACTTCGCTAATTAATAATCATTTTGCCAATTTGATATAAATAAAATTTAGGAAGCAATAAAAATCAAATCTAATGAACATTGTTTTTATTTATTAATTCTATTTCTAACAACTTAATTTCCAGAAAATGCTTTTCTGCTAACCGCTGTTCCTTCTTCTCTGCTTCCTCCTTTAAAAGAGCCATCTGAAAATCTATAAATTCTATTTTTTTTGCCACCTGATCATAGATTAATTCCGAGCGGTGTTTTTGTAGCTTTGCCTGCGTCGATTCATGTTTGTAGTGTCTTTTTCTCTTTGCGCTTGTTATAACGGAGCCTAGAAAAAGTTACATTAAACTATAACTGCTAGAGTAATTTAAAAAAAATATTACTGGGTGTATGAGGTATTGTTGGTGTCCCATTTGCATCCACTGCTAGAATATTTGATTCAGATTGTATATCTACAACATATAGTTTTTCCATATTGTTCCTATTCTGTAATTATTATAAATACAAACCTGAAGTTGTATTTTGAATTTGCAGAATTCTATTCTTAGGCTGTCTCAGTTGTTGGGGATTCCAAGAATTCCAGCTGCTAGATCCAGGCTACAAGAATGAATAAATATTTTATTATGATGTATCTATTAATTTTTAGTACATACCACTACTTCAATTTCCACATCGTTAATAATTGTAGAATCGGCAAGTAGGGGAGAAGGGGGCAGGTTCGGACAGCTTTTTTCAAACTACTATATATCCATTGCTTTTTAACATAATTATTTGCAAAAATTATAGTAAGTACACCTAAGTTTACTTAATATTTTACTGTCAAATCTAAATAAAAGTAGTAAATAATTTTCAGAAAAAAAATGTTTTGTAAAATTATGAAATTATCCGGAACTGCCCCGCCACGGGGCAGTTTCGGACAAGGCTGGGCAGTTTCGGACAAGTTAAATTTTTTAAGAACTACCTTCTTTAAAAAACTTTATTAGGCAGGAAATAATACAAAATTAGTTTTTATAACATTACTAAACATTGTAACCAAAAAAACTGAGATTAAATTGAAGATAGGATGCCATTCTTGATGTTCCTGGTGTTGTCGAGGGTTTGGGCAACTTTGACACAACATCCTTCCTTTCAACACTGGAAATATCTTCAAACTTTGGAAATTTAAATCCTTGAGTACACTTCTTAAAAAATTGTACTTGAAATTCTTCATTTTCTAACACTTCAACTACTTTTCCAACATAATGTAGGATTCGTTTTTTTGTTACAAATTTCACTAAGACGTAGTCATACTTTAGAATTTCTTCATCATCTAAAAGTTCATTAATCTGACCATTATCACCTTCAAAATCTAAGTCGATGTCAGAATCAGACAAATTGTTTTTAAACCTACTGCCCGTGACATTTAACGGCAAGTCTATGTCAGAATCTGATTACGAAATATCATCTAGAACCACTTTAGATTTCTTGTGTTTTTTCTTTGATTTTACTGTCTGTTCGCCATTTTGTGTTTCCTTTGATGTAATTTCTGCAACCAATTTTCTCTTAGTATTAGTTTTTTTCAACTTTGACTGTTTTATTATTTCCAGTTCTTCAATTCTGTTCTTTTCAGGTGTACTGGTGTAGACTCGTGATTTCCCTACTCTAGATTTCCTCTTGGGTTTTTGTAGGGCAAGCCTTAGGTAATGGTTTCACATCGGATGGTTTTACAATAGTTAAAATAGACAGTATTTTAATCTTGGATTTGGTAGCTTCATCTAAAATTCCTTTCAAAATATCTCTGACCATTGCTTCTACACCGTGGCTTTGAGGTGAGCTTTGCACTTCATTATCAAAATTGGACTTAACAACAACGCTTGTGTCAATAATGTTTATAGAAGACACATTATCGCCGTTTTCGGTGACCGGACGATCTGTAGCGAACGAGGCGCAGAAATCATCATCTGTATATATTAATGAGTTGATAGGCCATAACCCAGTGTTCTTGAAACTACTAATAATGTTACAAGGAGTGAAGGTTTGCAAATATGGCAGAGCTGTCAATTTAGCAATATCATAAATGGTAATCGGTTTACCAGGGTTTGACAGTATGAAATCATTGAAAGACACCTTGCACTTGGATTTGAAAGGACCAAACACTGCTTTATCCAGGGGTTGCATCTTATGCGTACAGTGCGGTGGAAAAGACAACAATACAATCCCGTGCTCTCTTGCATATAAAATAGCTTTTAAAGAGACGTGTGTCTCGTGATTGGCCATCACGATCAGAATTCTATTCGAGGGGTTGCAATTAGTATGTTTTTTTTATATGCTCCAATAATTTTATAAAAATATTTGCTGACATCCATCCGGATTTCTCAGCAAATCCAATGGCCCCTGGAACAGCACCGTGTAAAAATTGATCCTTCATTCTTATACGAGGGAAGATGTAAAGAGGTGGAATTGAGCCACCAATAGCTGAAATAATTCCGCACATTGTGACGAGAGATCCCCGTTCGGCAGATACACACTGTCCGACTGCTTTGGAACCTGTTTCTGCTATAACTCTGGGTGCTTGGAGAACGGTTGTAATACCCGTTTCATCTATATTCCATATACGGTCAGATGAAAAACTATATTTAGCCTGGACTTCCGCATAATTATTGAAAAATTCTTCCACAATAGCTCTGTTAAAAGCTGAAGCTCTTGCTATGCTTGTGTTTTCGGGTTTCCGGTTAGAAAGCCTTGGATGACGTTTCATAAAAGATTGCATCCAGTCAATGCCTGCTTTTTTGTTAATCTCCCAATTTTTTGGAAATTTTTTGCCCAACTTGGTAGCGAATTCAAAAGCCAACTCACGGCAAAGTCTATAAGTCAAACCGTAACATATTTTGGAACACTGTTTGAGATACAACTCCAACTCAGCTTCTTCATTTTGGGAAAAAACTTGCCGTGTTGCATATTTTGATACATTAGTCTCTTCTGTTGTATCGATACCCTCATTTCCGGAATCGCTGGCGTTGTCGTTCAGAATCTTTTTAGCTTTGATGACTATCGAACAGAGTAGATTTTGGTATATTAAATGTAATAGAAGCAGCTCTTAAAGACATAGTCTTGCTGATAACATTTCGTACTGCATTTTGTAAAACATAATTCGGAATATCTGGTTGAATGGGACTTTTTTTTTGTATGTTCGCACCATCCTGCAAACAAATAAGAAGAAGGTCAATTCGGAGGTACCAGGTGCTAAAAGTACGTAAAAATTATTATTTTCTCAGAAAATAAGTAATGTCTGGGCCGACTGGGATCTTAGACTATATGGGGCAGGTTCGGACAGTGTCCGAACCTGCCCCCACATCAATTGTCCGGACCTGCCCCAACTGCACATAATTGCGTTTTATTGCTATAACATCTACAAACACGTGCAACCTTTATGATTTTGTGAGGTTACGTACATAAAAATCAGCCCTCTTTTTAATGAAACTATTAATTCTTACCTGAGTTTCAAAACTTGAAGTATAATACCTTACGAATACACATGTAAATCTTATATCACAAGTCAGTTTTCAACACTTTGGCGTATAACTTTTTTAATTTGCACTTTTACAGCACTAGACCTGTTGTACACTATTCTAAACGTTGCACAGATGTGATTGCTAGGGATTGGTTACCCTAGTATTATTTCTTGGCGGTAAATTTGAATTGTCCGGAGGTGCCCCATGTCCGGACCTGCCCCCTTCTCCCCTACATCATCAAGAAGTAATGGAACAGAATTTGGTATTTCCACTACTGTACAAAAAAATAATGAATTCAAAATCTACACTTATAAAAAAGAACTGAAAGAAGCTACCAATACAATTAACTACGAATAAAATTAAGAAAAACTCCATTACCACCGTCGCGTCGGAATCATATTTGGATAAAGTTCCCGTTGCCCCAACACCGATAACAGCTAAAATTCTATTACTTATGGCATTTCCCTTAAACTCTACTGCCTTTCCACCACCTGTTTTATACAAACTTTGTTTGTGTTCCGCATACTCCTTCTTGGCAGTTTTTTTTAAGGAATCCCATTTGTTCCGCAACATTTTTGCGGTTCTTCCTGTACCACACATCGAGTTAAATGTGGCCTCTACATTTAGCCACTCAGCGTTTTTTCCACTGCTTGTTAAAAAGTCAGTTTGTTTGTTCTCTGCAGGAATAATTCAGAATATTAAGCAACAGTAGGAATGAACAAATAATTTTTTTAAGTTTATAACTTACCTACAACTTCTTTATGGTTTTCTACCAAACCCACCAACACTTCTACTTCGTCCTTACTAAAGTTGTTGCACCTTTTCATCACCTTTTCCATTTTTAATAATTAAAAAAACAACTAAATAGTACAAATGAACAAAAATAACGGAAGTTATTCAAATATCAACAGATGATAATTAGCAGTCAAAATGCTGTCAAATGACCTAGAGGCTAGCGTCATACGAGCGTAGGAACTACTTTTTAGTATTAGAACGGTATTAGTTCGTATAGTTATACCAAACTTGCACACGTATTGTAGAACACTTCGAGTTTTATACTCCGAACAAAATAAGGTATAAGATATACGGCGAACAACTAACGCGGACTTTATACTTGCTTTGTAGAACTGGCCCTAAAAGGCTTATTACTTATCCGGTGAGGATGTCCTAACACCTGTCACTCCGAATGAGTTGAAACTTTGCAATCGCAAAGAGGAAGGTTTATACAGGCCCCTCCTGCAAAAAAATTCTGAGAATGTATTATCAAAATTTTGAGTAAATCGATTTTGAAGTTTGCTAATTTACATGTAAAATTAACGAGATTCCCGCGCATCACTCATTTAAGACAGTATTTTTGCCTTCATCCCGGTTTGCTTGATTGGTGGCGCCTTCTCGTATGTTTAGCTCCGTCGCGTAGCGGCTCTGAGCACGAAAAACCGCCCGGAGATGCGGAGCATCGGAGGGTAGGTTTTTTGATGCTCACAGCTCTGGCCAAGCCAAAAATTAGAAGGCAAAAAAAATTTTCCCTACTTTTCAAATCGATTTTTCTCAAAATTTTGACTATACATTCTAGGGCGAAATTTTTACAGGACACTCTAATAAGGTTCCTTTTGCTAAAAAAAATATTTTGGGGCGATTTCGGGTGACAGGTGATAGGTAATTATCCCCACTTATCCTTACCTTCAAATTAAAAATAACTTCAGAATAACACAATATTTGAGGTTCTACAAGTTTACTTTCACATGTATAAAACACACTATCAAGCATTGACAACGCATGCGGATAGATATGATTTTGTAATTTGTAGGTGGGAATTGTCGAAGTCTAACTAACAACTAAGTAGATGTGAGGGGTACGTTCTCTTAGTTTTCCCACAAATAGCGTTGTGACAATTTGCCCCTGTGACAATTATCCCCGTTCACCCCTACCTGTGAAAGTAAAAATAAATAAATGGCACCAAGACCTATTACAAATTCCCAGTAGACCTTGAATTTGATAATAATAATTGTGGTTGCTTTTTAATGAGCCGTCATTTTCTAAAAATTTGAACTTATCGGTATTAATATCTGAATTTCTAGCAGTATATGGACACTTAATTTCTAGTATTCCATCCTTGTTTACCAAAGAATCTGGAGAAGCAGCAAGAAATGGAATTTCTCGATGAATTATTAAACCAGAAGGACGACATTCAAAGTTTGTTAGTTCTATTTATTTCTTTAGAGCAACATTTTCATAAAATCTGCCGTGTTCTAGTGCGGCCGTATTAATTTTTTTATTTTGCAGATTATTTGATGCTATATTTTTTAAGCTAGCGGAACTTTTGGCCTTAACAATCCTGCCAAAATTGGATGACGTAATTCTTTTTAAACGCTCTTCGTGCCATTTCTTGCATTTACTTTGTTCTATAGTCTTATGGTCAATTTCATTTCGTTGTAAATCGTTGAGCGTAAGTGTGTTTAGAAAATTAACGCAAAGATTTCTAAGAGATGCCGATGGTGAAATGTCAACGTTTTCATTTAGCGGTATAACAGAAGATGTGCAAATTTTACAGTGGAAATCTCCTATAAATGAGCGGTCACATTTTAACACACAATCTTGGTGAATCCACTCGTCACATGTGTCGCACCGTACCCAATTTACTTTTTTGTGCTGCGTTCCACCACCACAATATAAGCACTTGGAAGTATCGTTGATTTCATTTATTTGTTGTTCTTCCAGACATAATTGTGGCTGATCAATTTTAATTTGTTTTTTTTTATAAAGTGACCTAAGAAATGAGAACCTGTAGTTGGCTTTTTCTTCTTGTTCCAGGATTGCTGGGAATATTGTTCGCGGGAAAGGTCAATCAATTTTGAAGGTGTCGTCAATGCTGATTTTGAAATTCCTAATCCTAGTTCTGAGTGTATAGCAAGAACATTTTCACGGCATTTCCTTACAAATCTAGAACATTTTAAATTTTTTGACCCGTCTAAAATATGATTTTTTAAATAACCAAAATAATTTTCTGCGCAAGCATTGCTTAATCTCTTTTTGGACATTATACTAGTCCAAAGTGGACAATATGGCATATATTTTGTCATTAAAATATTAAATAATTTAGAATTTTTAAAAGAATTTATTGAATTTTTACTGCAGCTGGATTCAGTATTAGAAAGTAGACCTTGAAAATATATGTAATAGGGACTACTGCTATACTGATGTTCTTGTTTTAACTTATCTTTGTTAATAATTACTGTTTGGCTTGATACGGACGCTAAGGTAGTATCGAATGTATCTAAATTCGTACTATTGCAAATATGCAGTAATTTTTTATGTGCAGCCGTAACAGTTTCATCGAAATAATCAGAAGTTAGCAAAATTGTAAAATTTACAAACCATTCTTCTAATAGTGAAAACGAATTTATTGTAATAGCAAAGGCAATTACTTCTTTAAAAAATACCAAATGTTCACTAACACCACAATTTTCAACATCTTTAGAGGCCATTTTCATAAAATGAGCGCAATATAAATTAATTAGTATAAAATTATCAGACTGAATGAACTCTCCCCTATTAATTTTAAAACAAACTTCTAAATATTCAATTAAATCGATACGATTAAAAGCTTTAATTGCAGCATGAATCGTGGCAAAGCTAAAATCAGTTACCAAAGTACTGAAAATTGGCCACTTATTATTATCTTCGCAGTATATTCTAAACATGTTAAATATATTGAAAATATTATTAGTGTAATGTTCCGAGGAAATCATTTCAAAGATTGGGCAAATTCGTTTTGTTGGATTGATTTGTACCACGCCTGAATATAAATAAACTCTTTTACAGTTAGCAATTGGTTTTCTAACCACGGAACCTGTGGCATCGAAATGAATAATTGGAAGGGATGTTTTTTGCTGCTGGGATAATAAAATTTGTAGCTGTTGTTTGCTAAAGAGTTTTACTTGGAATGGAACAGATACTTTTTGAATGTATTCGGGATGGTCTATTTTAAATTGAATTATATCCATTAAATCGTTAGAATGTCGATCTCATTCGCTGTTTGCTTCTGATCTTATTTTTCGCAAAGTTGCATCTGATTTAATGTTTTGTAAATTTCCATGATGTGCCAATATTTTATTTGAAGATAAGAGAGTTCTTTTCTTGTACTCGAATGGTTTTAGACGTACTAGTTCCGTTTTCACTCTTTCTACACGTGTTACATAGGAAGTTAATTTACAAACATGATAAAAATTTAAACAGGAGCTATAAACGTTAACCAATCCGCTATCAATCACAATTACAAATTTTTTGCACGAATTGTGTTTACAGGTGGCATATATTTTGGTAGATTTTTTTCAAATATTTTGTTGATTTGAATACAAGAAGACAAGTATTATTAATAAATTTAGAAATTCTGTTTTTTAAGTAGTATGAATAATATTTATTATTTAATTTATTTCCATGCCATAAAAGTTTCCATATGTTTTGTGGAATAAGAAACTGCCCTTCTAACATTTTGCAGTTTCTGAAACCAGATAGAAGTGGCTGATTAGAATGTACTGCGCCTATAGGTAATTTTTTTTTAAAATCTCTCTGGATAAATTGAGCAGTGCTTTCGGAATTTCAAAACTTTCTGGTGTTACACCCAAATCAATTTGATCTTCATTTACCAATAAGAGGTTTTCCAATAAGAGGTGTTATTTTGATATTCAAAGAAAAATGCCATTTTTTAATATAAATGATCGGATGTTTATTTCATTATAAAGAGGAAGGTATGCCGTTAATAGTGGAAAATAACATCAGGCAAATGAGCACCACGACCACGCTTACAGGACCATATCCTTTTCATGAAATTTTCCATAACCAAATCGCAAAGTGGCTGCCCTATGTCCTCGATAGCCTCACGAATTCCATCTTTGAGGTCTTGAATCGACGCTGGGCTGTTGGCGTAGACCTTCTCTTTCACGTGGCCCCAAAGGAAGAAGTCGCAAGGTGTTAAATCACAAGATCTCGGTGGCCAATTGTGATCACCTCTTCGAGAGATAACACGGTCCGGAAACTTTTCCCGTAAAAGATCAATGGTTTCGTTGCTTGTGTGGCACGTAGCGCCGTCTTGTTGAAAGTAAACGTTGTCCAGATCAATACCATCCAATTCCGGCCATAAAAAATCATTAATCATCTCTCGATAGCGCAATCCATTCACCGTAACTGTTGCTCCAGCCTCATTTTCGAAAAAGTAACGTCCAATGACTCCGCCGGACCATAAACCGCACCAAACAGTCACACGTTGAGGATAGAGAGGCTTTTCAACAATAACTCTTGGGTTTACCGAGCCCCAGATGCGACAATTTTGCTTGTTGACGAAGCCACCGAGGTGGAAATGGGCCTCATCACTCAAGATGATTTTTCGATGGAATTCCGGATCATTTTCATGCATTTCAAAGACCCAATCAGCAAAGACACGACGTTGTTGATGATCGGCCGGCTTGAGTTCTTGTGTTAACTGAACTTTATAAGCCTTAAGACCCAAATCTTTATGCAAAATACGGTGTAATGACGTTTGTGGAATGCCTAATTCCAAAGAACGACGAGGAATGGACAAACCTGGGTTTTCTTCAACACTTTCGGCTACAGCAGCAATATTCTCGGCTGTTCTTGAGCGACGTGCACGGGTTTTATTCTTCACATCACTAAGTTGTCCCAACAGCTCGAATTTTTTTCACCAATTTCTGTATTGCGGTCCGACAAGGTGCTTCACGACGACCCAAAAATGTTCGAGTTTTACGAACCGTCTCTGCCAAATTTTCACCATTTTTATAGTGAATTTTAATAATTTCAATGCGTTGTTGAAGCGTGTATCGTTCCATTTTTATTAATGGCGTAGTTTCTACTTGTCAAATGTCAAAAAATGACAGCTTCAAAAGTGACATCTACCGAAATAGCGGGCTATTCAAAATAACACCTCTTATTGGAAAAATTTTAGTGAACTAGAATTTATTGTATCAGAATTTATAGAAAATTTAGGAGATTTGTCAAGACACATCACGGACGATAAATCTTTATCCAATAATGAATTTTTTTCAAAACTAAAGCTGCTATTGAACATTTCTTCATTTGGTGTTGAACAACTTTTAATTTGGTATGAAGCCCTTTCTACGGGTACAATGTTTTCGTTTGCGGAACTTTCTTTCATATCATGCTTTTCGGAATTGAATTTAAAATCAAATGGAATATTTTTCTTATAAATGTTTTCTTCAACCGCTAATTCACAATTGGATATAAGGCAATCTTGATACACATTTGCAACAGGATATTCAAAATTACCATGCTTCCATAAGTCATATTTATATTTTTTTGCGATTTTTTAAGTTATTTTTAATTTTCAATGATGTACATAATTTTCCAAAAGTCGAAAAATGTTTACGATATGATGCTGAAAGGGACAAATTAATTGTATATTGCTCGGGCAATGTGTTTAAAATTTTTTTCCTACTGTAGCATTTTGAATCGTTTTCTTATTATCATTATCATTGTATTTAATGAAGAAATCCCGCTTTCTTTTTATTAATCGTAAGATAACGCTAGGGTAACCATATTTAGTATTTTTAAGTATATCTACAATATGAGCAATTAACATATTGTTGTGATTTTTGGGGTATAACGATTGTATCGCCCAAATATGTAAAAAGCCCCACGTTGCGTTGGGCAATCACTAAAGATGTTGTGATACAAACCCTACTTTGGGCTTCTGCTGCTTCCACAATCACAACTTCCCTTGCCTCGGCTAACTGTAGAGCTAGTATTCTAGCTGGAGACTCTTTGGTTGTGAAATTTATAAAATGTTGAGCTGCGATGGATCGCCTTTGCAAATCTAACGCAGACTTTAAATTAGTTGCTTTAATAAATCTACAACTTAAGATATGAATGTTAATAATTCGTTGGTTTACCCCGCTTTGCTCAATGTGAATTCCTAGTGCCACCCTGTAAACGTAGCTCTTTTTATTGAAACTAAATAAAAAAAACAATCTCTCATGGGTAATTGAATTGGTTTTAATAACAATACCAAGTGTATAATTGCTGTGGTTATCAAAAAGATGTAAATTTGAAACGATTAAATTATAAAATACATACAGAGTTTTATTACAAAAATATTGTCCACTATTATGCAACTCGAAGATGTCTTTCGAAAATTTTAAAACAGTTTTAATTAAATTTTTATAAAAGTTACCTTTATTCTGTACGCCACTGGGAACAATAGAATTCGCTTCTGTTAAATACGGTGATCCAAATGGTTTCTTATCAGTTGCAATGACCGGTTTGTTGGTGCTATCGGATCCAGTTAGTAATACCACGCTTGTGTGACGAATTTCAACTGCATATCCAATACAACCAGGTACGTAAATACCAATTCCAATATCGGATTGACGAATATCCAAATTAATTAAACAAAATCAAATTCTTTCTGTACGTAACCTCAAAAGTCCATCCAACGAGACGAAAATATCAAACATCACCAGGCTGTGCTCGATGCAGTAAAATCGCTACAAATTTTATCAATTGCTGCACAAAAATATCTCAAAATCAGCATCAACCAATATCGATCGTATTATCAATTCAAAAATTTTTATTAAAAAAACCAAAATCGTGACAAAAGTTGACCAACCATAAAAATTTTTCACTCTTGCCAACTGCAAATTTAAAAATATCCAAAAACAATATCAATTCGACGACGCTTACTCTAGCACGTATTGAAATCAACTGAGAGCGAGTAACATATCCCAAGTCCTTTTATAGCGTTCGCCAGTCTTCCGGAAATGGTTGGATCCAAATTTGAAAATTTAAAAACTGATGATGGAAAATGATGATCACCTGGGTTGGAAAGATATACGGTAAATCTTCTTTCGATTTTACATATTCACTGCACTTATAATTTTATAAAAACACTAATTTTAAAAAAAACTTTCAGATTTCGGACTACAATCATAAAAACATTATAGCGAAATTCGACCTTATGTCATTTGGACAAAATTTAGCTCAAAACCACAGCAAATACAACATTATGCAATACAAAAAACAATGTAAAGGTGAGTACATATTTACATCATGCAAAACTTAAAAATCATTGAAAAATAACCACAACAATTATTTAAGGTCAATGACCCCGAGTTACATGTGCGGTCTTTAATCATCCATGAGATATGATTCCTTCAGATGCCATAGATCTGGACTGACAAAAAGAAAACAAAGCTACCTAAAGGTTCGCAGAGATGCACCAGGAAAATACTAAATTTCTGTTCCATTACGAACAAACATCAACTCAACGTCTGGCTACCGAGAATGAGTTAGATTTGACAAAAACTTAAGACTTCCAGCTCAATATGTTTTAAATGCAAATCTTCTAAATCTCTCATTGAGAATTTTGGATATTTAAGTTTTATAGTCATAGTTATAGTAATCAAAATACTATGATTATCTTTAACAAATACCATTTTGTAGATACGAAAAAAATAAAATTTCTAACTTTTATAAAGATCTACTGCAATAAAAACACAAATATATAATATCCTATGTGAGGCGACGACGGAGGTCTTCCGTTTACCTCTGCACATCTTATAAACGGCGCCCATGGAACAGCGTTCCCGGTCTCTCCCACAAACTGTTGCCAGTCGCGTGCTTTAGCGTCCAGGATTGCCTTCTTGTACTCCCTCAAAGTTGTCACACAGACTTCCTCGAGTTCGTCCAAGTTTAATCGATTTGCGCGTCGCGCTCGCTGCAGACGCTTCCTAGCCGTCTTAACTTTAACTCTCATCTTCCTAAGATCGTGGCTCCACCAGGAGACAAGAGGACGCATGGGCTCCTTTCTAGGTTCGAGGACTTCCGCATTGGCAGCGTTAATCCATTCGCCGATCTTATCTATCTTTTTATCAATTGAAAGTTGGTCGAATGCAGCTGAGTCCATGCTCTCAGTCGCGACGCTGCAGAGAGTATCAACATACTTATTCCAATCAGCGCCTTTGACAACGTACCTAGCGGTTACAGGGGTCTGCTCCTGGCTGTGAGGTTGATCATTTCTCCAGACCATCATAGAGATGGGGTTATGATCCCTGAAATGTGGAGCCGGCTGTAGGCTGATTAAACACTACCAAGTTTTTCTCCTCTAGGAACTCTGAAAGAGCCATACCTCGGTAGGTCGAGAGCCTGCCTTCACTGATGTTCTTACTATACCATGCAAGTGATTGGGCATTTGAGTCCGTGCTTATCAAGAGAGGTTTATCACCCGCAATCTCTAACATTTTCTCTATTTTGGCCAATTCAGGTTCAATTGGTCCTTTACCGGCACAGTAAAGACTGGCGACATAATACTCACCCAGCACGCCGTCGGTGGTGTGTAGCAGCACAGACACCCCATTACCCTCTAGGGGGATTTGGAGACAGATGAGCTCCGGGTTGAGAACCGACACGGCTACCCACGGCCTCCCACCAGGGCAGGCCGGGGCATACGTTCTGAACCTTCCCGGAAAACCGCGTACTTCATCACCATAAGCATAGGGCTCCTGGACGAACATCATATCGAACTTCCCGTTCGTAGCAAGTGCAGAGTAATCCGAGGTGACAGCCAAGCCTCTCTGACAGTTACACATCAGGAGCTTAATGCCAGCCATGCAAGAGTTGGGCATACTTGACATATACCGGACACTGCCTAGCCAGTACCGAATGTCTCTCCGATTTGCCCTCCTTCCTACAGTTGATGCATCGCATCTCCGCTTTGCATCCACTCTCTCGGTGCCCCTGCACCCCGCACCTACGGCACAGATCCTTGCGGGCTGCTCTGCACACCTTGGTGACGTGACCAAAGCATGCATAGCAGCGTATGGGGTCCTCGATTGCCTTCGCCCTGAAGGCTCGAATCCCCACATACACCGCCCCATCCGCAATAATCTGGCGCGCCACCTTTTCGGTTGCATGGAGGGTCACGTCGGATTTACCACCCAAACCCCTGCGTGCCACTCTGATGCACCTCCCGAAAAGGTCTTTCGAGATCGATGGATCCTCGAGCTTCCTAAAAATTTCCTCCAGGAGCCTCTGATTCGTGATCTCAGCCGGAACGCCATACACGCAGATCACCTTATCCGCTTCTAATGGCGTCTCCATGAAGAGACCCGCATCTTTGAACTCCCGAAAGTTCTTTAGATTTACACTGTCGGCCTCGGTGGGTAGTTCCACAAGTATCCCTCCAGTCTTACAGGTTTTGACACCTGATATCCTGATGTTGAGGGATCTCTCCACCGCAGCCTCCAGCTTAGCCTTAATTTCATCCGGTGTCATCTTGCCGTACGACTTGATGGCCACGCGGAATACTTTTGCGGCTGCCTTCAACGTAGAGGCATGCTTGCCCCTACGACGGCGTTTTGCAACGCCGCCGCTACTCGATGGAGCTCCGATTTCGATAGGAGGATCACCTTTCCCCTTTCTCGTCCTCTTCCTTCTCCTTGACTTTCCAGAGTGACGGCTTGAGCCTTCTGGGGAGTGGCTCTCCTGTCGCTCAGAGCGAACATCCACCAACTGCATCGGAGAGATGGTCGGAGAGAATTGGACAAGTTCCCTAGCCAAGCTCCCTAGATCCGCCTTTGCCGGATGTTCATCCTCGCCGGCTACCATCCCGCTCGAAGCACTCGCCCCGCTTCTCCTCCTCTTCAACCTCCTAGAGTGACGGCTTGAGCCTCCTGGGGAGTGGCTCTCCTGTCGCTCGGAGTGAACATCCACCACCTGCATCGGAGAGAATTGGACAAGTTCCCTAGCCAAGCTCCCTAGATCCTCCTTTGCCGGATGTTCATCCTCGCCGGCTACCATCCCGCTCGAAGCACTCGCCCCGCTTCCCCTCCTCAGAAGTACGTTGCCTAAGATCACCGGACCCTTGCGGGCCGGAATCATACGGGGTTCCGTACTTTCTGGTGTGTCGCCAAGAGTGAGTCCGGACAACCGGCGGACAAAGGGCGGCATTGTTGCCACCGTCGCAACAACGGTCGTTTCGGGGAATGTCTTGACCTGAGTCTTGACGTCCGTCAACGCTTCGTCGTTGGTCGGCGACCAACACCTGTTTCCCCCTATCCAGCCGTCATCCCTCTCGGCGTCACTTTCATCGTCAGAGATCTCAATGGTAACGATCTCCGGTTCGGAATCAGAATCGACAGAGATAGGAGCCTGGGTAGTAGCCACCTTTCTGTTTTTCTTCTTCCTATCGGAAGCCGACACCAAGGCTCTTTCGGTCCGCAAGGAGCTAGACCCCGCCGCGACGTTTAGGGCAGCCTGAGAGCTGCTGATATCCCGAGAAGTTACAGAGTCGGATGTAGCAGTTGCGGTGAGGGTGTTCGGGGTACCTATTCTTAGGTCCATCACACTCCAGCTCTCCGTAATGGACATCCATCTCTTCAACGCAACGTTCTCGGGCCGGTCCATTAAGCCCATGGAGTAGGTACTCCCATCGTCAGCTTGATCGCGCTCCTTGACATTAGCTGCACTCGTCGCCGTTCTCTCGCTTGTTCCTCTCGCGCGGCGTGCAGGTTTTGACGCTTTAGGTGAATTAACACCCTCAGCACCACTAACTGCCCGCCTACGGATTGGTGGAGTGAACTTTTGGCAAGCGACGTAGAGCCAATGTCCTCCGAAACTGATGCGTTATCGGCTGCCAACGGCGGACTCAGGTCTCTCGGCACGGCAACACGCTCCGAGAGCTGCCTCCTGAGTTGCTCGTTTTTAATGACGAGAGTAGAAACCAGGGCTTCGGCTTCAGTCATCTTTTTACAGATGTGAGCTTCCGTTGCCAAGGTCATACTCCGCCGACCGCCACTTACTTTGGCGTCAGCACACCTCCGAATGCTGGCTCCGATCGCTTTGATTCCTGCGGCGCACCGTTCCGCAGAGGAGTCGGTCAAGTCACCTCCGCCTCCCTCTCCCCGAGTAAGCAGGTCAGGTGGTTTACCTTGGCTTTTCAGCTTCGGCTCCCCTCCCGGGCTCACCGCTTTCTCCGCTTCCACGGGTTCCGCGGCCGTGCCTCCGGACAAATCCGTGACACTTCTCCTCGCGCAATGAAGCACGGCGCCATCGTCAATGTCTTTTAGATTACAATTCATAACTGGTCCCACGAGTGCTGTCGATTCAATCGGTCACCGCCAACGCATCGACAGCGCTGGGGAGAAGGGCTTTAAATCTTAAAACAAGCAGTGGTCTTAGGGCTGCTTGAGTGAGGCGCTTGCTGTCGGGTATGCACCTCCGACCACGCATGCCGCGCATCCTCTCGGCACGTCGACCTTAGGATGGTGGATTTGTCGCGAGGTTCACTCCCCGTTGGCGCAACCGTTGTCGGTGTTGGTTACGCCGTCCGATGCCCGCCTGAAGGGCAGCACACCGATCCCTGCGCTCGGACCCAAAAGCCCATGGTGGAGAGCTTTCTTTACATGAGGGTCTACCACCTGCATTACCCTTTGGAAGCTCTCGAGTCGGACTTTTGGCGATATCTAATATATGTCACCTCTTTCCTATATATTAGTACCATTTACCCTCGCGCGCGGGTGCAAGAGCCCCAAGTTGTACGTAAAGTAAGGCTTCTAGCAGCACCCGATGCACGCTATCTGCCGAAGAGTACTTACACGGCGTCAGAGTAGACTGAGCGGTGCCTTAATGAATATAGCCTGCTACCGCGTGCGTCATACTCAGCGCCAGGGTTGCCAACTTTTCCAGCCGCCATAACCGGACAATAAATTTAATCTGGTCATACTTGGTCAAAATCGAAAAAAAAACACTTTAAGTATCAATGAAAGAGTTTTATTAAGAAAAATACAGATGTATCAGCACAGGTTGGTAAAAACAAAATATAAGAGTAAAGTTATTTCTAAGAACAGATGCAGGAAAATTATTTTTTCTTAAAATTGTACTTGCTCTGGTTTTTAACATTTTTGACAAGTAATTTTCCTGCATCTGTTCTTAGAAATTCTTCAAACTCTGAACAAGTCATTTGATAGTTGAACATCACCATCAATTCCGCCTTCACCATTTCGACTTTCAGACGATTTCTTTCGTCCTGCCAAATATTTTTCATGACGCTAAAAATGCGTTCTACATACGCATTTGAAGGTGGAACTGCAAATATAGTCTGTACTATTCTTAGAAGATTTGGGGCTTCAGTTTTTTTGAAAAATTCAACCCACAGTAAATCAGCTCTCTTTGGATTTGTTTCCTGACTCCATTGGTCCGTGCTATTACTAGTACTTGTACTTGGTCCAGGTTCTACAGTTTTTTGGTTGTTTTTTAGCTCATGAACTACTGCATTCAGCAAACAAATTTCTGAGAATAGTTGGTCGCCATCAAATTTGACACATAGCTTCTCCGCAACCGTGACTATGTCCGCGAATTCCAGCTCTTCGTTTCAATTGAATGGAGTACACAGTTTATAAAAAGAAGTTTCGCTGAAATCAAACCACTTCGTCAAATATTGTAATACTCGATCATACACATTCTGCGCTTCATCTATAAACTTTATGCGATCTCCGGGCGAAAGTTTCGATATCGATTGCTGTATCTTGAATCCGTAGAATTGTTTTTCTTTTCTGGCGGCGATTTCATTTCGTAATTTTTCGAAGATCGTATACACTTCTGTTATTTGGACATAGTTACTTTGTATAATATTTATATACTTGGTTATGAGTCCCATTATGTTGTGGACAAAATATAAGTATATTTCAGGGAGCGACAGATCGTTAGAAAGCTGGTGAAGATTTTCTTCCAACGCCGATTCTTGAGAAAGGAACTTCCAGATCAGAGGATTGACTTCGTCTTTTCCTTGCTCTAAGAAGTATGTTTTTACCGCCGGCCAGTCTAACAAAAGTCTATCTATAGCGGGGAATAGAGTGCAGAATCTTGTCGGAACATGACGGAGTAGATTTTTGTATTCCACATCTAAAAACTCGAATATTTGCTTGAAGTGCGCCAACTTCTTCGCACTTGATGAAAACTCATTAAACACTTTTATGACGAATGATTCAACGTCATAAGACAGCATCCTTAGCGCAAACTTAGCGGTGTTATGCAAAATATGCATCTGACAATGTCCAGCCACAAGCTCTGGTAGATTCAACGTATTCTTTAGGTTGACAAATACAGATTTGTTTTTTCCATAGTTTACAGAACAATTATCAGCTCCATACGAAACTAAATTACTCGGGTCAAGGTCAACTTTCTTGATGCACTTTATCATATTTTCGGCTATGGCAGCGGAAGTCTCATCTGAATCTTCGTAGAAATCGATAGAAGATGTCGTACCTTTGTCAGCATTGAAGAACCGAATTACAACAGGATATAACTTGCAGTTGCCCTTGTTTGAAGCGTCGCAAGCTATCGAATACGGCGCTTGGTCTACATCTTTTAGAACCAACGATAGTGCGTGAGGTGCGAGTACATTTTCAACGATCGCTTCGGCCTTTGTACGACCGCATTGAATTTTTGGAGCTATTTTAGAGTCTGGAAATACACGTGGTAAAAGCTTATTTCCACAATCTTGCGATAAATAGCTGTGATGATGCTTTACACCGTGATAGGTTAACATCAGCTCAGCATGCGCGACTCTTTCTTCTTCTGCAGTACCAATCTTAATGAAGAATTTACTTAGAAGCAACGACTGACTGGCTGATTGGCACTTTCGAACATGTCCCGTAGTCTGCTGATGGTGTTTAATAGCTTTCACACCATCGTGTTTAATAGTAAAAGTGGTTCTGCACATTTTACAAAAAGCCGTTGTATCGTCTTCTTTGCTAAGCCACTGAGAAAAACTTTCGTCGGTTAACCATTCGTCATGAAAACAACAATATCGTTTTTTAACTTTTGGAGGAGTTGCACTCATTTTGGCAGTCAATATAATCACACACGCGCAAGCAGTTAGTATCTATTAGGTATTCACACACTACTTCTAAATTAATAACTTCGAAGCAACACTTCGAATTACAACAAGATGAAACAAAAGCGAGCGTTACACTTGACTGAACGAAACGAACTGACTGATGCCGCCCCAGTACGCCCCCGCCCCGCTCCCGCACTTCATTCAACCATTCGCCGCGCCACCCGCGGGCACCTCGCGCCATCTCGCGGTCTGCGTGCTACCTACACTAACTAGGTACCTTACCTACGCCGCCGCGGCGAATTAGCAAACGTCGCGTTCACAAATTTATCTGACCGAACAAATTGCATCCGGTCGGAACTTAGCGACCTGACCCCAACAATTCCTTCTAAAACCCAACAGTCCGGTCGAAAACCGGACGGTTGGGAACCCTGCTCAGCGCGCTCATTGGCGGGCGTGGTTATCATACATGACAAGTCATGCTCCACGCCTATTACCTCCTGCACCAACCAATTACTTACTCACCATAGCTTCCGGAACGCACACAAGATAGAGTTGGGGTTCTCACGGTCGCCAGGGGTTCTCATTGGCCGACATTGACATTTCGCATGTGTAATTCGTCTAGACCAAGGACGCCACGTGGAGGCTTACACTATACTTGCAAGAATTTGCCGCCTAAAACGACATCTCCCGGCCATTGCCCTCAGTAGGTAGGGACAATACATGTCTGATTTAATTTTACATGTTAGGATTCGACCTGAGTCATGCCCAGCATGGGTTCCCATGAACCGGTGGGTCTCCTCACTCATTATTCCGCTCCTAGGAGTTTCCTAACAAGGTTTCGCCGGGACAAGCGCCCTATTTAAAGGGGTTCCTATCGGATGTCAACGAGCCGGTTGAACATCGCCCAAGGACGGGCCTCAAGACACCTTCTAGTCGGTCTCGAGCTTCCTGCTAACAGGCAGGCGCCGCTTACTTTGATCACCATGTCAACTGTCGCAGGTTCTACTTACTGCTTTAGCAGGTAGTTCCCACTGTTGGCTGAAACTCGCCCTAACCACAGCCACCACGAGTCCTTCCTCATACGACGGGGAAGAGCATTGAATACTCCTTGGGCCCCCGTCTCCCGTGGTAACGGTTTTGTACTACAGTCCAGATTACTCGGGAGTTGTGTACTTAGGAGCTTCACCGCTACGCCCCCCGGTGTCCGACCTAAGAAGGCTCTAGGGCTGCAACACCGGTACTTGGACAAAGGCTAGGGGATATGTCATGTCCCAGACAAAGACGGTTTCCACATAGCGGATTCCAAACTCTGCCCCCTCATATCGGATTTCTGTCCGCTAGGGTACCACTTAGTGCGGCTTTCCGAGCCTTAGAGCATATTGTTCAGACGGATCTGGACTTTATGTCTTGTGGTCACTTTTAACATACTAATGTCGCTATACGTGGATTTTAGAGATCTTGCATTGGCTGCTTTAGTATGCGCGCTTTTCTAGATAGATTAGCGGCATTGCTTCTAGAGCTCTGCATGCGCAGGTTCTTTGAAGGCTTATTGGTTAAACGACTTTACTGGCTTATCTCCCGGTTGACAACTGCTCAAGAACTCAGATGTTCCCCTTCCACGGGGCAAGTAGTTTGTGCAGTTGTGAAGGAGATACTTCTTTTGGACAAGATCGAGGTCGTTGTCCCTTATTCTAGCCACATTATCTCGTTAGTGACACTTAGTAAAGTCGCGCCTACGGTTAAAAACGACTTTACTGGCTTGTCTCCCGGTTGACAACTGCTCAAGAACTCAGATGTTCCCCTTCTACTGGACAGATAGTTTGTGCAGTTGTGAAGGAGATACTTCTTTTGGACAAGACCGAGATCGTTATCCATTGTTCGAGCCACATTGTCTCGTTAGCGTTACTTAGTAAAGTCGCGCCTTCCTTTAGGACACTTTGTTCCGCCTTCCAGATCAGTTGTCTAAGACATCTTCATCTTTCCGGGTGGTCCAACTCACAGCATTCTGGCGTTCGATCATAGTATTGAGTTAAGTTTAACATATATCAGTGCGCCTGTTGCTCGGAGCTCGGGTGAAAAGGAGATGCCACCCCCTTAGAAAGTAACATCCAAGTGATGACTTCCTCCCGCTAAACCTCAAAAATAGGCGCTGATGCCTTCATTACCGGTACTTATTCTTTGATAAGTCCAGTCGCCCCCCGACGCCTATCTTTGTAGGCATCGGCATGTAAAGCTTACTCGAGGCTCTTAACTGTAATCCTAACCAGGACGTCGTCCCTTATCGTGACTCGTTTTAACAAGCTGTGCGAAAGGAAGCGACGGGGTCGGAAGCCCAGTGCGCCATCTGCGACCGCTATGATACATGTATAAATCGCGTTTGCCCGAGTTTGTATGATACCCGAGGTATCTCTCGGGCCACGCGTTGAGTTTCAGGCCTAAGCCCTCGATTCGGTCGGCTACGGGCTGGAAGGAGTTGCCACCCCCTTGAGTCTCTTCGACAGAGATTCCCAGCTAAATTAAATGGTATCTGACACCTCTCGCATGAGCAAAATCTACATTAAGTCTATCCCCAGAGCAAAATCGACTATCTTATCTCATCATCATTTTCATCTCTTTAATCCATTCATGCGCGTCACTAATTAGATGAGCATTTGGCTATTTAATACATATATTTATCATACTTTACTACATAAACTCATTAATTATTCCCTTTTATAAGGTTTCTAGATTAATCTTATCACATGTCATTAACTTACATAGTCACAAATACATAATACTTAATAACACTTCTCACAATATGATAAATTTTACAAATTTCTAACTGAACAATTACTTCAAATTTCCCTAAGGGTTTTAAAATGATACATAGAGTACAGATTAATATTTATATATATTTCTTCTTTTTGTAGTTGGCAATTTCTTCTTTCCATTTTCTTATATTATATCACGCATGATTTTGCGCGTGAAACCCATTCCCGCGAGAAGATTTTCGGTGCCATGCGGAATGGCGCCCCGGGAGCCCAGAACAATGGGTATAATCTCTACTTTTGTAACTTTATGATCTTGTTTTATTTTGTTTTGTAGCACGGCATATTTAGTGATTTTTTCTGCGGAGGATTGATTTAAATACGCGTCGTTTTCGTATCTCACAGTCGTGTCTATAATTAGCGCTCGATCCGTGTTAATGGCCACGATGTCGGGTTTGAGACACGACCCATCTTCGAGTATGAACGACTGTTCCTCGTATATGGTGTACTTTGCTTCTAGGTGTTTAGCTATAATGGCGCTGATGTCGTTGTGTCGTTTTATTCTAGTGTTTTTACCTGCGACGCATTCGCCCAGGACGTGCCCGAGGGTCTCAACCTTCTCGTGACAACGTCGGCAGTTTGCGTCGAGGTGGGTACCCCCCGATCGTTTAAAGACCTCTTTGACCCCATAGGTGTTGGTGCGGAATTTTAGCATATCGATAAATTCTCCGGGACGAAGGGTGTTCAACAGTAATATCCCAAGTGCATAAAAATAGCCGATTAAATTTTGACGTTTTTAAACAAAGTTTTGCTAAATATTTCTTCAGAGCAAAACTTTGTTTCAAAAAACTTCAAAATTTATTCAGGCTATTTTTAAGCACGTGGGATATTCGGCATGATTATTTCTTGAATAAATGTATCTTGGAAGGATTGAATTATTTATTACAATTTACATTGCTGCAATTAATGAAAAAATTACAATTTTGAAATATATTTTTTCTTTTTTTTTCGTCCGTATTTGAAGATATTTTTGATACTGAAGTTGACACAGTCTTAGAAATCGACTCGGAGACTAATGGAACTAAAAAGTTTGATGTCTCCTTTGATGTCGTCGGGGTTTCATTTCTCATTTTTTCTAATATTTTTTCATGGTGTTCTGGGTCCAGCTGAAGGTAAGGTTTGATTGAGTTTACAGTAGAATGACCGGTTATTTTATCAGTTGTTGCTCATCAATTCCACTTTTCGCTAATTTGCTTACAGCTGTACTCCGGTTAGAATGGTTAGTAATTTTTACTTTTTTAACATCTAAGCCAGCTTTCTGGGCAGCTTCTTGTGTCCATGTAGATATTTGATTTCTCCCCATTGGACTATTTTTATACCAAACGCCAGTTTTAACCCAATCATGATTAATGTTCAAAAATAATCTATTGGTTTTGATGTTGGTGGTTCTTTTTGATATTAGTAGGTGAAACAACCTTACTGGACAAAAGTTAGAATTTTTTACATTTGGGAGAATCCACTTGCTTTCAGCACATCTTTTCGAACCTCCTTGTGCGGTTTTTGAAAATATGGTATTATACTCGATTCTTCCTGAAAATAAATTTGAATTAAATGAAGATGTTTTAAATTCTTAAAAATTAATTCATTATTTTACCTGTATTTTCTCCTGTATTATTTATTTCTTCTTTAAAATATTCTAAGAGACAATTTACAGCTTCTCCTTCTCTCCATGAAAGCTCGACGGAAACAATATGATAAAACTTGCGTTGAAGTCCTGAAGGAGTTTTCTCGTCCCACAAATTTACAATTGCTTCATATTCAGTATATGTTAATGCCGTAGAACTGAGTTTTCTTTTAGTAGAGTCAACTTGTAATTCTTTACGTTTAGCATTACGTGCGTCCCGAGCCTTTTTAAATACAATATCATTAAACGGGTCAATTACTTTATGGAACTTATTATAATAAAACTCTTGATTTGTTTCGGCCGTAATATTCCACATTGTTTTTATTACACCTTCTTTGTAGTTTTCTCCATTTACTTTCCTCATGTTATAACCCCAATCAGCTAAAATTTCGGCAAGTTCTTCTGCGGTGGTTTCTTCAAGTAATTGGTATTTTCTTAACTCACAAAACTCTTGAAATTGATACCATACCGATGCCTTGGTCTTTTTGGTATTTGTGGGAACACTTTTATTTATTGCAGATTCAATATGTTGCAGAGAATTATCTGCAAAACGTGACATTGTGAACTTTTAATTCTGTAATTTTAGGCTTCTATACAAAGTATAGCAAGAAGCCTTATGATCTGGCTCCGTGTCTGTCCGTCCGTCCGTCTGTCCGTCCGTCCGCATAATTCAAAATCATACAGAGCGTTTCAAATCGTGTTGAAAATACTCAGTGTGTATAGAGGTCTAAGAACTGGGTACCCAGTGCGCTATTAGGCTTCTATACAAAGTATAGCAAGAAGCCTTACGATCTGGCTTCGTCTCCGTCTGTCCGCATAATTCAAATTCATACAGAGCGCTCCAAATTGTGTTGGGAAATACTCTGAAAATGAGTAGATATGTGAAGAAGGTTGCTGAAATATACATAACTGAGTGGTTTACCTATATATTGTTGATCTCTTTATTTGATCCGTTGATCTATTGATCCATTGAGTTTTAGGCTTCTATACAAAGTATAACAAGAAGCCTTATGATCTAGCTCCGTGTCTGTCCGTCCGTCCGCATAATTCAAAATCATACAGAGCGTTTCAAATCGTGTTGGAAATACTCTGTGTGAATAGAGGTCTAAGAACTGGGTACCCAGTGCGCTATTAGGCTTCTATACAAAGTACAAGCTGACCCGGCAGACGTTGTCCTGCCCAAATTTCAATATTTGCCTACATGTATTTTATAGATCCAATCCGCATAATGACCTTGCGACTTATTTGGTCATCGCAAATACCAAACTTATTAAAAAAGGATTAAATAAATAAATTAATAAAAAATACAAATCAAGGTTTAATAATAAAAAGTTTAACAAAACTGTTAAGTATTCACAAAAACCACAATAATTTCTAATTTTACTTTATTTTATTTTTGCCAATTACTCTTGTTCTTTGTGTTCTTCCTTTTCCTCCTCCCCTTCGTCTTCTAATAAGGAATTTTCGAAAGCACGCAGCGATATTGCCAATTCCTGTTCTTCTTACATACATACATACATACATACATTGAAATTTATATATATTGCAATGTTGGGGTATCACGTCAATAGAAATACGTTTATTAAGATTCGGGAAAATTTTGTTATTAATAAAGCATGTGACTTATCAAAGCAATCAGACAAACTTCGTCCGACACCAAGAATTTGAGTTCAATATCATTTAATTTGAGAAGAAAGACATGAAGCAGGTTAATAAAAAATAATTTAAAATGTAACACTTAATAACTTCCGTTGATATAAAAATGTTTATTTATAGTAAAATTAAAATTGTTTAGTCATAAGAAAGGTATTTCAAAAGTAAAAATATTGTTAATTGCTTAATTAAGGTGAAAATTTGTATTAACGTTAAATTTAAATAAGTCTGAAAATTATTACGTGAGTTCGACGTGCCAAAACTTAGTGCACCGTGAAGGTATATTTCATGTCCATTATCTTCAATAAACCAACCAAGAAGTAATTGTGAAGAAATTAATCCAATCTAAAAATATAAAATTTTTCATTAAAAATTTCAACAAGTCACATTGAGCTTAATACAAACCTGCAACCTGAAATTTCAATAGTATTGATTTTCTAATCGACCAATAGGAAGACGATTATGCAAAAATTAAGATTGCCATGAATTTGGTGGTGAGGAATTAAAAAAAAACAATCAAAAGGCCTTGTGTGTAAATTTTGATGGTAAAGGCGTGTTAAATTAGCGTCGACACTAAAATTCAATAAATAGTAAAAATAATCAGTAAAAAGTTGGAACGTGCTTCAGCAGCGGTTCCTAGGCTTCTATACATACAACTACTTTTCTGGTGTGAAAAGTTGTTGTTATTTTTGGTCGCCATAATTTTATAATGTGATATCAGATAATCCGATAATTCGGAACCGAGGGTTACCAACTTAAAAAATATTCTATATAAGTAAATTTTAGTGACAAAACATTTAGATTTTCAGATTAGTATCTTTATTATCGGATAAAAATTATTTTTTCAGATACCTATAAGAAATAATCAGATAATCAGCACCAATTAAATTTTTTGCGATTGGTAATTATCATTTACTATATAAGTAATAACAATCAAACTTTTCCATTCTATTAGAAAATTTACTTCTCTGTAATGTATGGTCCTTTTTTTGAGGTGGACCAATCCTCTCCTTTCTCTTTTATTTATAACTTAACTTCACTAACCACATCAATAAAAAATTATTTTTTCACATCAAAGTAAAAAAGTAGCGCACTGGCTACCCAATTCTTAGACCTCTATACACACAGAGTATTTCCAACACGATTTGAAACGCTCTGTATGATTTTGAATTATGCGGACAGACGGACACGGAGCCAGATCATAAGGCTTCTTGCTATACTTTGTATAGAAGCCTAAAATGCCGGCTCGCTCCTGCGGCGTGTCAAAACCTAATCTCATTGGTCCAAATTTGTTACCAACATAAGCACTAATCGAAGTTATGGAAGGGGAAGGATCTGAACGGAACGAAAAGAAGAAACAAAAATCGAGGAGATAGGAAATAACGGTTATTAATGATTAACTTAAATCCGGATTAACGTTAATACGTTAATCCGTTAATATTTAATAAAAATACTATATAAACCAAATGACTTATTATGACTTAAATGTGTTGAACGTGAACTAAAAATGTCTTTACAAAAAATGGCTTTGCGAGAATTAAATAAGGTTGTGGAAGGGGCGCTAAACAGGGCTGTATCGTTCGCTAAATATGAAGATTTAACATGGAACCTGTTTTTCGGTACCAAACTATTTATCATAGTTTTCCTCGAGACTGAGGGGTGCCGCGGGAGTGGCGCCTATCACGTTTCTTCTTCTTTTTACTGTTTTCCGAAGTGCGGCGTAGTTGTGTAACCGTGTATTACACGCAGTTGTGTTACACGGGGGATAATCCCTTAATTTTTGTGTTGGTAATAAAAAATTTACTATATAAGCAAATTTGCTTTTTGCGATCGGTTTCGGATTTAAATTTTTGGTAATGAAAATTTTGTTATTGAAAATTCATTATTGTGAATGGGAAGATGTTATTCGATAATCTACTCTATTCAAATTATAAACTATAAATTACATTATACATGTGGTGCCAATTTTTGGTATCG
Organism: Podabrus alpinus; assembly: GCA_932274525.1. Lineage (NCBI taxonomy): Eukaryota > Metazoa > Arthropoda > Insecta > Coleoptera > Cantharidae > Podabrus > Podabrus alpinus. The sequence continues at coordinate 70,713,585 of OW026452.1, forward strand.
ATTTTTGGTGTCGGTTTTTGCTGTCGGTTTTTGGTGTCGGCTTTTTGGTGTCGATTTTTGCGAGGTAACGACCGTAAAAACATGTTCCATGTTAAAAAAATAAGGCTTCTTGCTATACTTTGTATAGAAGCCTAAAACAAAAAAATAGCATTTTAAGTTCCAATATAAATCCCAGAACATTTCATTTCTTAAATCATAAAAAAAATTTTTTTACAGAACGTGGCTAGAAAGTCGATTTTAAATTTAAAACAAATTTTATTTAATTATATATAGGTACACGATGTGTTTACAATCACAATTTCGAAGGTTCTGATTAGATTTGAATTATGCGGACAGACAGACGGACAGACGCGGAGCCAGATCATAAGGGTTCTTGCTATACTTTGTATAGTAGCCTAACAAGTAGTTTATATAGGGAGACCTCGTTGAAAATATCTTTAACGTAGTAAATTTCTTTCGAACATTTGCGTATTTATAAATTGCATTAGCGAATCGAAACAACGGATTAACAGATTAACGCAATACTATATAGACGACGTATTTACAATATAACAATGTATCAGTTGATCAACGTTATGATTGGCTCTGAAACATGCGGACGGACACGAAGCCAGACCATAAGGCTTCTTTCTATACCTTGTATAGAAGCCTAAAAGTAGCGCACTGGCTACCCAGTTCTTAGACCTCTATACACACAGAGTATTTCCAACACGATTTGAAACGCTCTGTATGATTTTGAATTATGCGGACAGACAGACAGACAGACAGACGGACGGACGGACAGACGGACGGACAGACGGACGGACAGACAGACACGGAGCCAGATCATAAGGCTTCTTGCTATACTTTGTATAGAAGCCTAAAAGTATATAAAAAGGGTGAAAATTATTAAAGTTTATGTACTTACCCACGTACAAGTGAAAATAATTCGAAAATCACCAAGAATTGTGAATATTTTTAACAAATTGGAAATCGACACCACGAGGTCACCAAAGTGTAATCTTGAAAATTTTAATACAAATGAAGTCATCGGTTGGATTTGTATGCGCAACTACATGGTTCATGGTATAAGTGATAAGAAAATCCCTATATTTTAAATAAGGTAACGTTCACATTAACTATTTTCGTAAATAAAATAAGTGAGAATTTTTGGACAACACGACGCGTGCTTTTTGTCATTTATGTTAGATATTTTGATATATAGGATTAATATTAAAAACATTTTATTTGATAAAATATTTAATTACATTATTGTGCTTAATAAAATTATAATTGCTTTCACAACGGAAGATATTTTTTTTGACCTGTTCCGAGTCCAGAATTTGATTTCAGCATTACAGTATTGGTCCCGGAACGAATCCACACTGAGTAAGGTAAGCACATGCTCTACGAACCAGCTAAGCCGAGGCATTATTATCATTACGTTATTTGTAAATTGTGTAAAGTTAAATATTTCTATCGACGGGGTACATTTCCCGTGAACCCATTTATAAAGTTTACAATAAAAATCGTATAACCCCATTAGTGAGAAGGTATATAGCACTTTTTGACAGCCCAACGTGTGGCACTTTTAATAGACACCGATCAGAGCAATATATATTGCTATGGTACAAATGGATGATAAAGAATTAATAATTAAATATGCTCGTACGCTAATGACAAATCGCATGAAGGTTCTTTCTTGAGGAGAAGATTTCTCGAGGTTACAAAATCATCACAAAAATGCAAGTAAATCATTTAAAAGTAAACAAACGGGTAACGTAATGAAAAGATTCCAGATGAAACAAACTACCTTTTTTAAAAAAAAAACATGTTCACAATTTAATAAAAATGTTAGATGTAAGAATTTTGTAAAATAAAATAAACAATTGTTAATTTTTAAGAAGTGGCGCATTAATGTTAAAAGGATATTTTACGTGGTTGATAAAATCGGTCCAGTGAAATGCAGCGATAAAACTTCATCCGAGACTTCGTGTATGAACAAGGGTTACGTCACATGCAGAACGGGAGTGTAAAATCGGAACGCAACTGAAAAACAATTAAAAGTGCTTCAATCAATTTATAAACATAAATAAAGGATAAATATTATCAACAAGGCGGGAATAACTTACCAATGAAAAAGGTTGGTTCAATTCAAACTCAAAATCAGGATTGCATAAACGGGATAAAAAAATTTGAGAAATAACCCGGGGTTACGGAAAAATAAATAAGGGCTTCCACAAAATCGTCGAAACGGGGAACACGTATGATTTCGTGCTCCGTTAAAGAAAGTAATTAATTGATCACAAGATCAATACGACTTGTGGAGATCTGAAAATAAAGAGTAACAAAAACGTGTGTGTAAGAAAAAGTGCAAATTACAAGAAAATCAAGTACTTACCTTGATGAATGTTGGAAAAGTTGGATTGATAAACGTATTGGGCTGTTTGATAAGAAAATTGGATTCCTGGCGAATAAAGGAGATCACTTTGAAAATTGAAGGTCGAATTGCAACACGAACAAAAGAAGTAACCACATGTTTAACATTAGGAGGCGTGTAGAAGCCAAGGTGAGCACTCTACATACTAAAGTTGTAACTATAAAACGCGGCGCGTAAATTACGAATTTTGAAAAACTATTTCGCGAACGAAAAATTAACATTGGGGTAATTTTTAAGTTTTTATTGATGAACTTTAGAATAATCACATTTCATGTTGATATAATTAATGCTTTCATATTATTGTGCTAATAAAAAAATTTATTTATGTATCCATTACGTTTCATCTGCTATTTTTGAAGTCGACGACATTACTAAGTTTATTCACAGAACAAAAGTGACAAGTAAAGGTAAGGCGTCGAGGAACACCTGTGTGAAGTTGGCGGCCAAATCCTAGCGGCCAATTTACCGGAAACACCCGAACGAATTAGCAACAAATTTTTATAAGTTTAACGTGCCCTATCAGGATAGAACTGTTCAAATACATTCAAAACCCTAATATCCGCCTACCCTGAAAAAATGGTAGCATTCCATTTACTTTAAAGCAACATTTTCGCGGGTTTTCTGCTGCACTTCCAAACGGGACAGCTCTTGCATCCGATTTTTATAGAAACGAGTGGCGGTGCCAGGTTAGGATTTTCAACACACATCAACAACGATAACATCTACCTACCCTGAAAATTTGGTGGGGGTCTACATCGTTTTAGTGGTCATTTTCGCGATTTTACGTTTTTATGCCAGATTTTGGCCGCTGGCATTTGCATTCTATTTTTATAGAAACGAGTGGCGGTGCCGAGGTAGGATTTTCAACACACATCAACAACGATAACATCTACCTACCCTGAAAATTTGGTGTGGGTCTACATCGTTTTAGTGGTCATTTTCGCGATTTTACGTTTTTCTGACAAGCGCGAAGGCACTTGCATCCGATTTTTATAGAAACGAGTGGCGGTGCCAGGTTAGGATTTTCAACACACATCAACAACGATAACATCTACCTACCCTGAAAATTTGGTGGGGGTCTACATCGTTTTAGTGGTCATTTTCGCGATTTTACGTTTTTATGCCAGATTTTGGCCGCTGGCATTTGCGTTCTATTTTTATAGAAACGAGTGGCGGTGCCGAGGTAGGATTTTCAACACACATCAACAACGATAACATCTACCTACCCTGAAAATTTGGTGTGGGTCTACATCGTTTTAGTGGTCATTTTCGCGATTTTACGTTTTTCTGACAAGCGCGAAGGCACTTGCATCCGATTTTTATAGAAACGAGTGGCGGTGCCAGGTTAGGATTTTCAACACACATCAACAACGATAACATCTACCTACCCTGAAAATTTGGTGGGGGTCTACATCGTTTTAGTGGTCATTTTCGCGATTTTACGTTTTTATGCCAGATTTTGGCCGCTGGCATTTGCATTCTATTTTTATAGAAACGAGTGGCGGTGCCGAGGTAGGATTTTCAACACACATCAACAACGATAACATCTACCTACCCTGAAAATTTGGTGTGGGTCTACATCGTTTTAGTGGTCATTTTCGCGATTTTACGTTTTTCTGACAAGCGCGAAGGCACTTGCATCCGATTTTTATAGAAACGAGTGGCGGTGCCAGGTTAGGATTTTCAACACACATCAACAACGATAACATCTACCTACCCTGAAAATTTGGTGGGGCTCTACATCGTTTTAGTGGTCATTTTCGCGGTTTTCCGTTTTTATGCCAGATTTTGGCCGCTGGCATTTGCATTCTATTTTTATAGAAACGAGTGGCGGTGCCGTGGTAGGATTTTCAACACACATCAACAACGATAACATCTACCTACCCTGAAAATTTGGTGGGGGTCTACATCGTTTTAGTGGTCATTTTCGCGGGTTTTCCGCTTCTCTGAGAGTGCATTAGATTTTTGGGTGGTTTCGGTATTGTCAGAAAAAGGGTACAAGTATATTGCGTCCCGACCGTAATCAAAGATAAACCTCTCTACCGAAATGGTCACCGTCGAGCACCAGTAAATTCCACAGCTAACCGTAGTTAGGGATTGCATACTTAGTATTAGTAGGTGCACAATAGATAGATTAATATTTAAAATCTCTTTGGAAAAAGCTTTATATCGACTATGAAACTGACAAATGTTTTTATTTACGTATATTTATTTTTAATAAATTAAAAAATTAAATTAAAAAATTAAATTAAAAAAATTAAAAATTAATTAAAATAAACATTACAATTATGAAATATTGGCCGTTCCAGCCTAACGGCGTTCCCGGCCGTTGTTGCCCTCGGAAACGGCCCCCTGTTCTGGCGCAATTTTTCCCGCAAATCGTATGGCGGGTCATTATTGCGCCGTTCCACACCGCCGTGGGGGCGTCCGGGTCGCCTTCGCCTCCGTCGATTGCCCCGATTAGGACCAGCGGGGTTGGGGTCAGCGACGGCGGGGGTGCCATCGGACAGGGAAATTATCGATGTTTCTTCGGAGTGATTAACGGCCGGGGTGCCGTCGGACTGGCTCTGTTGGAGGACTGGGACGCTTTCGCTCGATATTTTTATAATTTGATATAATTCTAAAATAAGAAAAATTATAATAAACAGTTTAACGATTACACATAATAATCTGACTAAGGCCCAATTGTTCAGTATTAGGTTATCTTTTAACCTGAATTATTTTCTATGGAAACAATTCTTGAAACAATCATTTCTATGGAAAATAACCCAGGTTAAAAGATAACCCGAAACTGAAGAACTGGGCCTTAAAGGTAGTTGTTCAGTTTTGGGTTATTTTCTATAGAAATAATTATTCCAAGAAGATTGTATCCATGGAAAATAATACTGAACAACTTATTTTATTATGTAAAATAATACTTACCTAATGGATGATATGCAAATTTTATTTTATATAATTTAACGTCGAAGTGTAGACTTATATACCAAAGGCAACTGTTATCTTAGGTTGGTAGCTAACTATCTTAAAGTATTGAATACATGGAATATTCAAACAGTTATTGCACCTGTGCAGAACCAACTTTCCGTACACCACAGGGATGGATGGGTAAAACACTTAATAAAAATGAAAAAGTTGTAATTTTATTTGTTTTTTTGGGGGGGGGGGGAATTTGTAGAAATTTTAAATGGCGTGGGAGTGCAAGGGTACGACTGCATTGCGTCCGGTCAGATCGGTTTGGGGGGCAACTTTAATCCTCTTAGATTTTTAAGCTGCATAAAGATTTAATAATTTTAGGTTTAAAAAAGTTATCGCTAATTTTAGATCTTTTTAGACACACCCTGTATGAGCACATACTTTGTATGTGTATAATTTTTCGAAGAATATAATATATTTTTTGCCATTCCGGGGGTAAAGTACTCACTTTTTACCCCGGTTTGCGGGCGTAAAGGGGAACTTTTTTACCCTGCGGGAGTAAAGTTCAAAAATAGGGGGGTGAGCGGGAGTAAAGTTAAAAAATAGGGGGGTGAGCGGTAAATAAAGTCACCAGATGACTGGTGACTTTTTAGTAGTAAAAATCTGTAAAAGTTAAATTTTTTAATTTATTATAAAATCATCATTTTTGTACATTTACATGAATGTGTATCTGGCCGTAATTAGCGATACCGAACATCTTACCAAAATCCGAGAAGTTTTCGGGCTTCACGTCGCTCATGGTACGTGTTGCTCTTTCAAAGGCACAAATTTAAATAAAATGAAGCATTGGAATCAATGGCATTGGTAGAATCAGGGGTGCCAACTGCTATTTCTTAGTAATTTTTAGTAGTATAGTTGGTAATATTACTAGTGCTATTTTGCGATTTATCGACCACGTGTAGGTATTATAAAAAAAAAGCGTTAAATTTTTGCTTTAAGTTTCTAAACTGGCGAAGTTCCTACTTTACCTCTCGGAATGGCAAAAAACAGTATATGCACGACGGTAGTAAAGTGACTTTTGGCCCATGGGTAATTGTTTCACTCGGCTGGCGCCTCGTGTAAACAATCCTTTACCCTCGGGCCAAAAAAGTGTCACTTTGCTACCTTGGTGCATAATGTACTATTTTAATTTTATTTATAATGCGGAGGTTGGTACGTAGGTAGTTATTAAAGCCGTTTTACAAATTTGTGGGGTCTAGGATAGTTCGTTTCATTTTATTTAATTATAAAATTGGAAGTGTCATGTGATTACATCTATATATTAATATTAAGTATCATTTGATTACATCCATATAATATCGATTCTATATTAGCGTTTTCAGATAATTTTGTGGTATTAAATCAGGTAAGTAAGTTTTTACTGTTTTTGTTTGTTTTTTTTATTTAGGTTAGGTATTGCAACGAAATTCCAATAGCCTAAAATGACTCACACAAAGAAGTACCGACTTTCTGCCCTCTCTCAAGTCAATTCGGAATTGTTACAAACGATAAAGGATAATAGTGGCATTAAGGATCTCCCCGATAGTTATAGAACAGAACACCCGATATTTGAATTAATCTGTTCCCATATTAAAATGAAGAATGATTTGCGAAACAGAAAAGCAATTTATCGCAGATTGTCCGTACAGGGCCGTACTCAGAATCAAAGATCAAATAAAATCGAAACCAATGGGGAACATGCATGAATAAAAAAATTTAGTTAAAACAGTATTTTCCGATTAATCCTATATATTAAATATCAAATCAGCAAAAATAACTTCTATTTATTGTATTTTGTTATAAATAATCCATTTTAAAATTCAATGATAATTTAAAATAAATCATATGACCTTAAACGCAACGAAGTCACCGGCACAATAACAATAACCTCACTTTCATGTTTATTCTACTCGTGTAAAGTACTTTTTTAACTTTCTTGTTTTTAATTGATTTAATTATGATAAATAACAGCTTTAACACTAACAAACTTCAACTTTCAAAGCACAAAACCACAGAAAAATAACATAAATGAATGTAAAATTTAACTTGTGACGTCATCAGTCACTTGGCAAATTGCGCGGTCGTTTCGTTCAATTCAAATTGACGGATTTTTAAATATTTTTTAAATTATTATCAAAACGAAAATAAATAAATTAAATAGCATTAATTTGTATATTTAGTTATTTATGATCCAACTACGCTATAAAAAAAATTTATGCATCTTCCCTATTAAAAATTTGGAATTTTCTAAAATATTATATAAAACACTATTATTTTACCATTATTACATGATGGGGATTCAGGTTTATAAATATTTCCCAAAGAATACAATATGCGATAAATTGCTTTTCTGTTTCGCAAATCATTCTTCATTTTAATATGGGAACAGATTAATTCAAATATCGGGTGTTCTGTTGTGAAACCATCGGGGAGATCCTTAATGCCACTATTATCCTTTATCGTTTGTAACAATTCCGAATTGACTTGAGAGAGGGCAGAAAATCGTTACTTCTTTGTGAGTCATTTTAGACTATTGGAATTTCGTTGCAATACCTAACCTAAATAAAAAAAACAAACAAAAACAGTAAAAACTTACTTACCTGATTTAATACCACAAAATTACGGCAGTGCCGGCGGTAGAGGAATCGGTGGGCACGATAATGTCGGCGGGCACGGCAGTGGCGGCGGAAGAGGAATCGGTGGGCACGATAATGGCGGCGATTTGCGGGAAAAATTGCGCCAGAACAGGGGGCCGTTTCCGAGGGCAACAACGGCCGGGAACGCCGTTAGGCTGGAACGGCCAATATTTCATAATTATTGTAATGTTTATTTTAATTAGTTTTTAATTTTTTTAATTTAATTTTTTAATTTAATTTTTTAATTTAATAAAAATAAATATACGTAAATAAAAACATTTGTCAGTTTCATAGTCGATATAAAGCTTTTTCCAAAGAGATTTTAAATATTAATCTATCTATTGTGCACCTACTAATACTAAGTATGCAATCCCTAACTACGGTTAGCTGTGGAATTTACTGGTGCTCGACGGTGACCATTTCGGTAGAGAGGATTATCTTTGATTACGGTCGGGACGCAATTTACTTGTACCCTTTTTCTGACAATACCGAAACCACCCAAACATCTAATGCACTCTCAGAGAAGCGGAAAACCCGCGAAAATGACCACTAAAACGATGTAGACCCACACCAAATTTTCAGGGTAGGTAGATGTTATCGTTGTTGATGTGTGTTGAAAATCCTACCTCGGCACCGCCACTCGTTTCTATATAAATAGAATGCAAATGCCAGCGGCCAAAATCTGGCATAAAAACGGAAAACCGCGAAAATGACCACTAAAACGATGTAGACCCCCACCAAATTTTCAGGGTAGGTAGATGTTATCGTTGTTGATGTGTGTTGAAAATCCTAACCTGGCACCGCCACTCGTTTCTATAAAAATCGGATGCAAGTGCCTTCGCGCTTGTCAGAAAAACGTAAAATCGCGAAAATGACCACTAAAACGATGTAGACCTACACCAAATTTTCAGGGTAGGTAGATGTTATCGTTGTTGATGTGTGTTGAAAATCCTAACCTGGCACCGCCACTCGTTTCTATAAAAATCGGATGCAAGAGCTGTCCCGTTTGGAAGTGCAGCAGAAAACCCGCGAAAATGTTGCTTTAAAGTAAATGGAATGCTACCTTTTTTTCAGGGTAGGCGGATATTAGGGTTTTGAATGTATTTGAACAGTTCTATCCTGATAGGGCACGTTAAACTTATAAAAATTTTTTGCTAATTCGTTCGGGTGTTTCCGGTAAATTGGCCGCTAGGATTTGGCCGCCAACTTCACACAGGTTCGAGGAACCTGCTCTTGAGAAGGAAGCTTCATGCTCTATAAAAGAAATTTACCCAAAGCTAGCACGGAAGATATTATATTTTCAATCATTCATAAAAAAAAAAAAAATATAGCGGTAAAGCAAAAAGTTAGAAAGACGTTACATAATTTGTTGTAACATAATTAAATAATTAATTAAAATAAAGTTTACCGTAATATATATTGCAATGAGCCGGTCCTCTTTCTCTACGACGGGTCTCATTCACTTTAAAAATAAATCTTTAATTCTTATAAATGAAAATTTGTGCTAGCTCTTTTCGGAAAATCAAAATTAATTCGCATGAAAACACTCTTACCACAGTAGCAGATTCTTCGAGGTTGTATCTAAGCTTACATCTGAAATTTTAAAAAGTGCGGGAGATTCCTTCCCAAAGACACGCCACTGAAGCTTGGTAGAAATAAACAATTTATTTATAAGCATCAAACATAAATTTATAAACGCAATTTTAAAATAACCCCAGAACTTAAACAAAAAAACAATTTAACAAATGACAAAATGAAAAATTTTATAACTAATGCAAAAATTGACTTCTTTAATTGTTTTTTTTTATTATCACGTAGCGTTTTCAACTCTTGTTTAATTTTACGCGCGAACACGGCACTGTTAAGTTAAATTTAAATGTTTTCTTTTTGCTTACCCCCAAAAGATGTCGCCTTGCCTTCTTTTACTTCTTCAGTGAAGCTACTCTTGTCGGATGAATCATCAATTTTGTTAATTGTTACTTCGCTGCTCATTAACCAATATTTCTGGTTCCAAATATTTACCACTTTCCAGGGAAAACTTAAGGTACGTAATTTTGTTTCTAACACTGAATTAATTTTCACTTAATTCAAATACTAATTTTCTCAATTTATCTTAACCTTTCTTTTCTTTCAGGTTGAATTCACTTTTTCTTATTGGAATTTTCCAATTAACACTAATTATTGGACGTGAGGACTTTTTAACACCTCCGTCTCTTACGCCTTGCGTATCAACAACTCTTTTATTTAACTAAGGAGCACTTCAATAACGTGCCTCCCTTTCGCAGTGGATATAAACAACTTTTCTCAGGAGCACCTTTAATACGTGCCTTCTTCTTTCTCGGTGAGTATTCAACTAAAAAACTTTATTTATTTTTTTTGTTTCCCCGGTTTTGGGTCCTTTTGGATATTTTATCAGACTTGATTTTATTTCCAAAAAGTAAGTAGCTTACTATCTTGATTACTTTCGTTTTATTATGAAATGTCATTAAATTAAATTCACTCTTTATTTCCAGGGTTGCCGCTAACAACAAATCGTCTGATCCGGCTACTCGTAAACTCGTTGCCTCGGATAACGCAATAGTTACATTTGTCTTTCCGTTCACCCCCGTTTCGAGCACAACTACGTAATATTGTTTATTTATATTCCACTTCTTAAAATTAACCTACTCTTTTATAATATTAAATTAAATTATTTATGAAACCAATTTTTATATGTGAAAAACAAATTAATCTGTAATATCCTTCTTCATTACGTATCGTTAGTAAAGGAACTTCCTTTGGTCACATAATCTTTATTAAAAACTTGACTATGAGGAATTTTAACTACCTTCGGAACCCCCTACTGCTATAAGAGTTCATGTAATTTTTACCTTTACGAGTGTTTTATTTGAGCTTCAAATTCTTAATTAATTACTGGTATTTTGGTCCATAGCAATATATATAGATATCGTTCTTAATACGTTGATCCGTTGAAACGTTGATCCGCACTAACGTTGGTCAAGCTAATACAGCGCTTGACCAAAGTTCGCGTCAAGATTCTAAAGTAGCCTATGTTTTTCGTAGCATTGTAAATGGCTTCTACACCAAATTCGGTAGAGATTGGTCAAACGGTGTAGAATTGTATAGAAAACATACATACATACATTGAATTTTATATATATGGATATCGTTCGTTAATACGTTGAAACGTTGATCCGCACTAACGTTGGTCAAGCTAATACAGCGCTTGACCAAAGTTCGCGGCAAGATTCTAAAGTAGCCTATATTTTTCGTAGCATTGTAAATAGCTTCTACACCAAATTTGGTAGAGATTGATCAAACGGTGTAGAATTGTATGGAAAACACACATACATACATTGAATTTTAGATAATATATTATAGATATTTTTGTGTCCTCTTCCGCTCTCAGGTCGCTTATTAGTGAAGATTCTTCAGACGTGACACACAATCAAAATAAGAGACAGGATACATCGTACATAATTTATTAACAAACATTCTCATAAAACCACAAACAACAATACAATTAAATTACTAAATAAACTCAACAAATAATTAACAACTTAGAATCCCTACTGCAATTTTTGTATAATATTGTAAAGCTTTACCTTGATCTGTTTCTTTCCGTAAAACGAACTTAATTTCGTCGCACGTATTCTCACGCACTGCCGAACTTTATACACCTTCTTCCTTCCCCTATATTCCTCCACGTACTTGCTTCTCGCGTTCCGTTATCCAATGCTGGACCAAATCCACCAATTCTATTTATGCAAATTTGTCCAATACTGCAACACCCTTTATTTTGGAACTGCTATCCAATTAACTCTCCTTCTATTTATGTGATTCCAACACAATTGTATAATTTTGACCTGCAAAACACTTAATTCTTTTTATATTCTGAACTGCAAAACTACGATTGGTTTGCGTGTTGTCTATTCATCCACTTCTTCAAACACAATTGGTCTGCATATCATTTATTTATTAATTTCTTCAAACCCAACTGATCTGCATGTCGATTATTTATTAACTTCTAAACACGACCGGTCTGTAGGTCCTCTATTTTGCAACTTTCATAAACACGACTCGTCTATCTGTCGTTTAATTCTCCTCTCAAAAATACGACTGGTTCGTATCTCGTTCAAACTGCAACTCAAAAACACGACTGGTTCGTATCTCGTTCAAAACTCAACTCAAAAATACGACTGGTCTATCTGTCGTTTTATTCTCAACTGTCTTCATGCTCCTTATTATCACTTGGCATGGTTACCACTTGCTTTTCTTTTCTTATGTTTTTCTTCTAAGAGGCCGCACTATACTACCTCTATTCTTTTTTATTTCATCACAAACAAAACTTAAATCTAGTAACATTTTTTAATTTTTAATAAACACATTCATACTGAACAAATTTTAATTAAACAATGTTGACATATCCTCCCTCTTATCTTGATTGCGTATCACGTACACATTTATGAGGGAGCTAGCATATAGTGGACACAACAATATATATAGATATCGTTCGTTAATACGTTGATCCGTTGAAACGTTGATCCGCACTAACTTTGGTCAAGCTAATACAGCGCTTGACCAAAGTTCGCAGCAAGATTCTAAAGTAGCCTATATTTTTCGTAGCATTGTAAATAGCTTCTACACCAAATTTGGTAGAGATTGGTCAAACGGTGTAGAATTGTATAGAAAACACACATACATACATTGAATTTTATATATTTTTGTATCCACTCAGCGCTCCAAGATCGCTAGTAAAGATGTTCTTCAGACGTGTTACACAATCAAAATACGAGACAGGACATATCTAACACAATTTATTAACAACATAACATTTAACAACATAACAATACAAATAAATTGCTAACTAAAATCAATTATTAACCAAAGAACTTAAAATCCCTACTTATTTTTTTATTTAATATCGTAAAGCTTTACCTTTCTTTTATTTATCTGTCAAACGCACTTAATTTTTCCGCACGGACGACTTTTAGACAATTTCTTCCTTCACCTCACTCCTCTACGTACTAACGTTTCACGTTCCGTTTTCAATTCTGCAACACCCTTATCTCTCCTGCAATCTATTTGCTTCAAACACAGTTTGTTCGAACTCTCTTTATCTGGGAACTGCAACACTCTTATGCTTCAAACACAATTTGTTCGAACTCTCTTTATCTGGGAACTGCAACACTCTTAATTCTCTTCTATCAATTTGCTTCAAACACAATTTGTTTGAAACTCTCTTTATTCTGGACCTGCAAAAATGCTACTGGTCTGCTTGTCGTCTATTCAGGAACTTTTATAAACACGACTGGTCTATATGTCGTTTAATTAGCAACTTTTATAAACACGACTTATCTGTATGTCGTTTAATTCTGAACTGTCTTACTGCCCTTTATTATATCCTGGCATGGTTACCATTCGCTTTTTCTCTTATGTTTTTCTTCTAAGAGGCCGCACTATACTACGTGTATTCTTTTTAATTTCGTTACGAACAAAACTTAAATCTAGTAACATTTTTTTTAATTTTTAATAATCACATTTATACTGAACAAATTTTAATTAAACAATGTTGACATATCCTCCCTCTTATCTTGATTGCATATCACGTACACATTTATGAGGGAGCTAGCATATAGTGGACACAACATTACCCCACTGCAAAGTTACAATAACTATTTGCAACCTTGTGGTAACTTTCAAATCTTTATTTTAATCTTTGCATCTTTTATGCCCCATACTGGTTCCTCAACTCATATGTACACCGTTACTCATCTACCCTTCATCTTTCTTTCTAACACTTTCATGCTCTCATGTCCCGAATTTATTGATGTTTAAATTGCTCAGTATTCACCTTCACCTCTCATTTATCAAAATTATATTTTCGAATCTTGCCTAAACTTTTATTCGTAACCACATTATCATTTTCAAATTTCTTCCTAAAATTGATTGTTATCAAATTTCCAACTTGGGCCTAAAAATGATTTATTAAATTTCAAACTTGGGCCTAAAAATGAATCTTGTTAAATTTCCAACTTGGATCTAAATATGAATTAAATCATCTTATCTGTCAACCCATGACAATTGGTTTTATTTCTGCTCTTTCATTTTTCGGTATTCCCATATTTCCTCCTTTTACTCATCAAACTACTCATCTACATTTCCCCATTAAATTATATTCACCATCAACCTCTTAATGGCCCCCCTAATTGTCTCCTTACACCCGAAGTATACCTTCTTGACGGGTATCCATCAACTTCATAATCATTCAATGTCTTCTTACACCCTCAACTTTCATTCAGTTATATTGGGTATCTATCGACCTCACATAACTTTTAATGTCTTCTTACACCCTCAACTTTCATTCAGTTATATTGGGTATCTATCGACCTCACATAACTTCATCTATTAACTTCTTCTAATTACCCCCCTTTATTTCATAATCCTCAATATTTGAATACCTGTTCCATCAGAAAACCCCTTGCCTTTTAAATTAACTCTGATTCTTTCCAAACTTCATCTTGATATTTCTAATTTTTAAATGATTTGAATTCAAATTCCGACCTAAACTGGATTTATTTGTCCAATTTCACTTGGTTTGTGACCTTGGTATCTTTTAATCTCTAACTTGTGCCTAAAAATGATCGTTATTAAATTTCCAACTTGGGCCTAAAAATGATTCTTGTCAAATTTCTAACTTGGATCTAAATGTGAATTTCTTGCCCCCATTCGCTATTAACATTTTCTTTTATAATACTTGTAATTCAGCATTACTTCATTTGTCAACGTACTCCCTCTTGCTTTTTCCATATCTTCAACAAAACATCTATCTTTCCAATTCTCTTTCCACGATCGATGTGGACTCGGATATATCTTATTTTTGAAAGATGCCTCATTCTCAATTGACAAATAATGTTCGTAACCCTCTGCAACAGTTACCTTTTCATTAAATAATACCTGGTGTCTATTTAATATTTCCTTTATCTTTCTAATGTGAATTTCTGTGCAATTCTCCGACGTTACAATTGAATTTTTACTGACGTCTGTCATATTTATTTTTTCTTGCTTGCTTTCTTTACTAGATTTCTCAAATTTTTGTATTATCATTTGATTATTTCCAAAATTCACCGTAATATTTTTAATTTCTAAATGATTTGAATTCAAATTCCGACCTAAAGTGGATTTATTTTCACACTCCCATTCTATTTCTTTTTCATCAACCTCAATGATTTGTTTTTCACCTTGCACGTTTACCTCCTCTGTTAAATCCTTCCTTGTATTCTCATTCTCTCTTGCACCCTCATTCAATCTTACATCAACCTCATTCACCACCAGATTCAATTTTGCATCCCATTTTTCTTCAATGTTCTTGAACTGTTGATTAATTTTCTCAAATTTTCTATCTATAGCTGCAAAATTCTTCCTATTCTCAACACTCATACATTTCACCTCTTGTCTCAATTCAGACAACCCTTCATTCATGCTTTTAAACTTTTCATCAACAGAAGCAAAATTTTTAGTTGACTCTTCTTTCATACTTTTAAACTGTGCCATCATCATCTCACACAACATTTCAGTCTTCATTATTATGCAAAATGGTCTACTTGTTGTGTCCTACTAACCCTGCTCTTTTTGATCGTGTAATCACCTGATGCCCACTCGTTGGTCGCCACGTTTTGTATCCACTCAGCGCTCCAAGATCGCTAGTAAAGATGTTCTTCAGACGTGTTACACAATCAAAATACGAGACAGGACATATCTAACACAATTTATTAACAACATAACATTTAACAACATAACAATACAAATAAATTGCTAACTAAAATCAATTATTAACCAAAGAACTTAAAATCCCTACTTATTTTTTTATTTAATATCGTAAAGCTTTACCTTTCTTTTATTTATCTGTCAAACGCACTTAATTTTTCCGCACGGACGACTTTTAGACAATTTCTTCCTTCACCTCACTCCTCTACGTACTAACGTTTCACGTTCCGTTTTCAATTCTGCAACACCCTTATCTCTCCTGCAATCTATTTGCTTCAAACACAGTTTGTTCGAACTCTCTTTATCTGGGAACTGCAACACTCTTATGCTTCAAACACAATTTGTTCGAACTCTCTTTATCTGGGAACTGCAACACTCTTAATTCTCTTCTATCAATTTGCTTCAAACACAATTTGTTTGAAACTCTCTTTATTCTGGACCTGCAAAAATGCTACTGGTCTGCTTGTCGTCTATTCAGGAACTTTTATAAACACGACTGGTCTATATGTCGTTTAATTAGCAACTTTTATAAACACGACTTATCTGTATGTCGTTTAATTCTGAACTGTCTTACTGCCCTTTATTATATCCTGGCATGGTTACCATTCGCTTTTTCTCTTATGTTTTTCTTCTAAGAGGCCGCACTATACTACGTGTATTCTTTTTAATTTCGTTACGAACAAAACTTAAATCTAGTAACATTTTTTTTAATTTTTAATAATCACATTTATACTGAACAAATTTTAATTAAACAATGTTGACATATCCTCCCTCTTATCTTGATTGCATATCACGTACACATTTATGAGGGAGCTAGCATATAGTGGACACAACAATATATAGATATAGATATATATAGATATCGTTCGTTAATACGTTGATCCGTTGAAACGTTGATCCGCACTAACTTTGGTCAAGCTAATACAGCGCTTGACCAAAGTTCGCAGCAAGATTCTAAAGTAGCCTATATAGACGAGCGGATGAACACCAAAAACGTTCACTAACCCAATCTTGGCGTAGAACTAATTGAGTGATACCTTAAAATGTCCGCATTGAAGTACTGGATATAAATCCAAAGTTACGACAGCGGCCGTTTGGACTGACAAAAGTTATAGGCCAAAAACTAAAAAAAAAAAGAAATTTCAAATAAGTGTAACCTTCGGTTTATTTTTTTTTATGTAAATATTTCTTTTTATTCATTTTCGGTGCGCCCCTGAAGTTAACCTGGCGAACCACTATGCGCCGGCTATGGCGGTTGCTTTTGACATCTTGGGGGTGGTTGAAAAAGATGGTGGTCTAAGGACAAGTCGAGTTTTTTTGGTTGTGTGGAAAGTCGAAGTCAAGGCAGACTGGTGAGTGCGACGACTCGTGGAATAGTTGTGTTGGGTGTGAGTTATTCGGTCGCATATTGCGAATCGTCCGATTGTCGCCGTACGCATACCGTTAGATGGTCAATTATTAGTGATCTCCTTCATTGAAGAATAAAATCTGCCAGCTCCGTTTTTCCGTTTATCCAACTTCGACCCCTTGTGCTACTGTCCCGGACAATACCGATCGATAAATTAATAAAGGTAACTTGATTATTTTGTTGACTAACCATCTGGAGATAAACCCCATCGACCGTCGGGAAGTCGCCCGAGAGCGAATTGTTTTTATTTGTTTCTTTTATTTGTTTTTATTTGTTTTTCTTTGTGTTTATAATAGATGTAAGATACTAACCCTTTAGATTTAGTTTTGTTATTGTTTTATTATTTGCATTATTATTAAATATTTATCCAAGTCCCGGTAAGGTAGAAACCTGTCATAGGCAGTCGGAACAGTGTGTGTATCCGTCTGCCACGAGAGGGCACTGGCTTCGGTTAGCAGTCCAGTGGCGTACCACCTGTAGGGCTACGAGGTTCAGCGCCGACGTACCGGTGACGTATTTTATTGTT
This sequence comes from Podabrus alpinus, assembly GCA_932274525.1. Lineage (NCBI taxonomy): Eukaryota > Metazoa > Arthropoda > Insecta > Coleoptera > Cantharidae > Podabrus > Podabrus alpinus. Next base: position 70,731,293 of record OW026452.1, read on the forward strand.
GGTTATTTGTTTGTTGTTTTTAGTTGTATTAGGTTAAGGTATATTAATTTGTAAGATATTCGTGGGACCCATTGGTTTGTTTAATTGTTATACTTATATTTTATTATGTTTTTGGGTCCCCAATGGTAACCATTTCTGTTCCGTACATTTTTTTATTATAATATCTCTCTTTCGGTTCATTTTATTAATTGATTCTTTATTCACGACCTCACTGTTCCCCCCTTCGTTCCTACCCAGAACTACGGACGGAGGACATCTGGGAAGTGCGGGTACAGTTAAGTTCTGGTGGCGCCCTACCGATTTCGACGTTCTGTATTTTAAGCAAGGTAAGTGCCCCACCCTCCGACCAGTTTCCGCGGTACATAGTGTAACGAATTTTTACACTCGTTACGAATTATAATATCAACTTGTTCAACACCGTGTACATAAGATTCTGAAATCGACCGGTTTCGTTCAATTTTCCGTGATCGCTCGGCGAAGCAGCCATCTTTGCCAATTTTGCAATTTGATCAAGTCGAGTTAAATTTTGTTCCGACTAATTTTTGTTAATTAGACGAGTAATTAATTTATTTGATCGTTTAACTTGGTGGATGGATGTTTTGCGCTACTGCGGATTATCATAAAACATCATTTTTACTTCCGTAAGTAACTTGTTGAATGATAATTTCCTTGAAGTAAATTCATTTCATTATTTTAGAACACATGTGTCAATAATCAAGGACACATTTTTCGCAAGGGCTGTTTTAAAAACTGTAGTTTTAACCAACGATTTATTCTTGTTGATGTCAACACAAGTCAAGTCATTTTATGAAATTTCGATAATAAATTACACACTGGAAAACGACAACTTCAGGAGTAACATTGAATTTTTGAGGTTCTCTTTAATCAACGAATTTTATGGTGTTCCCGACCTAATCAATTGCAGCTGCTTCCGTATTATCAGTGCAGCCGAGTACAAGACGTATTTCAATTCATCTCTGGTGCTACAGAAGTCAAATTTGGAGTCCGCTTCATTGTCACAAGCGAGTAGTTTGTATTTGTTTAATTCTACCAGGGTACCTTTGGGTGAGTTACAATTTTTGTAAGACTTATAAATTTGATCTGTACATTTAACTACACCATTTTATTATTATTATTACGATTATCAGCTCGCTGATTTTATATGAATTGTAGTTGCATGATACTGCCACATCTGTTGTACAGAAATTTCAACGAATATAGTTTGTTTATCATTAATTTTTGCGTTCTTTATTTTTTATTGCATCATTTGAATTTACAACCCATGACTCTAGCTCCCGCTAAATACGAGTTGGTTTAAACGTACATCAGGGTTACTGCCGACAGCAAATTTTACTGTCATTTTTTTGGCAGATGTTATTTTGACACCTTGTAATACCAAAGACCTCATTAGTCTTCGGAACTTGCAAGGGAGGAAAAAGTTACATTGGCGCCCGCTGTGGAGGCAAAAATTTTTGTTCATTTTGATGTCAAATAACTTAATTAGTATATCGTTGAAATCTGTGCAACACGTGGTAGATTGTTTATTGATTAAGCGACGGAACACCTTTGACGATTTTGTTTTTGTCTTGTTGACAAGCGACCTGAAGTTGATTGCTGTTGTGTGTAATTTTTATAATTATCACTGTAGTGTTGATAATTTTGTTGACAATTTTAACAGCCCTAGCGAAATATTTTACTGCGTTTTTTTCATTTTTATTTTCAATCAAATATTGCTAAAGGAAGTTATTATCACTCGTTATCATGTCAAATGTTAAAAAGTATCTTACGTCACTCAGTAACGAGGAGGTACTGGTTGAGTTAACAATAAGAACGGAAGATATTAACACCATCCCTGCTCATAAGGCAACACGTCGAGCACAGCTAAGAAAGCTTTTGCTCGATGAAGCTTTCAATTCTCGTCTTGCTATACATAAGTACACTCCACCTGATATTAAAGTCGATTTATTAATTTGCAAAAATGCTCTTGACGAAATTTCAATTGAAATCAATAATCTTGAACAGAAGTTAGATGCACAAACTCTAGACAATATCACTAATCGTCTTGCACATTATTGTAATCGCTTAGACATTATGGAGGGAGCTGGGTTTAAAGACACTGAAAGGGGAAATTTATTAGAACTATCTCAACTATTGCGTTCTAAAGTAGAACATTTACTTCGTCTGAATGAAAACGACAGTGATGATGACGATGAAATTTTAAGGCAACCCAAAGTTAGCAATCCGTCTGGAACAGCAACTAATGATGAATCTCCGGGTTATTCTTCTTTTAAGAGATCTTCATTGTTGCCAGCAGTTGAATTAGCTGAGGTTTTAAAGAATATTTTACCTTTTAAAAATAATGACCGTGTAGCAATCCACAAGTGGAATCTTTCATTTGACGGCAGTGGTGGTTTTCAGGAGGTTTTTAATTTTATTGAAAGAACCAATGAACTTTCAAAAACTCGCGGAGTCAATTCTCAAGAGCTTTTCGACAAAGCAGTTGAATTTTTCTCTGGAGAAGCTTTAGTTTGGTACCGTACGCTAGATTCTAATATTAACACTTGGGAACAATTAGTAGAGGCACTGAAAATAAGATTCTTGGCTGTCGATTTCAGTAGGGTTTATTTGGCAGAAATCAATAAATGTAAGCAAAATTCGAATGAATCTGTTAGCAGTTACATCGAATCAATGTTTGCAAAGTTTGCTAGAGTTACACCTATTCCTGCTGAAAGCGATCAACTATGGACAATCAGGGAAAATATGCTTCCTTCGGTTTCATTAGTGATGGGTACTGCTTCTATTACAGAGAAAAGCGAATTTATTCGAGTAGCTCAACGAGCTGAACTTTTAGCAAAAAAGACTCTTTCAAAAGAAGTCCCCACCGCAGCTTTGACTTCTGTTGTTACCCCTACCGCTCCTAAGGAGTCACCTTCTGTGAATCCTCGCAGACCTCTCACTTGTTGGAATTGCTCGACACGCGGCCATTCTTACAGATTCTGTTCCAAACCTCCTACTACGTTTTGTTATCTTTGCGGACGCAAAGGAGTTACTTCACTAAATTGCAGTGGTAACCACTCAAAAAAACGCAGGTGGGCCAAGCGGAAACACTGCTCGCCGCTAGCCTTAAGTATTAGAGCAGACAGGTTGGGTTGGAGTAATTGGTTGGTGCACGTTAGCGCTTTTTGCGGATCAACCGCCAATTCCTCTGCTTTATTCGCTCATCCCACGACTGATCAACGACCCCATATTAATCTTTTTATTGGTAAAGAGCAATTAACTGCACTTTTAGATTCCGGTGCTAGTGTATCCATACTCGGTACAGATGGACACTACCTGATTGACCTGCTAGACCTTAAGTTAAAACGTGATCAAAACGTATTTGTACGGTCGGCTGACGGTACTTCGCAACAAATTTTAGGCTCGGTCGAGTTGCCTATTTCAATTTGTGATGTTACTCGTTCCCTTAACGTTTTAGTATGCAATAGTATACGCACTAGTTTGACTTTAGGTATTGACTTTTGCAAACTGTTTGGAGTCAAGGCAGATTTTTCCCGCGATCAATTTTTTGTTAACGAGGTTAAATCTATTGAGTCAATCAGAGCCGCTGATGATCTCAGTATTGAACAACGAGTTGCTCTTGCCGCCATAAAAGATAAATTTAAAACTCTTTCCCACGATGGTTTAACAAGAACCCACAAGATATTCCACCATATCGACACTGGAGACGTAGCTCCGCTGAAACAACGTTATTACCCCTTATCACCCGCTATGCGTGAAATTGCTCATAAAGAGCTCGATCGAATGTTAGAGTTAGATGTAGTACGACCTAGTCACTCCGGTTGGTCATCTCCCATGCTTATGGTTAAGAAAAAGGACAATTCTTATCGTTTATGTTTTGACGGTCGCAAACTTAATCAATTGACGAGGAAAGATGCCTACCCATTACCACGTTTAGATGACATTTTGACTCGTTTGCAAGATGCGAGGTATCTGACTTCGATCGATCTTAAAAAGGCATTTTGGCAAATCCCTCTATCTCCCGAATCTTATGAAAAAACCGCATTTACCGTGCCTGGTCGTGGTCTTTTTCATTACGTAGTAACCCCGTTCGGTATTTCAAATGCTCCCATTACTCAACAACGGTTGATGGACACAATTTTTGGACCCCTTCTGGGCGAAAAAATATTTGTTTATTTGGATGACATTATTGTCGTTTCTTTTACTTTCAAAGAGCATTTAGAATTACTCGAGCAGGTCTACGACAGGTTACTGGATGCTAATTTAACCATGAATTTGGATAAGTGTGAGTTCTGCAGGTCCAGTTTGACTTATCTTGGACATGTCATTGATAAGAACGGACTACACACTGATCCAGCAAAAACTCAAGCCATAACTGACTTTCCAAAACCTACGAATACTACTGGTATAAAGCGATTTCTGGGAATGATCGGCTGGTATAGACGATTTATACCGAATTTTTCATCCTTGTCTGCGCCTATTACCGAGTTAATCAAGGGTCGTGGTAAACGTCAGACTGTCGTATGGAATCAAAACGCTACTGAGTCTTTTGAAAATTTGAAGAAACAGTTAGTTTCTGCCCCTATTTTAGCAAGTCCTGACTTCAGTAAACGTTTTTTCATACAGTGCGACGCGTCAAATTATGGCCTGGGCTGTATTTTAAGCCAGGGAGAAGGTGAAGAGGAGCGCGCTATCGCATATGCATCAAGGACGTTGAATAAAGCGGAACGTAACTATTCGGTCACTGAACGTGAATGCCTAGCGGTTATTTTTGGTATCGAGAAATTCAGGCCTTATGTTGAAGGTACCGAATTTACAGTGATCACAGATCACTATAGTCTTTTGTGGTTGCTTTCTATGAAAGATCCAGTAAATAGATTAGCCCGTTGGAGTGTTCGCTTATCACAGTATTCTTTTAAAATCCAGCATCGGAAGGGAAATCTGAACGTCGTACCTGACGCATTGTCTCGCGCACCCTTAGAAGTCTCGTCTTTGGAATTGTCCGAGAATGACCTCGATCCGTGGTATCATCGCATGTTGACTCGAGTCACTAAAGCACCAGCTGATTATCCCGATTGGAGTATAGAATCAGGGCGTTTGTACAAACTCATACCTAACTCTCATAATGTTGTTTCTAATTTAGTAGAATGGAAGCAGTTAGTTCCTAAGTCGCGTCGGATTGACATTTTCAAAGAATGTCATGATGATCCGACTTCTGCTCATTTGGGGACGCTTAAAACTTTTAATAAAATCATAGAGTTGTACTATTGGCCCAGGATGCGTGCTGACGTGGCGAGGTATGTGCGGCGGTGCCCGGTTTGTTTGTCATCCAAAGCTTGCCAAGGTGGACGGTTTGGTTTAATGGGTCGAGAAAAGAAAGTGCGTTTCCCTTTCCAATGTATTTCAGTTGACTTAATGGGACCGTTTCCCAGATCTGCGAAAGGTCACACCATGTTGCTAGTGGTTTGCGACTGGTTCACTAAATTTGTTTTAGTACAACCGCTACGTAGAGCTACTACCAAAGCCATATGCGATTTTCTCGAAAATCATGTTTTTCTCCTTTTTGGCACTCCGCAGATTTGTCATGTCGATAATGGTCCACAATTTACCAGTAACGAATTTCGGAAACTCATGAGTGATTATAACGTCAACCATTTATTTTATAATGCATTATACCATCCCCAAGTTAATTTTGTTGAGCGAGTTAATCGAGTCGTCGGTACCGCTATGCGATCATACGTTAAGGAAGATCATAAGACTTGGGATGTAGAAATACATAAAATTGCTCATGCGATCCGATCTGCCACTCACGAGGTGACAGGGTTTACTCCGTCTTTTCTTAATCTCGGGCGTACCGTACCCGCTAAGGGAGATTATTATGGTCGTATAATGGATTTGAGGGAAGAGGAATTAACTTTAGAGAATCGTGAACGGGTGGCTGGGGAAATGAACCGGTTAGATAAACTTTTTGTAGATGTAAAGAAGCGATTACACGACGCTTACCAACGCAATTCTGCTCATTATAATTTTAGGAAGCGTAGTATTCAGTTTAAGAAAGGAGACGTAGTTTGGCGTCGAAATTTTGCATTGTCGAATGCTAGTAAACATTTTAGTAGTAAACTGGCTCCTAAATATTTGAGAAGTCGTGTAAAGGAAGTAACTGGTCCATTAACCTATCGTCTCGTGAACGAACGCGGTAAAGAAGTTGGAGTATTTCACGTTAAAGATTTAAAACCCCATCCTTCGGTTTCCGATTTAGTGGAACCTGAGGATCAGGTTGAGAGATGTCGTGGAGGGTGAGCGAAACCTTTTTTGTCCATAAGTCATACCATCTGACTTATCCTTTCCTTGGGGTCAATCAGTCCCGACCCACTTTCTTTTGTTCCGTATTGGCGATTATGGGGGCTGGCGGATTTCTTTTCTTGTGCAGGAATCAGGGGGGCTTTTCGGTTTTCTGTCTGCGGGGTTTGACTGCACCTGTTCGTTTTGCTACGGGAAAGCGTTCTTTACACTGTGCGCAGTGGGGTCGGTCAACCTTTAGTTGGCAGGCGGTCGATTGGTCTCTCCCTGTGTGGGATTGGAAAGGTCGTCGGCCGTATTTTCGTCGAAACGAAGTTAAATTCAATGTCCCCAACAATGATCGTGAGTTTGAAGGCGACTCGCGTGAGTTCTTTACGGTCTTCAATGACATACTGTCATTCCACGGGCACCTTTATCTTCCCATCCTCAAAAATAGTCCAGTGTCCATGGCCTTCGCCATTCTTTGATATGGGTTTGTTGACTGGCGGTCCACGACGCGTTTTTATGATCCATACGCGAGGACGAGTGATCGCGTGTATCATTGAGTTGTGGACTCCTTGGCCACTTGGAACGTTTATCCTTTCCCATAACCCAATAATCCAATCACCTCATTACCTATTCCTATCTACCTTCCTTTCTTAAGTCACATTGGGTTCCTAAATAATTCCTAGGGGGGGGGTTCAGGGGTTTATTTTTATCCTGGTTTTTAATTATAACGGCTGTGAACATTAACATCTCAAGTTCATAGTCGTACCATCTGAGATTTTTTTCTCACACTTTTTTTGAAGTCGTGCTGATGCGATATTGGAAGCCCTTTGTTGGTCAATTGTTGACCAAATGCCAATTAGTTTGGAATTTTTTATTTTTAGTTCAATTAAACGTTTCTTTGCCCAAAGGACTTTGAGTGCCTTTGTCTGAAATAAACCTTACTGCTGGGTGAATGTTCTTTTTTCACTTTCGAGCCGTGCAATGGGTCCCATGAGGTCCATTTGTTTGTACGGTTGGTTTTAGACCACCGTTACATATTTTGTTTTTTTGTGGATACAGATCCTATGTGGTGCTGTACCAAACCATTTGAGAATTCCAGTGCATGTCGATAGCCAGGGATGGTCTCAACATTTATTTTCTGTTGACTTTTTGAAGCGCTACGCGCTCTGTCAAACGGGTTAACGCTTTATGCAGATTTGTATAGCAACGTTGCGATTACTGTTTAGATAACCCCATTTTGTTATTTTTTTCTTTAGTTAATTTATGAATCGTTTGAAGGATTCAATTTTTTAGTTTATTTCCAATATTGTAGAAGAGCGTCTTCAACGTCCTAGTTAGCGTAGTACAACTGAGTGCTTAGTATTAGGCAGCGACTATCATTTTCACGGCATGAAATGAAGTTGGGAGAGGGCAATGTAACGAATTTTTACACTCGTTACGAATTATAATATCAACTTGTTCAACACCGTGTACATAAGATTCTGAAATCGACCGGTTTCGTTCAATTTTCCGTGATCGCTCGGCGAAGCAGCCATCTTTGCCAATTTTGCAATTTGATCAAGTCGAGTTAAATTTTGTTCCGACTAATTTTTGTTAATTAGACGAGTAATTAATTTATTTGATCGTTTAACTTGGTGGATGGATGTTTTGCGCTACTGCGGATTATCACAAAACATCATTTTTACTTCCGTAAGTAACTTGTTGAATGATAATTTCCTTGAAGTAAATTCATTTCATTATTTTAGAACACATGTGTCAATAATCAAGGACACATTTTTCGCAAGGGCTGTTTTAAAAACTGTAGTTTTAACCAACGATTTATTCTTGTTGATGTCAACACAAGTCAAGTCATTTTATGAAATTTCGATAATAAATTACACACTGGAAAACGACAACTTCAGGAGTAACATTGAATTTTTGAGGTTCTCTTTAATCAACGAATTTTATGGTGTTCCCGACCTAATCAATTGCAGCTGCTTCCGTATTATCAGTGCAGCCGAGTACAAGACGTATTTCAATTCATCTCTGGTGCTACAGAAGTCAAATTTGGAGTCCGCTTCATTGTCACAAGCGAGTAGTTTGTATTTGTTTAATTCTACCAGGGTACCTTTGGGTGAGTTACAATTTTTGTAAGACTTATAAATTTGATCTGTACATTTAACTACACCATTTTATTATTATTATTACGATTATCAGCTCGCTGATTTTATATGAATTGTAGTTGCATGATACTGCCACATCTGTTGTACAGAAATTTCAACGAATATAGTTTGTTTATCATTAATTTTTGCGTTCTTTATTTTTTATTGCATCATTTGAATTTACAACCCATGACTCTAGCTCCCGCTAAATACGAGTTGGTTTAAACGTACATCAGGGTTACTGCCGACAGCAAATTTTACTGTCATTTTTTTGGCAGATGTTATTTTGACACCTTGTAATACCAAAGACCTCATTAGTCTTCGGAACTTGCAAGGGAGGAAAAAGTTACAATAGTACAACTTCCCCCACGGCCACTCCACCGAGCTAGTCGTCGTGCAGCTGGTCCAGGGTTATCACCTACCCCCCCCCTTCTGGGGCGATTTGGTATCGTGACATAAGTTTAAGGTACTTCTTACCGCGCTCGCGATTGAAAACCATTATAGTTACTGAGATAATTTTAACACTATTATTTAGTATAAAATGTCTACTTTCCAACCATATATAAAAATATATATTAATTCAATTCTAATCAACCCCAATTTAACATTATATAGGCAGCTGGTAATTCGCGTCAAATTTATTCGGTTAAAATGAAAAGTTTTTCTTTAATAATATTCTTTTGAGATCGAAATCTAAAAATTCCTACACGTGACAAACAGCGGAATTTTATAGGGAATATTTCATACGCTTAAATTATATACTTATTTTGATAAATAAGGACAGGGGAGGTCAAAAACTAAATCACTACAACATATTCTGCCTGCCTTCGTTGCACCGCACTCCCCGCGGAGATCCCCACAAGTAGACGGGCGGACGAACACCAAAAATGTTCAATAACCCAATGTTGGCGTAGAACTAATTAAGTGATACCTTAAAATGTCCGCATTGAAGTACTGGATATAAATCCAAAGTTACGACATCGGCCGTTTGGACTGACAAAAGTTATAGGCCAAAAACTAAAAAATTTCAAATAAGTTTAAGCTACTTTTGATCGCGTTCGTAATAGAAAACCGCTATAGTTACTGAGATCATTTTAACACTGTGATTTACTATAAATTGTCTACTTTCCAACCATATATAAAAATATATATTCATTCAATTCTAATCAACCCCAATTTAACATTATATAGGCAGCGGGTAATTCGCGTGAAATTTATTCGGTTAAAATGAAAAGTTTTTCTTTAATAATATTCTTTTGAGATCGAAATCTAAAAATTGCTACACGTGACAAACAGCGGAATTTTATAGGGAATATTTCATACGCTTACATTATATACTTATTTTAATAAATAAGGACAGGGGAGGTCAAAAACTAAAATCACTACAACCGCTACAACCTATTCTGTATGCATTCGTCCTAGCGATTCATCCGCTGTAATCTATGCAAGGTGCGTATTCTGCTGCGTTAATTAATAATTACATATTATATTTGATTGCAAATACATTTTATTTTTATATTAAACATTCCATGAAACTTGTAATATTAAAATTAACTTTAAAAATTAACCACTTAAACTAACAACAAATAAGATTATTTATTATTTAATAAGTTATAGAAATAAAACAATATACCTATTGTATGAATAAAAATGTGATAGTGTGTATTTGCAATCAAATATAATATGTAATTATTAATTAACGCAGCAGAATACGCACCTTGCATAGATTACAGCGGATGAATCGCTAGGACGAATGCATACAGAATAGGTTGTAGCGGTTGTAGTGATTTTAGTTTTTGACCTCCCCTGTCCTTATTTATTAAAATAAGTATATAATGTAAGCGTATGAAATATTCCCTATAAAATTCCGCTGTTTGTCACGTGTAGCAATTTTTAGATTTCGATCTCAAAAGAATATTATTAAAGAAAAACTTTTCATTTTAACCGAATAAATTTCACGCGAATTACCCGCTGCCTATATAATGTTAAATTGGGGTTGATTAGAATTGAATGAATATATATTTTTATATATGGTTGGAAAGTAGACAATTTATAGTAAATCACAGTGTTAAAATGATCTCAGTAACTATAGCGGTTTTCTATTACGAACGCGATCAAAAGTAGCTTAAACTTATTTGAAATTTTTTAGTTTTTGGCCTATAACTTTTGTCAGTCCAAACGGCCGATGTCGTAACTTTGGATTTATATCCAGTACTTCAATGCGGACATTTTAAGGTATCACTTAATTAGTTCTACGCCAACATTGGGTTATTGAACATTTTTGGTGTTCGTCCGCCCGTCTACTTGTGGGGATCTCCGCGGGGAGTGCGGTGCAACGAAGGCAGGCAGAATATGTTGTAGTGATTTAGTTTTTGACCTCCCCTGTCCTTATTTATCAAAATAAGTATATAATTTAAGCGTATGAAATATTCCCTATAAAATTCCGCTGTTTGTCACGTGTAGGAATTTTTAGATTTCGATCTCAAAAGAATATTATTAAAGAAAAACTTTTCATTTTAACCGAATAAATTTGACGCGAATTACCAGCTGCCTATATAATGTTAAATTGGGGTTGATTAGAATTGAATTAATATATATTTTTATATATGGTTGGAAAGTAGACATTTTATACTAAATAATAGTGTTAAAATTATCTCAGTAACTATAATGGTTTTCAATCGCGAGCGCGGTAAAAAGTACCTTAAACTTATTTGAAATTTCTTTTTTTTTTTAGTTTTTGGCCTATAACTTTTGTCAGTCCAAACGGCCGATGTCGTAACTTTGGATTTATATCCAGTACTTCAATGCGGACATTTTAAGGTATCACTCAATTAGTTCTACGCCAAGATTGGGTTACTCCTAAACTAAGCGTCTTTTATGCTAGTATCCGCTCCACTAATATTTTTCGTAGCATTGTAAATAGCTTCTACACCAAATTTGGTAGAGATTGGTCAAACGGTGTAGAATTGTATAGAAAACACACATACATACATTGAATTTTATATATATAGATATCGTTCGTTAATACGTTGATCCGCAGTAACTTTGGTCAAGCTAATACAGCGCTTGACCAAAGTTCGCGGCAAGATTCTAAAGTAGCCTATGTTTTTCGTAGCATTGTAAATAGCTTCTACACCAAATTTGGTAGAGATTGGTCAAACGTTGTAGAATTGTATAGAAAACATACTGCCATGTAATCTTGTAAAATTGTAAACTGTTATTAACAAAATTACAATGACACTTATTAAAAAAAAAAGCACCAGCTAGCAGATGAGATCTTTCAGGGTCAAAGGTGAATTCCTATACTCAATTGCAACACTCATACGTCAACTTACTTTAATTTTTATAGGTAAGGAAAGTATTGTTATCAGGCAAAATTTGACCCCCCAATTTTTTGACAGATGTTCACGTTTTGAGGTCCCCTGAATCCATTTTTATCATTTTTGGAAGGATGTCTGTATGTATGTGTGTATGTATGTACGTCTGTGAACACGATAGCGTCTAAACGAAGCAAGCAAATCATTCCAAATTTTGCATATAAGCTTTTTCCTGTCGTAGGACGAAGCCAGATGAAAATTAATTAAATCGTGTAACGGGAAAGGGGGGTTTACCTGGAGCTATTATGACATTATGCGTCATAACTTCGAAACGAAATTAAATATGTAAAAATATTAATAACAAAAAATTAGCGCTATGGAATTTCCTACATTTTTTGTCCTACAAGTTTTTCTCTAAAATATACAGGGCGTTTCAAAAAATTTTGTATTTGTAAAAATTTTTTGTATTTGTAAATAAAATAGTAAACCGCATTCTACTAACGAAAATAAGATGAAAAGTTTCTAATAACATGGGTCCAAAAATGTTTCGTTTGCAAGATATAGGCATTCAAAAGTTTTTTTCTTCCTATTTTGGCAAAATATGAAATTTTTCATCGATTTACTGTTGAAATTATGTAACCATTTCATTTAAAAATATAATATAAAAATTTGCGTCTGTTCGGAAAGTTATGCGATGGCCACATCAGATTTTTTCTTATAAAGACTATTAGATAAAGAGGATACAAAAAAAATTGTATATGCCTTTCTCCGTGATCCAATACTGCAATTTTGAAATTAAACGCATACGTAGCCAAATGAAAAACAATGTAATTTATTGAACGTAATAAAATTTAAAAAAACAAATATTGATTTTTATTATTAACAAATTAAATTGCACAAACGAAATGTTTCAATAGTAAAAACCCCAATGTTTTGCGCAACCGAACTAAATAACGTAATAATTCGTCTATTTCGAATAAAGAAATTCAACGCACAAAAATTCTTACCCGGGTATATTCGTTCTTTCGTACTCGCACTCTCTCGGAGTTGTTACACGTGTAGCGTTGGTGCCTTCGCCTTTGGATACAGCTTCCAAATTTGACTCGACCAAATAAGCAGAAAATGACCGTCGAACAAATCTTCGATCTCGGACCGTCCAATCAATCACAGGTAAGTTGATTTTATTCTTTTCCACTATTAATCTCATTAAATTTTCATAGTTTCCCATAAAATTCTCAATGGTTCCAAATTTTATTATAATTCACTTTTGTTCCAATTATCAAATTTTCAATCATCAATTATCAACGCCGTCCAAATAATTATTTTATAAACCTCAAAAATATTTTCTTCTTCTACAATTAACTTGATAATTCCAATTAAATTAACTATATCTTCAATTTAATCTTCTAAATTAATCAAATAACTTAATCTTTTCGCATTCTGAACTCGCTGACTATCGACCTCAACACGTCCTCCCATCACCATGGACGAGACGCAACCTTTTAAAAATACGTCGTCCCCATTTCATGGACGAAGGCCAACTCTTTTCACGTCCTAACGTCACCGTGGACGAAACCCAACTCCCTTCTTATCAATTTCCAAAATTGTTCTACCAACGCTATCACTCGCGCATGTACCTTTCGAACCGCCACTTATTTTAAATTTAAAATCCTATATTTACAAATAATTTAATTAACTTAATTTGTTATTTTATTTCCTTGAACAAACTCTTACCAATATTTATCTTTTTACATCTTGTTTTTATTTTTCAGGGTTAGCAGCGTATGCATCTTTTGTCTTCCTGAGGCAAAGCAGTTAGTTACATTTAAGGATCACGGAAAACCCAGATACAACTATTTAACTGACAATTTTAGTCTGAACCAATGAAAGTACCTCATGAGCGTTGCAATCTTCGAACAAATGACTCAAAAATCATCCCCTATATGAGCAAACCATGACAATACATACATACATTGAATTTTATATATATTGTTGTGTCCACAATATATCTTAAGAGCCGCGATCAACAACGATCGACGCGGACGAGATGTGGTTTCAACATGTCAAAATTTTAGTTTAATTATCGTAGTATTGTTTAGATCGTTTCATAGGATTGTATTGTTAATTTTTAAGTTGTTGTTTATTGTTTCGTTGGTATGTTTTTAAGACATGCACGTTTTTAGTAATGTTGATTAAAAATAAAAACAAAAAAAAGAGGAGGTAACGGGGTAGATAAGAAAATAAACAAGATAGATTGGAACGTGAGTTTCCACACAGAAAAGCGGTTTATTAAATTCGTTTAAAGAAAAAGATTAAAAAGTGAGTTTCAAAACAGAAAAGACGTCGATTAAATTAATCGAAATAAAACAAGAGATTCCGAAGTGTGTGGCGTCCAGATAAGACGTGTTTTGGAATTACAATTGGTAGCCTTTTAGAGAGCGTCCGGATAAGATGTATCGTGTCGCGAGTTGAACATAATCAACTATTGAATTAATTAATCGACATAATCGACAATTAATAGAGAACGGACGTGCTATCGGTTATTCAGACGTGAGGTGAATTAATCACCTAAGCAAATTAATTAATCTACAATTAATTCGGAAACGGACGTGGAGTCAACGTGCTACAGCATCTCATACAAAGAGATCATTCCGTGGGTTTTCTCTACGGAGAAAGAATAGTCAGAGCCAGCATTTGGACTGGGATCGTGTCAGGTCTGGAACCTAACGAGTATAGGCGACAATTGGACCAGGCGATTACAAGAAGAAGGAAGATAGTGCATGTGCAATCGTGTTGTGCAACGCAAGCCACGAGTCACCACAAAGTAATCAAGGTTAGGATTAGATAAATTTCCAATTTTAGTTTAATGTGTTTCATGTTGTTAGATTTAAGTGTGTTCAATAAATATGAATTTTGAAATTGCATCTTTGTCTGTGTTGTTCTTTGGTCATCGTGACTCTTAAGCAAAAGACGAACCCTGAGATTAAGTCTACCAATAGGTAAGTCTGCTCATATAAGGCGCATAACGCAACAAATTGTCAGCACAACGTGTGGCAAGTGTTCGTAACGCAACAATATAGATAACAAGAAGCCTTATGATCTGGCTCCGTGTCTGTCTGTCCGTCCGTCTGTCCGCATAATTCAAAATCATACAGAGCGTTTCAAATCGTGTTGAAAATACTCCGTGTGTATAGAGGTCTAAGAACTGGGTAGCCAGAGCGCTACTTTTAGGCTTCTATACAAAGTATAGCAAGAAGCCTTATGATCTGGCTCCGTGTCCGTCTGTCCGTCCGCATAATTCAAAATCATACAGAGCGTTTCAAATCGTGTTGGAAATACTCTGTGTGTATAGAGGTCTAAGAACTGGGTAGCCAGTGCGCTACTTTTAGGCTTCTATACAAAAGGTATAGAAAGAAGCCTTATGGTCTGGCTTCGTGTCCGTCCGCATGTTTCAGAGCCAATCATAACGTTGATCAACTGATACGTTGTTATATTTTAAATACTTCGTCTATGATGAACTGGAAATTTAAGTTTTGCAGATCTGACTCATTCTCGGTGACTTTACGTTTGAGTTCATGTTGTTCGCAATAGAGCAAAAATTTGATATTTTCCTGGTACATCCCTGCGAAACATTAGGTGTCTTAATTTCTCTTCATTAATCCAGATCAATGGTATCTGTGCAGAACAATTCTCATGGTTGGTTGAGGACCTCAGCTGTAATTCGAGGTCATTGAACTGAAATGTTTGCTTTGGTTGATTTTTCAATAAATTTTAAGTTTTTAATGATGTAGATTTGAACTTACCTCTTTGTATTGTTGTTATGTTATGTAACATTACTTTTGCTGTGGTTTTGCGCCAATTTTGTACAAAATTTAATAAGGTCGATATTTGCTATGTTTTATGATTACGGATTGAAATCTGAAAATTATGTTAAAATTAGTGTTTTGATTAAAATTATGAGTGCAGTGTGTGTTTAAAAATCGAAAGAATATTTACCGAATGTCTATCAAGTCCGGATCACTGGGATTTCCGTCAACAATTTTGAATTTTTTGCAATTATTATCTAACCATTTCCGGTCCACGCACGAAGTCTATAAAAGGCCTTGGAACAATTTAACCTCTCTCAGTTGTATTTGTAATGTGCTCGAGTAAACTTCGAAAAGTTGAGAATATTTTAGTTAGTTTAGAATTAACAGTTGGTACGAGAGAAAAATTTCATAGTTGGCAGAAAATTTTTGTGCGATTTCGAGATTGATTAAAAATTATTGGATTTTAATCGATATTGGTTTATGCTGGTTATTTTTTGAGAGCAATTTTGTACAGCAGTTGGAAAATTTTATTGCTGCTTATTATATCAAGCACGGCCTGGTTATGCTTGAAAACTTTGTTTCGTTGGTTAAATTTTGGAGGTTACCTGAAAGTAAAATTTGGTCAAAGGTAATAAATTTCAACATCACTAAATCAAATATTACAATTGATTACTACGTGCCTGATTATTATGGACACACCATTGAACATCATCTGAACGTGATACCGTTGTTTGAATCCAAGGACACTAACACATCTGTTAAGGTTACTGATAACAACGCACCTGTTCAACTCGTTTCTACAGAAGCTAAGATTATCGTACCCAGTGGCGCACTAAACAAAGGTAACTTTTGCTTAAATTTAATTAAAACATTTTTGAAAGTTTCGAAAGCATCTTATTATTTTAATAATCGTGGACAATATTTGTGTAACAAAACTTTTTATGTATTTTGTAATTTTATATCTTCAAATTTACATCTATTTAATAGCCACAGCAAATATTCACCTGGTTTTGTAATAATAATAACCAATACAATCACTTATGAGATATTGTTTCTTTTATTTGATTTCAATAAAAAGGGCTACATTTGCAGAGCAGTACTAGGAATTTATTATAGTCAAAGCAAGGTAAATCAACGAATTATTGTTATTCGTATGTCGAGTTGCAGTTTTATTAAAGCAACTAACTTAGGATTTGCATCAGATTTGCAAAGACGATCCATCGCAGTTCGGCATTCTACAAGAGTCACAATAAAAGAGTCTCAAGTGCTGGAGCTAGTCGAGGTGAGAGAGATTGTGAATATTAAAGCAACATTTGGGCGATACAATAGTTATACCCCAAATATCATCACAATATAGTATTGCGTTAATCTGTTAATCCGTTGCTTCGATTCGCTAATGCAATTTATAAATACGCAAATGTTTGAGAGAAATTTACTAAGTTAAAGATATTTTCGAAGAGGTCTCCCTATATAAACTACTTGCTTTACTTCGATGTGAATACGCTGAATTCAGCATAATACTTTTTGGTCTTAAATGGAATACTAATTTATTTCTCACTTTCACTTCTTTTCACTTTGTTTTTGTTTTTTCCACACGTTTTTAACCATACTCCGTTTTTAAAATTTTAAATTTAAAAATTAAACTGGTACCAACCTTTTTATATTTTTACACTAGACATAACCTCCTAGATTGGTTAACCTAGATTGAAATATTTTCATTCTAAATTGGTCACTTGTGCAGATGGCAGTGCAGATATAATTTTTTAAAAACTTTAGTGTGGTTATCGAAAACGTGGTAGGGTCGTCCATTGGAGATGACTTTCTTACCTCCTTTTTCCTTCTAGGTTAGTATTCCATGTAACATTTTTCAATATTCTCATTTTATCATTTATATTTTTTGTATTAATTTTTGTATATTTTTGATAGCCTTGAAAATGGGTTAATAAAGAACCCGAAACGTCGGACAAACTATTCGTTTGTTTTAATTGACCGCAAACTCAACTTTTCTTCATGTTATTAATTATGGAAGGTCAACAAAATAATACTATTAAGTATTTCTTTTTTACATCTTTTTGACTTTTGATATTTTTAGGGATAGGAGTTCCGGCGCTACTTCCGGAGCTGGTTCGACTCTTGGATATCATTGTAGAGGTACCCGGAATAGAGATTCGGAGTGTCGTCCT
This sequence comes from Podabrus alpinus, assembly GCA_932274525.1. Taxonomy (NCBI): domain Eukaryota; kingdom Metazoa; phylum Arthropoda; class Insecta; order Coleoptera; family Cantharidae; genus Podabrus; species Podabrus alpinus. The sequence goes on from OW026452.1 coordinate 70,749,049, forward strand.
CCTTCTCGCACTAATGCGTTGGATGGCGCCTCCACGATCACAGATGTTTTAGAGCGGGCGTTGCTGGTTCCGTCCTTAGAAGATTGGATCGGATCCGTCCCTTTGTGAGTTGTCGTTTTGTGAGATCTAAGTCTAGGTCTGGATTTGGGGGCCTTCCTTCTCGGCGTCCCTGTCTGAGTCAACGAGGTACGTGCGCCCAGAACGAGTCGCACGGGCGGCTACCTCGGGAGGGGGGTATCGAGTTCATCCCCTAGTTTAGCCATATGCTTGACTAGCGCTTCGGGCGGAAATGCGCGCTTTCTCAGCACCGCTAGACGGTCCCTACATTGCTTCGCTGTTTTACGGCCTTTGAAGAATTCGGCCAGTTTAAGTGAATAATTTTGCTCGCCGTCGATCTTGATGAACTCCGCGACCAGAAGATTGGTCTCTTCGTCCGTCCATATAGTGGTTCCTCTCGAAACGTGGGATTTGGGTTTCGGAAGTTCGGCGAGTTTTTGTTCATTTCTTAAGGCGGGATGGACACCGCGGGTTTGCGTGGAAAGTCCGCTTTTTGTGGCGAATTTTCGTGGACACAATGTACACGGGAATTGTCCCTCTGATGGAGTGGTTACGGGACCGCTGCATTTTGCGTAGTGACAGGTTCCCGGTCGATGACCGGGGAACCGCTTTTCGCATTTGCCGCAGAAATAAGTGACGGCGGTGTAAGGGTGATGAGAAGCATAGTGGTCAGTCAGGTCTTTGGGCTTGGTGAACCCCTTGCCACAGATGGCGCAGGGACCTGCCCGGAAGGGTATCTCATATGCCATGGTAGAGCTAGCCTCCCCTTGCAGGGCGTTGTCAGTGTCGTCAACATTAGACCGTTCATGTCCGGGACAAGCAGGGTCGTCAACATTAGACCATCCAGCATCCGAGGCTTCTTTTTGAGAACTGCCAACTAACCAAGGTTTCACCCGCCCCGGTGGTTGGCCGAGACGGGCTAGACGGTTTGGGGGGGCTGCCCCCTCCACGGCGAGCCGTCACGCCGCTTCCGGACATTTACAGCTGCCCGGCCACTGTTCGATCCGTCCCGGTCTTAGCAAAATCAGCACCGCCACGTGAAGGCGCCGGGTCCGGTCTTGCCTAGGCCTGGCCACGGTACGGTCGGATGTTTGGACCGTCCGTTTCCTTTGGACCCCCCCGGGATTCGTCAGCGATAGAAGAAGTATGCCTACGTCACCGAGGAAGGGTGGAGTAACTATGACTGGTGTTATCAGGTAAGTATGTTTACCTTTATATTTCAGGTTCGCCGCGTATGGGGGCTCGCTCATCGTTTGGGAAGGAGGTGAGGGTGGGGCTTCGAAGAAGGGGGGTGGTCCCTCTCGACGGGTGGTCCAAAAACCGATTGGTAGAAAAGCCCGGGCAGTATGTTTACACATAATCCCGGGCACACCGTTTATGGTGGTAGGACCGACGGGGACCGCCGAGGGGGGAGGGGTGTATATAAGAAAAGAGATGGGCGGGGTCTTCGCAGCGGGTGGTCTAAAAATTGGTTCGTAGAAAAGACCGGGCAGCATGCCCGATACGAATAAACGCATCGGGGGGCGGATATGGGTTTGTGAGCGAGCAAGGGGATAGCCGAACGAAACAGCTCAAAAAAAAATTGTTGGTGCATGGTCCGGTTTGGTTTGCGCACGACCTGATGACGGTGTTCGTACAGTACGTCTACTGTACGAACTCACACGCCGCTTACTCATGAGGTTAGCAATACCTCGAGGTAAGCATGTGTAGGCCGTGCGCGGTTTAAACCGGGCACCAGAGTGGAAACATCTCGATAGGGAGAGGTCATTTTGACGTCTCAATCTGGCTCAACTCTCTTGGGCGGCCGGGGAGATAGCTAATCTCTCACACGGTCCCCGGGTCACGAGATGCTTCCCAGATGTTAGCCTTATTAAGTCTGTCTCTTTTTAACTGGGCTTTGCCCTTCGACAGGGCATTTCCACAGTGGTGATAAACAACGATGCGAGGTCTCGACCCTCGACGGGCCGAATCCTCAGGGAATTATAACGAACCTGAAACAGAAAGAATACAGACATTAATAAGGTAATTCGAATTTCGTTCGGCATTGAGTGCGTGGCGACCCGCAGAACACGATCGCAGTACGCAAATCGTGAGCGAGGTCGCGGCGTTCGCTAGAAAGTAGGTAAAGGATTAGGGGAATCTTAACTAATCCTGTATAATCTTAAGAGAGTCATAGTTACTCCCGCCGACTCAAATAAGTACATTGGGAGGTAATGGGTTAATATTGAATTTTAGGCAGACATTATGGGTGTGAGATTGATTAAGATTTCCTTATGTAATCATAAGGAAATGCCCCTTTACGTTTTTAATAAATAATATTATTTGGTATTGGGGTATTCGCTTTTACACATTTTAGTTCTTTCAAGTGTGCTGTTAATTTATCCAGGCTTAATATAGTAAAAACCAGAATCAATCAATGAACTTAAACTTAATTTTACTCCCCTTCATAGACTTAGTAAAGGCAATGTATTTTCCTTATTTACGGGGAGCACAAATACATTTCATTTAATATGTATATAGTTCTAGCTTTAATTACAGGAGTTGTGTGCCGCACCCTGAAATTCTGCCGTTGTGTGATCAGGATCACGCACCAATCTTAACATTGTTGGTTGCAATGGCGTCATGCATTTGACATATACTATAACGGCTGCTTGGAACGACTGCTCTTCGTGTCATGCCAATGACATTGCTTGAGCAGCCCAATATATAGGTTCTACGTCTTCCATAATTTGTGTGGGCTCTTGTCCAAACCATTTGAATCATTAGTGAATATTAGTGTTAGTATACTCTCCATATCTATATACATTACAAAGGGTACCGTTTCCTTATTATTGAAATTAGTAAATTTCACTAACTCACCTTTACTTCGGCATATGGATGCGACAATTATTTGGCTTGGTGAAATCTACTTCAAGTTGTTTTAATTTGCTTTCATTAGCGAAATAATGTAAAACACCTACTGCATATCCATATCTTATGACCGACACCAGTTAGATGTTTACTTAGTAGTCTGCTAAGATTTTTAATCCAGCAAAAATTGTATTTTACTTGCTGATCTTTTTTATATGTATCTTGCACCAAAAGAACATTAATATGCCGATCTCTTTTATTGCTAATCAGGTAGATATGTGCAACTTGATGGCGTTTTTTATTTGGTTTGTATCTGTATAAATTTATTATGTTCTAATACTTATAGAATATATTAATACATCTTGAGTAGTAGTATTATACCGATTCTAGGATCAACCCCACTGCGCATGATCGAAAGTATTGATTATTGGCCAGTATTGATTATTATATTATTTACATATTGATTGAGGGGTTAACGTAAGGGTATTTAAATTAGGGGTCACTCCCCTATATTAGTATGGCTCATAGCAATAAAATCACTAGATCATAAGGTGTTACGATTGAGGGGGTTAAACGTAAGGGTATTAAAATTAGGGGGTGAGCCCCCCTAATAGGTATTGCAATGTTATTTACTTAACGGCACGAGTGATATCTCCTACCCAGTAGAAGGTTTAGCAGATTGCAATAAAAAGTTAAATGAACTCGGCACATCATAAAATACAGGTAAAGAGTAAAATTCCTGAATGATACACACATAAAATTTATTAATTGTAAGATTTTAGTTTAATTAATATTGTTAAAATAGGATAGCTTAAGAAATGTGTAATGAACTTATCTAAAAATGAAATCCAAGTGGGAAAGAAAAGACAGGAGATCGTTCCGAAACCAAGGAAACGAAAAAAATAAGTGAGGAAGAAAAAAACCGAATGCCGTTGGGCAAAGACGTCAATTAATCGGTTCAAAATAAAGTTTGTTGTTTGATTAGAAATCAAACGTAAAAAAAAGTGTACGAATCTGAAAAGTAAATAATTACAAGTAAAAATTGTGATGAAGAAGAGAGGTTAATTAAAAGGTAACTGAAGATTACTTACTTTGGATAATTTGGATAGAGATGCTAATTGAAAAAAAGCAGTTTGCAATAACAATAATTGAAGAATAAATGCACAAAATAGAATTGTATGTAAAAGAAGATAATTATTGGACAGCAGCTGTTCATCAGATCAAGTCAAAGCGAAGTTGAGAATACAAAATTCACGACACCTACGTTGGGTAAGCGAACTTTAATTATTAATGAACACGGGAGTGCGTGTTGCGAATAACACTTACACGGTTAATGGCCGATTCTGTTGAGTTGCGAATGAACTTTTTGGGGAAACGCGTAGCTTAAGAATTGTTTATTTATTTTTGTTTTTGATTGTTTAATTTTGTAGTTTAAGATTTTGTGTTTTTTTTTGAATAATTTATGTTTGATAAAATTAAATTGACATTTTGAACAAAGGCGTATCATTCAGGAATTTAATATTCCCACAAAATTACATTTTCAGAATAAGCACAAACAATACATTTCTGAGGTAAGAGTTCACTTATGCTAAATAAAGAAAAACAAAGCTAGCACGGGAATAATTAAATTTCATATTCAAATATCAGTAAAATTGCATGTGGCCCGTCTATTAGAGAGGATCGGATCATCGCAGTATGTATTGTTAAATAGCAGTACATCACTAAACTGTGCATGGTCGAAAAAGAATTGATTATTACCAATATTGATAACAACCAACCAACCTACCAACCAACCAGCCCAACAGGTTGATACCAAGCATGAGGGTTCATAAGAACCGCGCTTCAACAATTGAAGGAATAATTTCACATTACAACTACTAGCATATTAATGCACGTCAACTCTAAAGATAACGTTTACTACTGCAAGATTAAGAAATTCATTAAACCATATTTTTCTTTTTATTATAATATAGGTATATAAATATATATTTGAGAATGTTTACAGCTAATAATATAACATAATATTACATTTAATTACAAATATTATTATAATATATTAGGGGTCGTATATCACATCCTAAGTGCCAGCGGTCTCTGTTTACCCATTTGGTCAATTCATTTTACCAGCCCATTAATAGTAATCGAAGTCCGATATGCTTTCGCTAGGATCGGGTATATTCACATGAAAAATTTCTTCTTCGTATTCTTCGTCTGATGTGGTAGGTGAATATTGAGATGATAAAATTGGTGGCGGATTAAGTTTTTGTTCTTCAAGTTTTAATTTTTTTAAATCTTTCTCCATTTTTTTATAGTTTCTTGAAGTATAGTTATCACTAATGATTTTGGTAAAATATCCCTCCAATTGGGTACATTTTTTATCGCTGCTGCTATACACAATTCTTGCAACGATGACATAATTGAGTCTATAGTTGTAAACTGAATTAAATAAAATTTTATACTGGTATATATACACATACACCCCCATGGAGGGAGATTTTTTCTTACATGTTCTCATGAAACGTAATTATGGTCATTCACATTATCTACAATGTATTGCAATGAACATATACCATAAAATTAATAGATCCTAAAAGCGTCATGGGGTACCCTGTAACAACTCATACACCCTAGTTTTCAGTCACTTTATTGAAGGTAATTTATATATAATAATTTCTTACAATTTTAAGAATACAAAAATTGTAATATTCTAGCAGGGTATTGATTTTATTGTAATGAACAAATGCATTGAAATGAATACCCTGCTAGAATGCATTAACATGGTGTGATCTGTCGTTGTTATTATACTGACCTGAATAATATTACGATGATGAAGGTACGGATGAACCCCGTCAATCGCAATTTAATAAAATTTTCAATGTTACTGATTATCACGGCTAACTGGGTTCTTGTTGCATGTAAACTTGCTTATCTCAGTAGTCGGTTCTTTAGGAAATTGTAAATCAAATCTTTTAAAGCTGAAAAATAAATATCCGGGAATACAAGAATCCCCAAAATGGGTGGGTTCGGACAGTGGAAGGTGGACGGCCAGACTTATTCCAACAGTCAAGGAATGGGTCACACGCAACCACCGCCGTACCACATACGAGTTGACCCAGTTCCTGTCCGGACACGGCTGCTTCCAGAAGTATCTTTGGAGATTTGCGAGGGCGGAAGCGGACGTGTGTGTGTACTGCAGCGAGGTAGACGATGCGGAGCACACCGTCTTCGCGTGCCCCAGATGGACGACCGAAAGAGCAGAGATGGCAGCACACTTCTTGATGAACATTACGCCTGATAACATTATAGAAGTGATGCTGCGAGACGAAGACAACTGGAAGGTGATCGCCACCATCATGGCGGTCAAGATCAGAGAAGAACTTGACAGGCAAGCCGAAGAGAACTGACGAAGAAAAAAGTCCCGAAAGGGCGAAGTTACCACCACGTGGCGGCAGCCTGAAGTAATGCATAGCGTTCCAGCTGCCGCCAGAGGAGGGGTTTTTAGTGGGTAACATCTCGCACCATCTCGAGATGAGTCCCACACTCCCAGTCTTAGGATATACCGGGGTTAGTACATAAAGTATTTTCCCCTCCTCCCAACGTTCACAAAAAAAAATCTTCTATCCACGTGTGTAGAAGACCACACACGTATACCTCGGAGTCGTTTTCAGGTTGAATTTGAGAAGGACTTTTCTCCATAATTTGGCGAAAAAACTGTTTAAATTACGATACGGTCATAAGACATGTACGTGATCCTTGACCGAATTTGGTATTAGGATCTTCACAAATAGATTTTTCACAAAAATCAAGATAAGTTAATTATTAGGTACTTGATTCTTCACGGAATTTTGGGTTGGAATGCCTCTCTGGGCAGTAAATATCGCCTTCTATCAACTTGGACACGTGTCCTAAAATTTAACTTGAGGTCGAAAGCTGGGAGATTCTAAGAATATGTGAACCGTATCTATATATAATTTTAGATATAATCTTTACCATTATTTACCCAACGAAAGTAAAATTCTATCATTTCTTAAGTTATTCAAGCAGCAAAGAAGAAGTGAATAATTTTATTAACCCATACCATAGGTAGTATTATACTATATAAATTACCTTCAATATAAGTCACTGAAAGCGAGGGTGTACGAATTTGTTAACAGGGTACCCATGCCGCTTTTAGGACCTATTAATCTTATGGCAGTTCTTCATTGCAATACATTGTAGATAATGTAAATGACAATAATTACGTTTCATGAGAATAATGCAATTCCACCCAGCTCACGAGGTACATAATGAAATCTGTTTACTTTTGTAACAATATTTTTACTTTATTTATTTATGCACATTTGTTCAACTCTGTATGACACAGTATTTCTCTTATTACAGTCTTGAGGATGGGCAAGAGCTTGCCACGAAACTAGTCGACTGAGCTTTTTTGCGTTTTATTTATACCGTCTCCTAATACCCGAGAACCCTGCTTACGTTGTTTTAACACATTTATATCTAAAATTTAAATTACAAAAACTGCAGAGTGGAAGGCCAAAGAAGTTTGTCGTAGGCAAACCCACAGCGTCATCTTCTATTCTGAATCGAAAGTGTTCGAAAATATACAAAATCTAATCCTGCTGTCAACAGGCAGGCTGTTAAGAAGTACACTATCTCCAATCCTGATGTGAACAGACAGGCTGTGCAATTGTACAACCAGTCCAATCCAGATATCAACAGACGAGCCGCAAAAAATATCGAGGATATTAACTTAAATATCCAAGTTATTTCAAAATTCATGTCAATTGTAGGTACCCACCCGTTGCTAATCGGGATGGACGAAAACGCACAATCACCGGCATGGTTTAGTAAGCCAACTCGAGACGGTGATCCCTCGGTTGTTCGGGGATATATACTAGAAGAGTATATATCAACCTCTGGCCTCATAATTCATAACGGGCCTAGCTAAAGTTCCACTTTTGAGTGGGGAAAAGGCGTTGGAGGAAGGTGTTCATCGGATATTGACGTTACCCTCAGTAACGCCGTATTTGATAGAACCTACATCACTCACTGGGAACTGTTAGACGGTCGCGGCATTAGCGATCACAATCCTATTCTCAGCAAGATTGGATTGGTTAGACAGGGGACTGTGAGCCCAAACGAGCAACCCATCAGGTTCAAAATCACCTCAGCTGAGTGTAATAAGTATAGGGACGCATTAGCACTCAAAGCGACGCATTAGCACTCAAAGCGACGGATGTCAATCAATTCAAATGTCATACTATAAATGACATGATTGACACAATTGAATCTTGGGTGGTCGATACGAACTCGGAGGTGTTACAACCTACACGGGTCTCGAATCGCCCACGGGTTTCTTGGTGGACTCAAGAGCTTAGATAAGAGCGGGCAGCAGTTAAGACTGCCAGAAAGCGGGCTCAGCGTGCCAGACAGGCCGCGTGTGCTAATGCGGAGGCTTTGAGCCTAGATTTTGCGAGACAGGCGCGACATTATAAGAACGCCATAAGAGAGGCCAAGCTAAAAGACTGGCAGGAGTTTGTAAACAGAGGTAGTACCGAACCGTGGGGCGCGGTTTACAGAATTTGTAGGGGCAAACGCGCGAAATGCGAAATCGCGGATGTACGATTTAAAAGGAATGATGGCACCGAAGCGCATTCCAGCACTTGGCGAGAAAGTGCAGGTCTTTTCCTCAATAATTTCTTCCCGGACGGAGAAAGCGGGACTCTAGATTCAAACGTCGGCTTGACACCTAGCCCAAAGTTTACTAGGGAGGAAATAGACAAGGCCTTCAGCCGAGTTAAACTCAGAAGAGCTCCAGGACCGGACGGGATTCTTCCTGAGATGGCCAGGCAGGTGTGGAAAGTTATTCCGGAGCACTTGCAAATGTTATATAACAAATGCTTGAAGGAAGGATACTTTCCAGACAGGTGGAAAGAAGCCAATCTGGTCGTGATATTGAAGGCTCCGGACAAGATTAAGTCTGAGGTGACTTCATATCGACTAGGTGCTAAAGCGTATGATGGTTGCCAGATTGAATGATCTTGTGGGCGAGGGGCTTCATACTGATCAGTATGGGTTTACCACAGGTAAGAGTACGGAGGATGCCTGGTTCAGGGCGGTAACTTAGATAGGCAACGCGACCGGGAAATATGTCTTGGGCATATTTATTGATTTTACGGGTGCATTTGACGGCCTACTATGGTCAAGAATTATAGAAAAGCTCACGGAGCCATCAATTGTCACCTTTTGAAAACGTCGCCATTGCGTACAATGAATAAAGTACGGTGAAAACCCTGTAATTAAGAAGAATTGTTGAGGGAAGGCTCACTAGATGGCTTGTCTAATGATCCATTGAGTTGAACATCGGGTCACAAACAACTTATTTGCTCTACGAAAAATATAACACTTAAAAATTTAAATGTCCATTTTAATGGCCGTAGGGTCCCAGGAGGATATATACTGAGTTTTTCATTATTTTTGTAGCACATGCTACAAAAGAAGCTTTATTCGCAGGGTTTAGGGTTTAGTTTTGATAGCTGAAAAATAGTTTTTTCAAAAAGGATCTAAGTGGAACAAAGTATAAGATAACATTTAGAAACAGAATAATATTTACCGGGGTATTTCCTTTATTTAAATGAAATATATTGACGTGTTCTTTTTGTCCAGCGACCAACCATTTATTTTTTTGAAATCCGTGAAATTTATTTTCTTTCCAAATTATTTTATTCACTTAAATAAAACGCACTCTTACAATTTTAAAACTTAAATTTTCACTGTGGGCAAGTTACTTTCAGAATAGAACAGTCGCAATCAGGGGTAGGTCATACAGACCTACGTATGGAACCTTGTAGATCAGATCAGTCTACTGCATCATTAGAAGATATTATTAAGCTACCACCGCCTTCTTATGTGGGCGGGACTGCTAGAACGAGTCGAAAATTAACATTCTCAGTTAAATTTGAGAAGTATATTAATGTAAGTTAGATTAAAATACAATGTAATAATGATTTATACGTAATAAATACCTATTGTATTAAATGTGTTGTTTATTAACCTGTATGAAATGTGCATTTCAACTATGTCTCAAGCCTCCCACTAGTAGCCAGCTAGCATTCGAAGCGGACGGTCGTCGTTTCGATCTTAGTTCCTTTGTTCAAGTTTACCTTTGTTCGCTTTCTCTAACAAAGAAAATTTTAACCCAGTGTTTTTTAAAATACAGTTCTCATGTGCCACACACGTGATAAATATAAAAACAACAAAAACATTTCTTTAATTTTAGTTCTAGTGTAAATTAAAATCCTAAACCAAAAACATTTTAAAAATAAGTTCAAACAAAGACACAATTAGTGAAAAATCTTCCCCCCAAACCCTGGATAATCACGACTCCGACGATGAGCCCTCGTTTAGGTGTCTACAGCAGAGCCGCGCATTTGCGAAAAGAGTAAATAACATCACGCTACGCTCCACGAGCAGAAGCCGTAAACGCTCACGCTCCGAGCACCGTGCTAGAAATCACTCCGCTAGTGATATTTATAAAACCTCAAAAAAAGACTTAATAAAATCAAACCCCGCAAACATAGTGCGTAATAATTTAACAGAAAGTGCCGCGAACTCCGACCATTTACAAACAATGGAAAACCCCGTTGACCCGCCGCAGGTAAATCCTGAAGAATTTTGTTGCATTACTGTTCAACCGATTTTAAGAATCCACGTAAATTCTTCTTTTGGCGCACTGCTTCTTCTCTTCTTCTTCTTCAGCCGTTCTCTGTCCACTCCTGAACGTAGGCCTCTCCTTTTTCCTTCCGCTTTCCTCTGTTCTGTGCTAACTGTTGCCAGCCCGTACCCGCTGTCTCTCTTATGTCGTCTTTCCACCTTCTTTGCGGTCTTCCCACACTTCTTTTGGTCTCTCTTGGTCTCCACTGTGTAATCTGCAGTGTCCAGCGATCTCTCTCCTACTGAATCTACTTAATCTAACATAATTATACATTTTTTTATAATAACAATTTCTTAACATCTAACTCCACCGTGCCTTAATTTGGTCCCAAGGGTCCAAATTATTTTAAAATAAAAACAAATTCAAAATTTCTTCGAAAATCGATTTAAATCGGTTGTCTAAGACCGCGTTCGGTTTGGAACTATTTTCGCCTTCACGCCTTGACGCTAAAAGCGTGCAAAATTTGCGTTCGGTTTGGAAAATCCGAGCTTTGAAGGCGTTCCAAACCGAACGGGGGTTTTAGCGCTATGGTGTTTAAAATTTAAACTTGAGGTTGTATTTTAACCTAACTTATTTGTTATAGCGTGTTGAGCGTGTTTGATTCGAGATTGTGCGAACTTTGATTTGTATTTTGAACTTTATTAGTGTTTAATACAAAAGTTGTGATCGAAAAACGACTGGTGCGTAAAAACAAATAATTTATTATTATTACATATTAATTTGTAGTTCAATTAAATAAAATTTTAGTAAAATGAACAATCAAGGTTATATGATGCATATTACTATGAGGAGGGTGGATCGTCCCTCGTCAATAGCAATTCTTATAATTGTTAATGACAAACGGAATTTCCGTTGCAAAGAAATTGTACTATTCAATAAATTAAATAATGCCTCGGCTGAACTTTCTTTTATTTGCATGTAGACTCTTACCTTCAGTGTAGATACTGGAGAAATTTCCTCTTTATTTATCTGTGGAATTCTTAAGTCGGAAAACACAAGAGTTTTCAAATAATGATCCAAAATTATTAAAAAACATAATATATTTCAACTCAAATCAATTATTAAATAAGTAAATAAATATTGAACAATGTTTCTAATTATACCCCAATTAATTACTATAAAAATAAAACTTGTCTTTTGTTGCACCTATTTTAAATATACCGCGCGTTTGTTCCGTAAACATTTAGTTTTTATATAATGGTCCACTTACCACTGTTGGTATGTACTGGTATGTACTCTTTTACTTTTGTCAGCTTAAGCGACGAACGTTCTCTATCCAGCTTGTGACTTCGTGTTTTGTACTAATTAGTTGGTCCAGATCCAAATTTTATCAATCACTTGTGTCGTAGCACTCTTTATCAGTTACTCTTCGGTAAGTAAAATTTATTTTTACCTTTTTTATATTTGTCACGTGCACTAACATGTAACTAACCTCTAATCTCTGTTTAGGTCCCTCAAATTTGGTTACCACTTGGAGGAATTCTCTTTTAACCACTTTTTATTAAATTAAAATCGGGAGCAAAATTCACATAACTACCCGCTTTTCCACCTTTTAAGGGACTCCTGTTTTTTTTTTGTTTTTTTTTATCTCCTTGGTTACGAAATTTCAATCTACTTGATGAAAATTTGAAGTTGTAAGTACAAATTTGTATCAACGGTCTCTTTTTAATGTTTGATTTTTGTCTCTTCAGGTTTAACACATTTTGTGACCCGATCGTCATACCTTCGGAACAACGTTCGTCGACATGTAAACAAATTTTTTAAGTTCGTGCAACTTTTAACGACTTATTTTCTAACACTTTAAAATTAACAAAATTAACAATTTTTTAACTTTCTTATATTTAGGTTTGGTTTGACAATTTTAATATTTGGATCTTATTTGTTTTAAAATTGCATTTTTAAATTTTATAAAACTTTTGTATTCTTTGTAAATCAATTTCATTAAATGTATTTTACCACCGTTTTGAATTAAATTTTGTTTATCGACCCTTTTGGATTCGAAATCTCATGCAAATTTTGTGCTTCTTATACTTTAACGTTATCAAGAATTGCTATTAGCGTATCGGTCGCCTTAGAACATGACAGTATTTAATCCCCTGTGCAAATTTGTTAAATTTTGTCAAACCCCTCTTTTTATAAGAAATTTACGAATTTGTACTATGAACTTTTAACACGAATTAACTAACTTTGAACAATTAACTTACTAAAAATTATTAACTAAACTAACCCTAACATTATTCTAACTGATTCATTTTCATTTCGTTAACCAAAACCCTGCTTTCCTCATTCGTTCAATTTTCTTTTGTGACTCAACGTTGATTTTGAAATTGACCTATTTTAGGCATCTTATTTACATTTTGATTCGTTATTAAATTTGATTTTCATTTACAAATTATTTTTCTTTGTGTGAAATTACTTATTCCTCTTTAACTTATTTTTCTGTTCTACTTCTCTAAATTGACTTTTTATTTATTTAAATCCTGTCATTGGTATCCTCATGTCTTATTTATTTATTCAATAATTCCCTATTTATTTCAATAATTCTTATCAATTTTACCATTTATTGGTACCCCTTATAATTCATTTATAATCAATAAATCTAACATCCGCAGTGCTATAACTTTCCGGATATCTATTTCCTCATACTATCTAATCACATTATTTATCATCATATATTATCATGATCACATTAATTACCCCCCTTTTATTTCGTCAATAACTAATTATTTGGATACCTATTCTATCATTAAATTTTTATTATCATATTTCCATCTTTTATCTGTTGTTTATCAATCGCAATGTTCACCCAAGTTAAAATTCCTATTTATTTTATTTAAATGCATTATTCGTATTACTTTAAATTGCCCTATCTTCCCAATAATTTTATTTTCTTTATAAATCAATTAAATCAATATTTTTAACACACATCGAGTACTTTTCTTCTAATAAATTATCTTCTTTTTGTTTTGGTTAATTCATAAAATTTTCTTCTGCTTTCTACTATTTTTCTGCAGCGGTTCATGAATGTTGTTTGGTGCATTTTTAAATTAAGTTTCGCTGTCATACAACAAATACCAACTTTCAATCCGCCGCAACAACTTCCAACTCACCAAAGAATTCTTTTTATTATTTTCATTGTCCTATTTCATCGCATAATCATATTTACATTGGTCTTCATAATAATTCATCCCCTAATCCGAAATTTCTTCTTGTAGTTTCAATTGTATTTGTTTTAATTTAAAACGTATCCTTTTATAATTTCCCATGATTTTCATGTAATCATTTGTATCATTTTTTATTCGGTGTGACTTATAAATTTTTAAGTCACCGTCTCGCATTAAATTGTTTAACATTTTACTGTCATTTGGCTGTCGCAAATATTTATTTTCCATTCTGTCACTTTTTCGTGAACTGTCATAATTTTTGTTACTTTTCTTTTGTCGTGCATTAAATTTCCTATTTCTTCGCGGTTTGTGTGTTGATGTTAGTTTTATGCACTTATGTTTCGCTCTGCATGTAACTTTATCATGGAGACGTTTTGAATTATTATTGTTTGTAACCCGTTTATTTAAGTTTTTAAATTTTGTAATTTTAAATGTAATGACTTTCTTTAATAAACCGTTTTTCAAATTAAAATTGTTTTGTAAATTAAATTTGTTTTGCTGTAAAATTTGTTTACCTTTTGCATTTTTCTTGGCCTGTAATTTTCGAGTTTTAAATCGAACCCGTTTAATTGTTTTTCTACTTAGCACCACGTAAGTTCGATTTTTCTTTATTGCAGGTGTTGGATCATTTATTAATTTTTCCTCCACCTTTTCGATTTGCCGTGGTTCCACAATTTCTTCATTCTGTGCCACTTCGTCTGTCTTTTCCACGTCTTGTGGTTTTTCGGTTTCTTTATTGAATTCTTCATGGTCTTTCTTTATGTCTTTCATGAATTCTTCATGGTGTTTTTCCGCTTCTTCGTTACTTCTTTTTAGAGATTCTCTTATTTCTTCTGCACTTGTTTTCAACAATTCTTTTGTTTTCTTTTGTGCTTTTTCTATGGTTTTTCTGATTTCTTCGTGTATCTTATCCCCTCTTTTATACGATTCGTCCATGCTGCTCAAGAAATTTTCTAACCATAACGGTTCCTTGTTTTCTACTGGTACCACCACCTTTTCCATTTGTTTGATGTCTTGTGGTTTTGTGATTTCTTCCGGTACCACTTTTTCGGACTCAACTTTACCAGCAGCTATCATCTTGTTAAATGGTTGGAATTTTATGGATTCCATCATTTTTGCCATCATATTTGCAACTTCTTCAGCATGTCTTTTCGCTTCTTCGTCGGCCTTTAATTTCGCTTCTTCGGCGGCCTTTCTTTTCACTTCTTCGGCGGCCTTTCTTTGCACTTCTTCGGCGGTCTTTCTTTGCACTTCTTCGGCAGCCTTTCTTTTCACTTCTTCGGCGGCCTTGATTTTCGCTTCTTCGGCGGCCTTTAATTTCGCTTCTTCGTCGACTCTCTTTTGTTCTTCTTCGGCGGCCTTTAAATTTTTTTCTTCGTCGACTTTCTTTTGTTTTTCTTCTTCGGCGGCTTTTAATTTTGCATCTTCGTCGATTCTCTTTTGTTCTTCTTCGGCGGCTTTATCCATCATTAGTTTTTCATTTCTAAATTTTGTTCTAGTTTCTATTATCCATTCAACATCTGGATATACGCCTTTCTTTGCTTCGTTTTTTATCGCCTCATCTACGAGCTCTCTTAACCTCTGTCTTTCGTTATTGGCCATCTGTTTAGCTTTGACTGCTTTTTCTTTTGCTAATTTTCTTTCTTCATTACTGGCCATCTGTCTAGCTTTGGCTGCTTTTGCCTTTTCTATTTTTCTTTGGTCCATTTCTTTCTGGATTTCCTTTTTTGTTTTCTTTGGTTCTCTTAATAGCATATCCATTAATTGATCGAACAATGCCGATTGTATCTCTATTTCTTTGTCATTCATTTTTTTAACCTCTTCAGCACCTAGTACCTTTGCCTGTTTTTCTATTAGGTCTATGAGTTCATCTGTGTCATACATTTTTGTATTTTATTTTTACAAACAATATTTATTTAATAAATTATCCCCTATTTTATTCAATCCCCTAGTTTATTTGCATCGTTGACCCATTTTATTTTTAAATTATTCAAGTTTTTGACGTTTTGCACCAATTTTTTTATGTGTTAATCAATTTACCTCGCTATTTAATTTAATTGCCGTCACAAATTTTATTTTATTAATCAACCTACCTATCTGTCAAAATTTATTTTTATTATTTTAATTCAATTTATCAAATCACCCTATTTCAACACCTTGGTCGCCATTTTATATTTCCCATCTGCTTTTTAATTATTTTATCAAAAATTATTTAATTTTTTAGGTAATTAGAAAAATCCTCTCCTAACCGCTCCGACGTTGCGGCGCCAATAAATATACTATGAGGAGGGTGGATCGTCCCTCGTCAATAGCAATTCTTATAATTGTTAATGACAAACGGAATTTCCGTTGCAAAGAAATTGTACTATTCAATAAATTAAATAATGCCTCGGCTGAACTTTCTTTTATTTGCATGTAGACTCTTACCTTCAGTGTAGATACTGGAGAAATTTCCTCTTTATTTATCTGTGGAATTCTTAAGTCGGAAAACACAAGAGTTTTCAAATAATGATCCAAAATTATTAAAAAACATAATATATTTCAACTCAAATCAATTATTAAATAAGTAAATAAATATTGAACAATGTTTCTAATTATACCCCAATTAATTACTATAAAAATAAAACTTGTCTTTTGTTGCACCTATTTTAAATATACCGCGCGTTTGTTCCGTAAACATTTAGTTTTTATATAATGGTCCACTTACCACTGTTGGTATGTACTGGTATGTACTCTTTTACTTTTGTCAGCTTAAGCGACGAACGTTCTCTATCCAGCTTGTGACTTCGTGTTTTGTACTAATTAGTTGGTCCAGATCCAAATTTTATCAATCACTTGTGTCGTAGCACTCTTTATCAGTTACTCTTCGGTAAGTAAAATTTATTTTTACCTTTTTTATATTTGTCACGTGCACTAACATGTAACTAACCTCTAATCTCTGTTTAGGTCCCTCAAATTTGGTTACCACTTGGAGGAATTCTCTTTTAACCACTTTTTATTAAATTAAAATCGGGAGCAAAATTCACATAACTACCCGCTTTTCCACCTTTTAAGGGACTCCTGTTTTTTTTTTGTTTTTTTTTATCTCCTTGGTTACGAAATTTCAATCTACTTGATGAAAATTTGAAGTTGTAAGTACAAATTTGTATCAACGGTCTCTTTTTAATGTTTGATTTTTGTCTCTTCAGGTTTAACACATTTTGTGACCCGATCGTCATACCTTCGGAACAACGTTCGTCGACATGTAAACAAATTTTTTAAGTTCGTGCAACTTTTAACGACTTATTTTCTAACACTTTAAAATTAACAAAATTAACAATTTTTTAACTTTCTTATATTTAGGTTTGGTTTGACAATTTTAATATTTGGATCTTATTTGTTTTAAAATTGCATTTTTAAATTTTATAAAACTTTTGTATTCTTTGTAAATCAATTTCATTAAATGTATTTTACCACCGTTTTGAATTAAATTTTGTTTATCGACCCTTTTGGATTCGAAATCTCATGCAAATTTTGTGCTTCTTATACTTTAACGTTATCAAGAATTGCTATTAGCGTATCGGTCGCCTTAGAACATGACAATATGTTGAAAGCAGTTGTGGATTTCTTTTTTTTTTTTGAAGAAGAGGAAGATGATGACGATAACATCTTGACAGTTGTTTCGCATAGAAATAAAATACCAAGAATCCAAAACTACATGGAAGGTGTTATTTCTAAATATAATGATAAACAGTTTAAAGAACACTTTAGGTTAGTTTGTATTTTTGCGTAATGTAATGTACTTTAAAGTTATAAGTATGAAAATTTAATATGCTTTTCAGAATGCTTCCTGAAACATTTGAATACCTGCACTCATTAATTGAAGAAAAGTTAGTCAGAAAGAACGCTGGTCACGAGACTATTTCGACTAGGAAACAGTTAATGATTTGCATATGGAAGATGGCTACACCAGATTCTTACAGGTAAATTCCAATATTTCATTTTAATGTTTACTTAACACTGAAAGAATTGTGTCGATCGTCGACTTAAAACCCGACGTTTAACAAGCTTTTAAAAATAAGTAATTGAAAAATGTTAGGTCTATTTGTGAAAAATTTGACGTGGGCAAAGCAACAGCTTTAATATGTGTTCGAAAGGTTGTGAAGGCCTTAATTGAGTTGGCTCCAACAATCATTGCATTGCCCGATGAAGAACGAGCCATACAGGTATGGGAAGGTTTTTCTACTGCAAAGAATTTTCAGAAAGTGATTGGTTGTATTGATGGTACACATATAAGAATACCTTCACCACATACTGATCATGCATCATATATAAATCGGAAAGGATACCACTCGATTCAATTGCAGGTTTGTAATATATATTGCAGTAGTTATAAACAACTAAAATTTAATTTTTTTGTTAATAGGCTGTTTGTGATCACCAGGGCAAGTTCATACATTGCTATGTTGGTCATCCGGGCTCTGTGCATGATCAACGTGTGTTTAAATTATCACAGTTACATAACTATGTCAACGATGATTCGAAATTTCCCGAAAATTGTCATATGCTCGGGGATGCTGCATACACTTTACACGAGCACTTGTTAACCCCCTATAAGAATAATGGGCACTTGACCGAAAGGCAAAAAAATTTCAATTTTTGCCATTGTTCAACCAGAATGGCCATTGAGAGAGCTTTTGGTTTGCTAAAAGTACGCTTTAGAAGTTTGCTTACTGTTCTTGACATGGCGGATATAAAAGAGATACCTTGTAATAATTAGCTTTTAAAATTCAATTCATCTACTAAATTACATTTTTCATGATCAAGTTGAAATATTCACCTATGTAGCACGCCACTGGGCATACTTTATAATGGCATTTTGAAAAAAAACAAAAAATCTCCATTACTGAAAAAACGAGATTTGATGGACTTAGTGAATTTTGACAGACAAAAAAACAAGTTTAATAACGTAGTGAAATTTTTTTATTTTACCAAAAACAGCTACACTTTCTAATTTTAATAAGTGAAAATCCTATTTAGATTAATCTTCCTCACTATTACTGTCTATACTAGGCTCAGGATTGTTATTGGGAACTGATTTGGAGGTCGGCAGGGATTCATACCAGTTGTGAAGCTCCACAGGAATAACTTCGGTTGCACACAACTTCTTTAAATCGTTATACTTTTTTCAGAAATTGGTAACAATGCTGTGTAAGCTTTCTCCAGCTTAGTTGGTTTAGAAGGGCGACCTCTTCCTAAAATGTTTATGGTCAGGTAATTTCCGGAATGTTCGTATTTATATTTTATGATGTTAGGATTACATTTTTCAATTCTGAAACATTTGATTTTTAACCAGTTTACTTTATCACCAACGGTATTTAGTGTTTTATTTTTTAAGAAGACCTGAGAGATCTTTTTAAAGTCAAGAAAATCAGAATATTTTAATTCCTTTACAAAATACTGTTCGTTCTTCTTGCCCCTCTTTGATCTGGCCATTTTAAAAATATTGATCCAGTCGTTCATTGTGTATACTGATAAATATCTTTTTTGCTTCTCAATAGCACTGTGCATGCTGACGCATTCCATCATGGAGTGCCCTGATTCAAGAAATTTCTGTTCAATTATTTCAACATTACTGGTTCCATAATGAACAAAATAGTAGAACATAGCAAGTACATTTTGGTTACGGTTCTGACCACCACAGGTATCAGAAAAGAGTGATAATTTCACGTGCTGAGGACTATTACTCAAGTACAGATATAAGCATGTACCAATTTCGAGACTACCCCGCGTGCTCCATTAATTTCTGTCCAAGCGAAACAGTACGCATTATTAGGTAAAGCCCCTTCGTAAATGGTTAAATTATATCCGCATAGTTTCCTGCTGTAATACATCGGTGATACGTCACTGCATGGGATTTGTAAAACACTTTGCAAATCGAATGTAACAGTGACAAAACTAGGATCATTAGAAGCAGGTTCCTTATCGCACATTTTAGAATTGTTTGCGTCTGCTTCACGTTCTTTGTGAGAATTATAGGATAACTGCAATGATAATCTTTGTTCTTCTGTTGCCGATTTATACCTCATACATAGTAAACACTGATCTTTCCTAGGTTTAAAGAAGCAGTAATTATATTCCTGACAAAATATTCTTTTGTATGTTATCAAGCTGTGCGAAGTTTCACCATTTTCAGTATAAATTTCTTTGTATAGAATACATTTTGGCTATTGATAGTGTAGCATCCAGATATTTTCTCTGTGTAGATTTTCTACAATAATGTGACTCCGTTACAGGGAAACTTTCGATGTGATTTCTAATAATCTGTCTTTGCTCTTCAGAGAGTTTGTTGGCTGGTATGTGTTTTCCTCGTTTGTCATCCCCTTGATATAACCCAGATGTTTCGTTTTTATTTGTAAATGCCTTATTTAAAGGTCCATTGCTAATAGCAAGTGTTTTTAAAAAAAACTTCATACAAACTCTAATAGAGATACCATTGTTAAGGAAATAGAAGTGTTTGGAATTTGTTCTTTCTTTGGCATTGGCTTTGCGAAATCGTTGTTTCTGCGGTACAACTGACTTGACATTTTGAAGAATAAAATCTTTTTTTGCGACAGAAAGTTTCTAGCTGCCAATAACTTGAGCATAATTCGTTTCTGACCTCTTCGCTAAAATTTTGCGAGCATTTAAATTTACAATTGCCACAATTTACATCTTGAGGTGCCTTGGCTGGTTTCATCCCTTTTCTTGTAGTGTATTCTTGTCCTAAATTTCTACACTTCTTTGCCACATTACGAGACCAACTTAAATCATTTGATTTATTCCAGCGACTTCGCTTTTTACGATATGGAACTTCTGTTTCGGAAATTTTCTTTGAAATTATGTCGCTGTCGTCGGAATTATCGGCAAATTCTATGTTGGGATGAAAATCTTTATCTGCGTCACTATCATCAATATCTTCAAAATCATCATCCTCTGAATCCTAAAATAAATAAAATTAAAAGAAAATAAAAGCTGACTGCACATAAATAATTCTTACCTCTTTTGAAACTATTGACGTACATGGCCTACTACATACTCCTACTGATTCAAGTACATTATTATTTTCAGTATTCTCAGAAGCTTGCTCAATTGTATTATTATTATAAGAATAAATACGTGCAAGTTCTAAAATACGACTCGTTCTACTATTTAATTTGGGCATTATTATAACTAATAACTACTAACACAACTGCTAACACAAACACTTCGACACAAATATTACATAACTATTTGTTTCTACTGCTAACATACACACTTTGACAGTCGACACAAATATTAAATAACGTAACCTCAAAATACCGGACGAATAACACTCACTAAGTCCATAATGCGTAAAAGCAAAAGTAATTAAGTCCAGTTAGTTACTTCTGCTTGCATAAAACGTGCATCTTTCTCACTTGATGAGATTTGCCAACTTCTGTACAACAGTTAATATCAGATATTGGACTTAGTGAATTTTACCAGTATAAGAATCACGAAATTGGATGAAAACTACATATTTAACTCAATAATGCTAAAAATGGACTTAACTTCTGCTTGAACGCCCACGATATTGTCACCTGAAATTTATGAAGATAATGAACATCCTTTGGTTAGGCAACAGTTGACAAAAATAAAAAGAGATGCCATATATGAGGAATTACCGATAATTAATATGGAAATATAATAAACATAATAAAATATATTTTTACTTTCTTTTAAACTTTATTTATTTTCGGGAGGTTTTTTGTTACATGCTCGACAAACACTTGCATCAATCTTAATGCTTCTTTTTTTAGTTCGACGTTTTCAGCATGCCGTCGTTCTCTTGCCTGTTCTCTTGCCTCTTCTTTTAAGTCTGCGGTTACAGTACGTGGAACTTTTTCTATCAAATATAATAATTTAAGAAATGTATTCACATTTACCAGTACATAATAAGTAACTTACTTGGCGAAGGGTCGATGTTTTCCTCTTGTTTTCGTTTTCCTACGACCTGTGTGGTTTGACCCGTTGAAGATATTGTGTACACTGGTTCCATATATGCCCTTCTACCAAGAATATCTTCCATGATCTGTGCATTTAAATAAATTAAAAAATATTCAAACTATTCAAGAAACCTTACAGTAAAATACGTCCAGTCTTTTTTGGAATTTCCTGATTTATTATTGTGGTCTTTCGTATTTTTATAGGTTTTTTTCAAACCATTCCACTTTGTCATACACTGTGTATCGGTTGCGACGTGCCCATTTAAAATTATGACATCGCTGATTTCCTTCCAGGCCTTCTTTTTCGATAATTTCCCTGTCGAGATTCTATTTTCCCTTACTCGATACTCCTCGATCAGCAAAAGAATTGCCTCATGAGACCATTTAAATACTGAACACAGGTAACATATTATATAAGTTAGAAGAATATAATTGAAATTTAATGAAACTTACTCTCTGTCGAGTCTTCTTCTCCACTTGCACAATTGTCTTCGTTTACCGAAAGATTTGCACAACTAGTACTAGCATAACATTCATCAACAGCCGATTTATCTGCAAATAGTTATTTAGTACAGTACAGTAATTAATAAATAATACATACTAATGCTTTCTTCGCAAGCCTCATTAAATTTTTCAGTTACAAAATGTAGATCTGCAAAAAATTATTGGTACTTAATATAAATATAATATAATTCACTAATAATTAATAAAAATATTGCATTTTACTTTAAAAAAACTTTTAAAGTTCTGTTACATTAAAATAAAACTGACCATTTTGCATTCTCAACGCTTCTTCTTGTGTTGTTATCACGTGTACAACACGATTATTTATCGCATCTAATATTTCTGTTATTACCTGCTTATCCATATTGGAATTGAAGTTACCTGATGCTTGTTTCATATGAACTGCCGTATTTTTCCATAAAGGAAGAGATAAAGAGAAAAAGGAGTATAAAAAATAAAGTTACCAACCACAATTCAAACAAAAATTTAAATTCAAATTCAAAAATTAATTTTAAATTTTACCACCGCAGCGCCGCGCTATTGCTGCCCGACCTATTTCAAGAAAGCGTTGAAAGCTTCTGAAATGGGCGGAGCTATAGCGTTTCATGGCGAGTAAAATTCCCAAACCGAACGGGAAAAAAGTGCTTGTTGGCGCCACGAAGCGAAAATAGCTCCAAATCGAACGCGGTCTAAATATGGTCATCGGGTTGGCTGTAGTCGCAGAACGGCCCTCGGAGTGATACCTTTGCTCTGGTCTGGGGTCCCCTTTCGACTCGACCACCCATCCTAACATCAATGGTGGTTGGAGTTGTATTGGGGGGGGGGGGGGGCTATAGCCATCAGCTCTCTGAGCCTGGCACGTAAAATGTTTAATGAAAGTCTACGATTCCCAAACTAATTTTTTCAATGTTCCTTTATTTATTATTATTATTATTCATCGTTACTAATTATTGTTATTTAATTATTTTCTTTTATGTTGTGTTTTTACTTCTTTTTATCCATGTTTTATTTTATATTAACGTTTAATCATTCTATTTCATTCAATTTTGTTAAGTTATATTGTATCATAAAGCAATAAACTCGCCGAGTGGGTGGTTAACCCACGAGGCAAACAGGAAAAAAGTATTGGTTAAAAGAAACACCTGTCAAAATAATTTCTTTGTATTGTTGACGTAAACAAGTTTTGTTTACATACTAACTTGTTAGGTCGCTCTTAATTATGTGGACGTAGCTTCACGAAAAACATCTAAAAGTAAGAAAAACCTTTGTTTCAGAAAACGAAAATTTGCAACGATAGCGTTTCTTCCGATTGTGAACCTCGGCCCGGTCCATCTTCAAATCAAGATTGAAAATATTAACAACCCACTTTTACCAGTGTACTTCGGTAACGCATATTATATAAACTTAGAAAACGTACATTACTTTTATTATATTAATAGAGTAAAGTCGGGGATTATGGAATACCATTCTTATTTTTGGAATTATTTCGAAAATATTTTAATAAAATATAAATAAAAATATGGTAATGGCAGGGCCAAAAGGTTTATTACATCGGATTATGGTAACAAAGTTAAAAAAATACAAAAATATTTTGTGTTGATGAAAAAATGGTCGGGTAATATGAAATATGTCTATGAGGTAATATGGAATACTATTATATTTTCAATATGAAATATTCTAACCACAAAAATCGCAAATATAGTAATCGAGTTCGGAATTGGCGCACAGTTCGTGTGCCCAAACTCGCATCTTAAGCACTGTATCTATATTTCGCCCTAAGTCGCCTGTAAAACGTCCTGAACAGAAAATACATTCTGTATCATCTTTTGGGTTACTGTTGACTTTCGGGAATTCTTCATGAACAGTCGGTCATCCAAGGCTGGGATATTTTCATCTAAATCAGTAGAAGATATTTATGTCGTCTTCTACCAGTTTCTTTCTCGATTTTTTCCTAACACAACTTGAACCGGGAAACCTTCTTTTTTAATGGATGATAGTTTCTTCGAAATATTCAAACTCTTCCATATACGCAGAATAGTTACTGATTTTGAAGTAGCGATAAGAAACGCGTGTGCAATTCAATGGCCAGAAGCATCGATAGAAGGTTGCAGGTTCCATCTTGGTCAAGCGTGGTACCGTGCTCTCCAAAGAAACGGCTTGGCTTCAGACTACCAAGATGTCGATTCTGAAGTTGGTAGGTGGTTGCGCTATTGCTTTGGATTAAAGTTTTTGAAAGCGGACGACGTTTAGGAAACTTACTATGATTTAATAAAAATCAAACCGGTTAATGGGAATCTCGACAAGTTCTGTGAATATTTATTCACTTACTATGTGGGTGTAGTCAGTATTGTTTAATTTTATTTATAAATTATTATAAAAAATTAACTGCAGGTCCTAATATTTCTGTGGTACATTGGACACGAAGCAGCAGGCTTTGTTGATGTGTGTGATCGTTTTAACATTGCACTTGCATCTCTCGAAAGAATTATAAGACGACTAACTGTTTTTATAAGCAATCTTTCCAAGCACGTAATAACCTGGCCAAACGAGCAAGAAAGTCAACAAGAGTTTCAGCAAAATGGTTTTTTGAATATTATAGGAGCAATTGATGGATGCCATGTAAAAATAGACAAACCTGAAAATGACCCCGATTCATATATAAACCGGAAGGGGTATTATTCTATTCAAGTAAGTTATTATACAAGTTTTAACAATTATCATATATCACGGTTTTTTTCAGATGCAAGTAGTTTGCGATAAAAAAAGGCCAAACCAGAGACATTTTTATTGGATATCCAGGTTCGGTACATGATAGTCGCATATTTCGCAATTCACCTCTTTCTCAGACCCTTGCTGAAAAATGTGGTCAATATTTTATACTTGGGGATAGTGGATACCCACTCAAGGCCAATTTGCTAACTCCTTTTAAGGATCGTGGTCAGCTCAATGCAAGACAAATTAATTATAATTTACAATTGGCTAAAAACCGATATGTAATTGAACATTGCTTTGGGATGCTAAAGCAAAAGTTTAGGCAACTATTTCATGTCAAAGTAAGAAAAATTGTATATATAGTTCATTTACTTAGAGCACCCTGTGTGTTACATAATTTACCACTTAAGGATGAATGTGAAATAGAAAATGATATTATTCAAGCTGGTAACAACGGCCGCAATGGACGTTAATTATGATGAAAATGTTGAAGATGACGAAGTGAATGCAGACCAAAATTCCGTAGAAATAAGAAATTACGTTGTAGTACATAATTTACCTTAACTTATTTTTTTCAATAAGTCGATACGGAGAACATGGAATCTTGGCAGCAACTCCAGATGGTATGTTTTAAATTTTATATATAATAAGCAATCACTGTAATTTTTGCTATATTTGTAGGACTCGTAAATGATGACAAAATTGTTGAAATCAAGTGCTTGCATAGTGTATACAAAAAAGGAATATCTTTACGCGATGCTGTGAAAAGCAACAAAAATCTATGTCTCGAAGAAGTTGACGGTGAACTCAAATTAAAAAGAACGCATGCCTATTATTATCAGGTATGTGTATCTTCCTCTTGTGTCTCTTGATACAATTCTTTAAGAGCGCGCTGCGGAAAGAGAGAAGCAGTAGATATGATGTTGAAAGAAGCCTCTAATCTTTTGTAGATTTAAAAAATTTAAAAAAATTATTTGCGCTATATCTAAGGGAACCCTTGAACCCTTTGTGCATTAAGATGATTTTATATAGTTTAAAACTCCACTAAGGGCACTTTTTGATTTACAAGTTTTGTACAAGTTTTCTATAATTGATGATGAAATCGCTTCAAAATCAGGTTTTGTCCTTATAATGATCTGCAGAAGGCAATAACGAAGTTTCATTAAGATCCATTGTCATAAAAATTCGAAATTGTCCTTTTGCGTAAATTAAATTAACCTATTTACTTTTAATTTTAAGTGCTCAAAATTGGTTATTGCCTTCAATAGTCTTTTCTTATTAATATAAAAAAAGAATTACATTGATACGACGTTTAGTTTTTTAAATTTGTACAAAAGATTAGAGGTTTCTTTCAACATCATTCCCTCTCTGTCTTTCCGCAGCGCCCTCTTAAAGTAATATATTTACACGCTGCGGCTTTTGGTACAGGACAACCAGATTTAATCGTAGAATTTTACTATAATTTACTTAATTTTGTATAAATTAATTTTTAATGTAATGACACATTGATATAAATTTATTTCAATAATTTGTTATTGAATTTGTTATACAGATACAAGGGCAATTACAGTGTACGGTCCCCTAACCCTGCTGACTCCAAATAAATTGAAAATTTCCTATTGCAAAGAGGAAAATTTATATAGTGAAGTGTGTTTTCAAATGCACAAAATTAAATATTTAATTATGAGATACAATCAAATTTAAAACAATGAAAAATAAAATAAAATGTAGATCATAAGTGTGTGAAAATCGTTTTCAAAAAAAACCAAGGAGACGAAAAAAAAATAAGAGAGCTCTTGGAAGCTTATATTTGAGTACGGATGCCAAAATATTCGGCTCCATAAAAAGTTTGTAATTGATTGTAAATCAAACGTAGAAAGGTGCGTAGAATTAAAACTAGAGAAGTATAAGCCAGTGGGCAATTGAATTTAAGTGAAATTAATTTGTGAATAATTACTGGAGATATTATAATTTGGATTGATGTTAATCATTGGATAAAGTAATCCGGTAATAAGAATTAGATATTATAATTTGGATTGATGTTAATCATTTGATAAAGTAATCCGGTAATAAGAATTGGAGAATTGATGCACAAAATAGGAGTTGGAAGAGAAAGCAGAGAATTTGGATCGCATTTGTACAGCAGGTCGACCATTTGAGTGTAAAATTCATAACGCAAAGGAGAGAGAAAGTGTGTGGTAAGAGAAACTTAAACTATTTAAAAAAAAGGACGAGGCGAGTGCAAAATTGTCGAATAACATTAAAACGGTTTTTGTAAAACGTAATTGATTTGGGAACGCGTAATTATAAAGATTTGTTTTATTTAATTGTTCATCAAAACGTAGTTGTTAAGATTTGTTTATTTAATTGTTTATAAAAAAGTTCTTATTTATTTAATTAAAAGTTACATTGTTTGAAAGAGGATTTTATTTCATGTTAAAGTCAGAGGGAGAAATTAACTAACAAAAAAAAGGTATTTGCTGGTTGTCCTGGGACATTCACCCGAATAAAACACGACAATAGTTTACTGATATAATTTAAACTTGAGAAGGTATTATCAAAATTTTCAGTTAATCGATTTTGAAGTTTGCAAATTTACATGTAAAATTAACGAGATTCCCGCGCGTCGCTCATTCTGTTGACGGTACGTGCAATATGAATGACCCTAACACTTAAGAGTATTTCGCACCGGCAGATGCAGCTCGTCTCTCGTACATGTAACATCGATTATTTTTTGTTTTTACGCGAATTTTTGGGGGTGAAACGTAATAGTTTACTGCCCCATACCGCAACTATACTTTTTAATGCTATTTCAAGGGTCTCTAAAGCTCCCGGTTTTTTTTATGGGAGGCGCCTTCTCGTATGTTTAGCATAGTAACCAGAGTCAAAACCGCCGTGGAGGGGTACAGAGCGGCGCCCCGAAAGGGTAGGTTTTGACGATGGATAAACCTCCCTATCGAATGCACACCCCAAAAATCGAAGAAAAATTCGCTAAATTTACGTACTTTCAAATTGATTTTTCTCGAAATTTTATGTATATCATCTCGAGTGAAATTTTTACAGTATACTCTATAAACCTTCCTCTTTGCTATAGGAAAATTTTAAATTTTTTTGGGGTGACCAGGGTTAGGGGACCGTCCCCTAATTACATATTGCTAAAAAACAATCCTGTTATTTCATAGTATATGCAGGAGAAGATAGAGATCTGCATATCAAAGAAATTCAAGTAGATCGTGATTTTTGGTATAATAATATGTTGAATAAGTTAGCGAAATTCTATATGGACTGTGTTGCACCTGAAATAATTTTAAACAGGCATAAATATGGTCTGAAATGTCGAGATCCACCACTTACTACCACTTAAAATTAAAATTTTTTTTAACTTCTATTTAAAATTTAATAATAAACCTTTATTATTATCAATAATAATTAATCATAGTTATTGACAGTTTGTTGTTACTTTTAAGAAATAAATTATTTATCCTATATTTTGATAACATGGAAGAGACAAGTTCAGCATTTAATGTGCAGGCAGAAATCGTGCCGACATCATCCCAGTCCGAAAGAAAATCAGAAAGAAAACGACGTTCGGACGCTGGCCAATCCCGCGGACCTAATTTAAAAAAACGCACCTGCAGGTCGTGCGGAGCTCCTGCAGGTGTACAACAAATACCTCTTCCAGACACGGAGGTACGAGCAACGTGTCAACCGCAACCCTCTCCATCAAACCCTGACGGAAATATATACATATTCAATAATGTGTGTATTAATAAATAACATGTGATGCTTATTAATTTTACCAATTTTGTATATAAGGTGATAAACCTGAGGAAATAAAAATTTACGCATAATAATAAAAATTCTCGTAAAAATATCCCCTAGTGTCCCTAAAACTGGACTAAACGATGATCTACAATATTACAATAAAGATAGTAAAAAATTAACTTTGAAAAAGCAACCTTATTATGACAATATTCAAAATTTAAATGTGACAACTTCAATAACAATCTTACTTTTATTAAAGACATTGTCCGCCAACGAAAGAGTAAACCTTTAGAAGGAGGCGGTGATTAGGGTGAAGCGAGCCTTGTTTAATAGGAAACACACAGTCCAAAGTCAGAGTTACTGCATTTCTTGCAACTGCAGTGGATGGGTATTTTGCTTTTAGATAATTGGATAGTAGACAAGTTAGTGGAGAAGGAAGTAGTGAAATGTATATATCGTACTGTTGCGATACGCTCTATCCACGTTGAGGATATGTTGTTACCAACAAGGAGCGAACAACGATTGGAAACGGTGAGTTCAAGCACATTGTTGACATGTGTTTGTTTTTTTTGTCGTTGAGTAATTTTAAGTTTGTTCGTGTTGTATATTTTATGTAAACTTTACATACAACATGCGAAAATCAAAGGTGCAGATAACCGGCGGACATATGTAAACAAACCGGAAATAATATGAAGCTCCGGTTTGAAAACAAAACGTAAATGGTAACGAAAGTTACGAAAGATAAATAAGAGAGTAGCATCGAGATTCCTGAACGGAGTAGTCGCATAAAAGTACTGCAAGAAGCAGTCGTGTGAATAATTACTGTTCAATTTAAATATAATTGAAATAAATTATATTAGTTATAAAGTGGTGCTACAAGGGAGAATAATTTTCCCACGCAATTTAAATTCCCTGAAATAGTGGAAGTCGGGCGGTTTCGGCAATAAAGAATATTGTTGGTCGAAAATCCTACGGTACGGGTACGTACGTGAGACCCTGATAAAATATATCAGGTCTAGTGGAAGAAAGTGTTGGAATAGTGGAACGATAATATCAGAACGAGTGTGGATTGTGGAGTCCAGATTGGGAGAAGAATAGAGATTGGAAGAAAACAACAACGAAGAACCAAGATTGTGCGCACGGTGCGATATAGCAGGTTAGCTAAGATCAATTATTTCAGTGCGTAGAATTGTAGTATGATAAAGATTGTTTTGAGTTGCATGATTGAATGTTAAAGTTTGTTAGATTATTAAAAAACTTGTTAACTGAATCTAATCGTGTTTTGTCTTTGTTGGCATCGAGAATTCGTCAATTCCTAAGCTCGTATACTAAAGTGTCGTTGTCAGAGTCAGATCCCGACGCATTTATCCTGAGAAGTAGAGTCGAATTAAGGTAGGTGACCGAAAGCTATTGTGTGTGTTCTCGTGCATTTCTCAAGTGCACCAGGTACTACAATACATTTCTTTTTCCTGTTAGGTACGTGTCAACTCACCCGAGTGATAAACCTGAGGAAATAAAACTTTACACATAATAATACAAATTCTCGTAAAAATATACCCTAGTGTTGTCTTAAATTTTGCGACAGATTATTAACTAAAACTGGACTAAACGATGATCTACAATATTACAATAAAGATAGTAAAAAATTAACTTTGAAAAAGCAACCTTATTATGACAATATTCAAAATTTAAATGTGACAACTTCAATAACAATCTTACTTTTATTAAAGACATTGTCGGCCAACAAAAGAGTAAACCTTTAGAAGGAGACAGTGATTAGGGTGAAGAAAGCCTTGTTTAATAGGAAACACACAGTCCAAAGTCAGAGTTACTGCATTTCTTGCAACTGCAGTGGCTGGGTATTTTGCTTTTAGGTACTTGGATAGTAGACAAGTTAGTGGAGAAAGAAGTAGTGAAATGTATATACATTTCTTTTTCCTATTAGGTACGTGTCAACTCACCCGAGTGATAAACCTGAGGAAATAAAAATTTACACATAATAATAATAATACAAATTCTCGTAAAAATATCCCCTAGTGTTGTCTTAAATTTTGCGACAGATTATTAACTAAAACTGGACTAAACGATGATCTACAATATTACAATAAAGATAGTAAAAAATTAACTTTGAAAAAGCAACCTTATTATGACAACATTCAAAATTTAAATGTGACAACTTCAATAACAATCTTACTTTTATTAAAGACATTGTCGGCCAACAAAAGAGTAAACCTTTAGAAGGAGACAGTGATTAGGGTGAAGCGAGCCTTGTTTAATAGGAAACACACAGTCCAAAGTCAGAGTTACTGCATTTCTTGCAACTGCAGTGGCTGGGTATTTTGCTTTTAGATACTTGGATAGTAGACAAGTTAGTGGAGAAGGAAGTAGTGAAATGTAGGTATTGTTGTGTCCACTACAAGCTCCCTCATAAATGTGTACGGGATACACAATCAAAATAAGAGGGAGGATATGTCCATTTTATTTATAATATTTTGTTCAGTATGAATGTGAATAAAAATTAAAAATGTTGCTAGATTTAAGTTTGGTTTGTAATGATAATAAAAAATAAAACATAAGCAGTCAGATGCGAGTGGTAACCAGGCCAATATAATAAAGAGCGGTAGGACAGTTGCAAAATAGATGACCCGCAGACCGGTCGTGTTTAAGACTTGCTGATTAGACGACATGCAGACCAGTTGTGTTTGAAAGCAGTTGATAAATAAAGTGAGTTGCAGACCAATTGGGTTTGAAACAAATAGATTGAAGGAGAATTAAGTGTCTTGCAGTTCAAAAATAAAGAGAGCATCATACCAATTGTGTTTGAATTCGATAGATAGAAGGAGAATTAATTGTGGAGCAGTTCCAAAGATAAAGAGAGTCTCAAATCAGTAGGGTTTGACGCAAATAGATAGCAGGAGAAGTAAGGGTGTTGCAGAATTGGACCGATTTGAATTAAAAGAATTGGTTAATTTGGTTCAGAATTGGATAACGGAACACGAGAAGTTAGTACGTGGAGAAGGATAGGTGAAGGAAGAAGTGGTCTAGAGTTCGTCAGTGCGCGAAATTAAGTGCGATAAACGGAAACAAACAGATAAGGTAAAGCTTTACAATATTCTATCAGAAAATCAGTAGGGATTTTAAGTTGTTAGATTATATGTTGATTGTAGTTAGTAATATAATTGTATTGTTGGTTGTTGTTATATGTGAATGTTGATAATAAATTGTGTTAGATATGTCCTGTCTCTTATTTTGATTGTGTGTCACGTCTGAAGAATCTTCACTAATAAGCGACCCAGAGCACTGAGAGGACACAAAATTATATACTGTAATGTCCTTGGGGTGTATGGGACTATACACTTTAAAGAAATGAATCCTTACTGCTCAAATAAATTTTATAGCTATGAGATCTTTTCTTATGGGTTGGGTTCGCTTATTTATTTTAATGAATCCTTTTAAAGATTGTACGTTCTTTTGAATTGTTAATTTTATTTTATGACTTTCTAGTTTCTTGATTTTATAATTAAATAAATAACACATTAATTATTCAAAATGAAAATTATTTATTTTAATCAAGTTATTAATATTTTTATAATAATTGTTTGACATTATTCATGAAATGTTCAAGACCGTAGACATTGAATGTTGACGCAAGCGCTTAAACTAACTAGCATCTTAAAATTATTTATCTGACAAGTTTATACTAAACTAAACAAATGTTTTTGGTTAATTGAATTTTTATTGTCGTTTCGCGGTTGAAATATTCACTTTATTATTTATTGTTTTTACCTTAGTCGGAAGTTTTCTTAAGTGACTCTTGTCGATATACAAAAAAGGTGAGTGTTCCATTTATTTTATTGATCTTCAAAGCAAATCTCGCTTCACAATCACTCCAAATACATTTTCCCTGTCCAATTTGTATCAATTAACACGATATTTTTCAAACTTGAATCAATGTTTTTCAATTATGCATTTTGACGTGTCACAGTTTGAAATTCACAACTTTTCACTTTTTCAATCATTAACATTTTGCTAGATCGATCTTTTGAATCTCCTTTTGCAATTTTAATCACTTAATTTTCTTACATTTTTTCATTTTGTAATTGCAATTTAAATTTTTATACCGTCACTATTTTGTGGTAACTAAGGACTCTGTTTTTTTTCAAAACTAAAACTACCTCTTCGATCATAAAAATTCCAAATCCTTCTATTTGATTGGCTCCCAATATAAATGTACTTTCAACGACAGTCATATACAAGGTAAGTCACTGTGAAATGTTCTTATCGTTTTGTATTTAATTGTTTTTCGTTTTTTAGCAACACTTAAAATCGTCCGAAGCACTGAATTTTACCAACCGTTTGACGCACTAAATTATCTATGGAAATTATAAACTAATAACAATACTAAAATTAACTTATAATTAACAGAAAAAATTTATAACTATCTACAGGAAAATCGTCATTTTGGTATACCTAATTTTGTGTTGTTTATTTTTATTGATCACTTAAATTTTATATGATTTGACTTTATATTAATTATTAATTTATTATAAAATTAAGCATGAATTCTTTTAACGTATAATCTCTATTGTTAAATTTTTAATCTTTCAAAATTTTGTTCAGGACCGTAATTAAATTTATCTCATCAATTCTTCTTTGTGTATTTACCCAAATTAATTCTATACTTAAGGTGGCTCAAAACACCGCAATACATTTCTTTTTCCTGTTAGGTACGTGTCAACTCACCCGAGTGATAAACCTGAGGAAATAAAAATTTACACATAATACAAATTCTCGTAAAAATATCACCTAGTGTTGTCTTAAATTTTGCGACAGATTATTAACTAAACCTGGACTAAACGATGATCTACAATATTACAATAAAGATAGTATATGATTTGGTTGAATCAATCCTGTAATGGTCATTGGAGCACAGATCCACAGATAAAGAGGCGATAGTTGACGAGAATTTATGAAAATTAGTGGAGACTTCGAAGACGTGATTCTAAGCGAGAAGTTCACTCAAAGAGCGACATCTACGGGTGGTAAACGAAACTTTAATATTTATGGCCACGCGAGTGCGAATTTTCGAATAACATTAACACGGGTTTTGCGACAACACGTAATTACCTTTGGGGACGCGTAGAATTAAGAATTTGTTATTTTTATTTGATTGTTTATTGTTTTCGTAGTATAAGATTGTATGTTGAATTATTTTTGATGTTAATTAAAGTAAATTGGTATTTATCAACAAACATAGGCGTATCATTCAGGGATTTTTATATTCCTGCAAAACGTTTAATTTTCAGAAAGAGCAAAGAATCGACTACTGAGGTAAGATTATTCATGCCAAGTAAAAACATTAAAAGATGTAGCATTGGGAAATTAATAATTTCAAGTAAAGAAATCAATCTTCAATTAAACAATACAATTTATAAAATATGCGGTCACCGTAATAGAAGGGTAGCGGGACATTGAAATATATTACATACATATTTTTTTGTTAATTCGTACTAGTTATGTTTTAGGCTTCCTACTTATCTTCACTAGGTGGTACTGGGACCACAGTGCAAGTAAATCGGATTTTGAGATTTCTCATGACAAATGAATTGGCAACTCATTTCAATTTTGCTAGTCAAAGAAGTGACAAGTTAGCATTTTGTGAAACAAAATTACAATCTGCGATCATATGTAAGTGGATTTGAACACTAATGGATGAAACATTTTAGTGTTTCAATTTTTTGTTGTAGCTGGTATACAGTTAAAATCTCCCACAACAACTCAGGTGGACATACAAAATGCCATCAAAATTTGACTGAAACATGCGAAGCAGAGGATGGATAAAAAAGCAGCAAGTGCCCAACGCGATTGAGGTGTTTTTTAATTGGTAAATTTCGTTAGTACCTCTTATTTATTATATTTTGTAAACCTTGAAAATGTCAAAACGTAAGTTAAAAGAA
Source organism: Podabrus alpinus (assembly GCA_932274525.1). Taxonomy (NCBI): domain Eukaryota; kingdom Metazoa; phylum Arthropoda; class Insecta; order Coleoptera; family Cantharidae; genus Podabrus; species Podabrus alpinus. Next base: position 70,783,757 of record OW026452.1, read on the forward strand.
TATGTTGGCCCAAGACAAAAACATAGAAGAGCTGTAGAAGCTGCAAAACAAGAATTTGCTAGTAGTGTTCTGTATAATGATGACCTTGCAAATGTTTTCCCTAACAGTGATGTTGAAGAAATAAGTGATTTAAATTTGCCTTTAAGTTCAGTTGATGTTGACATTTCTTTTCCGTTTAGTGATAGTGATATTGGCAGTCACAGTTCATTTATTTTAGAATCTACATCATTAAATTCTGATAAATATAGCGACGAAAATAATATTTCTAAACAGTTAGCTGAATGGGCTGCTGTAAAACATAAAATTTCACATTCTGCATTGACTAATTTGCTTCATATACTTTCCCCGTACCACCCCGAACTCCCTTTAGACAGCCGCACCTTACTTGCAACTCCAAATTCTACTTCAATTACTGATTTAGAAACTGGACAGATCTGTTATTTCGGAATAAAAAGTACACTTTCGAAATTTGTTTTCAACAATTCCATCAATGAAATTCAAATAAGTTTTAACGTTGATGGTATTCCACTTTTCAAAAGTTCAAAATTACAGCTCTGGCCGATTTTAGGTTTAATTAAAAATAGTCCTTCTTTTAGACCTTTTACGGTTGCAATTTTTTGTGGAAAAAATAAACCAAAGCTTTTAAGTGCGTTTCTTAACCCGTTTATAGAAGAATTAAGTCATTTGTTACAAAATGGTTTCGTTGATGACTCAGGAAAATATTTTGAATTAAAAGTGCACAGTTTTGTTTGCGACGCCCCTGCAAGAGCGTTTTTAAAATGTACCAAGTCTCATACAGGATATTCTTCCTGTGATAAGTGTATAGTTTCATGGTGAATATTTTAAAAATAAAGTAATTTTTGATAGTTTGATATCACAAAAGCGCACAAATGATTCTTTTCGACAGCAGCTTGATGATGATCATCATGTTTCACATTCCCCTCTGGTTGAATTACCAATTGATTTGGTAAAGTGTTTCCCAACTGACTATATGCATAATGTTTGTTTGGGCCACTGCAAGTTAGATTACCGCATCAAAAAGTACAAATAGTATCCCAATGTTTGCTTGATTTAAGAAAAATGATACCAATAGAGTTTAACCGAAAACCTCGCTCGTTGGATGAGTTGCAATATTGGAAAGCCACAGAATTTAGAACTTTTTTAATTTACTTGGGTCCTTTGGTCTTAAAAGACATTGTAAGATGTAGCCGTGTATGAAAATTTTCTTGCCTTCCATTTTTCAATTTCCATATTACTATCAGAAAAACATAAAAAATTTGGTGTTGCATTTGCAAGAAATATTATAAATGTTTTTATTGGACATTTGAAGACACTGTATGGTTTGCAGTTTATGGTTTACAACGTTCACTTATTGTCACATATTTGTGATGATGTCGATCTGTTTGGTGTGCTAGATAATTTTTCGGCATTTCCTTTTGAAAATTATTTGGGTCAGATAAAATCTTTAGTAAAATCTCCAACCAATCCTTTGAAGCAGATTCACCGTCGGCTCGTTGAAAAAGATTTATTAGTTTCAAAGTCTATTTATCAAGATAATGATGTTAAATTGGAAATGCAGCACTTAAAAGGGCCACTTATTTCTTGTCAAAATATTAGATTTCATAAACAATTTACTAAACTTAATTTCGAAAACGTAAAATTATCAATATAAGCCATTGTAAAGCAAATTGTTATATCTCAATTTTAGGTTCAAATAAAGTTGTTGAAATACATAATATAACAAAAGCGTTTGATAATAAAACATACATTGGTGGTAAGGAATTTCTTTGTTATTCAGATTTATATTTATATCCATATCCTTCTAGACAATTAAATATTTTTGTGGTCAAAAATTTGTCCGAACTTAAAATATGGTGTGTTAGTGAGATAGCCGGTAAATGCGTTGCTTTGCCTTTTAAAGAAAGTTTTGTGGCTATACCAATTATTATTCACAGTTTAGATTAATATAATAATAATAATTGTTAAGTAATGTTGTGTCCATCAATGTTTGGCTGTTGCGGTATTAGATTGTTTATCGTGCAGTCAGAGAAAATATAGCATGCAAAAAGTCATCAAAAACAATTTATAAAAAATGTTATTATTTTATAGTTATAAAAAATGTTAGTAGGCAAAATGTTAGTATTGATAAAAAAAAAGGGAACCATAGCAATGCAACCAAGATAAACAACGGTGATAAAAGGGAGTCTGTTATCAAACGGCGAACCGACCGCACGCGTCGAGATAGAGTTCGAATTGAAAACCAAGGGCGTTAGTCGCGATCAAGTGAATGAGAAAAATTGCGTGTTTGCAATAAATAAAGTCGGTGAGATAAACAAACTGAAGACGACCAAGAGTATATTGGGCAGTATTGAGTTGAAGCAATACATGAGAGGGGATTTGGTAAAACGAATCAAGAGAGGCCGAGTGGAGATTAGTGGAAAAGGAGATAAAGATAAGCGCCGATTATTTGTAAACAGAAAGAAGGTGTAAGGCGAGGGGTGACAATAACCCTGCTTCAAGAGACGAAGCATAGAAACTCAAGATTGTGTTGTGCGACAGCAAATAAAGTGCGTGCGCCAACAAGAAGAAAGAAGAAAAGGTAACATTGAATTTTTGATATTATTGTTGATTGTTGTTGAGTTGTTATATTGTTTATGTTATTTGTCTATTATATGTTCTTAAAAATTATATTTGCGTATTTTCTTTGACTGTGTGATAAGACATATTCCACCGTAAAAGTCCAAAGAACCCGCAGCCTGAGATAAAGAGCAAGTCGTGTCAGTGCCGATATCTGTGGGAAGCCATCACAGATCTTGAAGTTCACGGTGGACATTGCAGTATATAGCTTTTAGTTTTGCAATAATTATCCATATTGACACATATATAATAAGTATATTATGTAGCCATTGCTTTTTACATTATATAATATGTAACTGAAAAATGCAGTTTCATTTTAACGAAAACCTGGGTGTACCTAATAACCTAAAAATGTGGGGTGGGGATATTAAAATATCACCAGAAAAAGACGTCAAATTTACGTCGATTAAAAGACGTGAAATTGACGTCTAAAATGTGACGTCATCAGTCCGAGACATTAGGAGGTCATTTTCACGTCACTTTCGCGTCATTTCACTCGTCTTTTCTCGTCACTTCGTGACCAGTTGTTGACGTTATTTTCACGTGTTCCTGCTACATGGGTTGCAATGTATTTTGCCCACTCCGGGCTGAAATATGAATTCAATTTTCTGCGTGCATAGAATTATTTTTATTTTTTGAAATAAATCCTGAATAATTTTTAAGTTCTAAGTGAAAAATATATTTTCAGATAAAGAATAACAATGCATAACAATACCGCAGTAACCACCATAAATCCACCACGAGAGGGAACAAAACTATTGATACTAGATATCGACAAGACAATAGCTGATTTTCAGGATAATATAGTTAAAAGTGACAACGAAATCAGACCCTTTCTCCACACTTTTTTATCAACATTATATACGTTCCAGACATGGCCATTTGGTCGGCAACCGACAGTGATATAATGATGAAGAAGATAGATTCATTAGGGCTGTGGGAAAATACAAACTTTAAATTGCTGACCTGTTTGGTTTTGACACATATGAGGATGAGGCTAACTTCTATGGGAAGATTTATTTTGGTAATTTTTTTTTGCTTTTCTAATACTAAAGTTTTTAATTTAATTTTTTTTTAGACTACACCACTAGAAATGCTGTGGAATACATATCCACAGTTTGACAAAACGAACACCATTTTGTTGGACGATAGAGACGACAATATTTACTTTAACCGAGGTAATGGATTGGTGGTTGAAGCATATAACTGGAAAGAATACGACACAGACAATGATTTATTGTATTTAAGAACGTACCTCGAAAATATCGCAATGATTTTTCGTCGATTGATCACAGGAATTGGCCATATTATGAACCTCCTGAAAATAATAATAGAAATCTTTTTACATTGGAATAAACAAAGAATGACAACTGCAAAATGTATTTTATTTTGTGTTTTTAGAAGAGGAGTGAAATATTGTGTGGTTCATTATTTCTTTTATTTACAAGTTAAAATTTCATTTTCATTACCAATAACTAGAGATGAGATTTTTAGGTTGTAAAAATTGAAAAAAGGGCACCTATTAGGTTCTAAAAAAAAGTCATTTTAGGTCGTATAAATTCAAAAAAAGGTACAAAAAAATGCTATTTTAGGCACTTTTAGGTTGGTATTGTAAAGTTTTAGTGGTTTTATGTAACTAAATCCACCAATTAGGTATTAAGATAATAACGGCATTAATTAATTATTAAAACACATATTAAAAAATTTTGGATAAAAAAAAAATTATTAACATTTTGGTAAATAATTTTTACTCGAAGTGGTACGATGAGGAACGACCTTTTTGCAATATTTTTCCAAAAAACTTTTAAATTCTAGACAATCTAATTTCGCCCAGGGAATATTTTCCTAAAAGTACTTTAGCTACCAAATAATTCTTACGCGGTGCCGTTTTTAAAAATGTCTCCACGTGGTCAGATGTTAGGACGCGCGATTTTTTCGGCAATTTCTAGGTTCTCGCTCATGGTACGTCTTGCTGTTCCCAAGACACAAATGTAAATGAACCATTGGTAGAATCAGGAGTGCCAACTGCTATTTCCTAGTACTTTTTGGTAGTAGTTGGTAATATTACTAGTGCTATTTTGTGGTATAATATCGAGCACGTGCATTATTAAAAAAATGCGTTAAATTTTTGCTATAAGTTTCTAAATTGGCGAAGTTCCTACTTTACCTCCCGGAATTGCAAAAAACAGTATATGCACGACGGGAGTAACGTGACTTTTGGCCCATGGGTAATTGTTTCACTCGGCTGGCGCCTCGTGTAAACCTCGTAAACCTTTACCCTCGAGCCAAAAAAGTGTCACTTTGCTCCATTGGTGCATAATGTACTATTTTAAGTAGGTGGTGAAGAAAGCAAACGAGAATGAATGTGATGAAAGAATTGCATGAGGAGAATGATAAAACATAATTCAAAATACTGAATGGCAAATTGAGGAGATATTTGCAGAAAAAAATTTGGGAAAAACATGAGGAATAATGTTTGAGAGCTAAACAAAAGATCGAAATTTATTGTAAAAAATCAACAAAGCGATAGAGTTCAACTGTGGCCAATGGTCTTGAGCTTGAATCTCAGCTACTCGTAAATTATTTATGCCATAGTGTGGATTTCACGTTAAACTGTAGGTCCCCAATTTGTTAGTGTGGGCTTAACTCCAAGTAAAATGCCATACAATACAATAATAAAGGTCTCTTTTCCCATATTCTTATGACAGGCATAACCAATCGTTAATTTTGTAGTAAAATTAATGTACAACGCTGCGATAAACAATTATTGAAGGGGTGCGCAAAAAGTGGCTAATAAGTCCACTTTTAGCTCTTTTGAGTTAAGTTTTGCAAGTTAAGCTCTGCGCCAAAAAATAAGTGGCCTTAGGAAGTTTTGAATGACGTAGTTAACCATATTCACAGCTTATACAGGAAGCCATCATCTACGGAACGACTTCTAAATTTTAACTCTGCACACCCTTTAAAACAAAAGATGAGTATTGTCAACACGTTAAAGCACAGAATTAATAATTGCGTGCCGGTAGAACGTGTGGGAAGCAAATTGCACGAACTAAAGAGACAACTCTTAAAAAACGGATACCCTGGGCGTTTGTTAGATATTGCTTTGTTTGGGAGAACTAAGGTACCTGCTAGGTTGAATGTGTCACTAGACGACCTAGATAATAAACAAAAAAAGTACTGCAAGATTACATATCACCCAGTTCTGGCAGGAAAATTAAAACACATATTCAAGGAATGTACCATCAAGGACAATATACATCTAGCATTCCGCAACCCTATGACTTTAAACCGGATCCTTTTCTCCAGAACCAAAGACGTGACCCCAATGTTAGAAAGGGCTAATGTAATATACAAGGTAAATTGCTCCGATTGTAACCATCACTACGTGGGACAGACTTCTCAGCGGTTATCAAAAAGAATACATCAGCACCGCTACGACATCCTTTTGGGTAAAACCAAGACGGGCTTATCCGAACATGTTATAAGTCACCACCACAGCTTTAAGGATGAAGATACCCACATACTTGCGTCTGAGAAAAATTATGATAAGGGAATGTTTATGGAGGCTTCCTACATATCCACCATTGAAAACTGTCTGAACAAGCAAAGCGACTACGATACCATTACCGATGGCATCCAAAAACTTGAACCGCGTTGGATCAAGTGTGTCGACCTAAAAGGAGACTATATTGAAAAATAAAATGAAATTTTCCCAAAAAAATTGTTTTTACTTTCTCATTCTAAGGACTTAATAATCCGCCCGTATGAAAGCCATTACTGTAGACAAATGACTTCAGTCATTATTAAATGACATGAAACTTAATTTTATACTTAATAAAAATCATATTTTTACGAAATACGATTTTTCGAAGTACGAAATTCAAAAAAGAATTAGAGCAAAGGAACACTGGTCCTCGAGGTGCAAAAATATCGACATTGAAATTTACCCCACGTCCATTAATTCAGAAGCCGGTAAAGAATTCCAGTCAGCACATATTTTTAAAATTTCAGTATTTCACCATCGGTCACACGAAATGAAACTATGCGGAAATTAATAATTTTGTTTGTTTTAATTTTAATTCGTAATGTCCTAACAGCAGGGTTTTGGGTATGGCATTGGGCAACAATAATTTTGAAAAAATAATAAAAAATTGTTTATAAATTGCAGAGTCGAAAGTTGGTAAAAATTGATGTATTAAAAAACTGCGAAGAAAAACAGAACACCCCTGTTCTAATTCAAAATCCATATTTTACATAATGCTTGACTTTTATGCTGTTTCTGCTGCAATTTTAGTGAAAGAAGATCTGCCAAAAGATCAGGTTATTATATTATTATTTGTATTATTTACACAATTTTAATTTTTTCCGAAATGATTTATATTTTATAGATGATGATCTTAATGGCCAATCGATGCAATTCTAAAGAAGCGTTGGATACCTGTGAAGCGTTGCATCCTGTAAGTTTTAAGAAAGTTTGCGTGATTCTGGCCCAAAAGCAGCAAATCTGGTCTTCTTTACTCGAGAAAATAGAACCAAAACTTGATTGCCCGGCAAAAAAGGAGTATACGACACGCAAAAAAATTCAAATTAAAAAATTTAACTTTGAATATTTTTTTAGGGAACTTACAAGATGAATAATGGTACTTTTGATATTAGAACTATTTTATTGTTTCCCTTGGTTGAAAAATATTATTGGAAAGTAAAGGTCGAGGTGTACGACGAAGAAATGAAAAAATTATATTTATGTGTACGAATCGAAGGGAATGTAGTAAGCACGTAACTTTGCTTTAGTGTACTAAATTAGCATCGTTCTAAATTGCCAATTTACATTTGCAATGTAACTTGATGTTTGAAATAAACATTTGAAGCGCGTTGTCGTTCATCTTTCTTGTCACATTCGCGATCACTTAGTTTAGTTACAGTTTGTAATATATTTTTAACATTATGGAAGTGTCTACATCTTGGCGATCTTTTAAAGTTTGCGGATTAAATTCGAGTGTAAATGAAACCGAGTTACTGGAAGTTTTCGTTAGGGTACGTTTATGTTGGAGCTGCGATAAACGATAAGAGCGACGATACTAGCGAAGCTAAGAAAATAAATGTCATTATTTTATATGCAGGTGTTTATATCAACGCAACGCTACAATATAAACAACTGCAAATAAAATAATGACATTTATTTTCTTAGCTTCGCTAGTATCGTCGCTCTTATCGTTTATCGCAGCTCCAACATAAACGTACCCTTAGATATGGAAACGTAACAAAATTTCAGTTGTTAAAAAATGGAGTAGTCAACGTACAATATTAGATTTGTTTCATCGACGAGTTCTCGTTAGTTCTAGTTGGTTCTAGAGCATGCGCATAATTCTAGAACTAACGAGAACTCGTCGATGAAACAAGCCTATTATAACACGAACGATGCTCAAACCGCATTTAAAAAATTAAGTATGGATCTTATATTCGGGAGATTAATTTGGATAATCGATAACGTTCGTTATCCTGTTCAAAAATCCTTGATTAAAAATTTAAGAAACAACGTCAATAGTGAACAACTACTAGCCATGTTGGCGCCCTATGGGCAAATTTTGTGTTGTGTTGTAGATCTGGACGAACAAGATTTCTCGTTAGGAACCGCTCAAGTTCACTTTAGTAATTGCGATATTCCGGACATTTTGAAGATGTTAAACGGGCTCGAAGTGACTCACCATAAACTTAATGTATCATATCTCGGTCCTCCTACCAAGAAGATTTTACAAATCGGTACTCCTGCCAACAAGATATTAACACTCGTACCAGCTAAGGAACTAATACTGGGTAGCCGGAAGATCAAATTTAGGGGCATTAAAGTAAGATAAATAAAATTCAAATCAATAATAAAATAATTATAGAGGCTCGAAATCAGTGCATATAAATTGGCACCTGAAACGTGGAGCTCAGTGCAGTACCTACCAATTGGGGTTTTTGATTTTCTTGATTTACGAAAAAAATTTTTTTTATGAAATTTAAAAAAATCTTATGTGTATTCAAATTTTTGCACGGTAGTGTATATAATCACATGACTTCAAAAACAGAACCTCATCGACACAAAGTGAAATTTGGTGAAATGATAAAATTAATGTTTATTTAATTTTGTAATTTTGTAAAGTAAATGTAAAATTAATCAAATTAACATTTGATTGTTAGTTGCTGTTCATTCATTATGGAAGGAGAAAAGGAGAAGAGAAAAGGACAAAAAGGAGAGACTGCAAATAAATCAGTAAGTAAAATAAAAATTAAAAGTTTCCATAATTTTTTTAATATCGTGTTTTAGTTGAACGAAACCGATTGCGATTGTGGTTCATATGCTAGCGCTGTGGAATCTCTTTCGGTGTCTTCTTCTTCTTCTTCTGCCGAGCATTATTATGATGCAATTACGGACAATGTATATAATCGACTGCACCTCGTACTGCAACTCATCCTGAACACTTGATGAGCAGTGACCAACTTCAGAGGACCTCTGAACCTGATGTGCCACGAATAACCCAGTATAGTAGTAATCTGGGGTAATTTATTACAAACTGAAGATTTTAAAAACATAGCGAACTTTGCCCTTCATGTTTTGTGCGTACCGCATTCAAATGCATAATGCGAAAGAATATTTTCAAAAGTCAATCTTGAGAAATCGATTCCCAGTCAGCACGCTTCGTCCTCAGTACGTACAAAGTTCGTCCTTTTTATGTACATTCGTCCACGTACGAAACTTGGACGTACATATAACGTAATTTAATGTACGTACCTTTTACGTAAGAGTATGTACGTACAAATTGCATACGTTTTTCGTCCATCGTATGTACTGTTGTGATACGCGCTATCCATGTTGAGGATAGAGTCGTACCAACAAGGAGAGAAGTACAGTTGGAGACCGGAGGTTCAAACACATTTGTTTGCATGTGTTTGTTTTTTTTGTCGTTTGAATTTAATTTTAAGTTTGTTCGTGTTACATGTTGTATGTAAACATTATATACAACATGTCTAATTTAATCAAACGTGCAGAGAACCGTCGGCCATGTACAAACAAGCTGAGAATATAAGAAGCTCCGGTTTTTAAACAAAATATATAGTAACGCACGTTACATAAAAGTAAATAAGAAAGTATCATCCAGATCACGAAAGGTGACGGTCGTGTATTCAGTACTGTGAGATAAACTCGCGAATTCAAGTGAGATTCATTTAAAATATACTGAGATAAATTATATTCGTGAACGAAATACGGTGGTACTACCAGAGAAGATTAATTCCTTGGAGAATTTAAGATTCCGTAAGATAGCGGGATACAAAAGGTGTTGGCAACGAAGGTTGTGGTCGAGATCGTGTCATACAGATACGTAGGGGAGATACGGATACCAAATCATCCGATCTATGAGAAGCAGGTTGGAGATTGGAAATTAGAATAATTGAAGAAAGAAAATTGTGCGCACGATACAAATCGCAGGTTAGCTACTATTTATTAATCAGTGCGTAGAATAGTAGTTTATATAAAGATTGTTTGATTGTTTGGGTTCTATGTTATATGTTGGAATTTGTTTATTTGATTAAAAACTTGTTAACGGAATCCAACTGTAGTTTTATCTTTGTTGGAGTCAAGAATTCGTTCGACATAAGCTCGTATAAAAAAAGTGTTGGTTGAATCAGATCCCGACGCATTATCCTGAGAAGTGAGAGTCGAATTGAAAAGGTAGGTGTCCATAAACCGATTGTGTGCGTACTCGTGCATTCTTCAAAGCACTAGACGCTACAGTACATTCGTTTATGTACCACACGTGAACGTACAGACCCTGTACTTTGAAGGATGTACATCGTATGTGCGAGTATGTACCTCAAGTGGACGTACATATTAGGTACTTTGAAGTACGTAAATCGTATGTACGAGTATGTCCTACTAACTTGATCGGTAAAAAGGGTCACGATAACGATCTACCGAGAATGCCAATATACGCGCATTATAATAGTCAGTTAACCTTCAAAATTTACCTGTTTGTAAAAATTTATGTACGATCGGTGCAACTTTAATTACCTAAAATTAGTAATATTAATAAGTGTAACCTATAATTTAAAAAAATATATTCCAACATTTCAATATTATAATATTATAAAAGTTTCAACTTGTTCATATTACACGAAATATCTCAAAGTTAAGGTAAGTTCATATTGTATTTGTATTCTAATTGGTGTGTTTTAGAATACCTTGAAGTGATAGTTCGGAAAATGAACATAATGCAAGCGTCGATGGCAGATCGACGTATAGTATCGATGCCATAGACGCAAAGTTGGTCAATTCGAGTGACCGTAGACGAGAAGACGAAGAGCGGAGCTCATTATGCACATCGGTACCATCTCTGACGAAAACAATTGCAGCAAACCTGTAAATAAGTGCAGATAAAACATTTCATGTAATTAAAAATACCGCAAGTGTACCAATTACATTCGTTGCTTGCAGCGACCCTGTAAATATTACTTTTTTACAGACTCTTTTATGTTTGTTAATATGAATTATTTAAAACTATTGACACAATTTTACCAGGGGGGGGGGGTTGTGCTCTCTGTACCCCCGGAGAACATCAATAATTATGTTAGTTGTGTTATTTTTTAGAAGTGTTCTTTTTTAGTATTTTATGTATTTATATTTATTTATTTATTACTAAAATGACTTATAAGTGCGTAATTTGCAAGGAAATCATGCCATCCACCGAAATTTACACAACGCAATGTGGACACTTGTACCATTATCACTGTATCCTGCACTGGTTAGAAAGATCAAAAACTGGCCCACAGTGCAGGAAGAAGGTAACTTCAAGGACATTATACAAAATATATCCAGATATGGAAGAAGTACCTGACTTGCAAAATGAAATGCAAAAGCTAGAAGATCTTATCAAGATTAAAGACCGAGAAAATGGAACATTAAGAGAAAATGAGGCAAGGTTGCAATTAAAAGTTGAAAAATTGAAAAAAAAAAATGAAAAAGAAATAAAAAGATTTTATTTTTCCTCAATATAGTCTTGAAGATGAACCCGTTCAGGGTTCGAAACTAGTCGATGTGGTAAACAGTTGTTTTATTATCCCAACCCTCACACCCGAGATTTTATTTTATTCAGATCCGAGGGGAAGAAAACTTTTTATTCCAATCAATAATTAGTTGTAAGTTTTCATTGTAAATATAAATCAAACTTATCTGAGACATTTCATATGTACAGAAGCGCAGATATTAAATGTTATGTAATTTATTGCTGCAAGTATACCAATTACATTGGTTGCTTACAGCAAACCTGTAAATAAGCGCAGATAAAACATTTCAGGTAATTAAAAATACCGCAAGTGTACTAATTGCATTCGTTGCTTGCAGCGAACCTGTAAATAATAATTTTTTACAGACTCTTTTATGTTTCTTAATTTGAATTATTAAAACTATTGACACAATTTTACCAGGGGGGGGGGTTGTGCTCTCTGTACCCCTAGAGAACATCAATAATTAGTTGTAAGTTTTCATTGTAAATATAAATCAAAATTATCAGAGACATTTCATATGTAAATAATCGTATGTAACAGCATAAGTGTTCCGACAATATTCAAAGATTGACAATATTCAAAGATTGACGGCGGAGATTGACACTCACTCCGCTGCGCTACGCTCGTGCAATCTCCTTGCTAAAACCTGTACGAGATGAATCTTTGAATATTGTCGGAACCCGCGTTGCTGTTTGGATGATAATTCCGTGAAGAAACGACACAACTTCGAATAAAAACGAATTTTTATATGAAATGAAAATTAAAAAAATATAAATAAAGTAGTGTTTCTATGGTTATTATGTAGCAGATTTGACAATTTAAAGCATTACCTTGTATGTCAGCTCGGTGGAGAAATTTTAATTTACAATGTCAATCACTATGTAAATTTAATAATCAACACTTACCAATAATCTTAAACTTATTCGATCAAGTGCAGTCAAGTGACAATAAATGTGGATGCATAATTATGCCAGACAACTTCTTGATTTACAGACAAGCTTTTCCAATCTAGTATTTTTACTCCGCATGTTTGTTGGTACGCTCCGTGTCAGAACGACGAGTCTAATCCAACATAATTCCAAAAATAAGAAAAGCAATAATTGTGCAATACGGTATCTTGTAATCGTCACAGTGGACGACATCAGGACTGATACGAACGTAAACTTTTCCGGAGAAGCCAATGGAAATCTTCTACACGGCGAGCTGATTATTGGCACTTTCCAGGTCGCACTTTACGGTCGATTGTTGAGTGCGGTATTTAGTTGTTTTGAGGGACTGAAGGGTTATGTGCCCTTCAACCCCGCTGATCATACCCAGTGCTTGTAGTAGTATGTCGTTCTCGCTGACTACAATGTCTAGATCCTGTATCAGCAAGAACTTTGTTGTTGCTTTTGGGAACCGTGATGTGACTCTGTGGCTTGCCGTCGCCATTCTAATGCCTCTAAGGAGATCTGCCATTCCACATGAAGAAAATAGTGTTATGCGGTCCCTCTTTCAAATACTAGTTTGTCTGAGGAAGACATTAAAATAATTTTTTTTGCAATTGCAGCTATTTCACTTTCAATTCCTTAAAATTTTTATCATTGGTTATTTGTATTCTTGCCTTCATAATTATATTTAATCATGAATACGGGCTTCATTTACAACATTGATCTTTGTAACGATTACGATGTTAACAAACTTTCGAGGAAATAGACCATGGCTTATAATTATTACAGGATTAGGTTTAAGATAGATTGGTTAATATGTTGTCCAATCGAATGTCCTTTACCAGGTAATTGGGCAGTCATCCATTGTGGCACGAACTACTTTTATTGGTATAGATATCCAGCCATAATCAAATCCCGTTTTAAGAGCACAATATTTTTATGGGGTACTTTGCAAGCTTGTTCCTCAAGAACAAACCATAATTTGTAATACAAAGAGTTCAAGTCAGGACTACCCGAAGGTCAGTCTTCCGCGGCAATACACTCAGGTAAATTTGTTTGTAGCCATTCGTTGGGCTGTTTTCGCTTTATGCGCTGATGCAGAATCTCGCTGAAACACCCTATGGTTTTCACGAAATAAGTTGTAATTTAGAGGGTTAACTATGAGCTGTAACATTTTTTGGTATACCGGAGCTCACGTTTTTCCCCCTTTTTCACAAATATGTAGTTGCGTTACTCTTTGAATTTTTTTCGACAGTGAACATTTTTTCTTCGGCAAACAAAATATTTTTGTGATCTTCATACGCGTGCCGGTCCAGGAGTCGTTTTGTTCTTTCTGTGGAATTAATGGGTATATGTTTGCTTTCGACATACTATATACCGGAAAAGCGTTAAGTAAGGTAAAAGTTTCTGGTGTTGGAGGTGACAACATTAATATCACTCATTAAACAAACAAATATTCCCCCTAAAAAAGGATTTAAAATGTTTTTTGAAAACTACTTTTCGTCCAGTGCTCTACTGTGTCATCTAGCTGACCTCAGATATTGTGCAACAGCTACCATACAAGATGCAAGAACAAGCAAATGTCCTCTTCCAGATATAAAAGAAATGGAGAAAAAACCTCGAGGTTATTATGATTATCAAACTGATGTTTCTGAAAGGATATCCCTTGTCAAATGGAAAGACAATAAAGTAGTGACTTGTATAACTAAGTATGATGTTATTGAGGAAGGTACCTGCAGTAGATATTCTCGCGAAAAGAGAGTTAAGATTTCAGTCACTTAACCCAAACCATTCTTTAATTACAATAAATGAACGGGAGGAGTTAATATTCTTGATCAGCATGTGGCTTCTTATCGTATTCGGATGCATAAAAAAATAGTATTGGCCGATCTTCTCATATTTACTTGATGTTTCCGTAACAAATGCATATCCTCTTATGAAGAAAGTGCTTCCAAATGATGAACGGAGTATCCGGTTTACTTCGGTTTAGGAGATCTCTCGCCAATCGATATACTTATGACATACGGAACGCCATCCTCTCGAAGAAAAACAGTTCAGCCACCAAGTGAAAATATCAGGTTCGATGGAAGACACCATTAATAGTGTATAATGAAACCGAAAGACGTTGCAAGGTTTGTTCCAAAAAGACCCATTTCGTTCGCGAAAAATGCGACATTGGTCTTCATCCGAAATTTTCTTTTCAACTTTATCATTCAAAATAATATTGTTTTTATAATTAACGTAGTTTTAGTGTTAAAGTTTTGTATAGTTACCAATAGTATAGTGTCCCGTTTACAAGGACGGTTCGTATTTCACATAGCATCTAAACTACAAAAATTTTCAGGCAAACTTCCGTTAATTCCAAAAAAAAAAAAGGATTGACTTGAATCTCTTGCATTTTATGCATAATTTTATTAAATCTTATATTATTCGAATTTGTTGTTAACATACATAATTATATCTAATTTCATTTATAAACTTTCGTTTAAAAGTTGAGACCTCATTAATTGAAGAATATTTTACTCATTGCATAAATTGTCAAAATTGCAATAACTACAAGCGCTAGACTGGAACACTAATCAGAAAAAAAGGAACATGCAAATTTTATACAGTAACATTGCCAAAATTGGGCTTATCCGTATTATAACGGAAAAATCCTATTTATCTACGATAGCCTGAATTCTGGTCGACTACATCCAAACCATAAACGGTATTTGAATGCATTATTTGCTGGTGTAATACACAAAATCAGATTTCCGAGAGTGCAAAATCAAGAGAATGGTTATGATTGTGGAGTTTTCGCGACGTCCATTGCTTTCAATCTGAAACCTGAGAAGGAAATGTACGTGCCAAGTGAACTTCGACGTCACACGTTACAAATATTACAAGCCCGTCTACTGACCCCTTTTCCAATTTAATCCCTCCACAGGTATTACGTATACATTTTTATGATGTTTCCTTATATTACCTACATTTCAATCAAAATAAACAATTCAAATTTATATCTTGGACCTATTAATTTCCGAGTGATTTACACTTGATTTTGAACAAATTTGTCGTGGGCAAACCCACAGCGACATCTTCTATTCTGAATCGAAAGTGTTCGAAAATATACAAAATCTAATCCTGGTGTCAACAGACAGGCTGTTAAGATGTACCCTATCTCCAATCCTGATGTGAACAGACAGGCTGTGCAATAGGGAACATGCACGAATCAAAAAATTTAGTTAAAACAGTATTTTCCGATAAATCCTATATATTAAATATCAAATCAGCAAAAATAACTTCTATTTATTGTATTATGTTATAAATAATCCATTTTAAAATTCAATGATAATTTAAAATAAATCATGTGACTTTAAACGCAACGCCATTGGTTTGACGTTACACGGCACAATAATTTTTTTGAAACAAGAACGCAACAAAACGAGATCACCCCTGAAGGAAGTTGATTAAGAGATCCAAGCTCAAACATAAGTAAGTAACTAGCCGGGTAAACTAAATAAAATTATTATACTTAACTTCTTGTATCAACTTATTGATACTTATTATACAACTTTGCAAATTACATTTTTATTAAATGTTTTTAATTAATGCCGGACTATTGAGATTATTTATATTCCATATAATAAATTAATTAAAGAACAAAAGATTAATACTGGTCGCAGTTCTGAAAGGCTCTTGCACACTAAGAACTACGTCACTAAGGTGTGCTCACTGTAGTACTAAGGATAATGTTAGTCGCACAATGTGGAAATGTGAACATGCAATGTTGGATTGTACATCAAACACGACAAAAACTGTTTTGCAGCTTTCCATACAAAATGATTAAATGTTTATCGAATTTTGAAATGTTATTTTTTGAATATAAATAAAGTTTATAAAAAAACCTATTATTTTTGTTTTGCCCTATTGCGGTCAGGTGGTCTCATGAGATAACCACGTCCTGCAGGATAACGTGAACAATTTTGTTTCATTATATCAGTTTTGTATGTTTTATTTGTTTATATTAAACCAGCAAATATGCCCTAT
The DNA here is from genome assembly GCA_932274525.1 of Podabrus alpinus. Classification (NCBI taxonomy): domain Eukaryota; kingdom Metazoa; phylum Arthropoda; class Insecta; order Coleoptera; family Cantharidae; genus Podabrus; species Podabrus alpinus. Next base: position 70,800,400 of record OW026452.1, read on the forward strand.
TCATTAATTTTCGAAAGAAAAAATAATTCAGCCCTCAAAGGGTTAATAAAGTAAAGAAAATGGCAGGATGGGATTGGGTGCACGGATTTCTAAAACGAAATCCCTCTATAAGTTTGCGATTACCAGAGAAAACTTCATTAGCCAGAGCACAAGCGTTTAATAAACCAAAAATTAAGGAGTTTTTTTCAACGTTGACAAAGGTTATTGACGACAATAATCTGTTACCAAACCAAATCTGGAATGTGGATGAAAGTGGGTTTTTTACTGTACATTCCAGGTCTGCAAAGGTATTCGCCACAAAAGGGCGCAAGCAGGTCGGCATATTGTCAAGTGCGGAGAGAGGTAATCATTTTACAGTGATTTGTGCAATGAATGCGGTTGGGACATTTGTTCCTCCGGCTATTATATAACCAAGGAAAAAAATGAAACAAGATCTCTTAGAGTCTACAAAGTATTGCGCTACCTAGAACACCAAACGGGGTATATAAAAAATATAAAAATACAAAAAAGTAATTTTGTATTTTTACAAAAATTGTTTTAAATATGTATAAGAAACATGAAATGTAATGGAACATTAAAGTACATTGGTGTTTTAAATTTGACACAATACAGAGAAATAAAAATTTACACTTAATAATACAAATTCTCGTTAAAATATCCCCTAGTGCTGTCTTAAATTTTGCGACAGATTATTAACTAAAACTGGACTAAACGATGAGCTACAATATTACAATAAAGATAGTAAAAAATCAATTTTGAAAGCGCAACCTTATTATGGCAATATTCAAAATTGAAATTAATGTGTTTAATGCTGACAACTTCAATAACAATCTTACTTTTATTAAAGAAGTGAAGTATAAGAATTCGTTATATAAAGAAACTTTTTTTTATTTTCAAAATCTTTGAAATTGTGCATACAAATAATAAAATGGGAAACCGAGTTTCCCATTCAACATTAAAAACTCCAGTGACGCAAAGAAAATTATTTACGACTCGGTACTCCCAGATAACTACGTCATGGTATCGTTTGATTATAGCGTAACTTGGGTCACCACCAGCTACGTATAAAAACGTGTGGCTATATAAAAAATTGTAGTGTAACTTCAGATAACGCTTTTATTCTGGGAGCGGAGCTTCGGCTAGCTATTGCGAGCTCAGGGTGAGGGTGGCTCAAAAATAAGTAAAATAGTTTGCCCGGCGCCACACGATTTTTCCCGCTCCCAACTCTTGCTGTTATCCTAATCGTGAAAGCTATGGAAATGGAAATCAAACAAAAGCACATACAAAGCACTACAATGATTTATTAAAAATAAAAACTATCAGTCAATCAGTTATAAAAAAATTAAAATATCAAACAGCTAATAAAAAGGTATAGCAAATCAAAAAAAGTTCAAATTATGAATCAAATAATCAAAAATCAATCAAATAAACGCTGACAGATCTGTTGGCGCTAACACGAATCTTTACAAGTACGCTTCGACGTACTTATCAATCAAACAAACAAATTATCGTTAGGTCGTAAATTACGTAGCGCAAATAGACAGTTTTTTTTTAAAGGAATAACAAAACAAAAGCAATAATCACTTAGCTCAATATTTTCCTACGCCGCTGGAAATCCCACGCCACTGGACTGCCAAACAACAACGTGATTCGAATCTTCAAATATAGTGCTCGTGCCTCGAAAGTACTTGAACTCGAAAAATATAAGCTGACAACAGGGTGGAGAACTTCTGATTACTCCCAAAACGGTACCTCGATCGAACCAATTGGCGATAATAATTAAGTTGACTAGTGAAACAACTTTTGTTGGGTTAAACAGGTAAGATTAATATCTCTAACCTCCAAATCGTAAAATCGTATGTTATCTTCAAAAAACTAGTGAACCTTGAGCCTCCGTCCAACAGAATCCAAGAAGCCACGCCGTGAATAGAAATCCAGAATAGCTTTTTCAAAATGACGTACCAGAAACCATAAATACAATAATGTGATAGGTCCGTAACAATTCTAACCAGCTCAAATTGGTGTATCGCAAAGTATCCCACTAGTGGCTATGGACTCTATTGACCAAAAAAACAACAATATACCTCCAAACTCGAATAAATAGTCAATGATCCCAATATACTGGTACGGAATTATAATTTTCCAATGCTTAACTAAATTATCCAACTTTACACAAATTTTTGCAGGTCAAAATTATACTAACTCAGTATCTAGCTGGTATCTATCTGGTACCTTTCTAATTCAACGTCACTTCCTGAAAACTATTGGGGAAATTTTAATTCCACTAGGAAATTATCAAAACTACAAATGGGTAGAGATAAATTTTACCGCCAATTTGAATAAATGTATTGAAACAAACAATGGATTCGAACGAAAGTTACTATGTCTGGAAGCGAAGGTTACATGATGTGACATCACTTTTTACCAACGTCTCCAAAGAGGCGGTAATTACGTCCCTCACGAACAACTGGGACCTCATCTCAGAGTTCACATCCATACCAACTAACTTGTTCCTGGAATTAGTAAATACGATCTTTGACAACAGCGATTTTAGTTCAATGGTGATTTCTACTCACAGAAGGTGGGATCAGCAATGGGTGATCCATGTAGCCCTATTTTTGCGAACTTCGTCATGAATGACCTACTCCTTAACTTTATGGGAACCATTGACTTCAACATCCCGTTCTTGATGTTATACGTGGATGACATCCTAACCGCTGTCCCGTCCGACAAAATAGATTACTGCCTGGAGGTCCTGAATGAGTTCGATGACCGTCTCAAGTTCACACACGAAATGGAAAATGAAAATAGATCCATCCCATTCCTGGATTTGTTGGTTTGCAGAAGATCGGAGGGCTCCATGTAGACAGATCTTTACAAAAAGGCTTCGTCCACTGATCGACTACTCAATTACAACTCCGCACACCCTCTCAACCAGAAAATGTCTGTGATAAACACCTTAAAACACAGAATCATAACGTGTGTAGCCCCAGACCTACAAGGAGCAAGATTAATACAATTGCAAGACCAACTAATTAAAAATGATTACCCACGCAGATTGGTCCATTTCGCGTTGTTCAATAACAAGAGGGGCACTCCAATGGGTGATTCTTCCAACAGTGGTGGCTCACAACCTACCACTCGTTACCAAAAGTTGACATTTCATCCTTACTTAGCACCGAAAATTAAGGACATCTTAAAAAATTTCATTCGAGGCGGCCACCTGAGCCTTGCGTTCTACAATAACCATAAACTTGGTAAATTACTTTATTCCAACCTTAAAGACAAAGTGGACCTGAAATACAAGAGCAATTTAATTTATAGAGTGAAGTGTCAATGCGGTTCTACATACATTGGTCAAACAAAACAATTGCTACCCAAACGTTTACAACAACACGTTAGCGACGCGAAATTTGGCTCTAACAAGACCAGGTTATCGGAACATCTAAATGTTAACAACCACCTCTTCAAAGTCAATGATGTGGAAATTCTATCAGAAGAATCGTGCTTCCCCAAAAGAAGCTTTCTGGAGGCTGCATTTATAGGGTTGGAACGAGATAGTGTCAACAAAGTGACGGATTTTTTCCAGATCAGCAGTTCTTTTCTTATAAAACTTTACTACTCACGCACAGTAAGAAAACCAACAAAACTTAAAATACTTTGGTGTCTGTGGGTCAATGCACTCGTCGTTTTTTGTTTTTTAAGTCACGACATATAGACTAGATGGCGTTTTCATTTTTGTGTTACTAAATTTGTGGCGGCAATAATTTTCAATTTGAATTTTAATAGATTGATTTATTTTTGGTAATTTTTATTTTGTTGTATTGTTACAGTTTTGTTCTTTTCACCATATGTTCCGATTATTACATTGTTTTAACGTCGATGTGTAGTTTGATGACAGATTTTAATTATTGTATTGCTTTGACTTGGCCGATGCCACCTCATAATACTGTATACCCTGACTATTTTGTACACTTTAGAAGAATTTCAACAACCGTTTTAAGAGGTATCTTTATTGTAGTCTATTGGACAATTTATGTATTTTAACATGTGCCTTCTCTTTTTTACATTATAGTCTTGATAATGGTTGCGATAAGCAACCGAAACATGTCGATCTGAAACGCAGTTTTTCTTTAGTACGCCCTCTTATCCCAAGATCCATTTCCTATGTTAGATGTACAAGTATGAACATTTGAATTAAAAGTTGAAGAAGAAACTAAATTGGAAACAGATGTGGTAAAGTTTAAGGAGAAAGATTTATAATAGAAAACAAGGTAGAAAGTTTATTGTTACAAATTAAAAGTGTCGACGATTGATAAAACAAGGAATGAATCAAAAACATAAAACAAAGCATGAAGGAACAACAAAAAAAATTCTTTTTCATATTCACATATTCGGTGCGATTGTGATTGCATTTTACTATTTATAACAATTTGGTTATGACGGTTATTGTTACCTACTTTATAACAATAATTTTAATAAGATTTTGCAAGTTGCTATTCTGATTAAACTTGCATAACAATATTTGTTGTATTTTATTCTATAGCAATCTTGTTATAAACTTGGCACTATTTTTGTGTAAACGTAGTATTTTGAGTAGGGATATTTTTGTATTGAAGTTTGTTACTATAAAATTGGTTGAAGTAGACAGCTGTTTGTAAAAGAAATCTGTTCTAATAAAACTTTCGTTCGTTAAATGCCTAATCAATATTTTTATGATAAAGAATTAAACAGTTGTATTATAACAAAAGATCATCCTGGAGTTCGAGTTAGTGATTCTTTGTGTTTGTTATCGAAATGGCGGAAGTGAAAAGACGTGGAAAGAAAACAACTCATTATCAAATGGAAGTAATCGTTCAGTATATAATTGAACATCCAATATTTCGTTCAGGAAAGTGTAATCCGTCCGATCCTAACGAATTGAAGGCAAATTACGACGAACTAAGCAACCTTCTTAATTTGGAACCGAGTGGTGCAAATAAAACAGCACAGCAATGGAAAATTGTGAGTAGTTAATTTTTTATACAAAAGTTTACCGAGCTAAGTTAGCACTAATCAGTAATTACTACATTTTTACAAAATTTTGTTTTTATCGAAACATGTGGGCTAATATTAATAAATTTTCAGTTTATTTCTGAATGGAAGTCGAGAGTGAGGAAGATGGCCCGAACTTGCCGTAAAAGTTTAATCGTGACAGGTGGAGGTGGTTATCGAAATAATCAGATTTCCGAATTGGAAAACCGTCTTATGGGGGCTATAGGATAGTTAACTATAACTGGAAATGAGGAGTTGCCCTTAGAAGTGGATCCCATGTTACCAATAAATAATGTTATTGAAGAGAATGCGGCAGAGGTACTAATGGACGAAGCTGCAATGTACGATGAGGAGGATGCTGCACCCGACGAACAAGAAAGGCACTTTCCAAGTACAAGTGCGTTCCCTCAAAACACAGGTATATTTCACACTTTTTGTAAATTTATAGTGGAATATTTTTTTATTAATTTGTTTTACAGATCGAAAACGAAAAAGAGTTTCGAGAGAACGCACTAGGAGAGTGCCGAAACAAACTCAGCTGCAGCAGTCCGCGAGTTGTACAGCGCAGCAAGTGCACAATTAAGTACAGCCGTTACACAGCTCTCAAACAGCATAACATTATTAGCTGCGTCCATTAATACCTTTGCCTCTGTTCTCAATAATAATAACAATAACTAATTTTCAATTTGTTCCTCATTTCCAGTTCTTATATTATCCTATTGCAATCATAAAATGGTTTTCCTATTTTTATTTTACTTTAAAACATGAATTTATTTTATTTTGTAAATAATTATATTTGTGAATAATCTTTAATTTATTAAAATAATACTGTTTAAAATAACTTTTATTCTTCGATTACATTGCAGAAAATTGTGAATCCGTCCTTGGGTTAAAAAGTCGTTATTCGTATCTTAAAAAAATTAATCGTTACTTTAATATACCAGCAAAAATACACTTGCTTACTTGAATTGGCATCAGGGATTGTTAATTGATCTGATGGTTGTTCCAGCTCCCAGTTGCGTAAAAATTTAAGCAAATTAAAACCTAGAAAAGTAATACTTAGTTTTTTTTAAATATTAATATTAAAAACCTTCATATTTAATTTTTAACCTAAAACTAAATAGAATTATCAATTTTACTTACTGATTTTCAACATCTTCGTACAAATTTATAAAGTTTAAATGAAAATTAACGCCAATTGGGTCCATTTTCATAAAATTTAATTGACAGCTCAAACTTATAAAGGTATAACAAGCAATAAAAGTGTCTAACAAGAGCTGGGCGGTCCTTGTTACGATAAGCAAGAAACATAACAGTTTGGTTATAAAATAAATGTAAACATTGTTATGTGTGCGAAATCAGAATACCAAATCTTGAAAAATAACTATATTGTTACAAATATAACCAAATTGTTGTATAACAAATTGCTATGTGCAATCAGAATCGCACCGATTATGTACATAAATATTAATATTTATTATTTAGTAACGACATGCAATATGATATTTTTGTTTTTCTCGCAATGCGGAACTTCCTCATATACCACCTACACATTACACGTGTCCCGAATATGGCATAAAAACCGCGAATTAAGCGGGAAGAAGTTAGTTAGAAGTTGACTTCAGTTGTTCAAAGAAGCAACAAGAAAAATCTGATTGTTTAGTTGTAAAAAGTTTGGGAATTTAACCTCCTTTATCGCTTAGGCGCATCATAAAGGAATCGGTTTAAATAGTTCGATATTCCCGTGGTTAAATTATTATCACGTAAAAACGCCAACACGTAAATTTCGTTTAATGTTATCCATATTTGATAAATTAATCACGCTGTGCATTGTTAAAAGTGACGGTATTGATCCTTAAACAGAACTTTCGAGTAAACGTGATAAGTAATTTGAGTGATCGATTCATATGAACATATTCGAATGGTAGTTTGGAATCCAATTGTTGGCAGTTTCGTTTACATTTCGCTAAAGATTTACGTATGCAATTACACCAACTTAATTTGTGGAACCAATCATATCGCTTTACCGGATTTTTGCCAATAATCAAAAATCAATTCTGCGGAGGATTTAACGATTTAGAACCATACAAAAATTAAGGGGTAATCGACACTTGGGAGTGTCCTTAGGGTGTCAATTCGTTCAAGGAACGGTTTACGCATTGCCTGTAGTCCAGAAGCTGCTACTGGGAAGAAACCGGTCATTTCTACTACAAATACCGTGGTTACATCCTTCACTGAGGTCATCAGCGGTCTTTTGTGTGGAAACGCCGTAAGTGTTTTGTATTTTTATCGTTAAGTATTTGTTCAACACCATTTTGACGGTCAAAACAATTATTGTGTTTAAACCGAAGAGTTGATTTTTCTTTTTTAACTTTTAATTGGACTTGTAATTATAACCACCAAACGATTACTTGGATTATTTAGCAGAACTTAGAAATATACCATATTTGAGCAAAATCGAAGAGGGACATGAAAATACATTGGTTGATTTGATACGAAATGACCCTATGAAAATACCATTTATTTGAAATGTCACATGATATGTGTTTTAAAAATATTTGATTTTATGATGTTAAGAATTTAAAAAATGAATTCTTCCACTTTTTTTAACAGTCTTCCTCGTCCAGGACCTGGTTCTTTACTAATTTTTTGCGATTAGTTCTGTGAGCATTTTTTGTTTTTACATCTCAGGTAGGCTTGCCTTTTGATGTGCTTGCACCCTGTTTTTTACTGTTATGATGACAAATCATTAACACAGAGAGACCGACGGCTTTACGTGCCCTCCGAAAGCACGGAAGACGGTCAAGAAATTTTTAGGCTGTACCCGGAGTCGAACCGGGGAGCCCTACGTTAGCCGTTGATCGCGCTAACTATCAGGCCTTGACCGTCGTCTCTTTAAATTCAATAGTATTAATTGTAATTGAATACAAACATCAATCAAGTTATGTTATTCAACTATTAAATTATAATAATAATTACTGTTTAAAATACAATAACATTCAATACGCCATAAGTTGCCTTACAAAACTTAGGAAAGCATCATGTAAATAAATCGTTGTGGAAATATTGTAATGTAATTCAGGCTAGCAAGAAGCCGATACATCTTAACACTAAACGAAAACTTAATATTAATCTTTGGGAAATTAGGAACGCAACCCTGCGTGAACTCAACCTTACCCTGGGACTTGCCTATCTATTGCAGTAGATGGCGCTTTATTTAGCAATTGAAATGTTTAACGTGATGTTGAGGTTATTAATTTGCTGTGTTTTTTAGTTAAAATGGCGGGCATCAAAAGTGAGTTGGAGGATGTCAAATTTGATTTGGACCAATTACATCATTCCATCGATATTATAATATAACAGCGGACATTCCAGAAGAATTCAAGTGTACAGTGTGAGGATATAAAAGTGCACAAAAGCAAACATTAGTTAAACATTTAAGAACTCATAGGGTACGGAAACCATTTATATGTGATATTTGTGAGCGGAAATTTGGACAGAAAGCACATTTGCAAAGGCATTTAAGTAGGGGAGAGTCTGGAACAGTGGCCATGTAGGTACAGTGGTCACCTTCCCACAGAATTTTAATTTACAAAGAATGGATGGTGCCATCTAGCTTGTAGGGTTATAATCAATAACTGTTTCTATTCACGATCTTAGTTGCAGTATTCTAGAGCCCTTTCCTCAGTATTCGCCTAACCTCGAAATTTAGCATCTGTTGCAAATAAATTTGGAGACAGTATTTTTGTGATATTTTGGTGTTTTCAGTGTGAAAAAAATTTAACTCACTGCAATCACTAGTCAATATATGTAAGTAACTTTTGACACTTTAATTTCATGCATACTTTCCATACCTTTTTTTGTACGCCATTCTTAAATATGAGGTATGACTGAAGGTACAGTGGTCACGATACACAGAAAGTAGAGTTCGTACCAAAGCTCAAAACTTATACAAACATCAGCGCAATAACGAAAACGCGTCAAAATACTAAAAAGCCCAACTAGAAAACATTCGTTGAATGTTTGATTTCGTTTTGACAGTTACACAAATTTCGCGTTTTATTATTATGAAATGGTATTAGTATTGTTTCATAATATAAATAACAATCAGCCTTCTTTAAGGCTATTTTAGCCTTATTTACATTTTTTAAATTTTCGCGCCAAGCAAATGTTTTTACGTAGCATTTCATATGTATGTATTTCGCCCTCTTGGCTCCTCCTTCGCGCATTGTAGGGCTTTTGACAAAAGAAATCACCTCTACAGTGGCCACTACTTTGTGAATCTCGAAAGGGATGGCCACTGTACCTTCATAATAATAATTGCCCTAAAACTTTCATCTTTCTATTTTCAGAAATACTACAAAATGCCTCGTCGCAAAAAAGCAGATAAAAAAGTAGGTAAAACTTCTGCTGAAACTATCGGCAATGCACTTCGTGAGATAACGAATGGTGGACTGTCAGTTAAAGCCGCTGCAATTCAATACGAAATTCCCCGGACAACTTTAAGGCGTTATGTAGAAAAAAATCAAGAATAGTAGAGATGAAATTGATTGGAATTCATGCATCTTAGAAGGAGCACCAAGACTAGAACCGAATTATAGAGTAAATCAAATATTTTCTTTAGAACAAGAAGTCTTAAGCGAATATTTCCAAACCATGGCAAAACTCCATCACGGCTTGAATCCCAAATGTGCAAGAAAGTTAGCGTATGATTTAGCATTGGCGAATAGGAAGAAAATACCACCATCGTGGGTAGAAAATCAAACAGCCGGTAGATTGTGGTTTAACGCTTTTCTCAAACGACGTAAAGAATTATCCTTAAGGTCGGCCGAAGCTACGTCGTTGGGTAGAGCTATGGGCTTCAACAAGCCGGTCGTCCAGAGATTTTTTGATAATGTTCACGAAATATATGAGAAGTATAAATTAGGACCCGATCAAGTATACAATGTGGACGAAACGGGACTTACAACCGTTCAAGAAGCAGGAAAAGTCATTGCCAGAAAAGGACAAAAACAAGTTGGTCAGATAACATCTAGTGAACGGGGAACTTTGGTCACCATGGTGGGTTGTGTGAACGCGATTGGGAATAATATTCCTCCTCTTTTAATCTTTCCTCGGAAAAATTACAAGGATTATATGATCAAGAATGCTCCTCCCGGTACTGTCGGAGTCGCTTCAGCGTCAGGTTGGATAACATCGGAACTCTTTGTACAATGGTTTCAGCATTTTATTCGACATGCCAAACCAACAGCTGAATATCCAGTAGTACTAATCATGGATAATCATGAAGCTCACATCACCTTGCAAATAATAAAGTTGGCTAAGGACAATCATGTAATATTACTTACTCTACCGCCTCATACTAGTCATAAGTTGCAGCCTCTGGACAAGAGTGTCTACTATGCCTTAAAAAATATTATAATCAACATTGCCAAGCATGGCTTTTAAGTAATCCAGGAAAACAAATAACCATTTACGATATTGCTGAAATTTTGGGCGAGGCATATCCTTTAGCATTCACTCCTCAGAACTGCATTTCAGGATTTCGATCGACTGGTATTTTCCCGTTCAACCCAAATATATTTAACGATGATGACTTCATCGCTTCAACAGTAACAGATATACAAATAATAAATAAGGACGTTTTGAATGACGACAACTTGAAGCAAAGAAATGACAATAATGACTTCATAATTGATATGCCGTCGACAAGCGCCAGGATTGAAAATTCAATTGAACAGAAATTGCTTGTTTTGCCCACCGATCTTAAACCACTTCCAAAAGTATCAGCTTCAAATGAAAATAAAAAATTTCAGAGAAAAAAGAAGAAGTCGGAAATTTTGACAAACACCCCAGTTTTTGAACAACTCCAAGAGGAAGAAAAAATTAAAAAGGCAAGAAAATCTAGTTTAAGCAAAAATTTAAGTGTGAAAAGAAACCTTGGAGATAGTTTAAAACCTTGCACCCAACCCAAAAAAAACGTAAACTCTCCGAGCATAAAAAATAAAAAAAAATGTAGTAATCCATACTACATTTTACAGGAGCCCTAAGGGAAATTTCCCATTACTCAGCTCAACCTCTTGGATATCTGACAATATTACAATCTACTCGTATGGGTGAAAAGACATGTTCACGATATTGGTGGGAAATTTTAAATTATTTTATTTTGCTTGGTTATGTTGTTCACTGTACTGTTAATTATTTTTGTTTAATAAGGTTTGAGCGGTCTTGTCTGGTGGGTACTAAATGTGCTTATCACTCACATGGCAGGCTTTGTTTCGTTGTTGACTTTTAATTCCTTTTATGTTGTGTTCATTTTAACTTTTTATTGTGGCTTCCACCAATGGTTGCTCCACGTGCCTCTATATAATTTTGTACTTTATAAGAAGACGCCCTATCCGCTGTCTGAGGTAAATAATTTATCTGTAATATGTATAATGTTGATTTGTAATGATTAATGCCATGTATTTTTCAATATAGCCCTGATGATGACTAGATTTTAGTCGAAACCGGTCGAACACAGCAATTGTTTTCTTAAGTACCGTTTCCCCTATGCCCAAGATTATCCTTTCCGTCTCTGAGAGCAGTTCCTCAAATGATGAGAGCTTCGAATATTTGACAGATTCAGAGGACATTGATATATTTGCTCAGTCTGGAGAGGAAGATATTCCTCTGATGAATGATCTGTCCAAGATAAATGAAGAATCTTTTGTATTAGTTAAGTTTCCGACGAAAAAAACAGTGAAATATTATGTTGGCCGCATATTGAATAAGTTATCCAATGAGGAGTTCAATATAACGTTTCTTAGGCGACACGGAAGCAACTTTGTTTATCCAGATGTTCCAGACATATCGACCGTTCCAGCCTATGATATCGTTCTTCATTTGATGCAACCTGAAAAACTCGGGGGAACATCAAGGACGGCCAATTTTTACTGTTTTGCTGTAGATTTATCCTCGTATAATGTAAACTAAACTTTTAATATTCTGTTTTTTTTATAAATAGCATTTTTTGTCCTTTTTATCTTATTTGAGATGTGGCCAGTGTTCTATACAGACCTGGCCTTGTGGTCGTTTTCAAAAACTACTTTTGATCAGGAAATTTGTTTTTTTTTTCAAGTTAAGTTTTAGGTTGCTATAATGCTTGAAGCTCTATAAAACAAATATATGGCATCACTTTTTTCAAAAAGTGAATATTTTGAGTGGTGCATTACTTCATATAAAAAGATGGCCACTGTTCCAGACTCTCCCCTACTCACACCGGCGAAAAACCTGTTAGTTGTCATACTTGTGGCCATAAATTTACACATAAATCCTATTTGTCAATTCGTTTTAAAACTCACACCGGCGAGAAACCGTTTAGTTGTGATATTTATGGATATATAAATGTGCACGTATTTTAGTTTGAATTGTACACAACTTTTTGAGGATATCGCTGAAAATGAGAGAACATCAGTGATTGATGTTGGAGCCTCTTGCAGTTTTAATAATGAAATGTAAGTTTATAAATCTTTGCAATAATGTAATATATGAAATGTTTATTTATAGTTCGAGACCACAAATGACAGATGATGTAAGACATAAGAACGTTCAGTTCTAATGAAGAAAGGTGAGTTTATAAACAATGAAAACAAATATTAAGTTATTGTTTTGGTTTAGTGATACTACTGATAGTTTGCTTGAAGTATATCAATTGAAAAGGAATTCGAAATGGTGTCCTGTAACTTATCCCGCTGCTAAGAAAATGAAAAACGTCAAAAACTCTTTCGAAACAACAGGAATTATTGAATCGGATGAGTACAATTGGTAATAAGATTGCTTATTCGTTGAATTCATTATTCATTTAATAGAGTTTTGTTGGTTTTTAGTATTATCGTATGAGCGCTCAGTTTTGTTGTGAATGTGAAAGTAAAAGAAGATCTCCTATTACGGGTAACAGAATTGTTGACCTAAATTATGTACTAGAATGGTCAGTACCGTTGCAATATAACCACTCCAAAATTTGCACCACCGGTCAACTATATGTAAAAAGCGAAACCAGAACAAATAAAGGTTTAACTAGTAACATCACATTTCACTGCACAATGTGTCCTGCGGTCTATATTCGTTCTACTGAAAATCCATGCGAACCAATTTCAAAAATAAATTACGGTGCAGTTTGGGGAACATTGGCGACAGGAAGTACATACATGATGAACTGGAAAGTTAAATTTTGCAGATCTGACTCATTCACGGTAGCTTTTCGTTTGAGTTCGCATTAGAGCAAAAAAATTTAAATATTTTCCTGGTACATCCCTGCGGAACATTAGGTGGCTTAGTTTTCTTTCATCAATTCAGATCGATGGCATCTGATTATAAACAAATCTCATGGTTAGTTGAGACCTCATCTGTATTCGAGGTCATTGAACTGAAATGTTTGCCTTGGTTACTTTTTCAATAAATTTTAAGTTTTTGATGATGTAGACTTGAACTTACCTCTGTACATTGTTATTATATTATGTAATGTCGCCTTTGCTGTGGTTTTGCGCTAATTTTGTTGTAAATTTAATAAGTGCCATAAATAGGGTACTGGTTCTGCTCTAAGTCGTGCAATAAAGACGCGCAAGCAAGGTGTGTTCGGGAAAGCTCTTGGATGGGTGACCGACAAAAATTATAAAAATTTATCCCCCCATATTTTCAATCATATAGCTCAGTCGTATTTGTAATGTGCTGGAATAAACGTCGTACAATTGAAAATAGTTTGGTTAATTTTGGATTTAGCAGTTGGTACGAGAGATGAATTTTTACAGTTGGCAGAAATTTTTGTGCATTTTAAGATTGGATTGGAAAAATTAATTGGATTTTCAATCAATATTGGTTTATGCGGATTTTTCGAGAATCATTTGTACAGCAATTGGAAAGTTTTGTTGCTGTTTATTATATCTAGGACTGCCTGGTTATGCTGGATAATTTCGTACCGTTGGAGGGAAATTTAAGGTTACCTGGAAATAAATTTTGGTCAATTTCAATAAATTTCAAGATTAATCTACAAAGTATTGGAATTAATTTTAACGTACCTGGTTATTTTGGATATACGATTGGATATCATGCGAACGTGATACCGTTGTTTGGATTTGGGAATACCAGCTCATCTGTCAAGCTTGCAGATAACAACACACCTGTTCTGATTGTTTCTACAGAAGCTAATATCACTAATGTCGTCATTCACAGTGGCGTACTAAACGAAGGTAACTGTTATTTAAATTTAGTTAAAACATTCTTAAAAATTTCGAAATTATCTTTTATTTTTAATAATCGTGAACAATATTTGTGTACCAAAACTTTTTATGTATTTTGTTATTTGATATCGTCAAGTTTACATCTTTTTAATAGCCACAGCAAACATTCATCTGGTTTTGTAATAAAAATAACCAATACAATTGTCTATGAGATATTGTTTCTTTTATTTAACGTCAATAAAAAGGGCTACATTTGCAGAGTGGTACTAAGATTTTATTTCAAACATAGCGGGGTAAATCAACAAATTATCATTATTTGTATGTCAAGTTGCAGTTTTATTAAAGCAACTAAATTAAGGTCTGCGTCAGATTTGCAAAGACGATACATCGCAGTTCAACATTTTACCAAAATAATATTAAAAGAGTCTCAATTCAAACTGAATGCTCTGGAGCTGGTCGAGGTGAGTAAGAGTGTGACTATCAAAGGAGCAAAAAGGCCGAGGCACCTTTATATCACAACAATATAGTCACTTGGAAGAACTGCTAAGTTGTATGGATATCCCTGTTATGCCAGATAATCTTTTTTACAACATTGAAAATCAAGTTGGAGAGGTAAAATGAAATTGTTTCCTTATGCCAATCTAAACATTTCATATTAATTTATTATTTGTAGTAGTGGAGGTCTTCGTTGTGGAGATCTATGTAAGCTTCTGGAATTAGAGAACGGGAACATGCTATTGCTATCGTATTAGGCAAGTATTGTAACGAAATAAATATTTTTTGATTAATCGGCTGATATAATTTGTGTACAAATGTCAGCCGATGTAAATATTTTCAAATTTTATAGGTTAATGACAGGAATCTGTAACTAGAATTCGGTTACCTTAAAGCCGACAATATTAATTATCCTATATTTTACCAATCCTTGTTAGATGACGCCGGAGAAAAACACAATTTTATAAGTTTTAGTCGCTATCGCAGGAAGATTGGAAATTTCTCTGGTGTCATCATCTCATGTCTTCGGTTTGCAAGGCGTGGGATCACTCCCAATGTATGTCTTTGGCCCCGCAAGGCATACGTTCCCCGAAAGTGTTTTCAGTTAATAAGACACTTTCATTTCCTTGTCTCACCGACTATCCCCGAGATGCTTTTGGTTTACAAGGCAGATCGATCCATTACGTTTTAGGTTAACAAGACGTAGATCCCTTCGAGAGTGCTTTCGGTTATACAAGGCACTCGGACAAAACACCCGTCCTGTACTAAATTCTTTCCTGAGGTACAAGTGAGGTAACAGCTCCTGTCATTTGTAGGTTAGAATTCAGGGGGCCAGTTTTGTCATTTTGTGGGTGTAAAGTTTTTTTCAGTATTCTTTTGTATGGTCTACAAAAGTGAAAGAGTAAAGTAATGATCACCCCCGGTAGTTTCATAATTAGATTATTAGAGTAAAAGTACCTACCGTGTTTAAGGGGAAATCAGTCACTTGTTTTGTTGTTTGGATAGTCGGTAGAAATCAAAATAAACTGCACTTGTTTGGTTATACATTTCCTTTGGTATTATGAAACGTCAAGTCATTTGACCTACTACGAACAGTGCCGTAGTAAGAAACCCTGTGTATATAATTAAATTCCTTTTTTTTGAATAATTTGTAAATAAATAATTCCTCTTGTATATTTGATCTTGTCTTGTAAATTTGATATTAAATTTAAGTTACCTGAATAAATATTATTTTTTTTAAGTTTTGATTTCTTTTATTTTTGTTACTTCGTTTTAAGTTTGTAAGTCTCTTTTATTGAAAAAGAGTGGCGCCCGCATTGGTTATTAGAAAGTTAAGAAGTGAGAGAGGGAAGTTACTTTCGGCATATACGCCCCCCCCCCTGGCCCACGCTCCCGTTAGCTACCCGTAACAGCCAGTTGGGTTGTTACAGTATGTTCAGATGGAATGCCATGGGTACGTGTCAGTGTTGATGGGTCTTGGGCTATGCGTACTTATGGCTGTAATTTCAAATCAAAATCTGGAATGGTAGCAATAATTGGAGAATTTACTGGAGAAATATTATTTATAGCAGTTAGAAATAAATTTTGTTCAATCTGTGCAAGAGCTGAAAATAAAAACCAAGATGTGAAGGACCACAGATGTTATAAAAATTGGTCTTCGTCAGCACCAGCTATGGAATCCGATATGGTTGTAGACGGATTTTTGTGTAGTGAAGAAATGCATGGTCTCAAATATCTTGAATTTATAGCTGACGGTGATGCAAGTGTACTTGCAAAGATTAAAGAAAAAGTGCCATATGGACAAGAAGTACGCAAAATAGAATGTACAAACCATGCTTTGAAAAATTACAGAAACAATTTAAGAAAATTGAAGGCAGATACTCGCATTAATCTTCAGGGTAGAAAGTTGTTAACTGTGAGCAAAATTAATTTGCTTCAAAAGAGAGCCAAATGTACCATTTATGAGCATGCTAAGTCTGGCCGTAACAATGTGGAAGAACTTCTACAACAATTAAAGAATGGATTACATCATGTATTTGGAAATCATTTGCAGTGCATTGAAGGGACATGTAATAATGTTGGTGATACAGAACATAATTTAATTCCTGACTTAGAAGCTAATGGTATATTTAATCATTTATACGATACGTAATCATTTTCCATCTACAATATTATTTTTCAATTTTTAATTTTTGTAGGAGTACTCAATTTACTAGTAAGAAAGGCACATTTATTAATACAAAATGAAATTATGAAAATTATGAAATTATGAAAACAAAACATGATCGAATTTTATTGATTTATTAAACAGTTACCATGGTTTTCGTTTACTCGGGATCGAGTAATTTGTAAGTGTAAATTTGTCCTAATAGTGTAGGCAAGTTAGCATTTGAAATCGAAATTTCGTTTCCCGTGTTGTCACCTATACCAATCGATAGATTAGAGCTTCCTGAATATCATATTAAAATGTATCATTGCAGAATTGATGGGAAAAAAAGTTATTTAATAAACAAAATCCGAAAATCGCGATTTTTGACTATAATCGCTTATATCTCGAGATTTTACACTGACTTTTGAAAAAGTGAGGGCACTATTTTGTAGAGCAGAAAATTCTCTACAAAAAATGTGCAACAACCCCTATCATATAAATAATAATAAACCCGCTATAAGCGTTCAAACATTTTTGGAGATTAATTTTTATTTTCATCAGCTGTTTACCGAGGCCCCGCCCCGAGCGCGTGAATTCAAAATTGACGTGATTTTTTCTCTTATTCAATGTTGAAGTTAGCACAAGAACAAGAAATATAGATAATACACAATATTTTCATCATAACAATAAGGTTATTTATGCTGTTCGGTAAACAGCTGATGAAAATAAAAATTAATCTGCAAAAATGTTTGAACGCTTATAGCGTGTTTATTATTATTTATATGATAGGGGTTGTTGCACATTTTTTGTAGAGAATTTTCTGATCTACAAAATAATGCCCTCACTTTTTCAAAAGTCAGTGTAAAATCTCGAGATATAAGCGATTAAAGTCAAAAATCGCGATTTTCGGATTTTGTTTATTAAATAACTTTTTTTTCCATCAATTCTGCAATGATACATTTTAATATGATATTCAGGAAGCTCTAATCTATCGATTGGTATAGGTTACAACACGGGAAACGAAATTTCGATTTCAACCTTTTTTGAGTCTAACTTGACTGCACTATAAGAGTAAGACGTGTTTTTGTGCTCCTAAAAATTAAGTGTAATCCAGGTGGAATTTTGGAATTTATCTGGAAAAGGTTATCAAAGAAGATATTTTTGGATAAAATATTTTTATTAGGTAAGACGAAAACTTTATTATTATTTAGCGAGTTCTTTACAGCATGCGCCGTTTCTCGAAAAAACATAAAAAACGAAAAACTTAATTAGTTTTATTTTTACATGTAAAATTACATGTTTATTTTTAGAGAAAATTTTTGAGGTTAAAAATTTGTTTGTACACCGACAACGTTAAATTTTAGTTATTACAATTTTTCAATTAAATATTCATATAAACAAATCATTTGTGTACTTATTACAAGTTCCTGCAGTTACAAAATTCACATTTGAGCTAGCCGGAAGATCAAATTTAGGAGCATTAAAGTAAAAATAATTATAGAGGCTCGAAATCAGTGCATATAGATTGGCACCCGAAACGTGGAGCTCAGTGCAGTACCTACCAATTGGGGTTTTTGATGCTCTTCATTTACGAAAACAAATTTTTTTTTTATAAAATTTAAAAAAATCTTAGGTGTATTCAAACTTTTGCACGGTAGTGTATATAGTCACATGACTTCAAAAACAGAACCTCATCGACACAAAGTGAAATTTGGTGAAATGATAAAATTAATGTTTATTTAATTTTGTAAAGTAAATGTAAAATTAATCAAATTAACATTTGATTGTTAGTTGCTATTCATTCATTATGGAAGGAGAAAAGGAGAAGAGAAAGGACAAAAAGGAGAGACTGCAAATAAATCAGTAAGTAAAATAAAAATTAAAAGTTTCCATAATTTTTTTAATATCTTGTTTTAGTTGAACGAAACCGATAGCGATAGTGGTTCATATGCTAGCGCTGTGGAATCTCTTTCGGTGTCTTCTTCTTCTGACGAGCATTATTATGATGCAATTACGGACAATGTAGGTGCCCTTTTGGATAAAATTCCAAACGTCAACGAACCATTGCCATCGGTTAGTGCGGGTGCAGCATGCAGATCTGAAGCATCGACTGTCAACGAACCATTGCCATCAACTAGTGCGGGTGCAGCGATATGCACATCTGAAGCATCGACATCGACTGTACCTCGTACTGCAACTCATCCTGAACACTTGACGAGCGGTGACCAACTTCAGAGGACCTCTGAACCTGATGTGCCACGAATAACCCAGTATAGTAGTAATCTGGGGTAATTTATTAAAAACTGAAGATTTTAAAAACATAGCGAACTTTGCCCTTGATGTTTTGTGCGTACCGCATTCAAATGCATAATGCGAAAGAATATTTTCAAAAGTCAATCTTGAGAAAACCAAAACTAGAAATCGATTGAATATCAAAAGTTTAAATGGAACTCTTTTAACAACCCAGGCTGTGAAAGAAAAAAACAAATTGGATTAGTTTTGCACCGACAAAAGAGATGATCAAAAACTTCAAACAAGAAATGTACAATTTCAAAGATAAACCAGAAGATGTTGCCGGTAATTCAACAGATTCGGAATAGTTGTGTATTGTATTGTGTCCCTAAGTAAAAGTTTATACATTTTTGTAATGTTTGTCTAACGTCATAGTATATAAATAAATATCATGATAAAATGTAAAAAAAAAAGGTTATTGCTTTAATTATTTCAAGATATTATAATTTTTTTCAAAATACCATACTTTTACCAACTAGATACTATAATGACAGCTCAAAAAGTTGGCAACGCTGTAACAAGGGGACAAGCTGCTCAGGCAGATTTTGAGACTAGTAATAGAGTTACCGCATCCTGGGTCCCGTTCTCCGTGATTGTTAGTTAGTATTGTTAGTTATTAGATTAGTGTTAGGATTGAAATAGAACTTTTTTTACTTCAAAAGTGATTTAAGAGGCTATATTGACACAATTTTACCAGGGGGGGGGGTGCTCTCTGTATCCCCAGAGAACATCAATAATTAGTTGTAAGTTTTCATTGTAAATATAAATCAAAATTATCTGAGACATTTCATATGTAAATAAGCGCAGATAAAAAATTACATGTAATTAAAAATTACCGCAAGTTTACCAATTGCATTCGTTGCTTGGCATCAATAATTAGTTGAAAGTTTCCATTGTAAATATAAATCAAACTTATCTGAGACATTTCATATGTAACTAAGCACAGATCTAAAATTTCATGTAATTTATTGCTGCAAGTATACCAATTACATTGGTTGCTTGCAGCAAACCTGTAAATAAGCGCAGATAAAAAATTACATGTAATTAAAAATTACCGCAAGTTTACCAATTGCATTCGTTGCTTGGCATCAATAATTAGTTGGAAGTTTCCATTGTAAATATAATGCAAACTTATCTGAGACATTTCATATGTACATAAGCGCAGATATTAAATGTTGTGTAATTTATTGCTGCAAGTATACCAATTACATTGGTTGCTTGCAGCAAACCTGTAAATAAGGGCAGATAAAACATTTCATGTAATTAAAAATACCGCAAGTGTACCAATTGCATTCCTTGCTTGCAACGAACCTGTAAATAATAATTTTTTACAGACTCTTTTATGTTTCTTAATTTGAATTATTAAAACTATTGACACAATTTTACCGGGGGGGGGGGGTTGTGATCTCTGTATCCCCAGACAACATAAATAATTGGTTGTAAGTTTTCATTGTAAATAGTATAAATCAAAATTATCAGATACATTTCTTAGGTTAATAAGCGCAGATATTAAATTACATGTAATTAAAATTTGCCGCAAGTTTACCAATTGCATTCGTTGCATGACATCAATAATTAGTTGTAAGTTTCCATTGTAAATATAAATCAAACTTATCTGAGACATTTCATATGTACATAAGCGCAGATATTAAATATTATGTAATTTATTGCTGCAAGTATACCAATTATATTGGTTCCTTGCAGCAAACCTGTAAATAAGCGCAGATAAAAGATTTCTGGTAATTAAAAATACCGCAAGTGTACCAATTGCATTCGTTGTTTGCAGCGAACCTGTAAATATTAATATTTTACAGTCTCTTTTATGTTTCTTAATTTGAATTATTTAAAACTATTGACACAATTTAACCAGGGGGGGGGGTGCTCTCTGTATCCCCAGAGAACATCAATAATTGGTTGTAAGTTTTCATTGTAAATAGTATAATCAAAATTATCAGATACATTTCTTAGGTTAATAAGCGCAGATATTAAATTGCATGCAATATTAAATATTGCTAAATCAAATTTATCTGGACATTTCCTATGCAAATAAGAGCAGATATTAAATTTCATGTAATTTAGTGCTGCAAGTATACCAATTACATTGGTTGCCAGCAGCAAACCTGTAAATAAACGCAGATAATACATTTCATGTAATTAAAAAGTACCGCAAGTGTACCAAGTGCATTCGTTGCTTGCAGCGTACCTGCAAATATACACTTTATACAGACTCTTTTAGGTCTCTTAATATGAATTATTTAAAACTATTGACACAATTTTACCAGGGGGGGGGTGTGCTCTATGTATCCCCAGATAACATCAATAATTAGTTGTAAGTTTTCTTTGTAAATATTAATCAAAATTATCTGAGACATTTCATATGTAAATAAGCGGAGATATTAAATGCTATGTAATTTATTGCTGCAAGTATACCAATTACATTGGTTGCTTGCAGAAAACCTGTAAATAAGCGCAGATAAAAAATTACCGCAAGTTTACCAATTGCATTCGTTGCTTGGCATCAATAATTAGTTGGAAGTTTCCATTGTAAATATAAATCAAACTTATCTGAGACAATTCATATAACAAATTAAATATTCATTTGTATCCCCAGAGAACATCAATAATTAGTTGTAAGTTTTCATTGTAAATATAAATCAAAATTATCTGAGACATTTCATATGTAAATAAGCGCAGATAAAAAAATTACATGTAATTAAAAATTACCGCAAGTTTACCAATTGCATTCGTTGCTTGGCATCAATAATTAGTTGTAAGTTTTCATTGTAAATATAAATCAAAATTATCTGAGACATTACATAATTATTATGTAAATAAGCGCAGATATTAAATTACATGTAATTAAATATTGCTGCAAGTATGCCAATTCATTGGTTGCTTGGAGCAAAAGTTGTTTTTGTTCGTATTTTAACAGTCTAAAAATTGTCATGTTGGAACCCTGAACTTATTACAGAATTCTTGGTGGAAGTTGAAATTTTTTGTGAAGGGGTAAAAATGACGTTTTTCGGAAAAAAATATTTAAAACAAATTTCTATTTCAGCTATATTGTTATCATTTAACTTATTAAAGATATTAATAACACTTAAAATATTTCTTCGAAATCACGAAAAGAAGAGTTTCATAAAAATAGTCAGGGGTTTCTGATTTTTGAATATGTTTTAAGGTTTGGGGTCCTAATAAAAACTTCGAGTTGGCGACCGGCCCGGAAGTGCCACTATTTTAACAAGAATGACGAAAACAAAATGTTTCTTCGCAATATTTCCTTACCTGTTGATTTGAGGACGAAAATGACTTATATAGATCTTATAGAGAACAAATTTTACTGGTAAGGAAATATTGCGAAGAAACATTTTGCTTTCGCAATTTTTGGTAAAATGGCGGCACTTCCAGGCCGGTCGCCAACTCGGAGTTTTTATTGGGACTCCAAAACTTAAAACATATTCAAAAATCAGAAGGCCCTGATCATTTCTAAGAAAATCTTTCTTAAGATTTCGAAGATGTTAAAATATTTTAAGTGTTATTCATATTTTTAATGAGTTATATAATAACAATATAGCTGAAATAGAAATTTGTTTAAAAATAGTTTTGTCGAGAAACAAAAAATTTCAACTTCCCACGAAGAATTCTGCAAGAAGCTCAGGGTTTCCGATACGACGATTTTTAGTACGAACAATGGGGAACATGCATGAATAAAAAAATTTAGTTAAAACAATATTTTCCGATTAATCCTATATATTAAATATAAAATCTGCAAAAATAACTTCTATTTATTGTATTTTGTTATAAATAATCCATTTTAAAATTCAATGATAATTTAAAATAAATCATGTGACCTTAAACGAAACGCGTTTGCTTGCTTGCTTGCAATAACCTCACTTTCTTGTTTACTATACTCGTGTGGAGTACTTTTTTAACTTTCTTGTTTTTAATTGACTTATGCCCAGTTTCAGCAACTTTAATTTAGGAATTTAATCATAGATTAAATATTTAATCATAGATTAAGTCCGATTTGGGTTTTAGCAATATAATTTTTAACACAGGTTAAATTTAATCAATGATTAGCGTAATCATAGATTAAATCTGTAGTTTGGGTTGTAGCAACGTTAATTTATGCTTAACACAGGTTAAATACCCAAAGTATTTAATTACTAGTTGACCAGTGATTAAAGTTAAATTACCAAAAACCTAACCTCCTTTTATTATAGAAAAGTGTGTAAATACGCAATTAATATAAATTTGACCGTCTCATACAGAGAAAACCAGAGTAAAAAATTATTACAATTTTGTTTAAAATGTTTTTTTCAAATTCCAGGCGTGATAGGTGCCATCGACTGCACACACGTGCGGATTAATTTTTAAAGCTTTATTAAATTTACAATAAAATAAAATAAAAGTTTAATATTTTTTTATGAGCACCCGAGTACTTTTTGAGAAAAAAATTTCAGTTATTAACAAATTAACAATTTATTTATCAATATCACGTAATTTTACATTTAGTAGCTGCAATTGTCTTCCTTCTCTACTTCTGTATAGTTTTTTGTTCTTTTCTGTGCCATTTCAGTAAAATATATGTAAAATATAAAATATTTCAATGAACTGTATTCACAGAATATAGGTTATAAACCTCACTTGTTGATAATTTTCGAACTAATTGAACTACTTGCATAGCATGAAGTAGGCGTTGTTGTCGTTTCAGGAGTACCACCATAACTATTCTACACATAATCCGAGATTAACTAATTACATATTAGAAAAGGTTGCTATAACCCATTCAAAATTTAACAACGGATTATTTTTAATTTGTGTTAACTAACACAGGTTAAGGTTAAGGTTGCTGAAACCGGCCCTTAATTATGATAAATAACAGCTTTTAACACTAACAAACTTCAACTTTCAAAGCACAAAACCACAGAAAAATAATATAAATGAATGTAAAATTCGACTTGTGACGTCACAAGTTCTGTGGCAAATTGCGCGGTCGTTTCGTTCAATTCAAATTGACGGATTTTTAAATATTTTTTAAATTATTATCAAAACGAAAATAAATAAATTAAATAGCATTAATTAGTATATTTAGTTATTTTTGATCCAACTACGCTATAAAAAAAATGTATGAATATTCCCTATTACCTAACGAAATCCGTGAAAAAATCGCAGAAAACCGGGTTTTGGATTTTTTAATCAAAATGTGCCCAATTTTCTTACAATACTATGTACTTCAAAATACAATAAATTAGAAACTTTTGAGAAGTGACAGTGATAATCATTTTCAACAGCTTTCAACCGGAAAGCCACTTTGCTTTTATGAAAATGATAAAATTGGACATGAAAATAACTGCAAAACATTGTTTGATTTGATATGCAATGACCCTAAAGCAGGGGTAAGCAACCTGCAGCCGACCACACTTTCTCGTGCAGCCCTGATGCCATTATTTCCAAAAATTAAGCAGCGGCAGTGTTGGTATGATCATAAGTTTCTTACATGCGGCTCACACAACATTTTCAAATTTGTAGCTGGCCGTTGTAAAAAGAGGTTGCTTCCCTGCTCTAAAGAGAGAGTCAGAATAGACGCCATTAAATGGCGTCAAATGTTAAATTTAAATGCGTATAAATTGGTTACTGCACACATAATTGACGGTGTTGAACGTTGCACTACGTAAGAAGTTGATCAACTTTCTACTTTGACGCTACTTACCATTGACCAACTTCTTTACGTAGTGTAATATTCAACACCGTACAGTGTGTGCATAGGAATCTCTTTACAAAATTTACAACTTAAATTTGACTATTGACGCGTTTCAACGGCGTCCATTATGCTTCACCCTTAACGCGGTCCTGCTTCCCGACCAAACCAAAATTCAATATTGTAACCCGAGTTGAGTATGCAACTAGTAATATGTGTTAAAATCATGTCGGTAAATTTTCAAGATTTGTTATCTGGAATGTGTTCAGATCAACAACCTAGTTTATTACAACATGGGTTTAACAAATAGAATTCGAATTTTTAAAGGAAGCCAATAATACTTAATGATCATATCGTGGGCGTTCAAGCAGAAGTAATTAAGTCCATTTTTAGCATTATTGAGTTAAATATGTAGTTTTCATCCAATTTCGTGATTCTTATACTGGTAAAATTCACCAAGTCCAATATCTGATATTAACTGTTGTACAGTAGTTGGCAAATCTCATCAAGTGAGAAAGATGCACGTTTTATGCAAGCAGAAGTAACTAACTGGACTGAATTACTTTTGCTTTTACGCATTATGGACTTAGTGAGTGTTATTCGTCCGGTATTTTGAGGTTACGTTATTTAATATTTGTGTCGACTGTCAAAGTGTGTATGTTAGCAGTAGAAACAAATAGTTATGTAATATTTGTGTCGAAGTGTTTGTGTTAGCAGTTGTGTTAGTAGTTATTAGTTATAATAATGCCCAAATTAAATAGTAGAACGAGTCGTATTTTAGAACTTGCACGTATTTATTCTTATAATAATAATACAATTGAGCAAGCTTCTGAGAATACTGAAAATAATAATGTACTTGAATCAGTAGGAGAATGTAGTAGGCCATGTACGTCAATAGTTTCAAAAGAGGTAAGAATTATTTATGTGCAGTCAGCTTTTATTTTCTTTTAATTTTATTTATTTTAGAATTCAGAGGATGATGATTTTGAAGATATTGATGATAGTGACGCAGATAAAGATTTTCATCCCAACATAGAATTTGCCGATAATTCCGACGACAGCGACATAATTTCAAAGAAAATTTCCGAAACAGAAGTTCCATATCGTAAAAAGCGAAGTCGCTGGAATAAATCAAATGATTTAAGTTGGTCTCGTAATGTGGCAAAGAAGCGTAGAAATTTAGGACAAGAATACACTACAAGAAAAGGGATGAAACCAGCCAAGGCACCTCAAGATGTAAATTGTGGCAATTGTAAATTTAAATGCTCGCAAAATTTTAGCGAAGAGGTCAGAAACGAATTATGCTCAAGTTATTGGCAGCTAGAAACTTTCTGTCGCAAAAAAAGATTTTATTCTTCAAAATGTCAAGTCAGTTGTACCGCAGAGTCAACGATTTCGCAAAGCCAATGCCAAAGAAAGAACAAATTCCAAACACTTCTATTTCCTTAACAATGGTATCTCTATTAGAGTTTGTATGAAGTTTTTTTTAAAAACACTTGCTATTAGCAATGGACCTTTAAATAAGGCATTTACAAATAAAAACGAAACATCTGGGTTATATCAAGGGGATGACAAACGAGGAAAACACATACCAGCCAACAAACTCTCTGAAGAGCAAAGACAGATTATTAGAAATCACATCGAAAGTTTCCCTGTGACGGAGTCACATTATTGTAGAAAATCTACACAGAGAAAATATCTGGATGCTACACTATCAATAGCCAAAATGTATTCTATACAAAGAAATTTGTACTGAAAATGGTGAAACTTCGCACAGCTTGATAACATACAAAAGAATATTTTGTCAGGAATATAATTACTGCTTCTTTAAACCTAGGAAAGATCAGTGTTTACTATGTATGAGAAATCGGCAACAGAAGAACAAAGATTATCATTGCAGTTATCCTATAATTCTCACAAAGAACGTGAAGCAGACGCAAACAATTCTAAAATGTGCGATAAGGAACGTGCTTCTAATGATCCTAGTTTTGTCACTGTTACATTCGATTTGCAAAGTGTTTTACAAATCCCATGCAGTGACGTATCACCGATGTATTACAGCAGGAAACTATGCGGATATAATTTAACCATTTACGAAGGGGCTTTACCTAATAATGCGTACTGTTTCGCTTGGACAGAAATTAATGGAGCACGCGGGGTAGTCTCGAAATTGGTACATGCTTATATCTGTACTTGAGTAATAGTCCTCAGCACGTGAAATTATCACTCTTTTCTTATACCTGTGGTGGTCAGAACCGTAACCAAAATGTACTTGCTATGTTCTACTATTTTGTTCATTACGGAACCAGTAATGTTGAAATAATTGAACAGAAATTTCTTGAATCAGGGCACTCCATGATGGAATGCGTCAGCATGCACAGTGCTATTGAGAAGCAAAAAAGATATTTATCAGTATACACAATGAACGACTGGATCAATATTTTTAAAATGGCCAGATCAAAGAGGGGCAAGAAGAACGAACAGTATTTTGTAAAGGAATTAAAATATTCTGATTTTCTTGACTTTAAAAAGATCTCTCAGGTCTTCTTAAAAAATAAAACACTAAATACCGTTGGTGATAAAGTAAACTGGTTAAAAATCAAATGTTTCAGAATTGAAAAATGTAATCCTAACATCATAAAATATAAATACGAACATTCCGGAAATTACCTGACCATAAACATTTTAGGAAGAGGTCGCCCTTCTAAACCAACTAAGCTGGAGAAAGCTTACACAGCATTGTTACCAATTTCTGAAAAAAGTATAACGATTTAAAGAAGTTGTGGTAAAATAAAAAAATTTCACTACGTTATTAAACTTGTTTTTTTGTCTGTCAAAATTCACTAATGCTCGTACTAATAGTCGAGAATTGATCTCGATTCCGGAATTAATTCTGCTGTTGCTATGTTACGGCATAAATTTCAGTGATCTGATTGGTAGAAACTAGAATTAATTCCGGAATCGAGATCAATTCTCGACTATTAGTACGGGCATAAGTCCATCAAATCTCGTTTTTTCAGTAATGGAGATTTTTTGTTTTTTTTCAAAATGCCATTATAAAGTATGCCCAGTGGTGTGCTACATAGGTGAATATTTCAACTTGATCATGAAAAATGTAATTTAGTAGATGAATTGAATTTTAAAAGCTAATTATTACAAAACTATCAATTTGGACGTAATGACTTCTGCTTGAACGCCCACGATATCATTCGCAAGTTTCTAACCTTCATTTTTATCTTCTTTGTTCTATGTATTTATAGAGATCTGGTTCAATATAAAAATCAATTACTTAATAAAATTTATAACTTCACTGTCTTTACTTTTTTAATTGATAATCTTTGTTAAATTAACAAAAACCATAAGATAACACATTCTACCCAAGATTAATTCGACACCGATTAATCAACTGATTCCCAAGCTTTATTACAAAGATATCGGATGTATATATTTTTTAGAATTATAAAAATAAAATCCTACCTTATTCGTTGTCAGCTTCGACTTCTCTACAGCTGGCTGTAACCACTCGGTCCGCTGCTTTTAGCCCCTTTCTTTCTTATCCGTTCCATATTGAAGTTGTGAATTTTTATCGAGTGTTCAAAATGTTTAGAAAATTCACAGGTTTTTCACACAATAAAACACAATCACACGCGTATCTAAAATCAAAATTGGCTATAAATCCAGAAAAATACTGTATTAAAAAGACTAACCTTGAAATAAAAAATTCACCTTGATATTTCATTTGCACCTAAAAATAAGGATCGGCACCTATTCCCAAATTACACCAAAAGTTCTCTTAATTCCATGTGAGAATGGTAGTGATTCAATCTTGTTTGCACTCAAAACGATAATTTAATATTAAATAATGTTGAAAACTGAAATAACACCGCTAATCTTCGCTAAAAATAGCTACACGCACTCACTAAACAGAAAATCGACACGTATCCATCACGTATCGTGATTTTGACATATAAATTTGGGGTAATGTAAACTCCCCTCCAAATTGACCTGTTTTTATTTTCTTCAATTTTGGTTTTTAAGTCGGCATGTAAATTCCCCTCGAACCGTATAATCCCTAGTTATACGTAAGTAGGAGATTATAACAATTAGAATTTAAGTACGGCTTGTTAAATGGACAGGGCCGGTTTAGACAATTTCGTTAATTCAAAATTATTTAAATAATCGAATTTGAAAAGTACGGAAAAGTACCATGTGCATGGACAGGGCCGGTTTAGACAATTTCGTTAATTCAAAATTATTTAAATAATCGAATTTGAAAAGTACGGAAAAGTACCATGTGCATGGTGCACAACCGGTCGAATGCCACTCCATCGCTCGGCGGGCGCGCATTTTGTTGACGGTACGTGCAAATCGATATACTCTTACACTTAGAAAATTTCGCAGCAGCAAATGCACCTCGAGCGTCGTACATGCAACATCGATTATTTTTAGTTTTTACGCGATTTTTTGGGGGGGGTCTCTCGCATTCCGGTTGCATAGATCCCGGTGTTCTTGATGGATGGCGCCTTCTCGTATGTTTAGCCTAGTAACCAGAGTCAAATCCGCCCTGGAGGGGTGCAGAGCGGAGCGGAGCGCAGCGGCGCCCCGTAAGGGTAGGATTTGACGATGGATTACCCTCCTTTTCGAATGCACACCCCTAAAATTCGAAGGCAAAAAAAATTTAATTTTTTCACTTTTTTGGCTATACACGAGTATGGCCGAATATTTTTTTAGTTTTTACGCGATTTTTTGGGGGGGTCTCTCGCATTCCGGTTGCATAGATCCCGGTGTTCTTGATGGATGGCGCCTTCTCGTATGTTTAGCCTAGTAACCAGAGTCAAATCCGCCCTGGAGGGGTGCAGAGCGGAGCGGAGCGCAGCGGCGCCCCGTAAGGGTAGGATTTGACGATGGATTACCCTCCTTTTCGAATGCACACCCCTAAAATTCGAAGGCAAAAAAAATTTAATTTTTTCACTTTTTTGGCTATACACGAGTATGGCCGAATATTTTTTTAGTTTTTACGCGATTTTTTGGGGGGGGTCTCTCGCATTCCGGTTGCATAGATCCCGGTGTTCTTGATGGATGGCGCCTTCTCGTATGTTTAGCCTAGTAACCAGAGTCAAATCCGCCCTGGAGGGGTGCAGAGCGGAGCGGAGCGCAGCGGCGCCCCGTAAGGGTAGGATTTGACGATGGATTACCCTCCTTTTCGAATGCACACCCCTAAAATTCGAAGGCAAAAAAAATTTAATTTTTTCACTTTTTTGGCTATACACGAGTTATTTTCCATTTTTTTTATTATATTTATTACTAATATCCACTAATCACACCCCCCTCTATCCGAATTTCAAAGAAAAATTCAAATCGGACCGAAAAAATTTCACTCCATTTGAAGGGACTGTAACCCGATACCCGTGCAGACCCCGTGTTCGACCGGCTACATGAATTTACTTTCCCTTATTAAATAAGTAGGTTATATTTTGTAATTTTTCAAATACAATTTTATTGTATACTGTTCGCCCCCCCCCCCCTTTCCGGGCACAAATATTAACTTAAAAACTCAAAAATGTAGGTTTCAAGTTTTTCGCTAATTACATATTAGGTAGGAAAATGATATGCAAGATCGTGAATTTCAATCGTTCAACAAAAACGCCGTCCGGAAAGAAATCCTGCGTACGGTCCTGAGTTGTTAACGGGAATTTCAATTTATTGGTTTGATTCTGCATGTAAACTCCCCTCATTCTTAATTGCTTAGGAGGGGAGTTTACATGTGAGTTTAAGTGTTGGCCTTTTGCTCGGAGGGGAGTTTACATGCTTTTTTGAAATTTACCTGGCGCATTAGGGGAGTTTACACCTACCCATAAATTTCTACAAGTACGCCCTCTGTTGAGTCGAAAAGCAGCAAAATTACAAGGTGCTGCAAAATAAACCGGTTAAAGTATTGACATGAAGAATAATTTTAATCAAAAATTCCGCAATCGGATTTATGCGATTTGTCGACGGATTTCGTTAGGTAATTGTTCGTATTTTAAGATACAAAAAATAGTTGTATATAAACCCTGAGCTTCTTAACGCTATTTTTAAACAAATTCCTATTTCTAGATGAAATAAAAATTTGTTTAAAAATATTATGCCGAAAAATATCATTTTCACTTCTTCATTAAAAATTTCAACTTCCGACGAAGAATTTGGTAAGAAGCTCAAATGGTCTTTGGCCGACTTGAAATTCCTATTGAATTTGATTCCAAATGATGCTAAACATTTTTATGAAAATTTATTGGGTGATCCCAATTTGAAGAGGATATAGAAGGGTTTAATGGAGAAGTTGATTTTGATATTGAAGAAGATTGATTTAAATCAAAATAAAATTTTACTGTATCAGTATTAATTTTTTTAATTTTCAATAAATATTTCACTCATTTATTCATAAAAAAATTACATAATATTGGTGAATCTAATATTATTAATTTTGCATAAATTGACTAAGCGGCAGTTTTGGTTCGTAGTCAACTTATGCGAAATGTATAAAATTGATTGCGTAGTAAATGCAAAATTCCTAAGCGCCATTTTACACTTTAAAATCGAAGGTTTTTAATTTTTTCTTTAGTTCTTGGATATAACAATTATTGACACTCTTTTTGATTAACATGCGGAAAATCACCTCTAATCAACGATAAGCTGATTTATAAGGTTATAAAGTTTATTGCATTTTTTCAAAAACTCACATTTGGTAGAGACATATCGTATACCATTGTAAAAATAAATTCAGACCTCAAAACTTTCTTATTTCGATGGTCTTATTAGTAAAACTGACAGTTTTTGAGTAAATGGGTGTTATAAAATGTGTAAGCATTCTCGGAAATACAAATTATTTAATAGAAGCGATATAATGCGCCGTCGGTATAAGGAATTCAAAGTATTTGTTGATCTAAAATGATTTTTTGTCCACTTTCGAAGTGAATACACTATAAATGAATCGCATAAATGCAAAATAGGTCTCTTGAAGCGTCGAATTTTCTAAAAAAAACACATTTTTTTGAGAAAAATAAAATGTCACCTCCTTACCACTACGCTGCACCCCAAAATTTTTGTACTACCTTTTTGGATTGTTTCTGTCGACACAAACAATCGGGAGTCAAAAGAGGGGAGTTGGATCCCCCCCAAATTATAGCGAACCAATACCCTCCGATGATGAGCAGATTAGTTACACAACCCCCCCCCCCCTCAAGGTAATGAGGCAGATTGGGTGAAACCTATAAAGTTTTTTTTCTCCAGGATTGCGTGAAATCATTACTTTCTGTACAATTTATCTCTTAGAAAATCAGCAATTCTGGTACAATCTAAGATATCAACGTAACTTGATGTTAAATAAACTGAAAAGGCAACGACCATGCCACATTGAGAATACCCGTTCTCGTCCCCATTCTCGAGTGAGCAGCGGTCGTGTACAGAGGTGCCTATCCGATGCGCAGTGAACGTTAGTTAGTGATTACCACGTGGTTTACGAAATTTCTGTGTGTATTTGTGCGATTGTACCACCATTATCTGTGCTTATTAATAAATAATTTACAAACTGTATGTGAATAATTTATTAATATAATTTAAAACTGAGTGAATTAAGTTATAAAAACAAAGTGAAAATTAACAAACTGTGAGTATTAAACATTTTTATTTACGACATAGACGTTCTCTTTTTATTCTTATTTTTAATCTGTGTACAAAACTTTCTGTGCGCGATTTATTTTGTTAAGAAAAAATGAGTGCCGGTGCGGGCAACGAAAACGATGACCCCACGGTCGCTCTGTGGGGCTGCATTAAAAACTTTAGTGCGCCAAATGTGAAACCAAGTGCGAGCGAATCTTTGACAGCTCACCGTAACGCGAATAAAAGTGAAAATAATCCCGCGAAACGCCCCTTTCCCATTGACCTAGATGATTTCTCGATCGTCGGAGGAAAACTTACGAAGCGCAACAGGTGGAAGCACATCCCGATAATAAACCCACCCACGCCGACCGCAAATAAATACGAACCGCTCACTCAACACAAAGAGACCGTGCTGAGTGAAGAAAACATAGGAACAATGGACACTTCAGGTACCGCCGAAAACGAGACTGCACCTGCAAATACAATACCTGCTCAAACGACAAATACAATGCCCGCTAAAAAGACCGTCGCCAAACCACCACCTATTGTTATCGCCACTCAGGTAACGAACCAAGCCGATTTCAGGCAACTTATTAAAACGTACGCCACAAAAGGCTTTGAAATTGTGTACCGTACAAACACAGTGGCGGTACACATTAATGACCGAGACGAATATGCGCTGTTCTTAGCGCAGTTAGAAAAAAAAGAACTAGAACACCATACGTATACCCCAAGGGACGAGCGAACGCACGCCTTCGTCCTGAGGGGGTTAACTAACGACACCACCACCGATGAAATAACCGCGGAATTGCAACATACAGGAATAAACGTTAAAAAGGTTTATAAAATGAACGGCACAAACACAGCGGCATTTATGGTGGTGACAAACAACGACGTAACGGTGAATTTTCTTAACGCCACAATTAGAAACTTGTTGGACGCACGAATTAGGTGGGAACGTCACACGAACAACAAGTTGATAATACAATGTCACCGCTGCCAAGAATGGGGTCACGCGACCGCGAACTGCAGGCGAGCTGTTAAATGTTTGAAGTGCGCGGCGAACCACATTACAAAAGATTGCCAACATCCGCAAACATCGCCCGCAAAGTGCGCGAACTGCGGTGGCGACCACACCGCAAACAACACTATCTGTGAAGTTTACCGCCGTATACTTCAACAACGTGAAGCAAGCAAACCTTCACGACTTACACAAACATTTGCCAGCGTGCCACGGTTCGTCGAGGCCCCCCTCCCCACTACGTCACCATGGCATAGGAATGCCCAACCAACCACCAGCGCAAGACCACAGCAACCGGCACCAGCACCAATGGAATGCAACCGGGCATTCCCCCCCTACGCACCAACAGAGGACCGGCCAACCAGATGCCAGCAACGCACACACCACCACCACCACAACAAGGACCATCTCAACCAAGCAGCAACAACATAGGTGACTCATTTAGCGAGTTCGCCCAAATATGCGAGGAAATCAATCAGCAAACGGACATGGACGAAATGTTGCGCGCTATAAAAGATTACAATAACATATTGAAATCTTGCAAATCGAAAATGGAACGCATACAAGCTTCTATTAAATTCTTTTCAAACCTAAACGCTTATGGTTGTTAAGAATTTAAAAGTTAATTTATGGAACGCTAACGGGATAAGTAACAAAATTTTCGAACTCAAAAATCATTTATTTAAAAACGATATTGACATCTATCTTATTTCAGAAACCAAATTAACCGATAACAAATACCTCAAGGTCCAGGGATACTCGGTCCATCGACAGGACAGGGGGGGTCATGGAGCAAGAGGCGTAGCAGCGATAATTCGAAACAACGTACCACACCGACGAATACAAATAGCTCAAGGTAATAGTATGGAAATCTTGGGTATCAAACATCAAAACAATACCACTTTAATTATCGCGTACAATAAACCTACAAATTCATTTTCAGACCACGATTTAGATTTGCTGTTTGGTTTGGACGGTAAAGTTCTAGTGGCGGGCAATTTCAACGCCAAGCACGCACACTGGAACTGTCACCAGTCCAACACAAACGGCAACACACTTTTAAATTTTTGCACACACAGACACATCGAGATTTTATTCACAGACACGCACACTCATCACCCGATGAACAACATGACCGCGACCACGATTGATCTTTTGTTAAATAAGAACATAACACACATTTCGAAACCAACCGCGAAAAGTAAATTAAATTCAGATCATAATATTGTTCAATTTTATCTTAACGAAATACCGCGAAATAATACTGTCAAAAAAGTTACTAGCTTTAAAAATACCGACTGGTCCAGATTCCGTCGTAGGCTCGACGAATTAATAACGATCAATAACAAAATTACCGACAATGAAACGCTAGATAATGAAATCGATAAATTGACCCGTAGCATTTCTACCGCCAAGGCAGAAAATTCTAAAACGTTCACGCCGAAAAACAACAGGGACGTCTTCCCTGAAGACATCCAGTTGTTAATCGGAGAACGGAATAAGAATCGGAAGCTGTGGCAGCAGACGGCTAACGGTCAATTTAAACGTAACATGATTGACCTGAATAAACAAGTACAGCAAAAAATAACGACACATAAAAATAAAACATGGGAGGACCTTCTGTCCTCTTTAAGTCCTTCAGACAACTCTTTATGGAAAATTACAAAATTACTACGCAAGCCGTTTGATCCAATTCCGGCACTTCGCGAAAACACAGAATTAGCCATGACCGACGCTCAAAAAGCGGAGCTCCTGGCTAACACATTTCAAAATATTCACAAACTAGATAACACCTAGGGAAGGTAGGTATGTTTGGAACGTAGGTATGTGTGAGACACCCTAATTATTACGAAAACTTTTGAATTTAGCGCCCTGGTCTTTTTCTGCATTGTTGACAACCATAGAACTCAGTTGTCAAATGAAGTTTCATATTTGTGATCTGTGTTCTATTTAGTGGGTGGAACTTGTAATTTTATGCAAGGCTAAAGTAAAATTACAGTTACCAGGACTTGTTTTTTGTAAAAAACTGAGCTACTTGAACAATTTAGGTAAGTGAATCCTATAATTAACATCAAATTGCAGACGATTATGTCTACATAGTTCTTCCATAAACCTAACCTATATTTTAGAAACTAGCTTTAAAATATTAATTGCTAGGTAGGTATGTTTGGGACACAAGGTGGTAGGTATGTTTGGGACGTCCCAAACATACCTACCATGTTTTTTTTAGTGAGAATTAAATTATGTGATAGTTGGTTTTATTTTTCAGATAAAAAGAGATGCCGAGCATTTACAAAAAAAAGTCAGGCACAGCGTTAAAACGAAAACCACGAAAGGTTATAAGCTCCGATGTCATCCACAGGGCATATTCCAATGTTGTAGAAAACGGAAAATCCATTGGATGTGCTGCAAAGGATTATGAAATTCCAAAATCAACACTTGCTAGATATGTAAAAACAAAAAATATTCCAGAAAATTCCAGTTTTGGTTCCGTACACACAAGTAGACAGATTTTCACAGTTATAGAAGAGGACCAATTAGCTAACTATCTGATAAGAGCTAGCCATATGCACTATGGACTAAGTTTAAGGCAGACAAAGGAGCTTGCTTACCAGTTTGCTATCGCCAATAACAAAACAGTTCCTGAACCCTGGCATACTAATAAAGCAGCAGGAAAATTTTGGCTTGTCGGTTTTTTTAATAGACACCCAAATCTTTCTTTAAGAAAACCAGAGGCAACTAGCCTCTCTCGAGCTACAAGCTTTAACCGCAAGAATGTATCTGAATTTTTTGAGAAGCTGGAATCATTATATAGACGCTATAACTTTGAGCCATCTCGAATTATCAATGCAGATGAGACCGGGGTGACTACTGTCCAAAACCCTGGTAAAATAGTCGCACAAAAGGGGAAAAAACAGGTAGGAAAAGTAACTTCTGCGGAGAGAGGATCCCTAGTCACCGTTTGCTGCAGCATAAATGCCATTGGTAATTCAGTACCGCCCTTCTTCATATTCCCTAGGGTTAATTTTAAGGACTACATGCTAAAGAACGCGCCACATGGATCTACCGGTGCAGCATCGCCATCAGGTTGGATGACAGCATCTAATTTCTTGGCTTATATTAAACATTTTGCTGCAAATGTTAATCCTTCTAAAGAAAAACCTGTACTTTTGATTTATGATAATCATGAATCCCATATTTCAATCGATGTAATTAATTTTGCAAAAGACAACGGTATTCACTTACTTACGTTACCACCCCACTGTAGTAATAAATTACAGCCATTAGACGTATCTGTGTTCTATGCATTAAAGCGTTTTTATAACAATGAGGCAGATAAATGGATGATGATCAACCCTGGGAAAACCATAACGATTTATGAAATTGCTGAACTGGTTGGAAAATCATATTCTTCAGCCTTTAGCAAATCCAATATAGAAAGCGGTTTCATCAAAACAGGAATTTATCCCTTCAATGCAGACATTTTTACTGAGGTAGATTTTTTGTCTTCAGCTGTTACGGATCGTCCGAATCCTAATGAATCTAATAGAAACCCCGATGTGATTGACAACACATCTAATCGTGCCGAAATAGCTGAAGACTTAGCCATTGCAGGGCTTTCTAGAGAATGCAATGAAAATATTAGTCCAAGTTCAAAATTTGTTTCGCCTGAGTTAATCCGTCCGTTTCCAGTAGCATCTAAAAGAAAGAAGAAAACGGGTGGTAGAAAACCAGGACGCACCCGAATATTAACTGATACCCCGGAAAAGCTAGAGATAGAAGAAACTAATAAATCAAAGATGTTGAAAACTGCGAAAAGGCAAATATGTAATGAAGCAAGCACTAGCAAAACTATAGTAACTGTTAATAAAAGAAGCAGGAAACAAAGTGAAACTTCTTCATCATCGGAGGAGGATCTGGAAATTTTATATGAAGAAAGTGATCAATCCTCAAATGAAGAAGGATCAACCAAATCTTCCGACGATAAATCAGAAGAACTCAGAGATTTTAAAACAAACGATTACGTTATTGTAAGATTTTTGATAGAGCACAATTCTTCCTATGTTAACTATATAGGTCAAATTTTGAAAGATGGAAATCGCAACAATGAAGGTTTCTCGATTAAGTTTTGCAGAAGACGTGGAATTTCCGACAATTTTTTTTACCCAGTCATTGATGATATTCAAAATGTTAATGAAACAGACATCGTAAAACGTGTTTTTGTGGTTTCAGAAAAACGAAACTGTCTTAAATTTAACATAAAAAACCTTAATGTACCTAACTTAAGATAAGTAGGTTAAGATTAAGATTTGTATGTCAGTATTTAACTTTTATTTTTTCAAATAAATACATTAACAAAGGCCAAACACTGCTGTCTCTAACATACCTAGTTCCCGTCCCAAACATACTACCTGTAGGTACGTTTGGGACATATTGTATATGGATTAGAAATTGTCTATACTGACCACAATTGCTTATAAATAAGCATGTTACTGTTCCCATTAGTTACCAATAAAGCAATAAGTAGTATGGAAGGTTAAAATTTGGAATTCCATGTTGCTTGTTGGAAAAAAAAATAAAAATGTTAAAATTGTCCCAAACATACCTACCTTCCCTACACACCGGAACAAAATGACATTAAGCAAGCTGTACTTGACTTTTCAAGTCAATCATATGACATACCGGCGAATAAACGTAAAAAATTAATGACCAATCCCTCCGAAATCCTCACCATACTCAAATCCTTACCCAATAACAAAGCTCCAGGACCGGACCAAGTTGAGAACCTTGTTCTCAAAAACTTGTCACGGAAAGCTGTTGTGCAACTAAATTACATTATCAATGCGATTTTGTTGCTACAATACTTTCCGAAGGCCTGGAAGCAAGGTTTAACAATCCCCATACGAAAACC
Organism: Podabrus alpinus; assembly: GCA_932274525.1. NCBI lineage: Eukaryota > Metazoa > Arthropoda > Insecta > Coleoptera > Cantharidae > Podabrus > Podabrus alpinus. The sequence goes on from OW026452.1 coordinate 70,838,860, forward strand.
AAACAAAGACCCTACGCTACCCCTCAGTTATAGGCCCATCACATTGTTAAATACAATGGCCAAATTAACTGAGAAAATTATCCGAAAAAGACTAAACGATGAACAAACTAAATTGAAGATCACCAATCCTTATCAATTCGGATTCATGCCGGGCCTTAATACGTCCCTGCAGGTGACCCGAATTGTTAATGACGTGATCGAACAATTTAGTAAGGACAAAGTGACAGTCATGACCCTACTTGATATCGAGAAAGCTTTCGACAGAACCTGGACCGATGGGTTAATTTACAAATTAACACAATACAAGTTCACCCCACACATCACTACGCTAATTTCATCTTATTTAACAAACAGATCGATTGCGGTTAAAGTCAACGACACCATTTCAAATACGAAACACATCGAAGTTGGGGTACCCCAAGGCTCCGTACTTGCCCCTAAGCTATTCAATGTATTCGTCAACGACATTCCTACTTTCCAGAAAACGAACACTGCGATTTACGCGCATTCGTTCAGCGCACAAGTAGCCACGAAACAAATCCAAATTCACCTGGACATGATCCAACGTTATTTCAACAAATGGAAGATCCGATTGAACGCCGGTAAGACGGAGACAATTGTCTTCGCCAGAAAGCGGACCAATCACAGGGTCTTCCAGAAGTTGAAATTAGGCGGACAGGACATTACGCCACAGACGAGCGTCAAATACCTAGGGGTCACCATGGACTCCCGGCTAAATTTTGACGCTCACCTAAAGCAAAGACGACAACTAGGTTACGCTGCGCAACGTAAGATCTATCCCTTGCTGAGGGGGGGGGGGAGATGAGTTCGAAAAACAAGCGTACGTTATACAAAACGGTACTAAGACCGATCCTAACATACTGCTATGTCTCAAAATGATAAATAAAGACTCCCAATACAAAAATGAATAATAAATTCAAAATAAGCATAAAATTCTAAATAGGTAGGCACTTTAAAAATTTGCTCTACGAGAAATTTTTATTTTTCTAAAATTTCAATTTTCTAACTTTACTTGAGTCTTTCAGGATGGACAAAAGATGATAAACATTGCTAAGTTTAAATAGACTGATGATTGTCACATCAGAAATGAAACAAAAAACTTAATTAGCTGAAAATTTGTAAAAATGTGTTAATGATGATAACCTATAAAAATGTAAGAATTTGTAAACTGATTTATTCTATGAATAACATTCTTTGTAAAAATGTGATCATATCAAAAATTATGTAATTGTTTCATGCATCTAATGTGAGTAATTTCGAAGGGTAAATTGACAAATTAGTAAATAAGGGTCAAATTTGTGTAACATCAAAGAAAACAACAACAATGGAGAACATGAGTCAATGGACAATCCAAATACAGCATAAAAACGCAATATACCAGCAAAACTGCATGGAAAAACACCTCAAAGGAAACCGAGATTGGTACAAGGGGTGAATCTGCAATCAAAATTATTTATTAGAAAGAAATAAATTTGAAAATAAACGGATTTGACTTACTTCATTCGCACAGGCATGCCAATCATATCGATTTTCGATGAAAAATCAGTTGACTTCGTGAATTCTAACAGAGTGCACGCATTTTAAGCGCTCGATAAAATATTTGCGATGGGATCCGAAATTATTTGTTTACTAACAATTGGAGGTTAGAATTTTTCAGTTGGATTGAAACCAGATCTAAAAATAAACTCAAGGACAGTAATGGATGCTCATAATGTTATTAAAATGGTTATAATTTACGAACTCGACTCACATAAAACTTTCTGGATAATAATAACATTGTCAAGTAAAAGTAACTTACCTCTCAACATTTTTGGAAATCTTCAATTGGAAAAATACAAACGACAAATGTAAAATTCAATCACTAGTCGATGCGGAAACAACTTTATGTGAGGTCAAATAAGATGAAAATGACGATCAACGCACCGATGTTGACTCATCAAATGTGTACACTAAAGTAGGCCACACACAACAAACGAAGTAATATCCTTTTAAAATTTAAAAACTTCATTGTCAAGGAGACAGGTACTGTGAATTTATGATTTCTATAATTTTATTATACAATTGGCCATCAGCGTGTTAATACAGGATTTGGAAAAAAGACTTCTTACAGAGTGCATTTTTCATTACCCTCAGTGAAAAGTTTTCATTAAAAGTTTTATTATTTAGTTTAACAATACTTTAAGCTTTGAATAAGCAACAAATATTATTTTAAACATTTAAGCCCGCTAGTGTAAAGCGAGAGACTTGATTGGTCTAACAATCAAGCACGTCGGAATAAAGAGTGGACACCTCTTTATTTTGAAAGATTATTTTGTATCAATTGTTCTTAAGAGTGCATGTGCAGGGTCGCTGGTCATCGGTAGTAAATTTTAGAATATTTTGTGGAACTTCTTTCTGATATACGCCCAATAAAGTGATTGGCTAACTAATTGATGGGAAATTTAAAAAAAGAATTTATTCCAACGAAAATATTAATTTTTCTGTATTTTTATATGAAAATAGACCTTCAACAATCACATAATTATTATGTAAGTAAGATAAATATTGAAATAAACCAAGGTGCAATCACTAGTATACATGTTTTTCTAAGGTGGAAAGCTTCAAAATTTTTTGATAACGGTTACATAACTTAGAAATATAAATATATAATGGCTACAAAAAAACATCAAATTTCAACTACATTACATTAAGTTTACTATATTAATATCTATTTAAAATTGAAATTTAAACTCGTTAAACCTTAGTCTGAACATTTATTAATTGAAATATTTAAAAATTATATTAAAAAGTAATATAGTTTTGATTTTATTATGTTAATGTTACGGCAATAAAACAACCTATATTTCGCGGGGTATACATGCACTCTTAATTCTAAAGGTTCATTTTATATTGGATTTGAGATCCAAAACATTTGTGTAAACATTTATTTCATGAAAAATATTTCAATCAATTTTCTTTTGTTTATAATAAATACTACTCATAAGCTAATGAAAGTTTTTTATTTCTTTTTTTTTCTTAAAAAAAGGAAAGCAACTAGACATCCCGAGAGAGCCAATAAATATTCATAAGATCGCCTCTAATATTGACCGTTCATTAGGAACCCACCCTTGAGCGACTCATCACCGAGAGTTTAGTAAGAAGGGGCAATTGTGTTAAACTCCTAAGTATCAGGAGAACATAGCAATACGCTTGTCCAGCATGGGCGGGAGTGTCAAAGACACGCCTCAGGCCACTGCAGGTATTTCAGAACCGCTGCCTCCGCCTCGTCACGGGAGCAGATCGTTACACCAGACTAACCGACTTGCACGAAAGCGCTCAAGTAGAATTTCTCAGAGATCACATTACGCGATTATCTGAAAAATTCTACTCGACACAAATCAAAAAGAGTCCTTTGACCGCAATCATGACTGACAACAACATCCAAAGAAAATATAAATTACCCTTCCAATCCCTACAATCCTTTACGATACCTCCCCCTATCCCGGAAGACGACGACTCGTAATTACAGCTGCTACGCCACTGGAGGAATACCTGAACCTTGGGATGCGCGAGTGAAAACCAATACGTTACTAAAATAGCTTGTAAGCGTACCTACGAAACCTTCCGTCGATGCCCATTGTTGATTGATGACATCGATATTTTGTTATTGTTATTTGTTATGTTTCTATTTGCTAACTAAAGAGTTTATCTACACTGTTATTATTGTTACATGTTATTCATTTGTTAAGTTTTTTGTTACCTTAAATTGTAAATCCCCGAATTGCTATAAGTTGGTTTTTTGTTTAATTTTTTCCAACTTACCCCATCGATAATAAAGTTAATTTCGCCACACCCTCATTAATAAAGGAACCATCAATTATTATTAGGCCCTAGGGCCAACTGAATTTAATAGGAAGATATGTGTCAGCACGAGGTGCTTCCAGTTGTATTATAACTCCAATGTTAGATCAATCGGCCCTATTGTAAGCCGATTGATCAATCAATATGTACATTAAGAGAATTAATAAATACTTTTTAAATCTAAATCTAATCGTTCTCGTCCGATCACGGAAGTCAAGCAATGTTGGGCGCGGTTAGTACTTGGATGGGTGACCGCTTGGGAACACCGCGTGCCGTTTTTAGGAGATAAACCAACTCATAACTTATAGATGATCAAGGTATCGGTAAAATTAATTCTTTTGATTTGATTAATCTGATCTTTGATTGAGTTGTGATATTGGTTTATTACTATATAAAAATGAATTCTGAAAGAGGACGTGTCTTATTATTAATGTATGTTGTTATAATAAATTATGTACATTCTCTTGATGAAATGTCAGTTAAAGAAGATTATTTATCTCATACGGGTGTCATTACTTCATTAATTGATCGATCAATTATCTATGATTCTTTCATCATAATTCCGATCCAATTTGATCGACCAAAATTCTCACTCAATATAACGTTTCCCCCTTGTGCTCAATGTGGTCGTTCTCCATTTTATGAAACATTTCAATCAACATATAGATGGTTTGAGAAGGAAATGAGGTCAAGACATGCGAGTCTCACGAAGTTTGAAATCACCAGGAAAAAGAGGTTCCTGTCTCATGGAGCTCTTCCTTTTGTGGGATGGATTCAGCAAAAAATCGGTGGAGTTGCCATGTCATCTGATTTAGATGATCTGAGAGTCCAATCGGACAGTCTCACAAGCTATATAAATCAGTTGAAAAAGGTGTTGGGAAATGATGGTGAAGTTAGCAAGGATCTGATTCATGATACTGAAGTGCACAAGGATCGAACCGATCTTCTAACAGCTAATTTCAACAAAATGGCTGATGATGTAAAAAGGATTGACCTATTAATACAGCAAAACTCTGATGATGATATAATCAATCAACTCATCACACAAAAAACGTATCTAATGTCAATGCAGATGGCTCTTTATATTGATGATATTACAAACTACCAAGATGTTATTACATCATGCTACTCTAATCAATTATCTCCCTCATTATTAGAAGAAAAGGCACTTGGTTCTTTATTGGGGAAATGGTACAACAATATTCCAAACAAAATCTTTGAACCGAGTATATTGACAAACCAAAAGGAATTAATCTATAAATATCCATTTGTTAATTGTCATGTTACTGATGTTAAGGTTGAGTTACTACTCTCTCTTCCAATCAAGAGATTAACAAAGTTCGTTCCGAGATTTTATCAGCTAACTTATATTCCTATAAAACTCCAAGGAACATTGTTTGAATTGGATTTAGAGCAATCTCCTCTTTACATGGTTCAAGGGGATGAATTGTTCTCAATAACCAAATTTGAAAAACTCTGTCCGTCAGATAATTCAGAGAGATTATCTGATTGCTTGCTTAGACCGATTCAATACTCAGCAATCAATCCAATGAGCTGTGTTTATCTATTGTGGAAGGGCTCATCAGTGGGAAAAATTAAGGACATTTGCAAAGTCAAACAATTAAGAGGAGAGGTTACTGATTGGATCAATTCAGATGGGGGGAATTGGATCTATACTGGAGAACCATTAAATATTAGTATCTCATGTGGTTTAACAGAGAAAACAATCAATATTGGAGGACCTCATCTTATTTCATCCATATCAATCCCTTGTGATTGCATATTGCAGAGTAATGATCGTGGATTGATTATTCAGAGTACTTTTTGTAACAATAAGTTGGCACCAATTATTAGTAAACTTCATTCTGTATTCTATCTTCCTGAGTCATCCCTTATAATCCCCGGATCAACATTCAAATCCAATTTTCAATTTGATCCCGATCTCTTGAAGATTAATAAATCCCTGGTATTAAGTGACCATCAGAGAGATTACACTCTACTTAATGAAAATAAAGAAATTTTAAAGAAAGAGACCCCAAAAATCAATTGGACCTCACCATTCCATTCTGTATGGACATACATCATTTGGATTTGTGGAGGAATTGTTATCATACTGGTTCTAGGGTGGTTGATTAAGAAAATAAGAATCAACCAACTATTAGGTGCAGCAACCTTCTCAAGTCTTCCCACTTCAGTCAAGGGGGAAACTGATATTCCTGTTTTTACTGATACTTTGATCATCATGATTTGTTCAATTATAATTATTGTCTTATTGTGTTATCTAATAAAGGAGGTTCGGTATCTTAATTTTAAATCAATGTGTCACAACATCAAGACCTTATCAATCCAGAACAGTAATGGTCCTCATGTTGATGCGGTTTTCAAGTATCACGGAACAACTCTTTCAATAGCATTAAAGAATATTCCTCTACCAATTAACGCTTATAGGCCAATGTTAAATCCCGGAAAGATTCACGGAGATGGACGTATGCTATATGTAACGGAATTTGATGATTTGAAAGATTATGTTGGAGGAACCATCATACTGAATGGGGCTTATGAATGTACCTCTATATCAGCATTTCCCGAATCTCCTATTTGTGTAAGATTTATGTAATTAAATTAGGAATTTGATTTTAAGACTTTATAAATATCAATGTTTTGATTTAGGATGATAAGTACAATTTTGTATTTTTAATATTATTATTCATAGTACAAACCTTGCCATAAGGTAAATCATTTAAAAAAAAAGGAACCAGAGAGAGGGAGGAAGCCGACCGGGACTACAGAATCGCTAAGAAGAGACTCGTACGCTCCATCGCCGCAAGCAAACGCCAATGCTGGACAGATCTGATAGGCCTGCTGGAAGAAGACCCGTGGGGTCTCGCTTACAAGATAGTGCGAGGGAAACTCAAGGCTCCCAGCAAACCCACCGGACTAAATCCAGACAGAGTCCGAGAGGTGGCGGCGGCACTGTTTCCCACCCATCCGAGAACAATAGAACCAAGAAGACCCCCATCAAAGGAGAGGTCAATGTTCACCCAAGAGGAACTAGTCGAGGCTGCATCAAAAATGGCGCCCGACAAGGCACCCGGACCGGACTGCATACCCGGCCGGGTCGTTAAGGAAACGGTTACCTTAGCAGGACGGACATTCCTGGACACCTACAATAAATGCCTGGAAACCGGAATTTTCCCCAAACATTGGAAGTTAGCGAAGCTCGTCCTAATCAGAAAAGGAACAAAGCCCCCGGAGGACCCCACTTAGTACCGGCCCATCTGTCTGCTCGATAACGCGGGCAAGCTATTAGAAAGGCTCATTCTAAATCGCCTCGAGAAAAACATCGAAAACAGCGGCGGTCTATCCGACAACAAATACGGATTCAGGAGGGGAAGATCAACCGTGGACGCCCTAAAGAGGATCATGGAAATCGCGGTGGAGGCAAAGACGGGAACTTGGCGCACCAGAAGGCTCTGTCTACTCGTTACCCTTGACGTTCGGAATGCATTCAACAACGCGGGGTGGAAGCACATCCTTGGGGCACTGAGGAACCTGGCGACGATCGACAATGACATATTCAACCTAGTGGTCAGTTACCTAGAGGAGAGACGCCTGATAATAGGCGACGGAGAACAGGACGAAATCGAGGTCACCAGCGGAGTCCCTCAGGGCTCGGTGCTTGGACCGACGCTATGGAATCTAATGTACGACGGGGTGCTACGTCTGCAGCTCCCACAAGGTTGCACCACTGTGGGCTTCGCGGACGATCTCAACGTGGTAATCGTGGGCAAGGACGTGGCGGAGATCGAGAGATCCGCGACGCAGCCCCTGGAAAAAATTTCCGCCTGGGTACGCGAAAGAGGACTCACCCTAGTCCCCGAAAAGTCGGAGGGAGTACTACTAAGCGGAAGAAGGAAAGTGCCCGCGGTTTTCATTCGACTAAACGGAGTTCCAATCCCATGCAAGGATTCGGTAACCGTCCTCGGCGTAAAGATAGACAAGAATCTAAACTTCGCAGAGCACATCAGGGAAGCGGCAGCAAAGGCAGGAGCGGTCACGACGTGACGCAATCAATCATATTATATGCGGCACCGATATGGCACGAAGCACTCCGAGTAAACAGGAACGCACAGAGATTGCTAAGCGTCCAGCGAAGAATGGCGCTACGAGTTTCCTGCGCCTATAGGACGGTCTCGCTCGACGCGGCCCTCGTCTTGGCGTCGATGGCGAAAGATGGATCGAAAGACGGCACGGACAAGTAAGCTTCCACCTCACACAAATGCTGTCAGGGCACGGCTGCTTTGCCCACTACCTACACAGATTCGGAAAGTTGGCAAGCCCCCGTTGCAGGTATTGCGAGGAAATCGACACCGCGGAACACTCCCTTTTCCACTGTTGGAGATGGGAACGCGAGAGGACAATGGTCTCCCTAGCACTGGGGTACACGATGACTCCCGAGGACCTAATCGAAGCAATGCTTGTCGACGAGACACAGTGGCAGCTGATAACTACCCTCGTCACCACCATATTAAGATGTAAGGAGTCAGCCGGGTGAGCCGAGCAACAGGCAGCCGCCGCCGCTACTCTAACGGAGGACACACAAACGGAGGACGACACACAAATGGAGGACTAACGATTCGACGCGAAACCCGGACAGGTAGAAGAGAGGCGTGCGGAAGAGCACACGCCACACGCGAGTTCCATCGCATTGCCCCCTACCCGGCCGACAAACTAGGATATCAAAGGAGAAGAACGTGGTCCGATTCTAGGACACATCATCCCGGAAGCAATGCCTGACGGCGGACACCCGGGAGGACAGGTAAGGAAGAAGGTGAGTATAAAAAAAGAAAAAAAACTGAAAATGATGTTTTCGATTGATGCATAATCGAGTTACATATTTGCAGTCGATGTTATGTTAGGTAAATAGTTTCACATGAATTCATCGATCCAGGAGGTCCAATTCAGGTATGCATCGAAGTTCCAGTCGTCAAATTACACTATTGAAGAAATTAGGGGCGATATTTCAATATAGTCATATTTGACCTGCATCGAGCAATTGCAGCGTACGTGCTAGTTTAGCCACCAATTGAGCTTATCCATACTATGGACGGCCGAGAATTGTGTTTTCATCTTCACGTGCTTACGTCGTAACTACATTTTTGATTGTCAGTCATAAACATATAAAAATTCATAAGTGGTAGCCGTGCTCTTGTAAAGCCTTATAAAGCCTCATTCCACGAACTTATTTTTACGACTGACAAGATTTACGATACATGTTGGATGACTGTTGATTGCATTTTCCGATTACACAGTTGCAATTGAACGTAATTTTGAAACAGTCAGCCGTAAACCTATCATAAAAGTATACCTGGGCATTAGTCCCAAATCGGTGGGCCCGGCGCGCTTCCGCCCCATTGAAAAAGGCTGGCGGACGGGGTTCGTGTCGTTCAAAGGCTAATGGTAAGATCCCCCCCCCCATTGTCAGTCGTAAACTCGAATTTTTTTTTTATTTCTCTTTTTGACATCTTCCGAGGACTGCAGGGGGTGAACGCCACGTCGTAAACGACTGACGACCGGCGAGTGTCGGATTATTTTACTGAATTCTTTGCTTTCCCACTACCCTCAGTCGTAAACTTATGAAAATTTTCTATTCACTTGTTGATAACAAGTTGATAAGCCCGGCCCTCCCACTTCGCCCCGAAAATCAGGGATGGCGAGCATCTCTGTAGCATCGTCGACATCGATAATACAAGTTTAGGTGGTCAATGGGCGTAAACCGATCACTACCTAAAACGGTAACACGGGCTCATGGTCTATTGGGAAAGCAAAATGTATTAAGAGGAGATGTACACCTAGATGGTCAAAAAAAATCGATTTTTTTGCATTTTCTTGAAGTTTGGGGTCTCCAGAATATCTGGTGAAAACGCCAAGTTTATATTTCGATAAATAAGCCAGTTACAGCCGAGAAAGTGAAACGTGTTTTGCGGCGCCGAGTCGACAGGCAGGTGGCGGCAAGCGACCCTTCGAACAAAGCGTGTCTAGATCTATTTTGTGATTCTATTGTGTTTATGGGCTTACTTGGCTCCAGGTATAACGTAAATACCATATGACTGATATTCATTGCCAGAAATAGACACGTTTTGTCAGTAGCTTGCCGTTCGTGCAACTGGGCGTTACAGTGAATTTTCGTTTGCGAATAAATATTCAGAGAAAAATGGATATAAAAAATAAAGGTTCTGGAGAAGGTCATCGATCCGGATCTTTTCGCAAAGATCGAAGCAAAAAGAAAATACCGCCCAAAAATCGATATTCTGGCGAAAAACTTTCCGGCGAGAATATTAGTTCCAGTGCCAAAAAATTGAAGACTGATCGTGAGAGATCCGCACCAGAAGATCGAAGCATCGGATATCGAATTTTCAGACTGTGTTTTCTGCCTTATCGGAATGTGTAAAATGCAAAAAGTGTGATAATGATGTTTGGTTCTCTATAGAAAGCACTCGAGGACTCGGTTTTAAAATTGTAGTTTCGTGTTCATCGTGCAAACCGACTTTCATTCCTTCGTGCCCGTACATCAACACGCTTATGAAATAAATACAAGAGTTATTTTTGTTATGCGTTTATTGGAGATTGGTTTGCGTGGAGCAAAAAAATTTTGTGGACTCATGGATTTACCGCCTCCGCTTCAACAAACGACGTATAACATGATAACTAATAACATTTATTTTGCTTGTAAGATGAGTTTCGCTCGCTTCGGTTAACGCCATTTTGGACAAACTCCAATTTGAGAGTAGCTTTCATAGGCAAGAAAGGGGTAAACGCCTCACAGCTTCCAATTTTGGAAAAGTGTGTAAATTACGTCCAAGTACATCGTGCCGCCATACTGTGAAATCGATAATCTAACCTTCGTTTTATGGAAACGATGCTACGATGTACGGAAAAAGTAAAGAAAGTGTGGCCTTTGTAACAACCCAAACCGGCTGCTATGGGTAGCTAACGGGAGCGTGGGCCAGGGGGGGGGCTTATATGCCGAAAGTACCTTATCTCTCTCTCACTCCTTAACTTTCTAATAAGCAATTGCGGGCGCCACTCTTTTCTAATAAAAGAGACTTACAAACGAAGTAACAAAAATAAAAGAAATCAAAACTTAGAAAATAATATTTATTCAGGTAACTCAAAATTAAATTAAACTTGATATTATATTTACAAGGCAAGAATACAAAATGAATTATTTTATAAATTATTTACAACTTTAAAAATAAAGAAATTAATCATGTACACAAAGATTCTTACTACGGTCCTGTAGTAGGTCAAATGACTTGACGTTTTACTTAAACAAGGAAATTGCTTTAATGAACAGTTGCAGGTTATAATGGTTTCTGAACTTTATTTGTCAACATCAAATAGACAACTGGGTTCCCTTTAAACACGGTAGGTAATCTTTAAAATTACTAATCGTCAAGAGATAATAATTACGTTAATATTGACTTTTCGTAGACTAAATAAATGAATACTTGACTTTGGGATTTTTCAACCCACAAAAATGACAGCACGGGCCCCCTGAATCTTTAACCTACAAATGGCAGGAGCAGTGACCTCACTTGTCCCTCGGAAAGGAATTAGTACAGGACGGGTGTCTTGTCGGAGTGTCTTGTGGTAGCCGAAAACACTCTCGGGGAGAACTTACGCCTTGTTAACAAAAACGTAATGGATCGATCTGCCTTGTCAAACCAAAAGCATTTCGAGGATAGTAGGTGGGCAAAGGAAATGAAAGCGCCTTGCGAACCGAAAACACTTTCAGGAGAACGTACGCCTTGCGAAACCGAAAACATACGATGGTGACACCAGAGAAATTGTCTACCTTCCTGTGATAGCGAGGAAAGCTTATAAAATTGCATCTTTCTCCGGCGTCACCTAAACAGGATGGGTAAAAGTTGTGTGAAGTTATTTATCTTTTTGGTTGGCATTGAAGTGACCGAATCATATTTACAGGGTCCTATCATTATTAACCTCCAAAACTTGAAAATATTTACATCGGTCTGAAAGTTGTACACAACTTATAACAGCCGATTAACCTAAAAATATTTATTTCGTTACACCTTGAATATGTTGGAAAATCTACTAGGCAAAAAAAATCTTCCTTATGGTTTATTTGTGGATCGTGTTCATAAGTTTTTAGGAGCTTCGACTGATGGTTAGATTGTAATTGTTGTTTTAATAAGTACATGTAACTTATAATTTTCCAGGTATCATTGTTGATGAAAAAACAATTGTAGAAATTAAGTCCCCATACAATTTTACATATGAATAAAGCGTATCTGTAATATCAGTCATATTAATTTATAATTATAGATCCAAGGCCAATTACATATAGCAAACAGTGAAAAATGTCTTTTTGTAATTTATGCTGGTGATCAGCAAAACCTATAGAGGAAAGTCGCCTAATAAGGGGTGGTCCAATTTTTAGCAAGTGCTTGTTTCGACATCTATTGTGAACATTAAGAACTAACCGCCGACTTCCTAGAAAGCGCCCTTTCACGTTTCGGAGCAAACGCGTGTTCCGTTTCGACGATATAGGTTATGGTAATTTTGTGTATAAATTAAAGTTTCTGGTGACTGTTGAATTTTAGATATTTGGGGTAACTTAAAGGTAAGTTCTTAAAACTTTAATAATATCATTCAATATATGATTTAGCGTAGTTTATGGAAATTGTTCTGTTTTTTTAAGATAACATCACAGTTTTTTCAAAACCATTCCCCTTCCAAAAATCTAATTTGCTCGTTATATGGGGTACCTATCAATTCCTAATTTGGGGTACCCCATATTAGGAGACTGTGTACTTTTCCATGTAAAACCAAAGTATTTTCTTTCAGATGCCTACAAAACGAAAAGTTTGGAACAAAAAACAAATGATTTCAGCAATTTTAGCTGTTCGAGAAGGAGAAATGGGCTACAAGAAGAGTGCGCAGACCCACGGTGTACCTCAAACGACCTTAGAAAGGTACGTAAAAATGGAGGGAACGCCAGAAGACATTGTGAATTCTTCGTTAGGACGAAAGATAGTCTTCCCACAAGAAATGGAGTCAATGCTCGCAAATCACTGCTTAGAAATGGAAAGAAATTATTTTGGAATTACTCGAAAAGACGTGTGCAGATTGGCATACAGCTTATGCAAGGCTAATAATATAAAAAATCCATTTAGCGTAGCAAAAGAAAGTGCTGGGAAGAAATGGTTTACTGGATTTATTGCAAGGCATAAAGAATTGTCATTGAGAACGCCCCAAGGAATATCATATGCGCGCATCAAATCATTTACCAAAGAAAATGTTGCAGCATTTTTTGATTTGTATGATCCACTTCTCGAAAAAATAAATCAAAATCCAGCCAGGATCTTCAACTGTGATGAAACTGGCCTAACCATAGTCCAACACAAGCATATTAAAGTTGTGGGAAAAAAAGGAAAAAAACAAATTGGTGCCATTACTTCAGCCGAGCGCGGATCTTTGTTGACCACAGTTATGTGTTTCAGTGCAACAGGCCAATATATACCGCCCCTTATCATTTTTCCCCGTAAAAATATGAAAATGGAGCTTATGAATGGCACACCACCCGGGTCACAATATGCGTGCCACATATCTGGTTGGATCCAACAAGATATATTTGTACAATGGCTTCGCCATTTTATTAATATAACTAAGCCCAGCGTTGACGATCCAGTGGTGTTAATCCTCGATGGTCATTACTCTCACACGAAAAATTTGGAAGTTATAACTGTGGCCCGAGAAAACTATGTTAACATAATATGCCTTCCACCCCATTCCACACATCGGATGCAACCTTTGGACGTAGCTTTTATGTCACCATTCAAAACCTTTTACGCTCAAGAGATCACAAACTGGCTTAGGCTCAACCCAGGACGTGTTGTAACAGGCTATCAGGTGGGAGAACTTTTTGGGAAAGCTTATATAAGAGCGGCCACCATGGATACAGCTATAAACGGGTTCAGAAAAACTGGAATGTTTCCTCCTGATAGAAACGCATTCAAAGAATATGATTTTCTGTCAGAAATACAAGAAGCAATTGACGAAGAAAGAGTAGAAACAGAAACAGTGGATGAAGAAAAAGCAGAGGAAGACACAGTAGAGAAAGAACAATTACATAACAACGAGCTACCCCTCCAAGTTACCCCTCCAAGACAGCAAACCGCTGAGAGACAGGTTACCCCTGAGAAACAGATTACCCCTGCAAACTTGATGCCTGTTCCTACTGCTTCAAAAGTTATTAATAAAAAAAAGAGTTCAAGAAGTGGAAAAACTGCCGTTATAACTAGCACTCCATACAAAGAGGAATTAGAGGCCAGCATAGAAAAAAGAAATTTAGCTTCAAGTTCGGGCATCAAAAGAAAGGTTAGTGATTCAAAACCAAGTAAGCAGAAAAAAATTAAACCTACCCAAAAGAAAAAGTCAGTTGCTGAAGAAAAAGCAAACAAACGCAAGTTGGTATCCTGGAGTTCTTCTTCAGATTCGGCCTCTGAACCGGAGTATCAAGATTCAGATGACCAGCAGGTAGAAAACTTTGAAGATGCCGTTTGTATTTTTTGCGAAAATCCGTTCTCCGAAGATGTAAGAGGCGAAGAATGGGTAATGTGTCAAAGCTGCTTCAAATGGGCTCATGTGGATTGTGCTGGTTGTGAAAGCAATCGGTATATTTGTGACTTTTGCAAGTCTAAATAATTTGTTCTAGGTTATTTCTAGATGAGAATTTTTTTTATGTTTATAAGGGACGAAACTTTTTGTATGACATACTTTTTACATTCCCATAAATAAATATTTTTCAAAAATAAACAAAATAATTTTACTTATTTTCAAGTTTTACATATCAAATTAGGTACCCCATATTGCGAACATAGTGCACCCCATATTAGGATACCATATGCCCCTAATATGGGGTAAGCACATTTTTTTTAAATTCTGCATATTTTCATCTGCTTCTTTTAAAAACATGTTTCTTCTTATTAAATGCTTGATAGTATATCCAACGAAACATGAACTATGGAAATAATGCTTAAAACTACCTCCGTTTTTTTATTATGGTGTTTTGAAAAAAAGTACCCCATATTAGGAGACTTTCCTCTACGTTGAAGAAATAGAAAAAGATTATTCTTTTTGGGAGAATGAAATGCTGGAAAATTTAGTCAAGTTTTACATAATACTGCATTCTTCCTGAAATTGTAAGGGGTAATTTTACAAGAGCAATGATACCTATTAATAATAACTATCTTTACACGCTAAATTTTGCGGACGACAAATCTATCGGTAGCATCGCTGAACCACCGCCTGAACCTGCTCCACCTGCAGAAATTTGATGAAGCTTTGACAAGATTTTTAACGCAACAATTAGTTCTATTTGCCATATGGATCTCAAACCTGAAAATTGTTTGCAATTGTCATTTGTGATATATAAAAACGACCCCTCGTAACAATAGAGAGGTTGTATGAAATATCACCATTGATCAACCTACGAATGAAAGAAATTGATGATATGCAAATCAAAAACTATTACAGATATTTTATTTGCATGTATTCAGTTAGGAGGTGATCCTTTCATCAATACCCAAGATGTAATACAATCTACAGGTAATTACCAAGGGTCCCATTCATATTGCATTATGGAATTGTTGTACATCTATCCTGAGGTGATTAAACAAAACTTGTACGATTTAATTTAAGTACTATGTTAATAAAATAGTTTGTATATTTTAATATTATGTATTGAACATCTATATAATTTAATCTTTATATAGTACAATGTATGTATGTGTGTACCGTATCTTAATATAATTTTTGAAATAATCTTTACCATTCTTTACCCCACGAAAGTACAATTCTATCATGAGTATATTATGTAGGTGCGCTGCGTAGTCTTCCCATGGCGCTTTTAGGTCCTATTAATTTTATGGCATTTGTTCATTACAATACATTGTAGATAATATAAATGACTTTACGTTTCATGTGAACACTGAAGAAAAAACCTCCCTCCATGGTGGTGTATATGTATATATGCCGGTATAAAATTGTATTTAAGTCAGTTTACAACTATAGACTTCAATATGAATATGAAATCGTTAAAAGAATTATGCGTAGTAGCGGTCACAAAAATATGTGCCAGATTGGAGGGATATTTTACCACCAAAACTAGTGGTGTTTATACTCCAAGAGACCATTATGAATTTGGAGTACGATTTAAACAAGTTAAAATTGTGACGGTTTTTAGAACCATCACTTACGTTTCACCCTATATATGTCAATTTTATTTTAATGCACGCTAGATTCAGATCCGCGCTTGCGTCTAGTCCAACGGACTGGCGCGCGAGAGTTCGATGGGAGAGACGAGGCCAGTCGGTCGACATTGTTAATTTTCTACACGACGAAAGTTTTATTGTGAAAATAGTTAGTATTTTTCCGCTTGAACGATTGTTCAAAGTGTACTTTCGGTCTCTCGAAACTGCTCGTAGTTTTACGGATTTGGAAGCAGTAGTGAACAGCTGATTTATGTTTATCACTTTTGTCCACCCACGTGGCGAGTTTATGATACGTGGTAAATTGGTGGATTGGAATACGCTACTTTTTGTTACCCATCAAAGTAATACACGTTGCTATTGTGAAACCTTGCAAGTGGCGAATTTTCAATTAAGGAAGATTTTGTCATTGCGTTCTAGTAAATCAGAACGTATAACTTATCAATTCTACCAATACCAGTGCGAATTGTACGTAGCCTTTCCAGTTGTTTTCGACGGGTTATTTTCTCAACACCGAGGGTCCATCAACATCTGTGTGAAATTCAATCTCATCCAGTCAGCTGGGGATCTCACCAAGTACCTGGTGTTGGTTCAAATTGGAAGCCACGTTTTGCTACAAAAAGAAGTCGTCTTTGTCATCTTAAAATTTGTAAGACTGATCAGCGCTGGTAAGTCAAACTTGTATTTCTTTCTAATAAAGCAAAACAATAGGTGGTCATTGTTGTTCAATAAATGTTATTGGGTTACTTGGTGTGACCATTTTTTATACCAGCTATTAATTATTTACTCAATTCAAACGTCCACCTGTTTGAGGACTTCAATACTGTGTGTTATCTATTTTATCCTTGTTATCAGTGTTTCTAGTATTTTCTTTATTGTAGTTGATAATACCATTATTTTATTAAATTTGTTACTTATTCAACTGCATTTTTATTTAATAAACGTAAGCATTTCTCAAAAGGCATTGCAGGCAACCAACAACCCAGCCGCCGCGAAGAAAATCATAGCTAGCCGTATAAATAAGATCAAAGGCTTAACCGAAAATATAAAGATAAACTATTTCACAATAGTTTATCGTGAATTAGAGTTGATTCTAATCAAAGATCGGTTCAAAATTAGAAGAGAAAACTCAATGTGGCAATTTCTTCATCACGAGTTTCGCTAACCACATCGGACCAGGAATATGAGGAAGAAATTTTTTATCGAAATTATATACACGATTCTAGTGAAACGATTTCTGATTTCGACTATTATTGTAAGGAGGGCAGAATGGATTGACGTATTGTGTAAGTTATATAATAATAATAATTTGTAATAATAATGATTTCATTTTATTTAATCCAGAAGCACGAAGCAGTAGCGACGGAACTCGTTCACTATTCTAGGATTACAGGTCGATTGATATAATTAATGTATTTATATAATTTAAGAAAATAAAGATATAGTTTTAATGAATTTCTTAATCTTGCAGAGGAAAAAGGTTATCTTTAGAGTTGGCGTATATTATTATGGTAGTAGTTGTAAGGTGAAATTATAGCTCAAATTATTGAAGCGTGGTTCTTATGAACCAGCACGCTTGGTATGAACCTGTGTAGTTGTTATGAACCTGTGTGGTTGTTATGAACCTGGTTGTTATTTGGTGGTTGTTCTTATGAACCTGCGGGGTTCTTATGAACCACAATATCGTAACGGTTAAGCATGAACATTGATAAATGTAAGTTGACTACATCCTGCGTTGATATGTTTGCATGTGCACCGTTTATCAGGTGCTATTAATTCAATTTTATTTTACAATAATGTCAAGCACTATGTAAATTTAATAATCAATACTTACCAATAATCTAAAACTTTTTCGATCAAGTGCAGTCAAGTGACAATAAATGTGGATGCATAATTAATATGTCAGACAACTTCTTGATTTACAGACAAGCTTTTCCAATCTAGTATTTTTACTCCGCATGTTTGTTGGTACGCTCCGTGTCAGAACGACGAGTCTTAACCAACATACCTCCAAGAATAAGAAAAGCAATAATTGTGCAATACGGTATCTTGTAATCGTCACAATGGACGACATCAGGACTGATACGAACGTGAACTTTTCCGGAGAAGCCAATGGAAATCTTCTACACGGCGAGCAGATTATTGGCACTTGCTAGGTCGCACTTTACGGTCGATTGTTGAGTGCGGTATTTAGTTGTTTTGAGGGACTGAAGGGTTATGTGCCCTTCAACCCCGAAGATCATACCCAGTGCTTGTAGTAGTATGTCGTTCTCGCTGACTACAGGGTCTAGATCCTGTATCAGCAAGAACTTTGTTGTTGCTTTTGGGAACCGTGATGTGACTCTGTGGCTCGCCGTCGCCATTCTAATGCCCCTAAGGAGATCTGCCATTCCACATGAAGAAAATAGTGTTATGCGGTCCTTCTTTCAAATACCAGTTTGTCTGAGGATGACATTAAAATGATTCTTTTTGCAATTGCAGCTATTTCATTTTCGATTCCTTTAAAATTTTTATCATTGGTTATTTGTATTATTGCCTTCATAATTATATTTAATCATGAATACGGGCTTCAGTTACAACATTGATCTTTGTAACGATTACGATGTTAACAAACTTTCGAGGAAAAAGACCATGGCTTATAATTATTACAGGATTAGCAGCAATTGCACACATATTATTGCCGATTTTAAGTTTTATGCCGACTACAAAACAATTTCTTAGGAATAAGCAGAAATTCTGCTATAGGATAAATTGATTTGTATTGTTGTAATTCTTTCAATTTAATGTATAGATAAATTGGTAACCCAAATGATGGGTTTAAGATAGATTGGTTAATATGTTGTCCAATCGAATGTCCTTTACCAGGTAATTGGGTAGTCATCCATTGTGGCACGAACTACTTTTATTGGTATAGATGTCCCAGCCATGATCAAATTCCGTTTTAAGAGCTAATATTTTTATGGGGTACTTTGCAAGCTTGTTCCTCAAGAACAAACCATAATTTGTAATACAAGGGGTTCAAGTCAGGACTACCCAAAGGTCAGTCTTCCGCGGCAATACACTCAGGTAACTTTGTTTGTAGCCATTCGTTGGGCTGTTTTCGCTTTATGCTAAAAAATTACATGGACAAGAGTATGTCATAGCAAAGGGTGTCGTTGTACAAAAGATTGAAATAGGGCCTCCTTGCAAGAATACTTGTAAACGCAAGTGTAAACTGACAGAAGAACACAGATTGGAAGTTTCCAATCAGTATTATAGTTTGGGAAGTTATACTAGACAACGTGATTTTATATTAAGCAACATTGATAGGACAGAAACAAAGGTTAGAACAAAAGGGGATGCTGATTCTAAGAGGAAGTTTAGTCTTTTTTTTTCTTGCCAGTTGACGGAGCCAGAGTGAACGTCTTCAAAACAATGTTTATTAATACATTGGGGATAAAAAAAGGTGTAGTGGACATAGCTGTAGCGAAGCGAACACAAACAAATACTTCCACCGGTGAGTGGAAGTCATATTAGGGCCCACATTGAATCCTTCCCAGTAGTGCCGTCGCACTACTGCAGATCTGATACGGAAAGAAAGTATCTGCAATCCGATCTGAACCTAAACATGATGTACAGATTGTATGGTGTGTGGTGTGAGGAAATGAACTACAAGAAGTCCAAAGAACACGTATATAGAAGGGTATTTCGAGAGAACTACAATTTGGGATTTCACCGCCCTAGAAAGGATCAATGCCGCATCTGTGTAGCACATGCTGAATCCCCCAGCGTTGTCCCCGAGTACAAAGAACACATAAAAAAGAAAGACATTGCACGAGACGAGAAGAGAAAAGATAACATAGAAGCTGCAGCGTCGGAGGGAAAAATTGTTTCTATAAACTTCGACCTTCAACAGGTCCTTATGGTGCCCTCGAATCCAACAAACAATGCATTTTTTTATAAAAGGAGATTGGCATCGTATAATTTTACAATATACAATGTTGTGACGAAGGAAGGGGTTTGTTTTATGTGGCATGAGGGGCAAGGTGGAAGAGGAAGCTGTGAAATCGCGTCTTGCCTCTACAAATATTTTCAGTCACTCACATCACAAGTATTGTGATGAATTTAAATAATAAAACTAAAAATGTTTTTTAGGAAAATAACTTCAACATAATGAGGCGTGAGCATTCTAGAAAAAGGAGGTTTCCTTTGCAATATACTTGCATTACTTGCAGTATCTCATTTTCTTCGGAAACAGATTTGGATACTCATATGGCAATTCATGCGATAACATATACATGCCCAATTTGTCGCCAATCTTATCCGTCGCAATATGTTCTGACCATTCATATGGCAATACATACCGGTAAATTTATAAATACACCGATAATAAGTTTCAAAACAATAAAACATTTTTTTACAGCAGCGGGTCGATGCAATCCGAGAAATCATAAATAAAATTTTGGGCGTTCTACTAATATTAAAATACATTTCATTTTCAAACTCATAATTATATTATGAAAAAATTTGTAACACTTTATACAACCTGTAATATGAAGATTTAAGTTAAGTTATGAAGCGAAAGAGAAAAGAGAAATATAAATCGTGAAAACTTTTCAGAGTATCGTAACTCAGCACCCCCACCAACGATATATGTACGTTTTACCGCGAAACCGTTGAAGTACAAAATTCGCGAATGCGGCACATAATTAGCACAAAATTATAGTGTATTTAATTTTGGAAAAGTGATTTTTTCGAGGTGGGGGTGCTAGCTTGACGTCAACTCAGCACCCCCACCAACGCTATATGTTTTACCGCGAAACCGTTGAGGCACAAAATTCGCGAATGCGGTACATAATTAGCACAAAATTATTGCATTTTTTTTTGTTTATAAAAGGTGGGGGTGCTAGCTTGACCTGGGTTAAGCCATGAGACTGAGCTAGAGGTTAGATATTATCTTGGTTAGAGGTTAGTTCACCTGCGATGTTTGATATCGTCTTCTTTTTTCGCTTGCAATGGAAATGCCGCTCCAGTCTGTTTTCTGCCCTTTCGGGACTTTTTTCTTCTTTGCGGCTGGATCGGGAGTACCACTCCAGAATTGTCTTGCTTAGTTACGCTTCTTGACCAGAACTTAGAGCTGCTTCCAGGACCTTTCGTCAAGTTTGGTACGCAAGCTTGATATCGCTGCTGCCAGGCTTTAAGGACTCTTCTACTTTGGCTCCTGAAATGCCATATCTATACCAATTCTAAGGACGATCTTATCTCGTACCCGTTATTATATGGAGTGAACAATATGTTAAAACTGCGGTATATTTTATAAAAAATGTTTTAAATTTGTAAAGGAGCTGCAGGAATACGAGAAATCGAAAACTTCAAGTAAAAAATTATATCAAGTGTACATCTTCGATGGCGATATCGAGATAATGGTTTTTAATTATTGGATAGCAGACAAAATATTTAAAGTGGAGTTGGCAATTTACATAGATTTCTCCAATGATCCAGTTTCCAGGATTTTCCAAACATTGTATTGGTTGAATCATGAGTAAGAGCAAGTTTTTTAGGGGGGGGGGGTTAAGTACAGAAACTTCGGAACCCTTAAGGTAGTACTATCGATACCACAAGTGTCAAATGTGTGCTTACTGTAATTTGACTTCCGTCGTATTTATATTTGGCTACGCCGCGTAAAAGCAGAAGAGACAAAAAATACCTAGACTAGCTCTGCTTCACTCAAAACATGAGATGATGTAATGTTTGTTTATTTAATAATTTAATAAGTTTGTATCTGTTGTTGAATTTATTTATTTATTTATTAGATATTTACATAGTATATTATGTTGTTTGTTTCTGATATTTATGTTTTGTGCTTTTCATTTTATTAAATTGTGATTTTCTTTAAATAATTTTTTTCTAACATAACAGTTTTCCTACAATTTATCATTGTTAAAAAACATATTTGTAGCTCTTGTTTATAAATCTAAAAATCTCGACATGGAAATGATGCATGTTTAAATATTTTAGTTGAAGAAATCAAATCTTTATAAAAACATGATGTATTATTGCGCCCTAAAGTAGGACAGTTGAAGGTGCATTATATTTTAAGTGCTATCGTTGGGTACGATTTAGGCTTAAATCTTCTTTTCGGCTTCGTGGAAAGTTTTACAAGTTCTTTTCCCTGCCGAACATGTAAATATTGTCAGTCAGATATTCAATCAGCTTGTAAAGAACTACCCTCAAAATTTAGAAATCAAACAAATTATAATGAAGTCCTTGACTGTGAAGATAATGTAGCTAAACGAATAAAACTTAATGGTTTAAGAGAACGTTCCATTTTTAATACAATAATTGATAGCTTTCATGTTACAACTAATTTTGCAGCAGACATCATGCATGATTTTTTTAAGGTGCTTGTAATTAAGATGTTACTCAAGTTATACTTCATTTAATTTGTAAAGAAAAATTGTTTTCTTTAGAAATTTTAAATAGTCGTAAGCAGTCATTTAAACTTGGACAAACTGAAGTTGGTAATGCATCACTACCAATCAAACTTGATCATTTACAACTTTTAAAGTTACATTTATGTCAGCTTCCGAAATGTGGACATATTGTAACACTCGGCCACTTCTTGTTGGAGACTTAGTTCCTATAAATAATGAACACCGGAAACTTATCTGCTTTTTAATCGAAATAATGGATATACTGTTGAGGACCGAATTTGATGAAACATTTTTAAAACTGCTTATACAAAAAATTCAATTCAGTAAAACTTTGAAACCAAAATTTCACTATTTAATTCATTTCCCAACAATTATTAGGAATGGGACATTAAAATACATTGGTGTTTTAAATTCGATGCAAATTCCAGAGAAATAAAAATTTACACTTAATAATACAAATTCTCGTAAAATATCCCCTAGTGTTGTCTTAAATTTTGAGACAGATTATTAACTAAAACTGGACTAAACGATGATCTACAATATTACAATAAAGATAGTAAAAAATTAACGTTGAAAAAGCTACCTTATTATGGACAATATTCAAAATTTAAATGTGACAACTTCAATAACAATCTTATTTTTATTAAAGAAGAAGTGAGGAGCGATCGAGCAAAAGAGAACAAATCGACTTTTGGAAAAAAAATGAGTTAGATATCGTTTCTATATAATTTTCATGCCACCTTTCCATTGCAATACTTATTTTTGAGCAAAAGCAGATATATCCTACAGTAAAATAGCGTTAAAGTAACCATGTTCGAGCAAAAACGGATAAATCCTTTTATTTGAGCAAAACCGAATAAATCCTAATAATTCTGTCAACAAGTTAGTTTTCTTTATTATTTAATTAGAAGTTTATCCTATAGATGGGTACTTGTTTAATTTTAAGATGGTTTAAACAGGTTCTACCCTTTTCCGTTTATCACTTGACAATTAATGTTATTTCACGCGTCACGAGTGATATTATTCCCTTATCGTAGAAGTTCGAAAGTCACATTTATGTGATTATGCTTCAGGATATAGCTGCCCCCAATAATAATTTTTAATAACCCTTATATAACTATTTGTAAGAACTTCTATAAAAATATTCATAATTTTAAATAATAATAAAAACCCGTAAGTTGTAACAATTTACCAATTTTACAAAATTATTATTCAATATTTTAAAATAAAAAATCACGATACCAAATTTTTGATTCGTTACCTGAGAAACGAAACATGTATAAACAAAATTAAATTGTCTGAACCGATGATATTAAAGACTGCTTACCAGTTAACATTGGAGTTTGAGTGAAAATTTCCTGGATAAGCAGGTATTTTATTATCTTAGGATAATTAATTGTGTTAATACTCGTATAATTTTTCGCTTTTCAGTCTTTTATTTGCGCGTTTCTGTCGAAATATTTGTTGCCAAATGTAAAAACAAAAATTGGGGGTTATAAGGTTGCGAGTGCGCCATAATTTGCTCCTCTAGGTCTGGAAGCTGGACTTCGACGAGTGAGCCCATTCTTCGCTGTTCGGTGACTGTGAGAAGTCCCTACTAAAGGAGTAAAGGGGTAGGTACTCATTCCATATACTCCCCATTTTTCTAATTTTGTTATCGTGACACCCTCAGAGTACGAGTGGTGTTACAAAGTAAAGTAATTTTTTTATTCCGCCTTAGGGGATGAGATAGACGTATATTTTCCTCGATCATTATTTACGCTCCGGCGCTTTAGTTTGATCAGTCATTTATTTTTTTCTTTCTAAGGTTAAGCTCTGAGAACGCTCCTTAGGCCGTTTTTTATTCATGTTGTTGGAATTATGTTACTTGTTTCATTTGAGGGAACTTAGGCGTTATACCTTGGTGTACGAAATGGCGTTGATGAGAAGTAAAGCATTACGATCTAGAGTAGAAAGTTGTTGTAGAATTAGGGAAAATATTGGCAATGTAGTATGTGATACCTGTGTAAATTTATTTTGCGATAAATATTTTAATGTCTTGATTAAAGCTTATGTTAATAAGTTTAATGAAGACAATAAGTCAAAATTGTTTAAAAAAGTAAATAGTAAAAAAAAACAATTCAAAAAGTAAAAATAAATTTAAAAAAATTTCTCACAATTAACCTATGCAGTTTTATTTCGTCTGTTTAGAGGTAAAACTCTTTAAGTAAATTAATTTTTTAAATAAATAAAAAAAAATTTCTCACAATTAACCTATGTAGTTTTATTAATCGTCTGTTTAGAGGTAAAATTCTTTAAGTACACCCCTGCATGGCGTGAACAAGTTGATAAGTGTCAAAGTGGTTCCAACTCGAGATAACAGATGGCGCACTTTGTTGGGCTACAAAATTTCTATTGTTATAGGCCCAAGTTGGACGTATTATCCTATCTATAGTATTTGGTTTTATGCAAGCTTGCTTGCTTGCAAGCCCTCATTCGTTTAAAGTTATATTTCGCAACAACTAGGTATTTTGTTAAATTAGTTCTGTATTTTGTAAGAACAATTGTGTGCAGTTGTGGGTGGTTGTGTTATTTATAAACTAATTAGTGAATTATATAATGGATGATAAACAATTGATCAACTCTTTATTGGTTATTGACTCTGATAATGCCTCTGCAGAAAACAATAATTTTGAAGAAGTCAGAAATCTTCTCATAAAGTGGGGGTTTGGACAACAAATTATACAACAATTTTCAGGTAAGTTGCGTATAAGTTAATGCTTGGATTATTGGAATTTTTAACACAAATTAATACTATTATATACCTATTCATTAGATCTAAAATTAACAATTTGGCATATGCAAGAAATGATTGAGAATGACATAATCACGTTGTTTCCTGATAATGAACTGGCTAACCGAATACAATTTCGAAGTCATTTGTTTAAAAGAAAGTTGGAACAGGTATTATAACTAACTTTCGGGAATTTAAAGTCCTATATAGTAAAGTATTTTTAAATACTAATAATTTCTTTCTTCATAATTCAATTTCTGTACTGCGAAATAGGAACTTAATAATAAAAATATTTTAGGATAAGATATTAAATAAAGAAAATATTATATCTACTGTAACAGTAAATGAATATAGTAAGTGTAATTAATTATTTATTTACATGTTTCTTATTTAATATGTTACTAAATTTTATTTATATATTTTTTGAATAGCCGAAGAAGAATATATTAAGGACAAAAATTGGCTGAAATATTCAGTAGATTCAGCACCTCATCATCAAGTTTTGGAAATTTATGGCAAAACTTCAACATTGAGATTGAAGGAGTTTGAATCTCAGCCCTTTCCAAATTTATTAATAGCGTGGCCGATAATTAAAAATCCATCGAAATTTCCAATATTAGTAAGTTTTTTTTTTATACAGTCTCATATAAAACATTAGTATCTAAATAATTTTTTTCAGGTAGACCAAGACTTTTCGTTGAAGTTCAAAACGGGACATCATTTATTAGTAAAATGACAAGAATTTAAAGAGAAATCCTTAAATATATTCTCTAATAAAATTAAAGATGATGCATCCTTGCAACTATTGGCTTCATTAAAAGATGATACAATAACGGAAGGTATACAGCACTTTCTAAAAAAGTAAAATTTATTTATGTATATTATTTTATTGTTTTCAGATACAAAGGACTACATAACTCTAATAAGTCTCCATGCCATTTTAAAACCACCTGTAATAAAGAAGAAAAAGTTGACTATTAAGGATTCTCAAGAATCTCAGGTGCGTTTTTTGACAAATATATGTGACCTAGAAAAATCAAAGAAAGACTTGGTCTCAAAAAAATTTACCAATAAAGATCATATTCAGCCACATATTGTACTGGTGGGACCCAACATTAATAGTGTAAATAATATTTACCTATGTATGTTTAAATAATATTTATTACGAATTTAAAACTTTTGTTAAAGCTCTCGATTTTTGTTTTAAACCTTTTTATATTTTCAACTTGAAATTTTCTCAAGAATGTTTAACGGTTTGGCAGTTTTTGGCCACGTATTTCTTTAGTATTAAAGATAAAACTACCGCACCTCAAGTTTTTAATTTAATTTCATCATACAATATCTAAACGATATAAAAATTATTTACATTTTAGTGTAAGACAATAAAATGTATTTATGTTTTTTATGTAGAAGTCAATTTGATGGTATTGACAATTATTTTATTCATTTAAAATACTTACATTGCCTTAAATCAACTGATGACTATAAATGTATATTTGAAAATTTCTGTCAAAGTTTTACCACATCTCGGGCATTTAAAAAAACATTTGAAAATAAAACACCCCAGTGAAGTTACACTGCGACAAAATGATCTGGACAATATAGCTACTACAAGTTCTTTTAATTTTGATCAAAACGAATTGCCTATTGTACCAAATGAATCAAACTCAATCATGTCTAGTATGCAAGATAATGTAATTAATCCTAAAGAAAAAATTGAATATAATATATCTCATGCGGTAACAGAATTTTTAGTTTCGTTACATGCAGTAAACAATTTCAATCGAAAGGATATTCTTACAATTAAGCAGAAACTATCGAATACAATTTTAGAGGAAATTTTAAAAGCATTAAGAGAAATACAAAAACCAGGTCTGGAGTTTCAAAAAGAAATTGCTGATTTGAATTTTCAAGTTGAAAATTCTTTTAAATCTGTTGAAACAGAACAAAAATTATTTAATTAAGTCAGATTTATTCAAATATCCAACTATATATAATATTAATTATCAAATCAGTGAAATAACATCGTCAGGTATTCCTACATTGGGAGAGAAAAAAATATCAGGAATTCTAATGCCACTATCTTTTCAGTTGAGAAAATATTTGGAATGTGATGGTGTTATGGAACTTATTATGGATAATATTATTAAATTAAGTAATACTAATTCTATTACGCATTTTTTTAATGCAAACTTATGGTCTCAGAAAACAAATAAATTAAAAAAAGATAATATGCTACTTTTACCTTTATTTCTTTTCTTTGATGATTTTGGCGTGAATAACCCTCTTGGGTCTCACGCTACTTCATTATATGGGGTTTATTATAATATACCGATTTTACCTCCACATTTAATTTCAAAACTTGATCATATTTTTGTAGCATCAATTTTTAAATCACGTGACTTGAAAGCATTTGGTACCGACCATACTTTACATAGTTTAGTAGAGGAATTAATTAAATTGGAAAATGAAGGAATTACCGTAACAATAAAAAATAAAAGTAAACAAGTTTTCTTTTCATTGGGAATAAATTATAGGCGATAATTTAGGGTTAAATAGTATATTAAATTACACATCATCATTTAACTCTAAATTCTTTTGTCGTATGTGTAAACGGTCAGCAGATATGACTCGAACAGACGTAGTTGAGTTTGATTCATTTCTTCGCAATACAGGAAATTATGATATAGATACAAAAATAGAAAATGCTGAGGATAGGATTAAACAGACAGGTATTAAAGGATATTCAATATTTAATTCAATTCCAAGTTTTCACGTTACAGAAAATTATAATTTTGACATAATGCATGATTTGTTCGAAGGTATTTGTCATTACGAATTAGCTCATTCATTACATTATTTCTTAAATACAAAAAAAATGAATGAAATTGGCTATAAAGGAAGTGCAATACAAATAAATTACATAAAAAAAAACATTTTCAAATGACTGCCAGAGAAATGATGACTTTTATAAATTATTTACCTTTAATGATAGGTGACTTAGTGCCGGAATCAGATTCAGTTTGGTTATTTATTTGTGAACTTCTTGAAATTATTGAAAGAATACTTTTTACTTCCTTCACTGAAGTAAATTTGATTGTGCTAGGCAATTTAATTACAACCCATTTAACTAATTACAAAAGTTTGTTTAATGATACGCTAAAGCCAAAACATCATAATATGGTACATTATGTAAGAACAATAATTTAGATGTCCGGACCTCTAAAACAAATTTGGGGAATGCGATTTGAAGCTAAACATAAAGAACTAAAAACTATTGCTCATAATACATGTAGTAGAAGAAATATATCATTAACATTGGCCATTAAGATGTCCTTAAAATTTTCAAATTTTGTTTTGTCAAACGATATTAAAAAAAATCGGAAATAACATTTAAAAAAGGGAGATCTATTCGTCAAAAACTTTCAAATCAAGCATATTATTCTTTTATTCAATATAATGCCATTCAAAATTCTAATGATTACGTTTTTGATATTTTTACCTCAGTCACCTATAAAAGCAAAGTTTACAATAAAGGCGATTATTTAATTCAATCTTTTGAAAAATCATTGACAACATGTTTTAAAATAATAGAAATAGTACTTTATAATGATCAGCATGTCAACGATGATGCGTATATTGTTGGACAACACCATACGATTTTGAACTATGACAATCATTTCCGATCTTATGTATTAGATAAACAGCAAGATATATTTTCTATTCTACCAAATTCACATTTTATCCATATCCCAATTAAACATCATATTTTATCTTCATCAGGTAAAATTGTCTTAAAAGCAACTATGCTATATGTAAATAGTACTTAAAATTGACTGTATGATATTTCTTAACCTACATACCTATGTATATAATATTACCTATATGTTATTGTTTCCAAATATTTAATATTTTAGTTTTAATTTTATTATAAGCTTAGGATTATAAAAATATTATTATGATTTCATAATGAATATTGTATCGACTTCAATATTAATAAATTTTTGTTAATCAAAACTTAATATTTCTTTTCATTTTAACAACCTATAAATATTCTTTTACAGGAAACGTGAAAGAGAATAACAATATATATAACAAAATTTAGCGTAGCACTTCAGCTTCCTAATGAAAATGATAATTTATATAGGTGAGTCAAAAAACGTTATTTTTGCAAAATTTAAAACTCTTATGTACGTTTAAATTCTTCAACTAAAACACATAATAGGTTTGCAAATATAATGTTTTTGGCTATTTTATAAATGACATTTTTATAATTTGAAAGCTGTAAAATACCTCTCTCCATATTTTTTAAATATAGAAATGTTTGACTGTATGTATAGTAAGTATACAAATGCTTAAAAATCAAATTAGTTGTATGTCAAATTCAACCACGTTAATAGCTAGTATTTTAGTATATAAAATCTTTAAAATCAACCTAGTTGTATGTCAAATTCAACCACGTTAATTACTAGTATTTAAGTACCGTAAAACGGGGTTACTTTGCGCCCGCAGGGGTTACTTTGCGCCATCGACGAAAAGAGTTTATTTTAATTTTCCATTTGTACCTGATACGTATACTACCAAACCAACTGCTGCTTCATACAGGTTGCATATGCAGCTATTAGACTCGCGTACATGATTTGTTCCAACTTGCATTGTTGAATTTACACCGGTCACTAAAGTTGTGTTAAAAAAAAGTGCCTAATTTTAACGTGCAAAATTTGGTGTGTGCAGTGGTACTGTGACATATTAATCAAGTAAGTGTTTATGTACTAGTTTATATGTCCTTTTATGATAATGTTTTCGATAAAGTTACCCTTCAAAAACTATTCATAACCTAATAAATAATTTTATTATCTGGGCATGCAAATTTTCACGTTTTCTGGGGTTACTTTGCTCCACAAATGTATTATTGCTTTTATTCTTTATTATTAGTTATTATTAGTTTATTCTTAGTTATTAGTTATTTGTACTATAATAATGTAATATTTTATTACAGAAATGCCCAGAAATTATAGCAGAAAACTGGGCGCAAGAAGATATAGAGATTACACCGATGAAAATTTGGAAAATTGTTTAGCAGAAATCAAGCGAGGTGATATTTCACACAGAAAAGCTGAAATAAAGTATGGTATACCAAGAAGAACCATTTTAAATAAAGTAAAGGGAAAACATCTAAGAAAACCAGGAAAGCAACCTATGTTTTGTTGAATGCTTGATTGCCTTGGGAGAATATGGGTTTCCCATAAACACAACGGAATTGCGACATATTATACAAAGTTATTTAAGTCGCTCCGGAAGGGAAGTGGAAATATTTCCTAATAATTTACCTGGGCTTGACTGGACAAAATTATACCCCGGAGAAATTGTAGCTTTTGACAACGAAAAAGCTACGATTAACTATGCAAAAGACCCTGAAGATGTGGAAATGGCCCTCGAAGCGGGATGAATTGAGTTACCCATGGTCCGATATTCTAGGCTCCATTAAGCCTCCCAAGCAAGTTTCGAAAAGGGGTGCTTTCTCTGTCCCAGAGCTAAATCCCTTTTTTGAATAAAACTTTGCTACCTATTTTCATTTCTATTGTTCATTATATATCTTTTTTATGCAATGTATTTTGCTTTTTAACACTATTCCATTGTTATTTATGCAGTGTATTTTGTTTTCTTACAATAAAAAATTAAATATTTCGATTTAAAATTTTTTTTTTACTGTGTGATGATCCTTGATGAAATGTGAATAAAATACCCAAATAACTTTGCCCCACGAATTCAAACACATGTTTTATAATGAAAACTTTAAGATGGAGCACAGTCACCCCGGCCTATAGGCGACTTTGCTCCACTTTTTAAAAAATCAATTAAATGTTAATAGATCATCTTTTAAATAACCACCACCATATATACATTCTATTAGATCTCATGCATAAGTATCATATATAAAAAACCAATATTTATCGATATTTCAATTTTTTTTTTGATAAAGTAAAAATTTATACCTAAAAGTGGAGCAAAGTAACCCCGTTTTACGGTATATAAATGCTTAAAAGGCAACCCAGTTGTGTATCAAATTCGACCACGTTAATTACTAGTATTTAAGTATATAAATGCTTAAAAATCAACGCAATTGTAAAATTCTAAGCACGTTAAATTCTTAAAATTCAAACCAGTTAAATGTCAAATTCAAGCACGTTAGTTGGTAAAATGTAACTGTGGTAACCCCACTATCAATTAACATGTAAAATATGAAACAAAATTCGATAATAACTAAATAGATTCAATTGAACAAAAAAATTAATTTGTTAGTTTGTATTAATTTGTTTATAATGATTGTTAAACCAGGGTAAAATTTGTTTGAGATGCACTGGAAATTCTCGAGTGAAGTTGTAAACTTTTACAACACGTTTCCCGAAATATTTGTAACAAAGGAACTAGAAACGTTGATATCTGGTAACGAGAATTTTTAGCTATTTAGAAAAATCCAACAAAGGGCTCTAAAATTGTACAGAGTCATAAAGTAATACATTCACACTGCACATGCGACTTCCTCTTGAAAAAAATATAAATTTCTATTTTTGTGAATGGAACCAACGCTTTCCAATCTTTAGAATCTTTGGCACCCCGTAGTATTTTCAGAACGAAAGCGAGTAATAAAAACTACCCTAAAGAGACCATACATGTAGTCTCTACTCGAGGTCCGAAATTAATAAATCTCGTACGTTATTCTACCATCTCCATGAGGGTATGTTAGTCAATAAATACGACACCGGAAGCAAAAGTCAAGCAGTTGCCGGTTTTTTTAGCGCATACGCGTAAGTCAATCAGACGCTATTTTCCACGCGGAAGTTTTCTAGTCAATTCAAATAACTACGTCCGAACTAAAGTTAGATATAAAAATACGCGAGTCAGTTAAAGTAAATACGCTAAAGTTTCATATTAATTAGTACAGTTCGAAAAATAAAGCGTAATTCATTAAAATTTCGACAGTGTCATAAAATTTTAAACGAATAAGTTTAAATCTATTTAAATCAATCATTACGAGTTACGCGTAACTTCAAGAGTATCCAAGCGCAAGAAGGAAGGATTACGACCTCGTGCAAGGTGAAGGATTATAACTTCAGGTATCACATAATATTAATACTAAAAATCTCTTACAAATATTACTCTGGTCGGCTTAAAAGTACTTAAGCAAATTGGGTCATAAACCCGCATATTGAAAACCTGTAAAAACTCACATTGTAAAATTTCTAAATTCTTTCCTTTTTTTGTTGTTGTTTATTAGTTAATAAATGTTGTTAATTAAATTAAAGGTGTCTCAATTGTTGTAATTCCCTATAAGTGATCTATCGTTTGTCTTAAATATTTTTCCCACGTTTTCGCTATCGCCCACGCATATCAATTAAACAATTAATGAGAAATTAAAGTAAGTATTTTATAGTAATATTAACGAGTTAGGGTCCGAGCTCGTCCAATTAATTAAATTACGGATCCTGGTGGCAGAAATTAAAACAATCAGCTAATTAAGCAAATTATAAATTCAATTAAAATAAGAAATTCACAAGTTCAAGTTAAGAAAATGGCATTTTCTTAAGGTAAAGCAATCGGCTTTTGTACAATGGTAGCATAGCGGTGGAATTAAACGATAATTAATTTGTTCTTTCACGAACTAAAAGGCAGACGATTCGTTACTAACAGGAAGACACAAAAATTTAAAATTTTTTCTCAATTTAAAAATCTAATTTTCTTTTCATTATTAATTTTAAACATTTTAATCTACTTGTGATAAATCATTTATAAAGTTTTCTTTTATA
Source organism: Podabrus alpinus (assembly GCA_932274525.1). NCBI lineage: Eukaryota > Metazoa > Arthropoda > Insecta > Coleoptera > Cantharidae > Podabrus > Podabrus alpinus. The sequence goes on from OW026452.1 coordinate 70,872,011, forward strand.
GCCGAGTAACAAGTAAAAGATTTTAATTTCTTTTGTAGTTAGAGGTAGAAATTTTAGCTATTTTCAGGGAATTGTATTACGATAATTTAATTTTCCCCCTTCGTGATAACGTGTGCTAATGTCCGTAGAATCACACGAATCTAGTAATAATCCCTTCTTAGAAGAAGAATTAAATAACACGGTAGCTTCACCTCCGTCGTCCCACTCAACCGACCGATCAAACTCCCCTGTGATAATGTCCCAAAACGCAACTCAATCGCCCGTCCAATTAAATCCCGCGTTTGCATATCAACCCGTTTCCATCGGGATGATTGCAACCACGGTGGAAACATACGACGGAAAATCGAGTCCTGCCCATTACTTCGAGACTATAGAAGTACGCGCTTCTTTAGATGGCTGGGATGATCAGGTTAAATTAAACATTATAAAATACCGGTTAAGGGGAAACGCGTTAAAATTCTTTAGGTCGGACCCAGAACTCAATAACTTAGAATACGGGCCATTCAAGGAAAGTATCATTAAGAGATTCAGTAGGCTACAAATCCCGGGCGAACTAATGAACCAGCTTCATCGATGTTATCAAAAACATGATGAAGACGTGTCTACGTTCACCATGCGGTTAAGAACACTAGGTCTTAAGGCGCTAGATGAAGACTTGAAAACTGCCCAGGTAAATGATGTTTCAGGTATCAAGGCAAAGTCAGCCCAGATAATATTAAATCAATTTAAATTAGGACTAAAAAGGGATCTTTTGAGAGAAATAGGGGTGACTTTAATCCGCACGCCCAATTTAAGTGTTGAAGAGGCGGAATCAATAGCGAAATGTTACGAGGTCACCGAGTCTTTAATCAAGGCGAGACCTAATTCAATTAATTTCACTGATACCGATTACGCGCCAGTGAATAGGAATAACCGCGGTAACCGAATAAATTACGGATCGGAAACCTACCCCAAGACTAATCCCTTCCACGATTTTAGAAACGATACGCGGCAAAATTTCAGCGGACGGAAAAGTCCCAATCAACGAGCTGATAACTACGGCAACTCGCGACAAAATGTCCAATTTAATCAACGGGACGGAAGAAATTTTAATGGGCTTAATCAAAACCTCAACCCCTTCGCGCCTAACACTCGCGACTTTAACCGCGGTAATGGCAATAATAATTATGGAAACTTTAATAATCAAAACCGCGACCGAAATTTTAATACTAATAAAGGGTATAATTATAGAAATCAAGGTAACCAAAACCATAATCGGAATTTTAATGCCAACAACCCCTTTTTCGAACAACCGCGGAATTTTGACCATAATGGTAACAACTATCCGCTTAACCGCGGAACAAACTTTAACGACAGAAGAAGGGGTAATTCGCCGGATTCGCGACCCGCGACTAATTATAATAACCCGTTCCGCGAAAATGGTAGGAACTACGGAGATAACGATGTAACAAACCGCCCGTTCATTTTTATTCACAATTACGATACAAATATTAAATTTGTATAAACAACTTCCGACATGAGTAATTGTCATAATAAATTAGCATAAAGAATAATAATATAAAAATAAATTAGGTAAAGAAATTTAAACACCCGGTACATTGATCTAACTAACAAACGTTTTGGCTTTTATTTAAAATTTAGGGTGCAAACACCTGTTTTCCAAAGACTCGGCACGGCACCATGAATGTGTTAGTTAAATCAATGCAAACTGTGGGAACAAAGTCATTTTTCTAAGTAAGACCCACACGTGTGAGGAAATGGGGGATTAGCCAGTATACCGCCAGAAAGATTCGTTTTAAGAAATATTCAAAATTCTTCATAAGGCGTGATTCCAATCTAATGCCTCATTTGTTTTAACGAGTTTAGGAATTATGTTTTTAAATTAAGAAATACAAATTCTGTGGGAAAATTACTCTATTCCCAACCGAATCAGTCACACACGTGCAAGGAAGTAAGTTTTGAGAATATCCAATTTATAAGACTACCCTCTTTTAAAGTTAAGGGAAAAAGCACCCACGCAATTGGTCAATAAATTCAATTCGAAGGCGTAATATTAATATTCAGAAACGGGGAGAAGTTGATAAAATACCCCGAGAGCGAATCAAGAAGGGTTCAAGCACAGTTCGCGAATTGAATAAAGTTCGAAGTCACGTTGAGAGACAGTCCACGAATCCGTCAGATTCAAACTCCGCGTTTGAGGCAGTAAACCAAACGGGTGAATTTTATTTGAGAGTTAACCGAAAACTCGACAAAATCGGTCAAAATCATTTTAAATTAAGTGAAAATAGTCAGTTTAAAAATTATTATTATTATATTTTTACTTCGGCAGTTCGAGAAACGCGAATAAATAAATTCTTAAAGTGATCAAAGGTCAATATTTTAAAATCAATTTACTTGTCTTTAACTTTTAATCAGTCAACGAAACGATTGTGTTAAAACTATAAGTGTAACCAATTGGGATTACCATAAGGATATTCATCTCAAACCTTACTACCCGTAGAGCACAGGATTTTTTGTAATAAATAGGTATTGTGACTTTTAGTTAAATTAATACTTGTAACCAATTTCTCTTTTGTATTATATGTGGGTGGATCTCTTTCACTTGTAAGATCTTGATATAATTGTAATCCTTTGTATAAATCTTATAAAAGGTTTAATTAGTTGTTCAATATATGAAATTATACCAAGTTAAATCTTTAATTGGTCGTTACTCCAGCGATCGACTTTAATTAGTTTGTGTAAGTTATTTCTCTGGGTTTCCCTACGTCTTCCAAAACAATAGTAGAGGCACGTTACCTAAACATCAAACAACAAGGTCCAGTGAAGTTGGAAGGTAGTCAATTTAGAGGTTTTCTTAATTCTATCCTCCGGGCTTTACTCACAAGGTGGTCACACCCGTGAGATCCAAAAGAATTGAGTGGTGGCAGCTATCGACAACAATATTACTATCGTACTAAAGGACCGAATCAAACCCTTTAATTCAAAACGGGGTTCAGTTTTGTTACATGCTGACATTGAAAGGATTAAACTTCAATTAAAACGCTACTCCCGTTTTGTTACATGGTGTCAGAGGTGGGATTAAATTTACAATAACGCTACGCAGAGTTGTTACATGGTGACCTGCGGTGGGATTTTTCGGTAATTACGATTTTTCAAAATCAAAAGGAGAGATAACGACATTAACTAATTACAGTCAAATTCAATAAATTATAAAATTTTGTTTGTCATTCAAATAAAACACCACATTACTTTACAAGAAGATTACAGTTAACTTAATTAACAAAAGTAGGTAGAAATACTAACATTTTCAGGGTTATTGTAGTTAGTGTGTTAGAAAAAGAAAGAAAAAGTTATATAATGCCAAACGGTTCGGACGATTTAATTATACCCCTATACGAAGAAGTGACAATGTCGGGTTCAAATCAATCACCACCTACGAGGGTCGAGTCACCACCACCTTCGCGGTTGGTGTTACAATATCCTACGGGAGGATTAAGTCATTTTGTAAATTCTGTAGAGCCTTACGAAGGAATCACTGACCCCATAGATTATTTCGAGGTACTAGAAATTAAGGCAAAAATAGACGCAATAGACGACCCCACTTTAGTAAACATAGTAAGAATTAAATTAAAAGGTAGCGCGTTACAATTTTACAAGTCCGATCCGGGTTTAAAAAAGTTGAGTTTTTCGAACCTGAAAGAACGCCTAATTAAACAATTCAAACGAAGGAAAATTCCCGGAGAAGCGGCCGCCAAATTGCACAACTGCTTCCAGCGACACGATGAGAAGGTAGCAGATTTTGCCACCCGATTAAACCGCCTCGGATCAGAAGCATTACGTGACGATATCAAGGATGCGGAACAGATCGAAATACCGGGTATAAGCGCGCAAATGAAACGAACAATTTTAACACAATTTAAGTTAGGGCTCCGGAAAGAATTGCAAAGGGACATAGGAGTGAGTTTAATGCGAACCGAACGTCTGACACTCGACACCGCGGTCGAGATTGCGGAATTCCAAGAAATAAACAATTCTCTAATTAAGGCGCGGTCAAACTCCGTGTACGCAACCGATATAAATTACCCTCATTACAATGAAACCGAAGACGGTCAATCGCGAATAGAACGGCCAACGCCAAATAGGAACCGATTCCACAACGGGAACTATGGCAACGGAAATAATTCTCCTCGCCAGAATTTCAATTACCCTCCCGCGAGTAACCGAAATTATAATAACAATTGGCCGCGACAAAATTTCAACAATCGGATAAACCACCGAGGCATTCAGGAGAACAATAATTACTCCCAAGACCGGAGAAATAACGGTTATAACAATTATTCTTATAACCACTCCTCCCCGCGAAGTCCGAGTTCCCCTAATAATGGATATCGAGGTAATGGGCGAAATTTTAATAGTGGTAAGTTTCACGCCAACGCGCGGGGAAACTTTAACAATCCAAACAATGGACCACCGCCAGGTAGATCCTTTTATCACCCCAATGCGCAGACCGCGAATCAAAATGATAGTCACTATCCTCAGGAAACGCGACAGTACGAGAACAACAACTCCCCAAAGACAAATCGGGTGAGCTTTGCGCATCCACCAGAAAACGCGAGCCGAGCTGATTATTCGCCCCAAGAGCAATCAAAAAACGCGGATCCTGCTATGATCCCCTCTCGATCGTTAGCAGCCGTAAATCGCAATCAATAAATAATTCCGACAACCATATTTACACTGATAACAATCAACCAAAACCAAATCAACCCCTTTTTGTTCCCCAGGTGACAACCCCTACGAGAACACCCTGTGTTGTCGAATTAATGATAAATAACGTTTACTGTAAAATGTTAATCGACACCGGAGCCAGCGTGTGCTTACTAAAAGATAATGTCATAAAATTAATAGATTTGAAGAGGCCTGCTGATGTATTATGCTTTAGTGGAATTTCAGGTTGTCAACAAAAGGCACTCGGCACAATGGTAGTAAATATCGGGTCGAACAAAGTAAGGAGGTTTACTGATTTTGAGTTTGTTATCTGTGAAAATAAACACATACTTCTGGACACAGACGGTATATTAGGTAGGAATTTCTTTAAAACAATTAACGCTAAAATAGATTATGCTAATGACGAATTAATAATTTTAAACGAACGAATACCCATAATTAATTTAGATGAAACGGATCAGGAAAAATATTTAGATTGCAATTCGTATAGAGAGGACTCAAACGAGGAAATATATTATGAAAACGCGGCATTAACCATTGATTGGAATATTAATAATGAATTAAAAATTAAAGATAAAGAGATTGAACCTGTTATGGTAGCAGAAAGAGGTACTAACGAATTAAATGAGTTATCAGAATTATCGGAGATTGTGATAAATGAAGAGGGTATTAAAAATAAGGGTGCAGGTATTTTAAGTAGGTCAGTAGACAAGGTCGAACCCCTCGTAAAAAGGGATCGTCTGTTAAACCGTACGATGGTATCGGAAAGCGAAAGTGGTTTGTTAAGTAATGAGTTAGAAAGAGATGGTAGCGCGCGTAGCCAGAAGGAAAATTGTAATGTTGATGAAAATGTTTTGATTAATTTAGAGGAAAGTTTATTTAAAGTCGAAGATAAATACCGACTAAATGAGGGTTTGATTAATATTAATAATGTTGATAAGGAAGTTGTATACGGGTCAGAAGAATTTGGAATTAAAGTCGAAGATAAATGCCGACTAGGTAAAGGATTGATCGAATTTGATAATAGTAAAGGGTTGAACGATAAGGAATTAAAAGTTTTAGAAATGAATCGCGAAGTGGATATTTTAGGAGCAAATTTTAGCTCGGTCGAAGAAAATTGCCGACCGGTGTTTGATAATTTTATAGTAAATGGAAGGAATGAAGTAAAGTTGAATTTAGAAACGCGGTTAAGCGCGAATAATAATAATAAGGCATGCACGGAAAGCGTGAAAATAAATAAACAAAAGAAAGAATATATAGGAAAAACCACGGGCGCCATAAAGAAAATTAAACGGTACGACACCGAGGTAATTGAAGATAAAGTTCACGAGACTTCAACAAAAGAACGGGTTAAACGCGATAATTTAGGATCCATTAATGACACGGTGTTTAAGTCGAGAAAAGGTTTTGATTATGCAACCTCCAATGAACGAGTGATGCATAAATTTGTGGGTTTTGATAGATACGGAAATGAAATAATTTCAGATAAAGGGGTAAACGAAACTAATAAAAGTAGTTTTGAAATTAAAAATAACAGTAGTACCAAATTTACAGAGGCGAACTTAGGTTTTTCACTAGACGAATCGAGATCAACGAATCGCGAAGTTCCGCGATTTAAACATTACCAAATCGATTCTGCGATTCTGGGTAAAATAGTAGATTTGAGCGAACCATTACCCTTGTACCAAGCCGAGTGGTTAGAAAAAATTCGGATGCAAGGTACATGCGGATTACCTAAACCTTTAATCAATCAATCGACCCCGGTGACACCAACACTTAGCGAAGCGAAAGAACGCGATAACGCGCAAACTGACCCGTATGGGGCAGTGGAAAATTGCACGATACCGCGATTTGAGCCAGCCAGTTTGTGTGTAAATCCGGTCGAACATCTACCGATCCATCAGGTGACGCCAACACTTGACGAAACAAAGGGGCGTGAGAACAAGCAAACTGACTCGTATGGGACAGTTGAAAATTGCAAGTTACCACAACCTAGCTCGACAAGTGCAGGTGTAGATCTGGTAGGCCGAGAATTATGGTTAACCGAACCAACTACTACGCAAAATAAAGGAAATTTGGTAGGTACCCTCCTAGTAGGAAAAGAGGTGATCATACCAAAAAGAAGCGAAAGCGAACTTGAGTTCAGGGTCAAGTTCAGATCGGCCAAATGCGCACCGTCACCCTGCGAAACATCAAACCTCGTGTTAATAGAACAAGATGACACTAACCACCGTGATCTGATTATAGCTTCGGCGGTAGTTAATAACGATGGCGAACAGGTGGTAACGCGGGTAATTAATCCAAACGATTATGAGGTAAAACTCAACTCGGGTGAACGCATAGGCAAGGTAACCAAGGGTATACGGGTACTGGGCAAGGACCAAAGCCACGGCAAAGCGTACGAAATTAATTACATACCAGATCCGCGAATAAATAATGATGAAATTATGTCTCAACTAGATTTCGCCCATTTAGATGAGGACACCGGCGACCTATTATATAACACCCTACTTGAGTACTTAGACGTTTTTATTACGGACGGAGAACCTTTAACTAGCGTGCGCGGCGTAAAGCATCGTATAATAACCGAAGACGTGCCGCCCGTTGCTAAACGACCTTATCGGGTTCCCTTTCATCAGCGGGAGACATTGCAGAAAGAAATTGATAAATTACTGGATGCCAATATTATTTACCCTAGTGCGTCAGCTTGGAGCGCTCCCGTTGTAATCGTGGAAAAGAAACTCCCTAACGGCGAATCGAAAGTCCGAATTTGCATTGATTACCGCGGATTAAACGCTGTCACTAAACGCGATTTTTACCCCCTGCCAGATTTGCATGAAACCATAGAACAATATTTCCACAATGCGAGTTTATTCACCACCCTGGACGTCTCCCAAGCGTACCATCAGATAGAAGTCTACGGGCCGGACCGCGAGAAGACCGCGTTCACTACTCCCACAGGCCACTACGAGTACGCCCGCTTGCCATTTGGGATGGCAAACGCACCTGCTAGTTACCAGAGGTTTATGAACGTAACCCTCTCGGGATTGACGGGAAACATGTGTCTAGTATATCTAGACGATATAATAGTCTACAGCCCGAATGACATAAACGAACACATGCAACGACTAACCGCGGTATTTAATAAATTACGAGAGGCAAACGTTAAACTAAAGCCCAGTAAGTGTAAATTTCTGGTTAGCGAGGTCAAATATTTAGGGCATGTAGTCACGAAAGACGGTCTCAAACCGGACCCCGAAAAGCTGCAGGCATTAAACGAATTCCCAGTGCCGCGATCAGTGAAAGAAGTACGATCATTATTAGGTATTGCTTCATGGTATCGACGTTTTATCAAAGATTTTTCGAAGATACAGTGGCGGCCACATAATTAACAACGATGTCTTTTTCATTCATTATTAAAATATTTATTCAGAAACTGTCCTATCAGCCACTTAATTTTTTTTTAAATGATGATACACCCTAAGACGATTCAAATTACAACATCTTTCTTTAATTTTTCTTTTAAGCAAAAGTGTAAATGCTTATCTTAGCAATTTCAGCAAAATTGTCATGGCCACATAATTAGCAACGACGTGTTTAATATATTGCTAGGTTGATAAAATCAAATGAAAAGTGATACCTTAGTACAAGAAAGCAATATAATAAGTGCCAGTCTTGTATTAAAAATCGTGTCATTCAGTTCACCATGGGAAAACAAAAAAATTGCACCCCAGAAGTTAGGAAAATAATTTTAAATTTGATAAGTAAAGGGTGGTCTTATAGTCAAGTTGCAGAACACATCCAGTGTTCTAAAAGAATGGTATTTAACGCTGTACGATATTTTAATAAAAATGGAACTGCAGAAACTGTTGCAAGGAAAGAAAAAAGTAGAAAATCATCTATAAGGTTAGATCGTGAGATCGTTCGTATCGCAAAAATTGATCCAAAAAAAACAGCTGTGGATATACACAGGCAATTATTTTCTGGAAACGAGAAGGCATTATCTGTCCGCACTATTAGAAGACGATTGAACGAAGCAAACCTATTCGGTCGAGTTGCAAGAAAGACACCATTGGTCAACAAAAGAAATAGGGAACGTCGTATAAAATTTGCTAGAGAACATATTGGTTGGAGTACAAAAGAATGAAAAAACATACTTTTCACGGATGAAACCAAAGTAAATCGATTTGGTTCTGATGGAAAATTATATGTCCGACGTCCACCAAAGACTGAATTTGATCCCCGATTTACCACACCAACTGTTAAACACGGGGGAGGTAGTGACCTCCTCTGGGGTTCGTTTTCATGGAGAGGGGTTGGTGCCATTCAACGTATAAATGGTATTATGGATCAACACCTATACATCGACATCTTAGAAAATGTTCTTGAACCATATGCTGACGAGTATTTGCCTATCACATGGAAACTGGTACAAGATAATGATCCTAAGCATACGGCAAAGATGGTGAAAAAGTGGTTTGAAAAGAAATCTATATCTGTAGTTGACTGGCCATCATGCAGTCCAGACCTCAACCCCATAGAAAATCTTTGGGGACAGGTAAAAAAAGAAGTGGGTAAGGGTCAATATAAAAATCTTGATGAACTGTACGAAGCTATTGAAGTAGCATGGGATTCAATACCTATTGAGTATTGTCAAACCCTCATTAAATCGATGAGCTCAAGATGTGATGCAGTAATTAAAAATAAAGGATTCCCTACTAAGTATTAACTAATATTTGTTTACTTTTAACGTTTTAATAAAGAATTTTCTATCAAAATTAATTCGTTGTTAATTATATGTCCCTTTCCTTCTTTTAAACAAAAGAAAATTAATGGCTTTATATGGGTTGTCATTAAAAATTTCACTAGCTTACCTTTACTATTTAATTAGTGTGAAATATATCACGACTTGATGTAATTTAAACATGAATTTATCATAAATATACAAATAAAAACTTTGAAATTTCTTTATATAGCAACCGTTGTTAATTATGTGGCCGCCACTGTAGCTATGCCCCTAACGAACTTGACCAAAAAGGAGAACAAGTTCGTAATCACACCAGAGGTATTAGATTCCATAGACGCATTAAAATCAACGGTTACATCAAATGATGTTTTAATCTATCCGGATTTCAATGAGCCCTTTCTATTAACCACAGACGCGTGCGCCACTGGGCTGGGCGCCATCTTAAGTCAAAAGCGCGAAGGATTCGAGAAACCAATCGCTTTTGCCAGTCGCAAACTGCAAAAAGCCGAAAGGAATTACACGGTCACCGAATTGGAATGTTTAGCAGTCGTGTTCGGTGTAAAACAGTTTAGAGGATTTTTGTACGGGAAGAAATTCACTGTTATTACGGACCATAGGCCCCTCAAATGGCTACTGAGCGTGAAGGATGTGAGCTCTAGACTAGCACGTTGGAGCATGCTATTAAGTCAGTACGAATTCGAGGTAGTGCATCGCGCCGGCACACAAAACGGGAATGCGGACGCTTTAAGCCGAGCGTACGCCACTGAACGTCCAACCTTTCAGGAATTCGTAGCTTTGTCCTCAAAGGGAAAACAAGTTGACAACAAAAATGTAACCATAGAAACCCCAAGCGCGACGCCCCTGGATGAAATTAGTTCCCTAATATTGTGTGTAGATTCGAACTTTAACACTAACACAGGGACCTATAAAGAATGGATCAAAGATTTCGGTCAAATAAACGACTTAAAACTACAAAATAAAGGATTAGGCGAAGTAGCTGAATTACAGCTAACCGAACGCAACGTATATTTTTTAATTATTCAAAGCCCTCAGTATGGTAGTGCCACCTACGAGACGCTGTTTGAAGCACTGGGTGAATTGCTAGACAGGTGTCTAGCGAACAAAGATTTTAATCTGACACTACCAAAGTCGAGTTTACCTCTACCTCCGCTAGATGGAGATACCGTGGTGTCGATGGTTAAGTTTTTGTTTACCAATACGACCATACGCATTACAATACAGGACGATACGTCTGACATTATAACGGTGAATGCCATAAATACTGAACCGCCTTTTTCACCTGTCTGGGACCGAGAGCGTATAAAGGAGGAACAAAAGAAGGACGATTTCTGCAAACAAATGGTGCAAGGGTTAAGTGGAAGTGAGACCACTGACCTGACGTACTACTTAGATAGAGACGGGCTACTGTATAAAATAAATCAAAACACCGGTCAGGATTTACTAGTTATACCTCGCACCTTCGTAAATAAAGCCATTCATGACTTTCATGATTTGCCTATCGCAGGGCATCCGGGTCAAACTAGAACATTGCAATTTATTCAAACCCGAATGTACTGGCCAAACATGCAAAGAGATATATTCGAATACGTAAAGTTATGCTTCAAGTGCAATCAGTTAAAAACAAGCCCGCATTTTAAAGCAGCGCCCTTACAAAAGTTCCCCCCCTTATCTGAACCCTTCCAACGAACCGCTATCGATATTGTCGGACCTTTTGTCACGTCCGATCAAGGAAATAAATATTTAGTGACCTTTCAAGATCACTTTACTAAATACCTGGAAGCTATTCCGGTACCAGATCAGACGGCCGACACGATTGCCCGAGCTTTCGTGTCACACGTAGTTGCGAGGCACGGTACACCCGCGCAGCTTATATCTGATCAAGGACCAAACTTTTTGAGCAAAGTATTCAAAGAAACCTGTAAATTACTAGGAATCGAGAAAATTCAAACAGTGGCTTACCGTCCGGAAAGCAACGGTAGTCTGGAACGTAGCCACCGTGTAATAAAGAATATTCTCGCATGCTACGTAAGCAAAACCCAAAGGGACTGGGATTTACACATCCCCTACGTGTTGTTCGCGTACAGATCACATGTAAACTCATCCACCGGTTATTCGCCCTTTTTCCTTTTACATGGTAGAGATATGACCCTACCCCTTGACAACATATTAAAATCAGAGCGTGTAAAATACGACGTGAGCACAAATTATCCATCCGAAATGATGGCGCGTTTGAATAAAGCTTTTGTCGCGGTCAAGAAAAACATGGAAGACAGCGCTAACGAGCGAAACCGTGTATTTGATCGGAAAACACGCGAGAGGGAATTCCAAACAGGCGACGCGGTGTACTTATACGACCCCGCGAGTAAAATCGGAGTGTCGAGGAAATTAACCTTACACTGGGACGGACCATATCGAGTGATCGACAAGTTAGGTCCAGTGACGTACCGCATACGTAAGATAGGGACCCGCACGGATTTAATAGTGCATATAAACAGGTTGAAACCCTTTCTGAACGCAACCGCGGCGGAACCCCCCCTTCAGGACGATTCAAATGTAATGGACGGCCCTGATCCCATCGAGGAACAGCTCAGCGGTATTCCAGAGCCCGTGTTTCTCGACGAATGGGAAGACTCAACACCGGAAGGCAATGAATACTCCGAAGTCGAAGCACAAATCGATCCCCTGGGCGATTTGCCGCCTGTGAACTGCGGCCATGCTTTACCTCAGCGACACACCGAGACGGTTAGCGGACCGACGCAGCGTCCTACGCGAATTCGAAGAAAGCCACAAAGGCCTGAATTCGATTATTATTAAACCCCCCCCCCGTATAGTAGGCGGGCCAAGAATACCTCTATGGGCAGTCTCCCTATCGTAAAAGGCGATATTTGACAACAATATGTACAGTCTATATAATTAATATAATTAATTAAGTGTATACATAAAGGATTTTTTTTAGTAGTTTGGAAAAATTGAGAAAGTATGTAATGTAAAAGAAAATATCTTTCCTTTTGTTTGTGAAGATAGTAAATTTTAAAACAAAAAAAAAAAAATATATAATAATTCAACCACTTCGGAAATTAGCTATTTAGGCATGATTAATCTAAGAGAGAAAATTTTTTTTTCGGTTGATTTTAACAATTAAATACGCTAGGTGTAACCAACAACCACCACGGGCTTGTAGGACGCCTATGAACTCTTATTAATAGCTACTAAAAAGTAATATTGCACAATGAAACCCTTATTAATTAATAATAAACTAAAATAATAACAGCCGTTAACTGTAATGCATGACGGGATGAACATCAAAGATAATATTAATACACTTTCAATTTAGAATACAACCCGACCGACTGTGCAGAGGCGGATCAAGATGGGGATTTGAAAAAAAAACCCACGAATATTCTTAAAAATTTTTGTTTGTTTAGATAGTAGGTACAATGTCGAAAAAATAGTAACGTATAGAATAAGGGCGGAGGTAAATGTGCCACCGACCAAAAGGGTTCTTTAAATAAACACAGGTATTTGTGCCACTAACAGTGAAAAAATTAAATTTTTTTTGCCTTCGAATTTTGGGGTGTGCATTCGATAAGGCTGAAGGCCAGCTCGGCAAATGGTCAGATATTTAATCCGGGTCCAAATTTTCTACCTGGAAATACATAGACCAACTCGGCAAGATAATAAATTTTGGCTTAGCCAGAACTGCGAGCATCAAAAAACCTACCCTCCGATGCTCCGCATCTCCGGGCGGTTTTTCGTGCTCCGAGCCGCTACGCGGCGGGCGCTAAACATACGAGAGGCGCGACAGATCAAGGAAACCGGGATAAATGCAACCGGGATGTGAGAGACCCTCGAAATAGCATTAAAAAGTATAGTTGCGCTATGGGGCAGTAAACTTTTACGTTTCACCCCCAAAAAATCGTGTAAAATCAAAAAATAATCGATGTTACATGTAGGAGATGCATGAGGTAGATGCCGTTTTCTCCGGTGGCACAAATACCTGTGTACTTTTAATATCCTAAATTCGTAGCAGGTAGAATAACATTACTGGTGGCACATTTACCTCCGCCCTAGAATAACAAGACAACGTGAGCATCGTGAAGCCATAAACAACCATAAAACCGTAAATGGAAGACAACCAGCTTAGGCGGCACCTTTTTAGTATGGTTACTTACCACATCTGGGCTAAATTCATACACCGAGTATCGACACTCGGCCCGTATATCTTTCGACACCAGGTAATAATGGGGTCATTCAAGGAAATTGGAAATATAAACACTACAACTTAGAGGAACGATGAATCATTTAAAACACTCAGTGAAAATATTAACACGTAATCAAAAAAAAAAACCCATATTTTCTTACCTATATTAACACATGATCAGGGAAAAACAAACCAATTATTTTATCATTTATTAACACTTAATCAAAGCAAGGCAAATTTGTCGTTTGTATAAAAGGAAGAGCAATGTCATTTTGAGGGTTAATACGAAGTGGAAAATTTGTGGGTTTTCCTTTTATTCTAAACCTCAATTAAGCTCGTACATTGTCCAAAAATATATCTTAGGATATCTAGGGTCATTCAAAAATTTTACGAGTACAGTTAGGTATTAACACATTTATACCACCCTTCCTAGAATTAAGGGAAGAAATTAAACAATAGCCAGCCGGATAACATGGAAAGAAAAAAAAATCCGAGCTTTATTCAAGGTGGTTACCATTTGAAATATACATTGTTTCAATGCATGATAATTAAGTAAATGAAATGACGTGATTTTATTAGTAATGCCTAAAAAGGAAAAAAAAAATAAATATATTTATGTGCTAATTATAATAAGGGCCCATGGAATCTAATCCATTATAAGGCCGAGCAAAAATGTAATCAAAAAACAAAATATTATTGCAACCTCCCCACGAAATGAATAAATAAAGAGACAATACTAGTGCGCTAAAATAACGGATTAATAGACTAAAACGCTGATGCAAGTGCAAACTAGACGCCTCGCGGCAAGTGTCAATAAATAAACTTATTCGGATTAAAAGACAGTGTACACTCAAGATTAACAAAGAAAAACACCAAACAGAGAAAAGTAGAGTGAATACATGGAGCCAATCAAAACCAATTTAATAATAAAATGACATAGGAAGGAGAAAGGAAACACACCCCACCAAACTTTTTTTACTAAACCCATACGACATTAGGGATAGGAAACCTTTGAAACGTTCAGTACTGCCATTGATTTTATATACTTATAGATGTTGCACGCAATGTTAAATTTGGTTATAAGTTGGAGAACTTTGTACGCCAGATGGTGCTTTAAATCACCTAATCGCCACGCAGCGTACAAAGTTATTACTAACTAGCCATGTACATCTGTTACAATGGTTTCAAACTTAGATATGTACTTACTTAGAGCAGGTAATAAATCCTTTATTGGGGGTTTATGTAGATTATAACAAGGGTTTCTTTTAACAAAAACATTCCTTTATGATTTTAACAATACTGTTTGCTAAGATCCCACTTAAAATTTATTTTTACTTTCGTTTGCAAGATATGGGCATTTTCAAATATTTTTATTTTCAAAAAATTCGTAATAAAATAGCACGGTTTTCAAGAAAGTTTCTTTTTGATAACTCTCTCCTATTTGTTTTGAACATTTTAGTTTAGAATTCGTAATTCCAACGATTTTCAATGAATTCCAAGGATTATTAAAGATTTGCAAGAAACTCCAAGAATTTACAAATGTTTTAAAAAGTTTTCAACAATTTAGTAGGCATTCCAGAGATTTTTAAGGTATTGCAAGATTTCAACGATTTCTAAGGAATTCCTAGTGATTTGCGAAAAATTCCCCGTGATTTTCAACGAATTAAAAACAAAATAAATAAATATTTAAGTATACAAAACTCGGAAAACAAAATTTCAAAGATTTACGTGTACGCTGATATCCAATGATTTTCAAATATTTCCAAGGAATTCCAATGCTTTCCAAAGAATTTGAAAGATTTACAAAGAACACCGAGGATTTCTAAAGAATTCCAAGGACTTTGCAAAATATTTGAAGGAATTCCAACGACTTTCAAAGGTTTCCAGGATTCCTCCTATGGAATACGCTTTGGGGTCGTCCATAAATTACGTCACGCTCCTGGGGGGGGGGTCCGACCTTTGTGGCGTTAGGGGTCGGGGGAGGTTCAAAATTGTGACGTCACAATTATAGGTATATAAGTAAATGAAACAATAAAAGTTACAATATAATAATAATAGTTTAAGTTTATTTTAGTGCTAATAAATATGTAGTGAACCTGATCAACCGGATTAAAGAGATTATCTTTGATTGGTAACAAGTTTATTCTATATAAGCGTAACATTTTATTTTAATAAACACAACTTCTCGAAGCTAATTAATTTGTAATTCCAACAAATATGTCTTATTCAAAGTGTAATTACGCTGGTTGCAATGAAAAGAAAAAAGGATTGCAAACTGTTAGGTTTTATGGTTTTCCTACCCAAGATGAAGAACGGTGTAAACAATGGGTCCTGTGTTCGGGAAATTTAAGCTTGATAGATGTCGATATCGAAAAATTAAAGATGATGTCCATATGTGAGCTGCATTTTGATAATGTGTCGTTTGTTAATGAAACCCATCATCGACTTATACCATCTGCAATTCCTAAACATTTTGACGAGATGCAAAATGAGAATTATTCGTCAATCGTAGAAGTGGAATCGTCTTCGCCAAAACAAAATATAACGGAAGCTTCGATTGAGCAATCTCGTAGTGTGGAATATTCGCCAATGAAAGTCAACGTACCAACTAGAACATATTGTAATAAGTCTCGAAGTTTTGCAGATTCCCAATTATTAAATGAGGACTTTATAACTGAACCCGATGAAAATGAAGAATTAAGAAGGAATACACTATTATCGTCATTTCTTTTGGCAGAAACACCACGTAAAGGAAAAAAGCGCCCCCGTTCCGAAGAAAATGATACGCCACGTAAAAAAACATTAAAAAGAAGGATTCAAAGAAAGAACCTTCTTTTGTCCAGGTCACGTGCAACTGTCTTGAAATTGAAAAAAGGAGTAAATTCAAAGAAAGAAACTGATTTTTCAGAAATTTTAAACAGACTTAATCCAGAATTACGAACTTTAGTTAATATGAAAATAAATCATAAACCTCGACAAAACTGGAAGGAAGAAGAAAAGCTTCTAGCGATGAAATTCTTTTATAAATCCCCTACTTTATATAAACACATGCTCAACAAAATGAACTTTACCCTGCCAGCCGTGGACACTATAAGAAAATGGTTACAAGTATTGAATTTGCAAGCTGGATTTCAAACGAAATGTATAACTAAAATGGCGGAGAAGATTAGAACAATGTCTAAACAAGAAAGAAATTGTATAATTTTAATGGATGAAATGGCAATCAAGCAATCTCTGGATTATAATGAACGGTTAGATTTGATTGAAGGCTATGAAGATTTAGGAGAAATCATTGGACGGAGCGTCAAGTTAGGTAAGCAAGCTTTAGTTTTCATGGTTAGGGGTCTTTTCAACAATTGGAAGTTTCCACTAGCTTATTTCATTTCAGCAGGTTCGGTAAAAGCAGATTCTTTAAAAACGTTACTTATGCAATGCCTAGCAGTAACCTCAAATATGAATTTAAAAGTTCACGCGATAACGTGTGATCAAGGTTCGAATAACCGCGCGGTCTATATAGCATTAGGAGTTACAACAGAAAAACCGTATTTCTATTTTAAAGAAAAGAAAGTGTTTGCCCTTTTTGATGTGCCGCACCTTATCAAAAGTGTAAGAAATACGTTAATAAAACAAGATGTCTTAGTAACTGGTAAGAAGGTATCTTGGGAAGATGTTAGGAAAACGTTTAAAATAGACCGAGATAATTGTTTGTCGAATGCTCTTTTAAGAATAACCGAAGCCCACGTGAGTCCAAATAATTTTCAAAAAATGAGTGTGAAATTGGCCACCCAAGTGTTTAGTAAAACGTTTTACGCGGGAATTGTAACTGCCGTAGCAATTGGGGATCTGAAAAGCGATACTGCTTTAAATACTGCAAGTTTTTTGTTAAAAATGAATAACCTATTTGATTGTTTAAATTCCAAAGTGTTGTACGAAGCAAATAAATTGGAAGGCGCCATTTGTTTAAAAAATGAGGAATCCCTAAAATATTTAGAAGAATGTTTGGTTTGGATTCGAACTTGGAAGGTTCCAAAAAACACTCCGTTTTGTTTTAACGGATTTCTACAAACAATTAAGCGAATTATTTCTTTATGGAACGCGATAAAAGAAGATCACAAGTTTCTTTTAACAAATAGGCTTTGTCAAGATCCAATTGAAAATTTGTTTTCCCAAATACGCCATAGAAACGGATATAATCCCAATCCTTCTGCAAAGCAATTTAGGTTATCTCTACAAGGAATTATTTCATCGTGTCTGGAGAAAGAATGCACAACTTCAAATTGCGAGAACGATGAAGATAAATTAATTAATTTGGAAGAAAAAATCGAGTTCTCTGGAGATTTGCCTGTGGTATCAGAAACTATATCCGATTTTACTGATATCTTTGAAGTGGAAATGGAATCAACATCATCGTCCTCCGATGAGGACTGTAGCATAAAGGAAAACTATGAAGCATGCTCAGTGACCTACTTTGCAGGTTATTTAGCTCAATCCTGTATTAAAAAGTTTGGGTGATGTAAATATTGTGTAGAAGAACTTCAAAAAGGTAACACTGATTTAGTTGATAAGAATGAAATGTTGATTTTGTCTAGGGATTACGGCGTAGATGAAACTAAAATACAATTTTTAAAAAGACCCAGCACTGCTTTCATTCAAATTATCAGCATATGTCTAGGGCATATACAACAAGTCCTATAATAAAATATTTTACACCAGGGGTATTAAAGATTCCATATTTCAAAAAATCGTGAACAATGATACAATTAAAATGTGGATCACTGACAAGAAGTGTGAAGAACATAAATTTTTTTTAATAAACCGTTTACTGCAAACGTAACTGTTCCGTACATGTAAAATACAGATTGAGAAGAAAGATAAACAAAGTGCAACAAGAAAACTTAATATTTTAAAAAACCAATAATAAGTACATGAAAAATTAGATATTTTCCAGAATTTATTTTGTTGTATAATTTTCATATTAATAAATTTTTGCAAATAACTTTAATTATTATTAAACCTATGAATCTAATATTTGGTAAATAGAAAAGAAAATTTCAACCTTCAAAGATTGTAATACCTTTTATTAATGGCTTTATGCATCTTTAGGACTTAATGGTATGTCAGGTAAATTTAGGTAATCTTCATAATATAGCTTTTTTTCAAACCAACTTTACTGTAAATAAAGTTGTTAACATTTTAGCTAGGTAGCAGCACTTTATGACAACCTTTTTGTCGAATAATTTTCTATAACCTACACTCCTATTACGTGCCACATCTATAAGTATATATAATCAATGGTACTGCTTAACAACACCAGCCGACCACAAGGAAAGTGCTTCATCACGAACCGATACGGAAAAAAAAAATTGTTACGAGATGCAAGAACAGAGGGAATACTATAAGGGTAATCCAAAAATAAATAAGAAAATGGCTGTTTTAAAAGTTTAATGGATAATCCACCGACGCTGGAACTACATATGCCAGGCAGTCGGGGAGACCCACGTTTTATTTTGTTGTTTGGCTCGACTCCGCTAGTAATTACTTAATTCTCGGGGCCGAGAGATTATGTCCGATCAATATATTAAAATGTACTTTCGATTGCGTAGGATCAGTGGTGTTATTAGACCTGGAGGACGAGCCCCCATGCATCATCTGCCGTAGAAATTTGGACCACATGAACTTAATGTTCATGGGGTGCGAACACAGGTTCTGCCAGTTGTGTGCAAGCAAAAAAATGCAACAAAAGAATCGGGACCCGTTGGCTTGTCCACGTTGCGGCACACAGTCCCACGTGCTGACCATTTATTGGTTTCAGCGTCCCACCGAAACGGTCACCGTGGCGGCATTTGTACACCGGAACAGACGCCAATACCCAGTCGGCAGGACACGGGCAGGACCAAGCAATCGTCACCATTAAGAAACGCTACTCCTGATTTTATAATATGCTGACTGGAAAATTTTTTTTTGTTTATATAAATAAATTTGTTTAATCATATGAGTATGTTTTACTAAAGAGCAAGCGAGAGAAAGAAGATTTTGTTATATAAACCCGACTCCTAAACCTATCAAAGTGCGCGCTTCCAGATAAAAGAATTATAAAGACTAAATCAAACAATTGTCCTCGGAGTGAAGTAAGTCCAAGGCGAACCCCTTCGCGTACTACAGAAGCACACTCCACTGGGCTATTCGCGAAAGGATACGCCACCTTACGAGCACGTGCCGAACAATTAAAACTTTAAAGTGCGGTTATGTGCCAACAAAACAAAGTATAAAAATTTTTACGAATCGGGTTAACAAGCAGTGCACATAATTAAAAAGGGGAATAAAAAGGAAGCAATAATATTCTGGTTTTAGCTCTTAATTAGGTTCCCCTCCACTGGACCGACTTTCAACCAACCGACTCAGCTTGAACCGACCGACTTTCAACCGACCGACTTTCAACAGACCGACTTTCAACCGACCGACTTTCAACCGACCGACTTTTAACGGACCGACTATTTTTTCGACCGACTTTCAACGGACCGACTTTCAACCGACCGACTTTCAACCGACCGACTTTTAACGGACCGACTATCGATACTACCCGAAGCTTGACTACAAGAATGATTTCCAATTCGACTATTTGTCACATCATATAGTTTCATTTTACAGCCATGACAACTGTGAGGTGTCTAGGAATCCTTCGGGAAACATGGCCTCAATCGTTTATCTTTCTCATTAAGCAATATCGTGAGTTTTTGGTTAAAGCGTCGTTGGGGGGGGGGGGGGGATTCTAACCTTGGCAGATCCATAACTCTGTTGGTTTGGTTTTCGTGGAAATAATAGGGAGGGAAATAAAATAATTTCAAAGAATTGAAATACAAGTTTTATTAACAAAAGTTATTTAATATATATCTATACCTATACATAAATCAAATACCAGAGGCAAGGTTATATTGTACAGCATCGAGAAACTCAAGAGGAGGTTTCCATACAGGAGGATGCCATACCTGTCGCTATGGCACCTCCACGAAAACCAAACCAACAGACTTATGGATCTGCCAAGGTTAGAACTCCCCCCCCCCCAACGACGCTTTAACCAAAAACTCACGATATTGCTTAATAAGCAAGATAAACGATTGAGGCCAGGTTTCTCGAAGGATTCCTAGACACCTCACAGTTGTCATGGCTGTAAAATGAAACTATATGATGTGACAAATACTCGAATTGGAAATCATTCTTGTAGTGAATGCTTCGGGTAGTATCGATAGTCGGTCGAAAAAATAGTCGGTCCGTTAAAAGTCGGTCCGTTAAAAGTCGGTCGGTTGAAAGTCGGTCGGTTGAAATTCGGTCCGTTGAAAGTCGGTCGGTTGAAAGTCGGTCGGTTCAAGCTGAGTCGGTCGGTTGAAAGTCGGTCCAGTGGAGGGTCACGCTTAATTAAGTAGTTGTAAATTTTAGCTTTACAAGGAAAGAGGCAACCCCCACTAAAACCGAGGAACACTTAATCTCGACATGGGTCTCAACATCTCGGAGAAGTCACAGCGACTTCCACCCCCAGAGAATCCTTTTATGTGTGTCTAATATTGTATTATAGCATGTCGTAGGTTAATGTTTATTGTATTTTACCACAGGTAACTGAAACCCAAAACTACTATGTCGGAAGAACGGATTTGTTTTATTTTTATTAAAAGGATCCGTCGAGTCCTTAAGAACCCGACTGATCTTTTTAAAAGCGTCGGGTGATGTAACAAACCGCCCGTTCATTTTTATTCACAATTACGATACAAATATTAAATTTGTATAAACAACTTCCGACATGAGTAATTGTCATAATAAATTAGCATAAAGAATAATAATATAAAAATAAATTAGGTAAAGAAATTTAAACACCCGGTACATTGATCTAACTAACAAACGTTTTGGCTTTTATTTAAAATTTAGGGTGCAAACACCTGTTTTCCAAAGACTCGGCACGGCACCATGAATGTGTTAGTTAAATCAATGCAAACTGTGGGAACAAAGTCATTTTTCTAAGTAAGACCCACACGTGTGAGGAAATGGGGGATTAGCCAGTATACCGCCAGAAAGATTCGTTTTAAGAAATATTCAAAATTCTTCATAAGGCGTGATTCCAATCTAATGCCTCATTTGTTTTAACGAGTTTAGGAATTATGTTTTTAAATTAAGAAATACAAATTCTGTGGGAAAATTACTCTATTCCCAACCGAATCAGTCACACACGTGCAAGGAAGTAAGTTTTGAGAATATCCAATTTATAAGACTACCCTCTTTTAAAGTTAAGGGAAAAAGCACCCACGCAATTGGTCAATAAATTCAATTCGAAGGCGTAATATTAATATTCAGAAACGGGGAGAAGTTGATAAAATACCCCGAGAGCGAATCAAGAAGGGTTCAAGCACAGTTCGCGAATTGAATAAAGTTCGAAGTCACGTTGAGAGACAGTCCACGAATCCGTCAGATTCAAACTCCGCGTTTGAGGCAGTAAACCAAACGGGTGAATTTTATTTGAGAGTTAACCGAAAACTCGACAAAATCGGTCAAAATCATTTTAAATTAAGTGAAAATAGTCAGTTTAAAAATTATTATTATTATATTTTTACTTCGGCAGTTCGAGAAACGCGAATAAATAAATTCTTAAAGTGATAAAAGGTCAATATTTTAAAATCAATTTACTTGTCTTTAACTTTTAATCAGTCAACGAAACGATTGTGTTAAAACTATAAGTGTAACCAATTGGGATTACCATAAGGATATTCATCTCAAACCTTACTACCCGTAGAGCACAGGATTTTTTGTAATAAATAGGTATTGTGACTTTTAGTTAAATTAATACTTGTAACCAATTTCTCTTTTGTATTATATGTGGGTGGATCTCTTTCACTTGTAAGATCTTGATATAATTGTAATCCTTTGTATAAATCTTATAAAAGGTTTAATTAGTTGTTCAATATATGAAATTATACCAAGTTAAATCTTTAATTGGTCGTTACTCCAGCGATCGACTTTAATTAGTTTGTGTAAGTTATTTCTCTGGGTTTCCCTACGTCTTCCAAAACAATAGTAGAGGCACGTTACCTAAACATCAAACAACATGGTCCAGTGAAGTTGGAAGGTAGTCAATTTAGAGGTTTTCTTAATTCTATCCTCCGGGCTTTACTCACAAGGTGGTCACACCCGTGAGATCCAAAAGAATTGAGTGGTGGCAGCTATCGACAACAATATTACTATCGTACTAAAGGACCGAATCAAACCCTTTAATTCAAAACGGGGTTCAGTTTTGTTACATGCTGACATTGAAAGGATTAAACTTCAATTAAAACGCTACTCCCGTTTTGTTACATGGTGTCAGAGGTGGGATTAAATTTACAATAACGCTACGCAGAGTTGTTACAACGGGAATAAGCCCAACCCGCGCTATGCCGATCGAGGTAATTTCGCCAATCGAGCCAACCGCGAGGAACCGATTAATCAGTCAAATCGCGATGCGACCAGGAACGCCTCGGAAGGTCAACAAGGACATTTAAATGGGGAGGTGTTGCGGATGAACTCTCGATCCGCGAACACAGAAACGCGGACGCAATAAATATCGTACCACAAACCTTTCGCTTCGACAACCTTAACAATAAAGTAGAAATTAAAGATTCACTTAAGTTTGTACCCAATCTCAAATCAAATTCAGGAGACGCGCCATGCATCATTGAGATGATTTTGCAAGGGAAATATTGCAAACTTCTCTTGGATTCTGGGTCTAGCATCAGTTTGTTAAAAAGTGATGTAATTAATATAGAGAAGCTAATTGTACCCACAGAAGACATAACTTTGTGTGGTATCGCCGGGGTCCTTCAAAGAGCCCTAGGCACGTTAACGGTTTCTTGCGGAAACCAGTATGATCATAATCTATTTTGTTTTAATTTTGTTATATGTCAGGATATATTTCTACAGGCAGATGGAATAATCGGTAGAGACCTGCTTGCTAAATTAGGAGCGCATATCGATTTTTCCACAAATGAATTAAGGTTGATGAACGAAAATTTCCCACTCATTAACATAAATGAGGCGGATAAAAACAAATATTTAAATGTAGAAGCGATAAAAATAGAGGGAACCCGGTATCGAATAATCTAAATGAAACGGCTCGTAAAACGGATACGCGTATCAAGGAAAAGGAATTAACTAAAAGCACCGGTAAAAATAAAAGGGTTAGGAAGACTAAGTTAATAGCCAAAAAAGTCGGAGATAACGGCGACCAAGTCAGAATTAGGTAATCGCGAGGATAGGTTAACAGCGGCGAAACCCCGCGAAGGTAGCGCGAATAAAATGAGTCAAGGGAACGGTAGCAGTACGTTCGAAAGGTTAATAAATAGGGAAACAATCCAATCGGTCGGTAACAGTACGATCAACGGAACGAGTAGAAATGATACTCACGCGAATCGTGAAATTGAAATGCTTAATGATGCATATAACGAACGTAACAATGGTTACGATAAACTAATTAGTACAAAAGATATCGAGAGTGAAATTGGAGGTAAGGAGAGAGTAAGATCGCGTGGTACCGAATTGATAGATTTCAATGAGATTAAGGTGTGTAATGAGCACGTGTTTCCCCAGACGCTAATCACGGAGTACGGTACGTTATCTGATGACGATGAAGTAGACAATTCGCTAATGGACATATGCGAGGTGTCTAACCCATTGTACCCAGAGACGGAACGAAAACGTGCGAAGCAAGTTTCGGCAGGTAGGGAGCGACAGTTTATGCAGTACGAGACGTCGTATTGCAAGGCTGAAGTTGACATACCGCCCGGAGCGAATTCCGATGAAAGCGAGAGTGGGTTATGCCAAGGCGAGTATACGAGGTTCGTTCAAGACAAATTGATTAGCCAGGCCATCTGTGATGGTGCTATCCCAAAAGTTTTGGACAAACAAGTAAAGTTTGCTGTAGGGAAAGAGTTCATAATTAACAAGGGAAAGTTAGGGTTTGAAAATGTAATTGAAAGTAGAGGGAAATTTAATCTAGAAAAGCGTCCGCGCTCAGATACTGACAGTAACCACAACGAGCTAACAACGCTTAGGTTTACTGATCAGATCGAAGTAACCAAAAATGGGTTAAACGTTAATGAAATTAAAGGGAAAGAGGAATTTAATCACACGGGTGATCCGGAACACTCCGATAATGTGATAATTGATAAAGGTAGTTTAGAAAAGCGTCCGCGCTCAAATACTGACCATAACGAGCTAACAACGCTTAGGTTTAGTAATCATGTTGAATTAAGTGAAAATAAAGGCAAAATTAAGGAAATTAAAGATAATATTAAAATTAATTATGAGGGCGAAGCGCTACACGCCGTAGGTACAATGGAAAAGGTTAGAAACTTAAATTACGTGGATGAAGTAGAGCTAAAAAAATTGTTTAATGAAGGCGAGCGGAGCATGAGTTTGAGTTCAAATAAAAATACAATAGCAATATTAAAACGGTTCCCAGGTAGGCTGAGCAAACCCGAGCGAAAGTTGAATGATCAAGGCATGAATGTGAGTGAAAGCGAATTAGCATGTACCGGCACCAGTGACGTGCCGAGGGGCGGCAAAAATCCAACCCGACTCGATTTAATAAATAATAACCACAAGCTAGTAGATGATCCGGCAGACGTAAATATTGTAGGTACGTTATCAACAAGCGCCAATTTGATCATCCCAAAGCGTTCTGAGAGTGAACAGCGGTTCTCAATAAAGTACAACCGGGGCCGCGAAAAAATTTTACCACTACTAAACGGGAAACGCGAGCTCCTGATAGAGCAAGATGACGGAAATCACATGAATTTAATCCTAGCATCCTCTCTAGTGTACGGAAACGACGGAGAGGTAGTAACTCGCATTATTAATCCCAATAATTTTGACGTGGTCCTAACAGTGGCGGACCGAATCGGCAAGGTATCCACCAACATACGGGTTGTTCCAGATAAACAGTTTAATGAAGACATCCCCCATCGCGTATATGCACTCGAGCGGTCTCAACCGATTATTGACGAGATACTGTCTCAATTCGACATGGACCATTTAGATGACGCGACTGTCAGTTCACTATATGAGTTAATCATCAACTACGTAGACGTGTTCATAACAGACGATGAACCCTTAACTAGCGTCCACGGGGTCAAACATCGGATTATAACCGATAATGTCCCCCCCCTCTCGAAACGACCTTATCGCGTGCCCTTCCACCAACGCGAAGTTTTGCAACGCGAAATCGACAAACTAATAAGGTCCGGGATAGTAACCGAGTCGAGTTCACCCTGGTCTTCACCGGTCGTTATCGTAGTGAAGGACGGTCCCAATGGCGAATCTAAGGTCAGAATCTGCATAGATTATCGAGGTCTAAATGCGGTGACTAAACGTGACGTGTACCCCCTCCCCAATTTACACGAGACCATTGAACAATACTTCCACTCGTCAAAGATGTTCTCGGTACTCGACATTAGTCAAGCATTCCACCAGATTGAGGTCCACCCCGACGACCACGAGAAGACGGCCTTCTCCACCCCCTTCGGTCACTACCATTCGGGCGCCTTCCATTCGGGCTGGCTAACTCCCCGGCCTCGTTCCAGAGGTTCATGAACGGTCACCCTCTCAGGATTGACTGGCAGTACATGTCTGGTCTATTTAGACGACATAATCTGCTTTAGCTCCGATAACGTAGGTGAGCACTTACAGCGGTTAGACGCGATATTTGCCAAGCTTCGGCAAGCCAACGTCAAGTTGAAGCCCAGTAAGTGCAAATTCATGGTGCAGGAGGTTAAGTACCTGGGCCACATCGTGACCAAGGAAGGTGTAAAACCTGATCCCGAAAAGCTTAAGTCAATAGAAGCTTTTCCCATTCCCAGGACGGTCAAGGAAGTCCGATCGTTCCTAGGTTTAGTCAGTTGGTACCGGAGATTTATAAAAAATTTTGCGGACCTAGCAGTACCCCTCACTAATTTGACCAAGAAGGAAAATAAATTCCTAATTTCCCCTGAGGTGTTAGAATCAATCGACAACCTCAAATCCGCAGTAAAATCAGAGGACGTACTCATTTACCCTGATTTTAACGAACCATTCCTGTTGGCTACCGACGCAAGTGGTACTGGAATCGGCGCGATTCTCAGTCAGAAGCGCGGCGGATTCGAGAAACCCATCGCTTTCGCGAGCAGAAAATTGGGCAAGGCCGAAACGAACTACACAGTTACGGAACTGGAGTGTCTCGCAGTAGTGTACGGAATCAAGCAATTTCGCTGTTTCTTATACGGTAGACGGTTCACGGTGATTACCGATCATCGGCCCCTAAAATGGCTCCTCAACTTAAAGGAAGCCACTTCTCGACTAGCGAGATGGAGCTTGTTGCTATCGGAGTATGACTTCGAAGTAGTGCACCGCCCAGGCGTAAAACACGGCAACACGATTTCCCCCCCCTTAAGGACTTTCTATCACTGCTGTCGGAGGGCAAGGCTAGCGAAAACCCCCGCGTATCGATAGTACCATCGGACATACTCACCTTATCGGATAGTCACGCCCTAGCGGTCTGCACTTCGAAGGAAGGCAAATCGAAAGGGTTGGGTAAGATCAGTCAAGTGTACGGCCATATCGACCAGTCAGCATTAAGGTACAAGGATATAGGAGAAGTAGTCACTTCTAATCTAACCGAGGGAAACTTTTACTACCTCATTACGAGTAGTCATCATTACGGGGCTCCCACATATCAATCGTGCTACGACGCGATAAACAGTCTACGCGACGCTTGTTTAATTAATAACGATCTCAAGATAGCCTTACTAAAGTCAAACATTGAAACAAACGACTTAGAATGGTCCACCTTAAGAGCCATGATACACTTCGTATTTAAAGACACCGCGGTCCATGTTAAAATATGCGAACCCGATCCTACTGCCACCCACGACGTACTCACAGTGGACACAGAACCCCCCTTTATCCCCACCTGGGATAGGGACGTGATCAAGGCAGAACAAGCTAAGGACGCGTTTTGCGTAACAATTAAGCGAGACATAAGTCAAGCAGTAGACCAAGACCTCCCTTATTATTCGGACCGAGACGGTCTATTGTATAAAACGGACGCAAACGGACGGGACTTATTAGTCATACCGAAGTCATTCGTGCGCAAAGCTATACGCGACTTTCACGATCTCCCATTCGTTGCGCATCCGGGCCAAACCAAAACCCTACTATACATGCAAAGCAAGCTGTACTGGCCCAGTATGAGGAAAGACATCCTTGAATACGTGTCGTCCTGCAACGTATGCAATCAGAGGAAGACGTCGCCTCACTTTAAACCGGCCCCCTTGCAAAAATTTCCGCAACTAGGCGAACCCTTTGAACGTACCGCGATGGACATTGTCGGGCCTCTTGTCACCTCGGACAACGGGAATAAATACCTCCTCACTTTCCAGGATCACTTCACGAAATATCCTGAAGCCGTCCCTATACCCGACCAAACCGCGGAGACCATTGCCAAGGTATTCGTTACCCAAATAGTAGCGCGACACGGAACCCCTCGCCAACTCATCACCGACCAAGGTCAGAATTTCGTCTCTAAATTATTTAAAGAAACTTGCAAACTACTGCAGATAGAGAAAATTCAGACGACGGCGTACCACCCCCAATCAAACGGCGTGATTGAACGTAGCCACCGCGTATTTAAAGACATGTTAGCGTGCTACGTCTCCAAGTCACAGCGAGACTGGGATGAATGGGTACCCTTCATGTTACTGGCGTATCGGTCTCACATCCATTCATCGACAGGATATTCCCCCTTTTTCCTAATGCACGGGCGAGATATTGTACTGCCATTTGACGAGATAATTAAAGCCAATCGGGTTAAGTACGACGCCAGCACCAACTACCCATCAGAAATGATGAGTAGATTGAACCGGGCTTTCGCGCAGGTACAGCAAACGATGGAAAAAAATAGTAGCGACCGCGCGCGAATATTCAACAAGAAGACGCGAGAACGCGAATTTCAGGTCGGTGACCTAGTTTATTTGTACGACCCCGCTAGTAAGTTAGGGATCTCCCGCAAATTAATGAGGCCTTGGCAAGATAACTATAGAGTTACGGAGAAAATCGGGCCGGTAACATATCGGATCCGCAAGGTAGGTAGCAGGTCAGATCAAGTGGTGCATCTGAACCGACTGAAGCCCTACTTGACACCCGAGCAAACCAAGGCCCATCCAGTTCAAACCAACCCCTTCCTGGAGGACTACAACCCCTCGGACATGGCCGCAGAGTCATCAGACCAGCCAACCGAAACCGGAAACCTGGCCCCACTTCTGCCATACTTGCTATCCCAAATCCCGATAGCAAGGCAACCAAGGAGTCAACCTGACCCCCCCTCTTTGAAGAAGTAAACGTCGACCAAATCGAGGGCGAGGTCTACGAACCCCCTCCCCAAGTCGACCCTCTCTTACAGATGGACACCAGTTCTAGCTGTAGCGAGGAACCAGCCCCCCCTGTCGTCCAGGAAACGCCAGAAGAGATGCCTAGGCGATCCAGCAGGATGACAAAAATCAAACGGTTGCCGGACTTCAAGTATTACTAAATTAGCATGAAGCCCCCCCCCCTTTTTACCGGTCCTGGGTACGACCTAAAACTACGACCTGTAGCTGAAAGCTACATCCTGTAGGTAGAACTACACCCCCCCCCAATGAACTTTTTTTTTTCTTTAGTTGCATGACGCTCCCCTTAGAAGTAATTAGCATAGGTATAGCACTATGGTTAAATTAGTGCCTCGCTCCTTTAGAAGTTAGATAGTATGAACCTTAGTAGTAAACACCCCATTTAATTCAACGGTAGACCTTAGGGAATAACCCTTCTTTTCATATGTGGGCCGACGGCCTGAGATAGACATAAACGCTAACCCAAGGGAAATTGGATGGCTACAGAAGGCGTTTAAATTAACAAAATTTTTTTTTCTCAAAGACTCGCCAACTAATTCTTAAAGCGTACGCCCCTGAGTGACACGAACCATTTGATAGTGTTCGCTTCACAACAATTCCTAAAAGTTGAAACGCTTTTAGGTAGAATCATAACAGCAAAAATGCGTTAAGCTGACACCATTGTCGGGAGTCATAAAAGGGATTAAAGGCATTACGGTGAGGCACCAACGCGGCTTTAACAATTGGTTGCGAAATCACAGAAGAGCATGGTACAATTAGAGAAAGTTAACAAAATTAACCTCGTGCGATTAGCGAATCGCAATTAGTAATCAAAAACGTTGCTTTGAGTCAGTATATCGCGACGGAGTCCCACACAGCGACAAGTCGGCATCGACCCACCAATCTCATGCCCTAAAGGCAGAGGTTGCTGGTACGATAGACGGGCGATTAAGCCAACACAACTCACGAGGCATATCGTAATTATTCAAAGTGAAGTTTTTTTTTTAAGGGTTACACCCTTAAATTAATATTTAAATTAGTTTTCTAGTAGGTTTACATTGTTTTAGTCATGGTTATCAGTCGGTCTACGATTTTAATACCACTACTAGTTGCCTTATATTTTTTTATATATAAAAATTGTAACACCGTGTATATCAGTTAAGCCGAGCCATTATCAATTACGTACGCGTCCGTCTAAAATGCAACCGATGAAATACATCGAGAAGGCGAATAACAAGTAACCAAGCAAACAATTAATCATCTTAAAAAATTTCGCTCGGTATGAATGCATTATTATTTCCTGTTATTTTTCCAAGTTTAATGTGTTTTGCCAATTGTGTATTTGTTCAGCAATATATTTTTGTGTTTTACTTAGTTTCTGTGTTATTTCTGAATTATCGGTGGCATTAATAAAAACTCATCACAAAATTAAATTGTTATTAAGTTTAGATTATCCATAAATACTATACTTATGTCATCAGAAAGCTATGCCCGGTTTATTTTAACTCCATTATAGCCGTCCGCAATGACTTAGGGACGCCATTGAATCGTTAGATTAATTGTACCGTTAATTTAGGTTAAGGAGTAGGCTAAAGTGCTATTGCAGGCAAGGAAATTCTTTTTTTTACGTATCTGTGATCTCGCGATTCAGATTATTAATGACCCCGCTTACGAGGGTAAACCTATGCACAAGGATAACAAGAGGACCCGGCCCCACTTGAGGAATCGAGAAAAAGATATTGGACCAATCTAAATCACAATCAAGATCCGTAGGCCACCCTCAATCAGGCCCTGGAAAAGAAAAGAAGATTGGCACTTAACCGCCGCCAAAGGAAAAACTACCCTTAACAAACACAATGGGGACTTAAGGCGGACGGTCCAATAAAATAAAAACTTTACTAATAAGCCGACGGTTATCGCCTTACGGGTGACAATAGACCACATTGCGTGGGAAATACCCGAACCAATTTGGATTTTCCAAAAAATTTAAATATCCCTTTTTGGATTGGTGGTGAAAAAAAAAATCCTAGGCAAGGACATAAAAGCCGGAGCAACAAATGGTTTCAGTCAGTTATCAGCAACAATTTCGAGAAGAACAACTGAATTATATCATATCAAGGAAAACGAGACCAGAGAAGACCAAATAGTCAAAATGCAAGGTACCTTATCAAATATGACCACTCACGGCGACAGAGGTATGATTAAAGGAAGAAATTTCTTTCCTGCCTATTATTTTAAAATTTTCGAAGTTTTGTTTATTATTATTATTAATTTTCCTTTTATCGATACAATTGTTTTGATCTGTTATCATTATTAATTGTTGCCTTATGCACTATGATCGATCCTTATGACGGCCCGCAGGCCACATATTAAAGTTTAATTGTAAGGAATTACTTCCACGTGTAACATTGTTATTGTGAATTGATGATTGTCGGATTCGTAAGTGTTTTCCGATGACGGGGCAATTTACAATTGTAAAAAAAAAACTGCCGATGCGAATTACTAAATATTTCATTTGCAGTGCCCATAGTCATCCGGCACAAATTTATTTCGGAGCCGTTCGATTATATGGATTCTTGCTTGCTATGTCACCGACAATTGGACGACGTCTTCGCCTCGCCCACAACGTGCAGTCACACGAGCTGCTACTACTGTTTCAAAGCCCACGCAGCCCTGAGCTCGCCAGAGACGACCCGGTGCCATGTGTGCTACAAAGAGTACAGGGAGTTTGCGATGTACTGCCGAGGACGTTTTATGTTAATGTCGAAAAACCTTATCCTGTTCCCTAAGAAAGGAAGGCACGGGACTAGGGGAGCCCCGCGTTCTTTCTCTCAGGGGGGAGAAATGTGGTAACCCCAGTATAAGTACAATTGTAAAACTAAATAAAATAAAATAGACTCGATTAAATGAAAAAAAAAGAAATCAATTTGCTAGTTGTATTAATTTGTTTATAATAAGTGTTGAACCAGAGAAAAATTTGTTTGAGAAACACTGGAAATTCTCGAGTGATATTGTAAACTTTTACAATATCCGTTCTTTAATATTTGTAACAATAAGAACGGAAACGTTAATAGCTTTGTAACGAGAATTTCCAGTAAGTTAGAAGTAAGCGACAAAGACTTTGAAAGTTATGCTGGGTCATAAAGTAATTCGCTTGCACTGCACTTGCAACTTCTTCTTGGAAGAAAATATACGTTAGAATTTTGTGAATGGAACCGACGCTTTCCAATCTATAGAATCCTTGGCACCCCGCTGGGTTTCTAGAACGAAAGCGAGTAATGAAACTTACGCCGAAGAGACCATATAAGTAGTCTCCACTCGAGGTCCAAGATTAATAAACCTCATACGTTGTTATTCCCTCTCCAAAGGAAAATCTTTTTCAATAAATACTACCCCGGAAGCAAAAGTCAAGTTAGTTGCCAGTTGCCGGTTTTTTTTAAGCATATACGCGTAAATCAATCAGACGCTATTTCAAAGCGTAAGTTTTCTAGTCAGTTTAATCAATTTAAGTTCAAACCTAAGTTAAATAATAAAATACTCGTGTTAATTAAAGTAAATAAGATAAAGTTCCACGTAAATTAGTACGGTTCGAATTTCAAAGTGTAATTCATTCAAAGTTCGACCGCGCCATTAAAATTAAATCGAATAAAACTATCTCAACCAACCATTACGAGAGACGCGCAATTTCAAAGTACCCAACCGTAACCAAAGAAGGATTACGCACAGGTGCAAGTAAAAGAGGATTATATAGACTTCAGGTATCAACCATTTTCTTTAATTATAGAAAAATCTTTTACAAACTTTACTCTGGTCGGATTAGAATAATTAAATAATTTTGGGCATAATTCTAGTATTGTAATTTAGTAAAACCTTTAAAGTTGTATAACTGTCAATTTCTGTCTGGGTTTTTTTTTGTTATTTAAATAAATTGTTTTAATTAAGCCAAAGGTGTCTTAATTATTGAAATCTCCTATAAGTGATCAATCGTTTGTCGTAAATATTTCTCCCACGTTTCTGTTCTAAAAGCTCTTCACGTTACCAATTAAACAAATTAATGAAAAGTTAAAGTAAGTATTTTAAGCAATATTCACGAGTTTGGAACCAACTCGCCAATTTTCTCTAAAACGGTTCCTGGTGGCAGCAATTATAACTATTAGTTCAATTAAAATAATACATGCACAAGTTCAATCAAACTAAAGCAATCAGCTTTAGAACATATGAAAGCTAGCACCATTACAGTATTTTCACAAATCGACTTTGAAACCGGGGGGGGGCAAAGTAACGCTGGCCCCCCTGGTTAATATTTTTACCCAAAAACCTAGCACTGGGATACTTAGAGCTAGCACCAGCTCTATGAAAGCTGGCACCATTATAGTTTTTCCACAAATTCATTTTATTTATTTGCACCTAAATGACGATTACAACTCTTTCAACTTTTCGAATCGTTATATCTCAAAAACGGTGACTCTTAGGAAAAAAAAGTATTTAGAAATTTTTATAGATAACTATCTGATCTACAATTTTTGAATGGGATAATTTTATGATAAAACTTACCGTTTTGCTGAAAATCGCGAAAAACCCGTTTTAGTAACCTTTGACCCCGAATAAATTTTTTTCCAGGTGTCGGATCGATGAGAACTTTTTAGATTTCATTTATGATGGTGTTTTGAACAATCCTACCAATTTTCAGCTGGCTGCGAATTATTGCAATCGAATGTTTAAATTGACCGGACTATTTATGTTTTTTGCTTTTCATTTTATTAAATTGTGATTTTCTTTAAATAATTTTTTTCTAACATAACAGTTTTCCTACAATTTATCATTGTTAAAAAACATATTTGTAGCTCTTGTTTATAAATCTAAAAACTCTCGACTTGGAAATGATGCATGTTTAAATATTTTAGTTGAAGAAATCAAATCTTTATAAAAACATGATGTATTATTGAACTACCCTCAAAATTTAGAAATCAAACAAATTATAATGAAGACCTTGACTGTGAAGATAATGTAGCTAAACAAATAAAACTTAATGGTTTAAGAGAACGTTCAATTTTTAATACAATAATTGATAGCTTTCATGTTACAACTAATTTTGCAGCAGACATCATGCATGATTTTTTTGAAGGTGCTAGTAATTAAGATGTTACTCAAGTTATACATCATTTAATTACTAAAGAAAAATTGTTTTCTTTAGAAATTTTAAATAGCCGTAAGCAGTCATTTAAACTTGGACAAACTGAAGTTGTTAATCAAACTTGATCATTTACAATCTTTAAAGTTACATATTATGTCAGCTTCCGAAATGTAGACATATTGTCACACTCGGCCACTTCTTGTTGGAGACTTAGTTCCTATAAATCAGTGGCGGCGCTAGGGGGGTGCTGGAGTGGGCGGCAGCCCACCCTGTAAAACCAAGCGCCGGTCGCTGCCCACCCTGCGCCGCCGCTGCTGTCTTGAGGCATCACGCCATATCTACCCGGGCTATCGAGCTTCGGGTCGCACGCGCGCGGGACGGATTGTGTATGTTTATTCGGCGACAGTTAAGACAGTTTGTTAATCTGAGTTACGTCGCAGTGCTATTTCTAGTGCCAATACCACAGTTTCTATGGTCTATGTATCACAGTATTATTTATTATAGAGAAAATAGACAATGTCTAAATCTAAAAGTATTCGCGATTTTTTTAATGCTGGTACTGCTACTGCATGTACGTCTAATAGTAGTAATAGTCAAAAGCGAAATTGTGACGATGAAGTTGATTCTACTAAGCCTGGAACCAGTACCAGTAGCGGCGGCAAAAAACAAAAGGTTATTTCAGAAAGTGATGATTTATATGACTATAATACTGTATCAATATCAATTGGTGAAGAAGAAACAGTTAGAGATGATACGAATTCGTAAGTAGATAGTAGATTAATAAATAATAATAATAATAAGCAATAATTTTTAATGTAAAGGTTTGCTGAATTTCTTCAAGAACCATTAACAATAGAAGAGGAATTTTTAGAACAACAAGATAATGATGATTACCAGGCAGATGTTTGTATCTCTGATGGTGTTGTCGATATTGCCAAATCATTACAAGAACCTCCAACTCAGCCAATAATTAATTTTCCAAAATCAAAATTTGGTACTGAAAGTCGTTCTTTTAACGAAAAGTACTACCAATTATATCCTTGGATAGAATATAGTATTTTGCAGGACAGCATATTTTGTTATCCATGTCGATTTTTTAATTTTTCAAAAAGTAAACCAGATCAAATCTTTATTAAACAGGGGTTTAAAAATTGGAAGCGGGCTTCAGAAAAAAGCGCTGGTTTTACTCAACACAACAACAGCTTTCTTCACAAAAACAGTATGGTGTGTTGGACATCTTACAAACAGCAACAACAAAAGAATCAGTCTGTGGGGTCTCAGATTAGCAAAGCACATCAAACATTAATAAAGGAAAACCGTGATTACTTAAAGATAGTCATTGAAAGTTTGCTATTTTTAGCTCATCAGGGACTAGCGCTAAGGGGCCATGATGAAAGTGAGAGCAGTGGAAATAAGGGCAACTTTTTGGAACTGTTAAGTTTGTTGTCTAAACACAATGAAGTTCTTTATAAAAAACTCAAAGGTGGACCAAAAAATGCTAAATATACACATAACTCGATTCAAAATGAAATTCTTGAAATTGCTTCAAATTTAATTCTTTCTAAAATAAATTCTGAAGTCAAAAAAGCAAAATATTTTTCTGTCATGGCTGATGAGACAAAAGATATTAGGAAAGTTGAGCAGATTTCAATATTAGTTAAATATTATTTAAACGGTAAAATTTGTGAACGCTTTTTGGGTTATAAACCAGCAGAAAATTTAGATGCAGACTCAATGTTTAATTACATTAAAGAACGCTTAGGTATTTGTGGGATAGACATCAACAATTGTGTTGGACAAACATATGATGGCGCAAGCGTCATGCGGGGTAGAAACAAGGGTGTACAGGCTTTGTTTCGAGAACAAGTCCCACAAGCAATATATGTTCATTGTTTTAATCACAGATTGAATTTAGTTATTGTGGATGTATGCAAAAATATTCCAGAATGTAATGATTTTTTCTCCTTGTTACAGAGTTTGTATGTTTTTATTTCAGGATCATCTATTCACAGCCAATTTTTGAAAACTCAAAAAGAGATTTTAATTTCGAAAGAATCAAAAGATGCAAGGCTTATAGAATTAAAAAAACTCAGCGACACTAGATGGTCGTCACAAATTTCTTGTTGTCTGGCAATCAAAAAAACACTTAGCGCAGTTTTAATACTATTGAATAAAATTGAACTGTCTAATAATGACCGCTCTTCAGAAGCTAAAGGGTTACTAAATAATATTAACTTCACATTTGTTTTCAATTTATTGTTATTTTGTGAAGTCCTCGAAATTTTAAAAAAAGTATCAGATTATTTGCAAGGTCAAGACACAGATATCATAAAAAGCATGGATTTAATTTCATCTACGAAACAAATCATGATAGATTTTCGAAATGATACAGATTTTGAAAGCATTTATTTAAAATCTATTAAATGTGCCAATGACAATGGTATAGAAATTGAGTGCCCGCATCAAAAGAGAAAGAGAAAATTTCCAGAAAAATTTAAAAACCTAATTCTTTTGGATAATGCTAACTTTGAAAATAACAGTGTTGTTGACAAAAATGACTATAAAATTAAAATTTACTTCAGTGTATTTGATAGAACAGGGTTCCCACTAAATTTTTCAAAGCAAATTCCCTGACTTTTCCAGGTTTTCCCTGACAAAAATTTTAATTTTCCCTGACATTTTAGCATATGAAAATTTAAAAAAAATTATTTCAAATTTAAAAATATTTTATCTGAAAATAGAAATTAAAATATTTCCCTGACTTTCCATGACTTTCCCTGACAAGTTCTAAATTCCCTGACTTTTCCAGGTATTCCAGGTTTTCCATACAAGTGGGAACCCTGTAGAATTATAAATGAGATGGATAGGAGATTTATGGATAATTGCGAAATTTTAAAGGGATTTAGTACCCTTAACCCTAAAAGCGATACTTTCTTAAACATTGACATAATGCGGCCTATACTTGTGCACTATATTTGTGATGTGGAATCTGCTCAAGTAGAAATTAAATTACTACACAAAACATTGGAACAATACAATAAAGAAAAAGGTCACATAATAAAATCACTAATAGATTTTACAAAATTTTTGGATGAATATAAAATAGCTTTTCATGAAATTTATAAACTCTGCTGTATAGCGATAACAATTCCATCTTCTTCAGCAGGTTGTGAAAGGTCTTTTTCTGTCCTAAAGCGGATTAAGAATTATTTAAGAAATTCTATTGGTCATAGCCGATTAACGAACTTAAGCATTATTAATATTGAAAGAGAATTAATAACACAAGAAGATTTAAATGACATAATAGATACATTTGCAACTGTTCACAATAACCGAAGAATTGTTTTACTATAATTTAGTGTTAAGATATTTTGGATATAAATGATACAAATTAGTAAAGGACCACTACAGCTATTTATAAAATAAAGAATAAATTATATTTTATTTTGTAAACCCTGCCTATAATATTACTTATATAACTATAGTTAAGTTAAAGTTATGTATTTATATGTATATGAATGATGTGTATCGTAGTATCATGCAGGATAATATAAATGGTAAATGTACACTTTGTTTCTTTTTTGTCTATCGCCGTACCGCCCGCCCCCAAATTATTTTCTTTTGCCGGCATCTGCCCACCCATTTCAAAAGGCTAGCGCCGCCACTGCTATAAATAATGAACACCGGAAACTTATCTGCTTTTTAATCGAAATAATGGATATGTTGAGGACCGAATTTGATGAAAAATTTTTAAAACTGCTTATACAAAAAATTCAATTTGGTAAAAGTTTGAAACCAAAATTTCACTATTTAATTTATTTCCCAACAATTATTAGGAATGGGACATTAAAGTACATTGGTGTTTTAAATTCGATGCAAATTCCAGAGAAATAAAAATTTACACTTAATATAATACAAATTCTCGTAAAAATATCCACTAGTGTTGTCTTAAATTTTGCGACAGATTATTAACTAAAACTGGACTAAACAATGATGTACAATATTACAATAAAGTTAGTAAAAAATTAACTTTGAAAAAGCAACCTTATTATGACAATATTCAAAATTTAAATGTGTTTAACGTTGGAATAAGGGCTTAAATAAAACTCGGTTAATATAAGAGAACTATTTATTTCAAAAGTAACGCAATTAATCACCTTCTTCTCTGAAGGTTTATTTCCAACTAACTAACCAACAACTGCATTTTCTTAATAATGTAATTTTGCTTATTCGCATAATTTATTTTTAAACCATTACACAGTGACTTCATTTTAAACGTGTCGGCTTGATTGTCGGTGAAAAACGATATGCTAACTTAGCATGTTATAAAAAAATATCTTTTACACACTTACTTTAAGTTTTTTGTAATACATTTTATTTAATATAATCTAATGTTTAATGCTGACAACTTCAATAACAATCTTACTTTTATTAAAGAAACTTTTTTTTATTTTCAAAATCTTTGAAATTGTGCATATAGCTTGTGAGAGCACAGAAAATGTTAAGGATTGTTATATTAATGTGTTGAACATAAAATTAGCAAAATAAATAATAATTTCCAATCTTTTCAAGTTTTAAATAAAACTAACAATTTTTAGTTACGCAGCTTCATGAATTTTTATATGCCCCAATTCGTGTGTATAAATCGCCTAATGGTATTATTTATGTAAGATCAAAATATTATTAATTAGCTTTATTGTATAGCTTTGTAATTTGTCAAGCTGAAATTGTATATAGTGTTTATCATACATATAGCTTTTTCTAATTTTATATATAAGTATTTTCCTATAGTGGTCCCTAATAATAAATTAATCTGAGTTATTATTTTAAGTTTTGTTATAAATCCTTTCGTAGCAATAAGTTTGTTTAGCTATGAACATAAATAATAATTATAGCTTCATAGGTTTAGCTTATTTAAACTTACATAATACATGAAGTTAAATATATTTAGTTTAGTTTATAAGTTCACTATGGATCACCCGGTATGATCAACCTTGTAATATTTTATATATGAAAATAATGTTCGAATAATAAGATCTTTTAACTATAATTTAAATATTTATTAATAATTATTACTGTGCTACAAATTTAAATACAAAACAAATAATACGCTTGGACTGTCGCTACTACAAGCTTATACGTTACTCGCGTTACTGTCTTTACGTTACTCACGTTACTATCTTTCTACCCTTAACTTTCTTAAGTTCAAGCATAAAAAAACCCTCCTATTTCCAAGCAAAGGAGAGTCACAAACTTAACACTTTAAACGCGCGGAACGAGTTCTTTTTCCCGAATATTTTCCACAATATATAATAATAATGAACAATGTTCAATTTAAAATCTGAATTTTATTTTCAATTCAAATTATTCTGATAATTTTGCTTACTTATAAACAAAATAAGTACATTGGTAGGTATTCCAAACAAGACGTGGTTAGCAAACCTAAAAGAAAGTCATGATACTATTTAATAGTAAACCAAACAAAAAATTGGTTAGTATACAAAAAAAAATTGTTAAAATACTATTTAATTTGTTGTTCAGGGCTCCCACTACAAATTTTAACAATTTTAGTTAGGAATTTAGGAATTTTTATGCTAAAATTTTAGGAATTTTAGGAATTTTAGGAATTTTTATGCTAAAATTTTAGGAATTTTAGGAATTTCGAAGTCTTCAAATAGCTTTCGAAGACTTTGAAAATCCTTCGAAAAGACTTTCAGTTTTAAAAATCTTTCGGGAGGCTTTCCAAGTCTTGAATATGATGTTACATATTTTTTGTCAGAAGACTTTGTCAGAAGAGAACGACAACGTTGATTGATTCGATTTGCCTTCACGTACATTTTCTGATTGCTTGTGTTTTTTGGAATTACCATGAGATTTCACTTGGCCCACACCACTTCCATCAATCCGAAATTCAACATTACATAATGTGCAAAACGCAGAATATTCACTTTGTGCGACACATTTTAACCATTTATAATTACTTTCCCACTGTTTACAATACTTGGTAGCTGCAGGTGGCATTTTTAAACTTAATTGTATTTATTTTGATTTTTGACTATTTTGCGAGTGAAGCTTTTACCAAACAGTTTAACAATGTAAATTAATGTTTAAGAATCACTAGTTAACAAACCCACACAATGAGTGTGTGGGTAAACCCACTTTAATTCCTAAAATTCCTAAAATTTTAGTGTAAAAATTCCTTTACCAAACTTAAAAAAAAATTTTAATGTTTTAAATTAATTTTCTTTCATTTAAATTATGAAAAAACATTGAAATATTTAAATAATTTTAGGAATTTAGTACTTTTTGCAATAATTTTAGGAAAATTTTAGGAATTTAGGAAAGATTTTAAAATTTTAGGAATTTTAGGAAGAGTGGGAGCCCTGGTTGTTCTACAATTATTATGATTACTCAACTACCATTTGTTTATCTGAACAAATAAAGTTGTAGTAGACCGAAAAAAAATGGTTACTTAACTTAAAAAATTGTTTACCAACTATTTCTTAATTCAAAATAACAATTAAAATTGTATGGTCATAAAAATGGTTAAACCATTCTTTTGTGGTTTAACCCTCCAGTACTAACAGTTGGTCTCACAGACCGACGACTTCTATTTTTAACTGTAAATTTAAAACAATAACAGATGAGGGATGGGGGTTGTCAGTACCTTCAAATAAACTAGTTTAGTACGTTTCCTGACATCCAGCAAGTCAAAGTGTGTTTTTGTTCCTTATTTATAGGCAATATCGGTCTCACAGACCGACGTTAGTACTAACGTTATAAAAACATTTTAAATTTTAATAAGTGATTGTTTGCAATCGGAAAATTTACTCGATTACTATACGTATATTTGTGTATATGTTACCGTAAAAGTAGATAATGCAGTGAAAGTAAACAATTACTAGGGATTGCTGTTTTTAATTTGTACGATATATCGCGATAATTCCTAATCGATTTATCTTTGGGAAAAAACTTTGGTAAGAAAGTTGTTCGTAATATAGTCCACTCGGCGACGGTGCATTATTTTTTGCGATCCGTTCGACAGCGCCAAAGGTAGCTCCATAAAAGTGGGCGGAAATGTAATTAAAGTTAGCGGCGCGCTCAGCGCCCGAAACAGATCTACGACCTAGGTATTTTTTTGCAGAAATGCAAATCTAAATTCGAGAGGAA
Source organism: Podabrus alpinus (assembly GCA_932274525.1). Lineage (NCBI taxonomy): Eukaryota > Metazoa > Arthropoda > Insecta > Coleoptera > Cantharidae > Podabrus > Podabrus alpinus. The sequence goes on from OW026452.1 coordinate 70,913,425, forward strand.
GCGAATGATACCAAAAAATCGAAACTTTAACCTGAAAATAAGAAAAATTGTATACATTTCCTAACAATACGCTTTCACGGTAACATACATATATAATTAAATCAAAATTCAAAATTAAATCGTAAAACTAGGTATTTTTGCAATAAATGCAATAAATATCTCTGTTTGGAACATGCGGTGATAATTTGCACTGACTGCAATGTGCAAATAATAGAGTAAATTCTACCTAAGATATTTCGGTTATTGTTGGGGCTGCACTAGAATAATTTTTTTTTTTAATAACAGTACTATTTTTATCCGTAATAAAATCAAGTTGTCCTCAAATTTTATGTTTAATTTTCTTAAAATTTTACTTTTAATTTGTTACTGTTTATAATTGTTTATATTTTTACAACAATAAAATTTTGTGAACTAAAATTACTTTTTCTTACTAGAATTAAAATTATTATAAAGAAAAATACCTACACATTTGATATTATTCCATTTGTGGTGAAAAAAAAAGTAAACACTGCAAAAAAAATATTAAAAACTAGAATTGGTCCCACAGACCGACGTTAGTACTCGTGTTATAAAAAAATATGTTAGTACTGGAGAGTTAAATAAATTTATTTTGCACCTCTCGCTAAAACAACTCCAGAGTACTTAGGATTTTGTTTAATATTTTTGATATCCTTGCAGCTTTAATATCAGAATATTTTCCACATTTCAAAATTTTTGATTCATCCCTTCTTAAAATCAATCGCGAGTACTTTGCATTTTTTGTTATTCAAGTGGCAGCTCAAGACTAAGTAAATGAAAAATGGGTAAGTTAACTATCACAGTAACCCCTTTCGGTACAAAATTCTACACAGCAGCAACACAGAGACAACAGCTGGTACTGCGTTTGACGATTAGAAGACACGAACGGAATGCGAAACAAACAACGTGACACCCGCGAAATTTTCAGGTTCTAATAAATGTAAAATACTGTAAATAACTTTAAGGGAACCCGTAAGAAGGTTAAATTTGTAATGTATATTTTTTATACCTCGTTTACAAGTGAAGGTGTTATGTGTGTTGCCTAACATTACTCGAGCTAATTCCACTTGGTTTTCAAATGGAAATCAGGTGTACTAAAATTGTACACCTTAATGCACCGAAGTGAAATACATTATAATACAAATAATAAACTGTAATTATTAATTATTACATATAATACATAGCTACGTTTCACTGGCATAATAATTTCTTTTATTGAATATCTTTTTTAGACTACCAAAATAAGTACAGGTTAAGAAACGTTTATTCACCTCAATGCTTACATCCCGGACTTTCAATTGACACAAATCATTAATTTTGGTGGTAATAAAAATGAAAGTATCTACATAAGTAATTTGAATATAAAAATAAAATCCTACCTTATTTGTTGCCAGCTTTGACTTCTTTGCAGCTCACTGTAGTCACTTGAACCGCTTTCAGCCCCCTTTTCCATTCCATGATGTAATCGAAACCATTAGAAAATCCAAATTGGGTGGTTCATATAACTCTAAAATGAAAATTGGTCATAAATACAGAAAAATATTGGCATCAAATACTGTGCTATAAAAGAATAACAAACCTTAAAATGAAAGATTCACCAGATTCGTAATTATTACATCCAATACATAAGCTACGTTTCACGGATGCAACAACTTCTTTTATTGAATATCCTATTGAACTACCAAAAGGAGTAAGGGGTAAGAAACAATTATTCACCCCAATACTTTCATTAGAAACCCACATTCTACCCGAGTTTTAAACTGATACGCATCATTAATTTTGCTGGAAATAAATAAAAGTATATAAAAGTAATTTGAATTAAAAAAATAAAAATGTAATCTTACCTTATTCGTTGCCAACTTTGACTTCGTTGCAGCTTGCTGTAGTCACTTGAACCACTTTATGCCCTCCTTTCCGATCCATGCTGTACTCAAAACCATTAGAAAATCCACATCGGCGATTCATGTGCGACGCTAAAATGAAAATTGGTCATAAATACATAAAAATAGCGGCACCAAATATTGTGCTTTAAAAGAATAACAAACCTTAAAATAAAAGATTCATCCTGATACTTCATTCCATACTAACAATAAGTAGTAACATAGACAATTTTTTCCAAATTGCACCAAAAATTACCCTTACTACCATGCGACAATAAATTGTAGCCATTCATTCATTCTTGATTGCATAGATATTATTAAATAACGCTTGATTTCACAGTCGATTTAACACCTCGTGCGTCGCTATAATAACAGGACACTAACCTTGTAAATGTGGTTATGTCGCCGCTAACCATTAACCAACAAAACGAAGCGGTCAAGATCTTGCTATGATGTGCGCAGCATGTGCGCACAACTGCAAATACGCCCTCTGTTGGGTTAAGAGCTAACGAAATTAAACAACGTTGCCGTATGGGTATTCGATTGCACCGGACTGGAATTCCGAATAAATTACAAAATTATTGACCATTCATTAAAGTAACATACATTTGCGATTTGATTATCTAAATTGTTTAGATTTGCATGCTTTTAATTGTGTTTTTTCTAGAGATAATATTGTAAAAATACACTTTCTACAGGGTAAGACAAAATAATCTGGTTCAAATACTAACACAAATCAATCGAGAAACAATAAATTAATAATATTAGTAAAAAACTTCAATAACTAAATATAACATATTTAAAGGTTGTCGAAGTGTCAGAATGGTATACAAAAACAACATTTGGCTTTATAAGCCAATCAACAAGATTTTATTACGTAAACAAATGAAGGCAAAGATAGGTAGGAATATTTAACTTAAGAAACTGAATCATTCGAGGTGTAGATTTGAGAGACAGTTTCATCTGACAAACACAATAAACAATTATAATCCAAATGATAAGTAAAACTGTAATTAACATTGTAAAATCATACTGGTGAGAAACCATTTTAGTACCAAATTTATAACTAAAGGAAGATTCAGATATACCCGGCACGGACCGGACCGACATAATATTAAGCAAGCATTTTAAATGGTTTAAGGGGTTATGGGTAGTCAGGATTTTCAAAAAATTAATAATTTTTTTTGCATTTTCTTAAAGTATGATACTTCGAAATTATTACCTGAAAATTTCAAAGTAATCCAATGAATAGTTTTCGATATATCCTACAATGGTTCCCGTCCACTGGACCGACCGACTCAGCTTGAACCGACCGCCTTTCAACCGACCGACTTTTAACGGACCGACTATTTTTTCGACCGACTTTCAACCGACCGAATTTTAACGGACCGACTATTTTTTCGACCGACTGTCGATACTACCCGAAGCATTCACTACAAGAATGATTTCCAATTCGACTATTTGTCACATCATATAGTTTCATTTTACAGCCATGACACTGTGAGATGTCTAGGAATCCTTCGGGAAACCTGGCCTCAATCGTTTATCTTTCTTATTAAGCATCAATAATAAACGATTGAGATCAGGTCTCCGTATGGATTCCTTGTCACCTCTCGTCAGGGCTGCCCACGGTTGAGGTCACCTAGACTTCCCAGACACCTGTCGCTATGGCATCTCCACGAAAACTAAACCAACAGAGTTATGGATCTGCCAAGGTTAGAACCCCCCCCCAACGACGCTTTAGCCAAAAACTCACGATATTGCTTAATAAGAAAGATAAACGATTGAGGCCAGGTTTCCCGAAGGATTCCTAGATACCTGTCGCTATGGCATCTCCACGAAAACCAAACCAACAGAGTTATGGATCTGCCAAGGTTAGAACCCCCCCCCCCCCCCAACGACGCTTTAGCCAAAAACTCACGATATTGCTTAATAAGAAAGATAAACGATTGAGGCCAGGTTTCCCGAAGGATTCCTAGATACCTGTCGCTATGGCATCTCCACGAAAACCAAACCAACAGAGTTATGGATCTGCCAAGGTTAGAACCCCCCCCAACGACGCTTTGGCCAAAAACTCACGATATTGCTTAATAAGAAAGATAAACGATTGAGGCCAGGTTTCCCGAAGGATTCCTAGATACCTGTCGCTATGGCATCTCCACGAAAACCAAACCAACAAAGTTATGGATCTGCCAAGGTTAGAACTCCCCCCCCCCCCAACGACGCTTTAGCCAAAAACTCACGATATTGCTTAATAAGAAAGATAAACGATTGAGGCCAGGTTTCCCGAAGGATTCCTAGATACCTGTCGCTATGGCATCTCCACGAAAACCAAACCAACAGAGTTATGGATCTGCCAAGGTTAGAACCCCCCCCCCAACGACGCTTTAACCAAAAACTCACGATATTGCTTAATAAGAAAGATAAACGATTGAGGCCAGGTTTCCCGAAGGATTCCTAGATACCTGTCGCTATGGCATCTCCACGAAAACCAAACCAACAGAGTTATGGATCTGCCAAGGTTAGAACCCCCCCCCCAACGACGCTTTAGCCAAAAACTCACGATATTGCTTAATAAGAAAGATAAACGATTGAGGCCAGGTTTCCCGAAGGATTCCTAGATACCTGTCGCTATGGCATCTCCACGAAAACCAAACCAACAGAGTTATGGATCTGCCAAGGTTAGAACCCCCCCCCCAACGACGCTTTGGCCAAAAACTCACGATATTGCTTAATAAGAAAGATAAACGATTGAGGCCAGGTTTCCCGAAGGATTCCTAGATACCTGTCGCTATGGCATCTCCACGAAAACCAAACCAACAGAGTTATGGATCTGCCAAGGTTAGAACCCCCCCCCCCCCCCCCAACGACGCTTTAGCCAAAAACTCACGATATTGCTTAATAAGAAAGATAAACGATTGAGGCCACGTTTCCCGAAGGATTCCTGGACACCTCACAGTTGTCATGGCTGTAAAATGAAACTATATGATGTGACAAATAGTCGAATTGGAAATCATTCTTGTAGTGAATGCTTCGGGTAGTATCGATAGTCGGTCGAAAACATAGTCGGTCCGTTAAAAGTCGGTCGGTTGAAAGTCGGTCCGTTGAAAGTCGGTCGAAAAAATAGTCGGTCCGTTAAAAGTCGGTCGGTTGAAAGGCGGTCGGTTGAAAGTCGGTACGTTAAAAGTCGGTCGGTTGAAAGTCGGTCGGTGCAAGCTGAGTCGGTCGGTTGAAAGTCGGTCCAGTGGACGGTCACACGCCTACAATTGCTGATGGGCTCTCTGACATTCGATGTCAGGTAGTTTGCTAAGGGATTTCGACCAGTTTATGGGATCTATTTTATGTAAACATGAACGCTGTAATGACACATTTTATTATATTTTGTACTGTATTAAGTGTAAGCAGTGTAATGGAAATGTGAAATTTCAGAAAATTCAAATAACAGACTCATGCCCGTATTCACAAAGAATTTTATAACGGAGGATTATGAAATCGGTCATTTAATTTTTACGGCCGTAAAATAAAATATACTATTCATAAACATTACGGTAGAAATTTAACAGTTCGTTTTGTAATCGCCCGTAATACCTTTATGTAGGGATTTATTGAACTAAGTTGGTATATATTCTTAGTTCTATCAAAGATTTCAATCACCTTTGGCTGTCATTGTGGTTTTATCATACGCTTATACCTATTGTTTGTCTTGACTTTGTTTGTAATTTACTTGAAATTACTGTATATTTATATTCTGTGACTATGTCGACTAACATTAATATGGTCACCCAAAATTTGTTGAAATGTTCCGGATGCATAAAACCTTAATGCAATGAGGACTTGGTTTGTAACAGAAATTGCTTTATTCCTTTCCGTTTGCTTTTCTAGTTGTGGACCAATTATAACAATTAATTCACGAACAGTATTTTTATTGAACCGATGTCTCATTTTAAATTCGTAGTCATCTAGAAATTCAAAAGGATTTCGCCTGTCCCTTATAAATCGCTCGCGTGGCATTGCTCGTAAAATTTCTTCAACAAATTCTATGTCAGAATCAGAACTCGACGTATTATCCCTGATCGAAGGATTTATTTTTTTATTAAAACTGCTATAGTTTTTATAAACAATAAACTACCGCTTTTTTCGTTGAAAATGGACGAGTAAATTATCAGAGGCCGCCATTTTGTCAATTTTCAAAAAAAAAGAGAAAACCTTCGTTCAGGCCCTAGATCACCGCAAAGCACGACTTGTGGAACAGGGTCCAACAAATATGGCAATAAGTTAGTCAACAATAAATATTTTTGTTTTTAATTTTTGTCAAATAAAGCTAAAACATATTATAATAACTTAGTATTATTTGTTTTATAAAATAAATTAAACTACTGTCAAAAAAAAATTATTTAAAATACTCATTTTTTCACGCCGATGACTACCCATAACCCCTTAAAACTTTTAACAGTGGTGCAGTTTTTAATCTCTTCAGATAACTTGTTAAACCTCACAAGTCCATCAGAGAAAACAGAATTCTTCATTTTATTTGTACGAAATGTTTCAACATTAAAGTTGTTTTTCTGACGTGTATTATGCCCATGTACATCCAAAACATTTTCAGATTTTAGGTATTGGTTCTCCACCTTGAGCAGGTCTTGCGATTCAATACCCTTCGCTTCATTCTGTTTTAGATTTTTATCACTCAGGTTTTCACCAAATTTTGAGGTTATGCACGATTCACATTTCCATCCCCCAGATTCATTCACGAGTTCATGTTGATTTCCTTGAGTCACTCCCACACAATCAATGTGGTGCACTCCCTTACATTACATACATTCAACTCTCTGCTCACCATTTCTATCCATCACCTTACAACACGAAGCATACGCCAGACCACGTCCGCCCGCCATGACGGAAATCAGATTTCATGCTGGAGAAGTGTTTGCCCTGCAGAGAAAGGTGGTCCGAATAATAACTGGGTTGGGTTATCGGGATGACTGTAGGGATCACTTTACCCGACTAAACATATTGACAGTGCCATGCTTATTTATCTTACGTTCACTAGTGTACATACATATGAATAGATCATCCTATGGTACGTCTTCGCATGACTACGATGCGCGTCAAAAAGATAATTTAGTGATGAATTTTCACCGACTCTATCGCTCTATTAGAGAGGCTACAGAATACCATGGTATCAAATTTTATAATGCCTTTCCAAGTGGTCTAAGGGGATTGCCTCAAGCTCAGTTTAGAAAAACTCTAATTTGTAAATTAATTAATCATGCCCATTATTCCACGGCTGAATTTATGAATGCCTGTGGATCTTACTAACATATAGTTGTTGTTTTTAACATGTAACATGTTTTTACGGTCGTTACCTCGCAAAAATCGACACCAAAAAACCGACACCAAAAACCGACAGCAAAAACCGACACCAAAAATCGACACCAAAAATTGGCACCACATGTATAATTCAAATTTATAGTTTATAATTTGAATAGAGTAGATTATCGAATAACATCTTCCCATTCACAATAATGAATTTTCAATAACAAAATTTTCATTACCAAAAATTTAAATCCGAAACCGATCGCAAAAAGCAAATTTGCTTATATAGTAAATTTTTATTACCAACACAAAAATTAAGGGATTATCCTATTATTTTCTTATTGACGTGTGGGTTACTGTGCAGTTGTTCTGACAGCTCGAAACAAAATTTCTTCTGCTACACACTAAAGAACACACTTATTGTAGCAAATTGTAAAAGTAAAACATATGAACCGGGTCCAAATTACTGAGATAATCGATTTTGAAAATCGTTAATTTTACATGTTTCACTGACGAGCGGGTGGAATCTCACTCATTCTATCGTCGGTCCGTGCGCTGTGATATACTCTAACACTTAGAAAATTTCGCATCAGTTCCGATCTAGATCTGAACTACACCGCACGTCAATTTTTGCGTTCTTTAATTTTCACGAATTAAGTTCAAAAAGTAATTTTCATTACTGTTCTCTAAACGATAATCTAATATAGCAGTGAAAGTGCTACATCAAGACCCCTTTCTATTTAAATTTTCGTCGTCAAAGCGTTTAAACACGCTTATAAGTGACTTCCCAGTTTCCCGGCAAAAAAGAACCCGCCATTTGTTAATGTGACGTAGCTAGCTACGTCACAATTAGCAAACGGTTGCGCGCTCTGTTGCCCCCTTCCCCTTTCGAGGTCATCACCGACGTTCAGAAGCGAACGTAAACAAGGTTAGTGTACTGAACTTGACCTAGATTCTTTTCAGATTATAATTTTATCGCAACCTAACAAAAATTTTGTCAGTCAACAAATTCCTTTTCCTTTTAAATTTTCAAGTTCATTCTGATTTAAATAAAGGTTGATTCACAACACTTAATTAAATTTCAGATTTAAAAATTAAACTTGCATTCAATTAAAACCAGCTGCTTCACAGATATAAATTTATTCAAATTTAATCTAATCATTTTAGATTTCGCAACATAATTTAATTAAAAAAAAAAAAATTTTATTTTAATATTTAAATTAACTGTACGACATGACGATTACTAACGACATGACCATGACCCCTGAAAACTTCAAAACCCTCCTCACGTTATTTGCTAGTCAAACTGCCATCATCGAAGGTTTACGCGCTGAAATCAGCAAACTTACCGCCCAATTAGCCGCGAAAGACGCCAAACCTCCCAAGGTCGTGCAACCACCTGCGGTCGCACAACCACGCGCAGACGCCCCCTCAGGGAAAAGGAAGGAGAAGACCCCCTTCCCCCCTCTACCGACCTCCTCCTCCACCAAAAAGGTAGCCCCTATCAAGGCCAAAACGATCAAACCAGCCACGACCAAGAAAGCTGACCCTCCGCGCCCCCTTATGGAATCCGCTATTCCTAAGCCGCGACGCTCGCTCTGTGCAGTTATACCTTCACATACCCTCTCCATTGTCCAACCTCCATCAGAGGCAATGGATATCCAAGCCTCCACCTCCACTGGCGGTGACACCTTCGTCACCCCAAGCGACCGCAATCTTAAACGCGCCCGCTCCAACGTCAGCAATGACAGTGAAACTTCCGGGCCCGCTACCAAGAACAGGTTCGCCTGTCTCGAGGTAGAAGACACCCCAACCGATACCCAAGCCGAACGCGACGATGATAACGGCATGGACACCAATAGCCCCCAAATCGACATCAACGATTCCCAATCGAACTCCCAGGGTGCTTCACACCCAGACCCTACCACATACTCCTTCTCCAGCCGAATCCCCCCAATTGTCCTCCGTACAAAGGACAACTGGCCGGCCATCAACAAAATGATTCGCGATCGGAAAATTGCCACCACCAAAATCCGCACGCTCGTGGACGGCATCTCAATCCAGCCGGCCACCGAGACAGACTACCGGGCCCTCAGCCGTTTACTTGAGGAAAAATCCCTCCCCTCGCACTCCTATTCTCTCCCTCAGGACAAACCACTTAAAGTGGTTATCCGAGGTCTTCCAATCACAATAACAGCCGCAGAAGTCAAAGAAGACCTTGAATATCAAGGCTTCAATATTCAATCACTTTTTCAGATGCGCCAAGGTCGCGATAAAAAACCTATGCCATTATACCTTGTCCATCTAACCCATAACACAGATGGCAAGAAAATTTTCGACATGACATCAGTCCTGTCTATCAATACTCGTACCGAAACCCCCCACAAACGTACAGAGGTCGGTCAATGCCACCGTTGTCAACGGTTCGGGCATGCCCAAACCCTCTGCCGCGCCCCACCCAAATGCGTCAAATGCGCAGGGGATCATTTAACACCTTCCTGTCAAAAAAATCCGAGGACCCGGCCACTTGCGCTAACTGCGGGGGAAACCACCCCGCAAACTACAAAGGTTGCGCCTCGTTCCCCAAGCCCAAGAGGCGAGAACTTTCAGCCCGCGAAGCATCTTCCCGCTTCGCTGGCCGCCCCACTTACAATTACCCCTCATCTCAAGGCCCCAATCGACCATCCTATCTAGGAGTCGCTAGCCAACATGCCCCTCACAGGGAAGCAACACATGCCACCCCCACGCCCTCCACCTCCTACGAGGAGGCCCCCTCCCGACAAATGAGAGCAGTTCTTGATCTCCTTCAGAGAGAAAGAGTCAGCGACAAAGTCATTGACCATTTCAAATTAATCACGAACTTCAATGCCATTAGCAACGCATCCGTTAATGTCTAAACCCAGATTCCAACCCACCACTTTGCAGACGGCTTTTTGGAACGCCAACGGCCTTTCAGCCAAACGAAATGAACTTCTCGCGTTCGCGCACGATCACGACCTTGACGTAATCTTGGTCAACGAAACCCACTTCAGAGCTGGCCAACTGGCAAAACTCCCTTGCTATTCACTTTATAGGAACGACCGTGACGGACGCGGCGGCGGAACCGCAATTTACGTAAAATCATCCATCGAACACGTCGCAATACCGACCCCCGACCTAGAGTACCTTGAAGTCACCACGGTGAGCATCCACACCGCACATCACGGTTGGTTGCAAATCTCTTCCGTCTATAATCGCCCTCAGCAACGCATCCTCAAAGAGGACCTAGAAACCCTCCTTGAAGGCCCCGACGCGAAGATCATCGCCGGCGATTTCAATGCTAAACACTCCAACTGGTTGTGCAAACACACAAACCATGTAGGACGTGACCTACTTTCACTAGCAAACGAGCTGGACTTCGCGATCATCGCTCCCACCTCCCCTACCCACTTTTCTAACGCAGGTACGCCGTCCATTCTGGACATAGCCATTTTCAAAGACGTACAACTCCAATACGACATCTCCACCAGCGAAGAGCTAAACTCAGATCACTACCCGGTCCTTCTGACACTCGGACCGCTGTCACCCCCAAAGGGCCCTCCCACGAGAACGACAACAGACTGGACCTCTTTCAAAGACACTCTGTCAAAAAACCTTGGACCAATCCCATTCTTTGAGTCCCCCACTGACCTAGACCAATTCATTGTCAATTTCCAAGACAACATCAAAAAATCCGTTGACGAAACTTCTTTTCAAGTCAACACCACGGACGTCAGAGACAAACTCACTCCCTCCCTCAAAAATCTTATCAGAGCCAAAAACCGAGCGAGGAAACTCGCCCGGCGAACTCGTAACCCTGATGACCAAAGGTCATACAACCGGCTCAAAGAGCAAGTAGACGTTAAAGTCAAAGAATTTCATGACAATGAATGGTTAGACACCATTAACTCCCTATCATTTAAAGACATGTCCGCATGGCGCATGGCAGCCGCCATCCAGGGGAAAAAGAAAGTCACCATCCCAATTCTCTCCCGCCCTGACGGTACTATTGCCCGGAGCGATCTTGAAAAGGCTGAAATCTTCGCCGACAGCCTCCAAGCTCAATGCTCCCCCAACACCACAAGATTAGACCAAGACCATATCAATTCGGTCGAAAATTATGTCGCCACCACCCTAAACACCTCCGATGACACATATATCACCCCCGCCTCTCTTCCGGAGGTCACCATTGCCATTAAACGCCTCAAAAAGAGGAAAGCCCCAGGTCCCGATGGCATCACCAATACTGCCCTCAAAGAACTACCCCAAAAAGCCAAAGTTGCCATCACCGGCGTAATTAACGCATGTTTTCGACTCAACTACTACCCACAAATTTGGAAAACCGCTGACGTAGTGGTAATCCCCAAACCCGGTCAAAATCTCAAACTTCCGAAAAGCTATAGACCAATCAGCCTGCTCCCTTCCATCGGAAAAGTAGTTGAAAAAGTCATTCTCACCCGTCTCCAAGAAGCCATGTTCGATAACAGTATTATTCAAAACGAACAATTCGGCTTCCGTGCTGGACACAGCACGACCCACCAAGCCCTCCGATTAGTTGAGCACGTCACGCAGGCACTCAACAAAAAAGAATTCACCGGCCTAGTGCTACTCGACGTATCGAAAGCTTTCGATAAGGTCTGGCACGAAGGCCTCCTGTTCAAAATGCTTCAATCTAAAATTCAAATTCCACTAGTCCGACTTATTGCCTCCTACCTTCACGACAGAAAACTCCAAGTCAAACTCATGAACACTAGATCCACAAAGCGCCCCATCACCTCCGGGGTCCCCCAGGGTTCGATCCTTGCAGCTTCACTGTTTAACATCTTTATGAGCGACATTCCAACCCCCTCAGATCCCGCAACAAAAATTTCATTATATGCAGATGACACTGCAATATACACGTCCTTAATCCACCCGGACATAGCCACAACCCGCCTCCAGGAGGCGATCAACGATCTCGGGAGGTGGTACGAAACTTGGCGCATCGAGGTTAACTCGAGCAAAAGTTCCGCGATCATGTTTCGAAATCGTTGCAAGCCTCACAACTCCAGTGTCTGGATGTTTGAGGAGCAAATCCCCTGGAAAACCAAGGTCAAGTACCTTGGCGTTACCATGGACCGACGTCTCAAATGGGACGCTCACATTTCCTCCGCAACCGGTAAAGCCAAATGCCTCTTCAATAGATTGTTCGTCCTCATGAACAGTAAAAGTACCATGTCCCCCGCTAACAAACTAAGATTATACAAAGCCATAATCCGCCCGACAATGATTTATGCCTCCCCTGTCTGGGGATACGCACGCCCTAGGGCCATAAATAAACTTCAAGTCATTCAAAACAAAAATCTCCGAGCTATTTTCAGCGCCCCCTATTACGTCACTAACAGGCGACTACATGCAGACGCCAAACTAGATCTTATTAACACTCTTAACCGCAAACATGCCACCAATCTTTACAACAAATCCAAATTTTCAGAAAACCCACTAGTAAATCAACTAGGTCAATACAACCCAGCCGACTTCTTCATTCCCCGTCCCAAATCACTCCTGACCACGGACAACTCCTGACCATAACTCACCCCCACACAGACTAATGTATGTTCACAGGTTTAACTTACACAAATTCTCTTCGAAAGTGAATTTATTCACTAGATTTGTGTAATTTTTTGATCAATTTCCACAAGCTTCGATAAATCACCCCCCATAGTATCACTACAATCCCACTAGTCGCCAATTCTGACTAGTTCCAAGTAGAAGCCACTCACTTCGAGGTCATCAATAGAAATTATAATTTCTTTCTTCGAATTAGGGACTCTACTATATCGGCAAACGTAAAAATTTCTTTTTCTTCACATATCTCATATTCACAGTCACAGCCCAGGTTTCTAACCAGTCAGTCCGCCAAGCGCCAATTCCCAGAGACCCACCGGTCTCTACAACTTCCAATGTCATTAATGTATTCTTTCAGATGAAGGAGAAGGCCGGCCATGCCGGGATGCTCCATCAAATACATATCAGGTAAAGGTAAAGGTAGGTTTCGCACCGGCAGATGCAGCTCGGCCGTCGCACATGCAACATCAATTATTTTTTGTTTTTAGGCGATTTTTAGGGGGTGAAACGTAATAGTTTACTGCCCCATACCGCAACTATACTTTTTAATGCTATTTCAAGGGTCTCTAAGCTCCCGGTTTTTATTTATCCCGGTTTTCTTGATATGTGGCGCCTTCTCGTATGTTTAGCCTAGTAACCAGAATCAAAACCGCCCTGGAGGGGTGCAACCCGGAGCGGAGGGGCGCCCCGTAAGGGTAGGTTTTGACGATGGATTACCCTCCTTATCGAATTCACACCCCAAAATTAGAAGGCAAAAAAAAATATAATTTTTTCACTTTTTCGGCAATACACGGGTTATTTTCCATTTTTTGATTTTATTTATTACTAATATCCACTAATCACACCCCCATCTATCCGAATTTCAAAGAAAAATTGAAATCGGAGCGAAAAAACTTCACTCGATTTGAAGGGACCGCGGCCGAGCTATGTGGGTGAGACCGTGTTCGACCGCATACAAGATGCGACTTTCCCCTACTTTTCAAAAGTCGATATTTTGGTTATTTTTACCCCGTTCACTCTTTTTTTTTTGTTTTAATAGACAATTATAAGCCTGTTCTTTAGTGTGTAGCTGAAGAAATTTTATTTCAGCTAGTCAGAGTAACTGCACAGTCGCCGACGTGTGTAAATGTAATTTGTACATAATAACACCAATAAAGTAAATGAAATGAAATGAAATGAAATGAGACATATTTCAAATTATGTTGTAAGTATTCAGGGACCAGCTTCACTCTAATTTTAAATATAAGCACCATTGTGTTAAACAGAACTGCCTAATACTCATTAAATTCAATTTTTGCAGCATCGATTCAATTGAGGTGTATCTATCACACGACAGTATGCTTCTCATACATCGCTTCTGGATTCATTGCAGTTCTTGAAAACGGCATGCCGGCAAACCAAACAAAATGGTAGAACAATATTCAATATGTGGCGAAACAATAGCTTTATATAAAAGGAATCTTGTACCCATAGAAAGATTCCTACCGATTCTACTCAGGAGATAAGCTTTCTTATGCCCGGTTTCTTAAGCTCGAGTTATATTAAGCTTATAAGCTTAACCTTAGTATAACTGCAGATTTAGAGTTTCTATAACGAAAAATAATCTCTGGTCAAAGTTAACCTACGATTTTATTGATTGTTAACTTTCTGGAATATGCGCATTGTGGACAACTATAACTTTAAGCTTAGACTAGATTATGTAGAGTATAACCAGAGATCTTCAGAAACCGGGCATTATACATTTTATTCATAACATAGTCTGAATGACTATGGAAATTCAAATGTTGGTCCAATTTAACTCCCAAGTACTTAACTTCACTGGAATACTCTAGTTTACAATTATTAATACATACATTTAAACTTGATGAGTCTGTACCATTTGATTTGCCTCTGCCTGTGAAGACGATGTATTTGGTTTTACTGACATTAATTATTGAAAGTTGGTTATCGCAAAGCCATTCGTATACTTTTTCTAAATCAGAATTTAATTTCTTTAACGTAACATCAATATCCTTTCCCACAATATAAATCATAGTGTCATCGGCAAATAGATCAACCTCACAATTTTTTATACTTCTCTATATGTCATTTATATAAATTATAAACAGAATGGTACCCAACACCGTGCCTTGTGGAACTCCATGGAATACTTCTACCTTGTCAGATATAAAACCCCCCCGAATTTCACCTTTTGATTCCTATCCATTAAATATGATGTAAACCATTCAAGAACCGTACCGTAATTAAATAAATTTTTGTTTTAACGAATAAAAATTATTTTAATCCAACAAGTGTTACTTAGTTATTTCGAAAAAGTTGTTTTTTCAATTAAATTGTCAGAGTTTAAAAAAAAATTGTTTAAATAAAATAAAATATTTGGTTATTTTGAAATTCTAATTTTGTTTCAGCTAACAAAATCTTTTGTTACGTTTATTATATTACAAAATTTTTTGTTTGAATAAATTAAACAAAAGAATAGGTTGTATAAATTAACCCGTAACCAGTACACTCAAAAAAATTTGCTCAAGAAGTAAATCAAGAATCCGTGCATTAAATTAAGAATCTTGAAAAATTCTTGATTCTAAGAACTTACTTCTTATTTTTAACATTTTGGTATTAAACCAAGAACGCGATTCTTATTCTTGCAGTACTTTATTAATTTAAGCTTAATTTTGGAAACAAGAATGACGTTCTTAAATCAAAGAATACAAGCTAACACGTTAATGATATCACTTTTGTTACTTTTTCGTTCAAACACATAAATTATAATGCAATTTTAAGCATTTTTATCTTCGCTATCGTAATACAAAAATTGTCCTCTACATGAAAAGGCATATTTATAAAAAATATTTTACACACGTTTTATTTTATTTTGTTTTTTAAGGGTATTCGTTACTCTGCTCATTTTTAGGCACAAAAATTTTATAATAGTTGACGTTATTATAATTCATAATTATAGATATAATATACATTATTGCAAATTTATATTTTAGCTGCGAAAATCGCATGGCATGGTAACCAATTCTCGACTTTAAGGTTTGGACAAATGCCGTAAGCTTTATTCGCTGTACACTGGGCCAACTCCCTTTTTTGCTAAATTTTCTTCCTAAATAACAATAATTTACATTATGTTCATTATGTACATTATAAATCAGTGTTAAATTAAAATAAATAAAACATTTTCTGAAATGTTTCTCAGATCAATTTTATATTATGAATTATTTAAAATAAATGCGTGTTGCAGAAAAGGGAGAAACACGTGTCATATATACTTTTTTACAAGCATTATAATTTATTACATTAACCAGTATTTATTTAAAATAATTTATAACCACGTGTAATTTTTATTTAAATTAAGACAAATAAATAACTGTTATTAATTAATAAAAACAAAAAAAATACAAGCATTATAATTTATTACATTGAATTGAATTGATGGCAAAATTTTTTAATTAAATTTGAAAATTTTTTAACTGCTTAATTTTAAAGAAATCTTTAGTTTTTGATAGATGTTGCTATTTTTAAACACTAAACTTTGTAGGCTCTTGCACGAATATTTTAAAAATTTTGCTGAGCCACATCGCTTGAATTAATGTCAAAATTTTTAATTAAATTTGAAAAATTTTTAACTGCTATTATTTGCGCGCTTGTTTATAATGTTGATTGTGAATTTTTTTTAAATTTTTGATAAATGTTGCTATTTTTAAACACTAAACTTTGTAGGCTCTCCACGTGTAATTTGAAAATTTTGCGAGTCACTCGCTTGAAATTAATGTCAAAATTTTTAATTAAATTTGAAAAATTTTTAACTGCTTAATTTTAAAGAAATCTTTAGTTTTTGATAGGTGTTGCTATTTTTAAATACTAAACATTGTAGGCTCTTGCACGAATATTTTGAAAATTTTGCCGAATCAGTCGCTTGAAATTAATGTCAAAATTTTTAATTAAATTTGAAAAATTTTTAACTGCTATTATTTGCGCGCTTGTTTATAATGCTTGATTGTGATATTTTTTTAAATTTTTGATAAATGTTGCTATTTTTAAACACTAAACTTTGTTGGCTCTCCACGTGTAATTTGAAAATTTTGCGAGTAAAAAAGGTTATGCAGTTTTTCCAATTCTTCATCAAAGACGTTAACGTGAATACCGAAAATGTAAAATTGTAAAATAAAAATGTAAAATAAAAAATGTAAAATACGTTATTTAATTTTGTCATTAATATTATTGTAGCCCGCCTGTGCCTAGTCTTTTATAATTTAAAATTCGAATTAGAAAATAGGATTTTTATGACTATTTAAAATGACAATAGTCAAGCACGTCCAGGTAGCACAGATGTTATAGCGTTAGACTCAATACCTGTGGGTCCTAAGTTCAAATCCCGGTGAAGCCGTAAAAAAAATCTAAGTATATATAATTAATATTTTAACTTAATCAGGATTTTACAGATATGCAAAAACAACACATCGAATCGAGCTGGTAGAAAAAGTAAGTAGTACGTGTATAAATAAATTTAATATTTAGAATTTAATCAGGAATTTACAGATATGCAAAAAACAACAGGACGCAATATGATGAATACCAAAATTACCATGAATAAGTAGTAAAATTTAAAATAATGAAATTGTACAGAAGTGATAATAGATAAATTGTCAAGTAAAATAATTGAAATAATAATAATTTTTATTATTTGTTTTAAGACTGGTCATTCTAAAATTAATAACTTCTTAAATCTTGGAACCAGAATGTGTTCGCTTTAAAATAAACCTCGGGTGTGATTAGCATAAATTAAGAATGGGCATGTTTAAATAGAGGATACCTGCTTAAGTATTAAGGTTTCTACAACCCTAATTAACAATAAGCTTGCCATTCTTAAATTATTCTCGATTCAAAGTACCCGGCATGATTGGGTCAATTTCCAGAACGTTTGCTCTTGATTTAAAGTTCGTTATTCTAGCTGGTAAGAATGGATTTTTTTGAGTGTAGTCCTACTTTCGGTTCATAACCGGTACGCCGTGGTCTGAGAGACAACAACTAGCCCTTAAAATTAGTTTGTGTTATTATATTTGTTATCTGAAGGTTGGAAGACATTAGTATGTGTTTTTAAAGTTAGCATACGCGAAAAAACCAATCAAACGAAATTTAATTTAAGGAATAATTAGAATTTCTTTCAAATATCGGCGAAATAATAGGCTTTTATATTTGTAATTATATTTATAAAAATAATAAAATGATTTGAACAAAATGATTTAATATTAAATGTTTATACATTAAACCAGCGTTTCCCAAATGTCTCGAACTTGCGGACCCCCAAAATTAGACACTAGTATCATGGGGACCCCCAGAAAGCATTTCGTTACAAAAATAAAAATTAAAGCAACTATTGCGTTATTTATTTAAAATGTTCTTTAAAAATTTTTTTTTCTTTTTATGTCGTGGGTTCGCGGACCCCCAAAAAACATGCCGCCGACCACTATTTGCAATGTATTTGTATTTCCCGCTTTGCAACCAACTTTGAATCTCCCGCTTCTTTTGTGCTAGTGCGCTACCCCTTCTTAATGTATAAACCTCAACGAGGCAGTATGCAAGTATCAGCGTAATGCTATACATCTCAGTTGTACTTATTTCAATAAATTATGCTAACAACATTAAAGTTACATAAAAATACAGTTTATTATTTCAATCAACAATAAAGTTCAAAGTTTAAACTTCAGACGAATTTAAACACACAACAGTAGGAGCAATTCGATCAATCGTTCCAATTTATTCATGGTCCTTCGAAACGTATTACCAGCATCAAATTCATCATTCAAATTATCACGAGTTATAATCGATTATTAACCCTTTGACTTAAAGTAAGCGAGGGTAAAAATAAGATTATACTACGTGCCCACCTAGCAACAAATTGTTTCGTGAAGTCATCTCGAATTCAAGCATCAAGCTACGTGTCGGCCATTTAGCCTCCGTTCCTATAGTCTCAAACAGGGATCGCACGCATTCGAACCACGAGGGTACGCTTAACTGAAATCGGTAAATATACCTTTTCATACCACTCCTTTAAATATTTTCTACTTGGTAATTTTATATTTAGGTTATTTTTACCGAGTGTTTTGCTATTTTTCTTGCGTATTTATCATTATTTCAACGCGATCATAGAGCAATTAAAAAAATCCAGAACGCAATTAAAAAAAGATCTTACAAGGTTTGAAACCTTTTTAAAAAAGAACAAACAACATTTTGAATCTGACGAAATCATTAACGGCCAGATCGAAATGTTAAAGTCAAGATTAGAAAACGCTCTACCATTATTAAATAAATTTAAAAACATTCACTATCAAATAACCTAAGATTTACCTTCCGACGACGAATCGGAAGAGGCACACTTAATAACATTCGAAGATACATATCACGAACAAATCGGAATTGCCAAATCTTTAAATAACAAACATTCTCAAAGCTCAAAAAACGGCAGGTACAGCGTTTTAGGTGGCTATAACTCAGGTAGAAACTCACCTACCGATTCTATTCACTCGAATAATCAAATCGTTTCAAACCTTCACAAAATCTGCCTAGCAGAAGCTGTGAATTATCAGAAGCAAAAAAAAAGTTTGAACATGACCGGGCAAGTTCACGTAGTAAACGTGCAGCTGCACGAGTTTCAACCTCAGCTGCATCCACTTCCGTAGTACAACATACAGTTGCACGAGCTTCAACCTCAGCTGCATCCACTTCCACAATATGTAATATGCCAGCTTCAAACGAAGAAGAAGAGTTGGATGTTGCTAGAACGTTATTGTTGTTGAGCGAGTGCAATTCAAAAGAAATGGCAAACAAAGAAAATGTGCCGTTAGATGAATTGGCAACAATTGAAGAAAAAGTTGCTGCAGCAGGACTTCTTGAAACGGCTGATATTCAGTTTTCTTTTACCTGTGATCGGTCAACGCAAGTAAAAAGTGGTGATATTGTTACACCGTTTATTAGTTTAATAAACACAAATAAGAAATATCATCAATGACTGGACTAGAAAATTTAGAACTTTTAGACACTATTGTGGAATTATGTGAAATGTGTTCAGTGGATAAACGGGTGCATAAGTTACTATTAAAAGAACGCATTATTTTAAAACTTGTGAAAATGAAGACAGGATTAAGATATGCTATTATTTCTATAATGTTTAATACAGTAAGCTCTAATACTTGCATTACTATATTCCATAACACTGTAATGTTACTACATAGTGTATTAAAAAATGCAATAACTTGGCCAAGCTCTGAAGAAATATTTCACAATATGCCATACTGCTTTTCAGACTTTCAGAAAGTTCGGGTAGTGATTGATTGCATCGAAATTCCATTAATGAAGCCAAAATGTTTGTGCTGCAGAATTAAAACATATTCTCATTATAAACCAACCAATACAATCAAATTTATGACAGGTGTAAGTCCTGGTGGGCTTATAACTTTTATTAGTAAGTGCTATGGGGGTAGAGCATCTGACATCTGACAAGGCTATATTTGAGCAGAGTGGTCTTATAACAAAATTAAACATGTGTGTCGACCATATCATGTTGGACAAAGGATTTAGGATCGAAGAGGTTACTCGTAATCATGAAATTAAAGTTATCCAGCCTCCATTCTTAATAAAGAAAAAACAATTTTCTGCTGAAGAAGCACTTTTGAATGCTAAAATAGCAAAGGCACATTGAACGCTCTAATCAAAGAATTAAAGTATTCAAAATCTTTAACACAGCCTTTCCACTGTCCCTACTTCCAATGGCGGATGAACTGTTTGTTATTGCATGTGCTGTTGTCAATTTATCTTCGCCAATTCTTGCAGATGACAAATTTATGAAATAATCATGTAAATTATAATTAATTGTTTTTTTTCTTTATTTTTAATAAGTTTTTATTAACAATCACTATAAATAACAAATAAATAAGTTTTATTAGTTGGAATAATTATTGTTCAACATTGCCACCATGGTAGGGACAAGTATAATTTTTTTTGTTTTTGTTTTAGCTCATGCAGGGAGGTGAGAATCTCGTACGAGACACCAACTCGATTTGAGTTGGTAGTGTGGGACTTCACCCACTAAACTCACCCCCCCCCCCTATCATCGAGAATATCTAAAAACAAAAAACAAAAATTAGTACCATAAATAATAAATTATATAAACAACTAGATGATACCCCGTCCGAGGACGGGCAGCTAGAAGGACGGGCAGGCAGCCAAGGTCATATGGCTTTTGGATTGCACTTATAACGGATTTTGGACTTTACATCCGTTATGTTCAACCTTATACATCAATTTGGTTGGCCACTGCCATTTCATTTAAATTGAATGAGATGGCGTTGTGGACTCTTCGATATTTTATTATCTGTTTTCCGGAACGCAAGTCGAGCTGCGCGCTGAGCGGGACTTGGGGAAAAATGGCGGACGAGAAGGTTACGTCTTGTGGGCTGTGAAGTGATTTTCGGGGTTGGTTTTCGATTTGCGGAGTATGGTTACGTTTGTGGGAGTTTCAGTCCGACAATCCGGATATTATATGGAATATGCTGTTTTTCCATCCCAGTAGGGAATTTGATCCGCGATTGGAGGATTGTGGTTTTTTTGGCCGTGCCATGTGTCCCTATTCGACCACCCTGGCCCATAATTTCTGGGAAGGATGTTTATCCGGTAGCATCGGTGAGTAGCACGATTTATTTGCTATTACTTCACAGTACCTGTCGATCGAGTGGCCAATATTTTAACATCAGAAGCTCGATGGCATATTTTTTCCCTTGGCTTTTTAATGTGTTTTATTTTTTATTTATGTGTAACATTCTGGTTTTTTGTTCGTCGTTCATTTTTTAGTAAAGAATGTTATACGAGATTATGATTGCGGTGCATTTTTGTATACCTGTATCGTAGTGATTGGAATATCTAATCTCTTTTACGTTCGCTAAACGTGGAAATGAATTTAAGTTTGAATATTGATTTTTGGTACAATTATTTAATTAATAATTATTTGATTTAATAAAATGTTTTATAATGTGTACTTCGACTGGGTTTTATTTCCACGTTACAACATCGAGCGACGCTAGTATAATGCATCGGCGATCGGACTCCAGAGTGGTCGTCCTAAGTTCAAGCTTCGACTTGAAATTTTATGTTCGACTTATTTTTTGTTTAATTTTTGGTTTAATATTATTTTTATTAAGGCTGCGATGTGCGACCTACATATATACAGGGTGCGACATTGCACCGGGGTTCGCTGCCGCTTGGTTTGGTCGTCGGAAGCTCGATGTGGTTACCATTATGGGATTGTTATATGACCATTCGAGTATTCCGTCGATTGATTGTGTGGGTGGTGATTCTGAGTGTCAATGTGGTCGCTACTGTGCCGTTCTGGTCGGCTACTGTAGTGGAATACTGTGTTACGTTCCACTGGTGCCATACTAACACCATAAGCATCGACTTTATCATTAAGCCTTTAAGCAATGACCACCGTATTGTTTATTTTTATTTTATTGTTAAGTTTATTTTGTGTGTGTTTGCAAAGCTGCTTCCTTGAGTTTATCCGAGGCGTTTTTACACGACCCATGGCCCTCGCATACCGACGTTTCCATCAAAGAGCTAGTTGACCTAACACCAGGGCTCCACGCATTTAAAAGCAGAAGGTTCTTACCTCCTGCGTGGACTTTATCTTCTCCAAGCTGCTTCTCATTAGAGCAGTAAGGAAAGATTTTGTATCACACTGAGAGCTTTCCTTAATCTTCATTCAACTTAAGTTACCTTGGGTAGCTGCCCGTCCTTCTAGCTGCCCGTCCTCGGACGGGGTATCATGTAGTTAATATTACAACTCGTTTTTAACTTTTTTATTCTATTTAGAAAGTTTTTTTTATTTAATGAAACATTTATGTATTTAGAAGTTTTTTTTTATTTAATAAAACATTTATATAATAATTTAATAACTAATAATAAAACTAAGTTTTACTACTACTTCCTACTTCCTCCTCCCCTACCTCTTCGAGTAAGGAATTTTCAAAATCACGCAGCGATATTGAAAATTCCTCAGCTTCTTCCTTTTTCTTTTTCTGTTCGGCAGCAATCAGTTTCTCCACTCTTTTTCTGTTTCTTATACGTTTTGCCGCCACTTTTTTTTTCGCAATATTTAAATCAATTTTACGCATTCCATTGCTGCTAAACTCACGAAGTGCCTCCTTTAACGAATTAATAGTAGCTCGTTTGAATTCTTCTCTGACTTCAAAATCTTCGTATTTTCCGAACGATAAGGCCCTCTTTAGCGCCTGTTCCACATCCTTTATTAATTCACCTGAAAACATTTTTCGTTGACGTTCAACACTTATTATTTCGTTATAATGTAATTCTGCTTATATAGTAATTTTGAGTAGGATAATCGGATTAACTGATACGATGATACGTTGATCCGATGATACGTTGATACGTTCATCCGATTGGTTATGAAATTATCCGTTATGCGTTCGGTTCGGTTCGGTTTGCTTCGGGTATTTGCATTGTCGACGGGATTTCGAAGATAGATACGGATATCACGTTCAAATGAAGGTTCGCCGTCATCATTTACGAACACCATTGCAATTTCATTGGACGTTGGAGCATTGTAACGTCTTTGATCAGACTGCCGATCGCGCCGCATCACCATATTGACGACCGGAACTGGTTGTCCTTCTTCTTCGGCTCGTACACACTCTTGTTGCTCAATTTCTTTCATCAGGCAATATGAAGCTGCGATACGATTGTTGACGCGGAAGAAACGATCGATTTTCTCAATCACTTCAGGTAGACAACCTCTATTCTCAGGCAGATTTACTCGTTCATTGACCGCTTCTGTCGTGTCCATTACATACAGTTGTGCAAACTTTCTTGTTTGTCCTTCAGGTGGATACAGGTTTGTGGTTCTGTGGTACGTCTGTCCATGAATTTTGAAAACGTATGGTCCGTTACCCGGCATTGAAACAATCTCTGCTCCCATTGAAGCGAAAGAAACCGAGGAATTGTAAGAGCGGATGTGCTGACGAAAGTTCTTGTAGTAAGGATTATCTGAATCTGAAAGCATAGAGCGAAGAAATTCGGGATATAACAATAGATTCCCATGTTGATCGAGCGGTTGCGGAATCTTCACTTTTCCTTTATGACAGCAGTTGTTAAATTGTTTATCAACTGGACGCTCCTTGGCGAAATTCTTGGAGCCGCAGAACTGACAGATGAAATTCATTTCTCCACAATCGTGTCGAGTAACGTGAGATTCATCAAATCTCAATGCTCTTATTTGGAGTTGAATTGATTGACTTTGGTATCGATTTTCTTTCTGTCGATGTATCGCATGGGACCGAACGTCAGCAGCTTGCCGCGCTTGAGTTTGTTCCAAAGTTTCACGTTGTCGACGTATCGCATGAGACCGAGCGTCAGCTTGTCGCTGTGATCGAAGCTGTTCTTCTGTGTTATTATATCTTGTACGTGCTTTTCTCTCACGATTCTATCGCCGTCGCTTTGCAGCAGGATTTTCAAAATTTTCATTATCCATTATGGAAGTTCACATAATGCTTTTTTGGAAATAGCTGTCCTATATAGACAAAATGATACGATGATACGTTGATCCGATGATACGTTGATCCGATGATACGTTATGCGTTCGGTTCGGTTTGCTTCGGGTATTTCCGTGGGACAAACAGAAAGAAAGACTTGGCCTTTTAGGTGAGAGTTAGCTAACTCTTACTACTCGAAACAAAATTTCTTCTGCTACACACTAAAGAACACACTTATTTTAGCAAATTGTAAAAGTAAAACATGTGAATCGGGTCCAAATGACCGAAATATTCGAATTTGAAAAGTACGAAAAAGTAGCATGATCGTGCCACACAACCGGTCGATGCCACTAGCTTCGCCCGGCCGGCGCGCATTTTGTTGACGGTACGTGCAGCTAGATATACTCTTACACTTAGAAAATTTCGCAGCAGCAGATGCACCTCGAGCGTCGTACATGCAACATCGATTATTTTTAGTTTTTACGCGATTTTTTGGGGGTGAAACGAAATAGTTTACTGCCCCATACCGCGACTATACTTTTTAATGCTATTTCGAGGGTCTCTCACATCCCGATTGCATAGATCCCGGTTTCATTGATCTGTCGCGCTTCTCGTATGTTTAGCCTAGTAACCAGAGTCAAATCCGCTCCGTAGGGGTGCAGAGCGGAGCGGCGCCCCGGAGGAGTAGGATTTGACGATGGCTGACCCTCCCTTTCGAATGCACACCCCTAAAATTCGAAGGCAAAAAAAATTTTAATTTTTTCACTTTTTCGGCAACAACCGCCTTATTTTCCATTTTTTCGCGAATATTTATACTAATATCTACTAAGCACACCCCCCCCTACCCGAATTTCAAAGAAAAATTAAAATCAGACCGAAAAAATTTCACTCCATTTCAAGGGACTGTAACCCGATACATGTGCAGACCCCGGGTTCGACCGGCTACATGAATTTACTTTCCCTTCTTTTCAATAGTCGATATTTTCGTTATTTTTACCATATTCACCCTTTTTGTTGTTTTATTAGACAAATATAAGCCTGTTCTTTAGTGTGTAGCTGAAGAAATTTTTCTTCAGCTAGTCAGAGTTACATAACTCTCGCCGCCTTTTATAATAAGAGATTGTAAATATTTTGAATTTGAAATAAATTAAAACGTTTGTAGCTAAATAATTACCATTTCTGCATCGTGATACTGAATTCTGAAAATAACATTTCGAACGCGTCCGTTACATTAACCTGTGCTTGTATTTCTTCGTTTAGGAATCTCTCTATTTTTTCTTTCGTTACGTCTCCTGCCAGTGGCATATTCTTTATAATAACATTGGTTATTTTCTTTTCTCTTTCATACTTCTCCATTTGTTTTTCCAGAGTTGTTATTTTTTCATCCTGCTTATTTACTTTTTCCTCCAGTTTTGCATTTTCTTCTCTCATACCTTGTATCTCTTCTCTCCAGCGTGTTTCCAAATTTTCAAGTTTCTCTTTTACTTCTTTTACTTCTCGCAAGCCATTATTAACTACCCCTGTAAGGTTGTTTAACATTTCCTTCAGTTCCTCCATCCCGCTCTCACTTGATTTTTGTTGTTGTTTAGGGATCTGGTTATCTTTGGAAACTTAAATGTCTTTTTACTTTTTTGAAAGATTGAAATTTCGTCGTTGTCCTCCTTATCTAGTTCCTCCTTATTCTGGTTTTCCTCTCTTCCTCTCTTCATATATTCTCTAACAGACGGCCAGCTGTCGTATCTTTTCCTTGGGTAGCTGTTATTTTCCATTTACCGACAGTTGTATGTTTTCCGCTTTCTTGGACGTACTGTTTATCTTTAAAGTCTGTTCGTCATCCACCAACGGTTATTGTCTTTTATATTTACTCACGTATTCAACTCTTCCCTGCGACAATACGGATATCCGGTTCGACACCTCGGAGATATTCGCACTACAGAGAACTACTTGAATGGTTTTTCTTTTATGGTGGGTTTCACCAACGGTTTGTATTATCGGGCAATTTCCCAATCCAAGTACACGGGATTCTTAATTAGGTGTCCAATTAAGTGTTTTAAACCGCTAAATAGCTTTCCGTCCTTCTATGAGGTTACGTACTAAGTAGAAGTTAACCTCAAAAAATAAGCCTTTGTCCGCAATGTCTCACTTTGATATAAATAAACTGTTTTTATCTATTTACCCGCCTCTATTGTATCTCAAGATCACATGTATCTCATCAGCGCCTTTAATTATATCGTTATACACTCGAAAATATCGCAACCACGTAACAAATCTAGTACACAGTGTACAGGACCGCACCAAAATCCAGTATAATAAAGATTTAATAAAACGGTACCTTTGTATTGAGTTATGTTTCTGTATTTTCTTTTTCACATACGACGTGGATCATCTTATAAAAATAATTATCTGTGATTTTCCTTATCATCTGCCTTGCAAAAACTTCATCAAAAGGTACAACGATGTTCATAAATGATTGGGAAGAAGTGGAATACACTATGAAATCTTAATTTAGGATAGCCATACCAAGCTGAACATGTCCGTAGTACTGATGCTTCTGTTTCAAAATCAATCCAGTTGGAGTCAACTTTAAAAATTTACATGAGTTGCCAAATGTTACAGCTGGGTCTGTGATTCCTAAAAAAATTTCTTTTAGATACTGTTCAAAATGCAAATCATTTCAGCGCAGAAGCAAAGCAATAATTACCTATATAGGGGCACTTGATTTCTACCAACTTTTTTGGTTTTCCATCTCCACCCAGAACTATAGCATCAGGAGTGTATGCTAACCAAGGATATTTCTGGCACACTATCAATCCTGGTTCATATGTGTTATAGCCATTCTTCGTCTTATAGGAAATTAATGCTTCCTTTTCATGTTCTATCCCATGTCTTACATATTTATTTGTAAATGGTTTCGGCCAAAAGTAATTGCGCGTCTTTTGCTCCCAGTTGTCCTTTGAATATGTGAAAATAGCATAACACCGTGATCCTAAATTACAGGAAGATGAAATTATTCACAATTATGTACTGCCGTGTTTAGCTATTGAATTATTTTTTTATAGCGAGGTTTAGCTTACGACTCTTTTTTAAATTACCACAGCTAGCTATTGAGATTGTTGGGTTTTAGGATATTAGTCTTTTAATTTGTAATGAAAAGGCAACACTTGTAATTTAATAGTTTAATTATATTGAATTAAAAGAGTATACATATATCATCGCAATGGAAAAACGTAATTGAAATAAAGCATGAACAGTTATTACTTATTAAACATACGACGTACTTGATGCAACTTATTCGATGCGACTGTCGTACAGTCGTACTTTCGTTCGTTCCTAATACACATAGCTACAAAACGCGCGTGTACAAAAATGCGCACGCTACACAAAATGTAACCATCAACATTTGAAATTATTCTTAACACTCGCTCTCAAATGTTACATGGTTTTTTATTAACATAAAATATTAATATTAAAAGAAACTTTTTAAAGTTATTATATCAAACAAAAATTTTAAGCAGTTTTACAAACATGATTACAAGTTTATTTTATATTTTAAATTTATTTTAACATCTTTAACATAATTTTATCTCTGAAATAAACAAATTTAACACTATCTAAAGGTTTTGTCAAAATATCAGCTAAATTATCATTTGACTTACAATGTTCAATTTTAATAGTACCGTTCTTTATTTTTTCATGTATGAAATGATACCTTACGTCGATATGCTTACTTCGCTTATTTAGCACACCATTTTTCGCTAGGTCTATTGCACTTTTGTTATCAACTTTTAGTGTAATTTTCACATTTTCACCTTTAATTTCTTCCAAGAAATTTTTTATGTAGATAAGTTCTTTTACGCACTCTGCCGCCGCAATGTACTCAGACTCGCAACTGCTTAGCGCTGTGACACTTTGTTTTCTTGAAACCCAATTTATTTAGCAATCATTGTAAAATATTAAATACCCGGTTGTACTTTTTCTTTTTTCAATGCATCCCGCAAAATCTGCATCTGAAAAAGCAATTAATTCTCCGTTTTTAGTACCGTTATTAAATTTAATTCCAAAATTTTGATTTCCTTTTAGATATTTTAAAATGTGTTTAACATTGTTTACGTCACTTTGGGTTGGATTTTCCATATACCTACTAACGTAGTTTATCGCAAAACTGACGTCAGGTCGCGTTTTGTTATTAATGTATAGTAGACTGCCAATCACTTCTCGATATGGAAACTT
This sequence comes from Podabrus alpinus, assembly GCA_932274525.1. Classification (NCBI taxonomy): domain Eukaryota; kingdom Metazoa; phylum Arthropoda; class Insecta; order Coleoptera; family Cantharidae; genus Podabrus; species Podabrus alpinus. The sequence goes on from OW026452.1 coordinate 70,942,037, forward strand.
TACATTTTTAATTTGTTCATTTCGTTGAACGTCACTTTTATGCAATGGTATTTTTGATGAATTGCATTCTTGCATGTTGGTATTCTTTAGTAATTGTTCAACCATTTCCGTTTGGCTTAGCACTATTCCCGTTTTATTGCGTTTGATATTAATTCCCAAAAATGTTTTTGGATTCTCGGTGATTTTAATTTTAAATTCTTCTTCAAGTTTTTTTAGAAAATTATCCATTTTAATTTTGTTTGTTCCCATTAGTAAACCGTCATCGACATATATGGCTAATATCATGTCGCCTTCTTCATTTTTAAAAACGCATCTTTCCGATTTTAATGGTTCCATGTTTACGCTTTTTAAAAAAATCGTAAATTGTTCGTTAAATTTTAACGATGCCTGCTTGAGCCCGTATAAGGCCTTTTGTAATTTACAAATTTGGTTGTTATTTTCATAACCTTGTGGCATTTCCATATAAATATCGTCGTCCAATTTTCCGTACAGGAATGCTGTTTTTATGTCGAACTTTATTAATTTACTATTTTGTTCAGCTGCAATCGCAAATAGTAACCTGATCGCACAGCTGCTGATTACAGGGCTGTATGTTTCCTGGTAATCTATTCCTTGAATTTGTTCAAACCCACGAACTACCAATCGTGCTTTATATGATCCGTCGTCTTTTATTTTAAATACCCATTTATTACTTTGCAGTTTTTTATTTATTACATCGCTTTTATTTATTAATGTCCACGTTTGATTTTCTTTCAACGAGTCCTTTTCATCGTTGATGGCTTTGACCCACTTGTCTTTGTCATCACCATTTACGGCTTCTTCATAAGTCAACATAACGTAGTCTTGAAATAATTTCGGCGCTTTTCTTACTCGATTTGATTTTCGCAATTCTTCAGTCGGTTGTTCATCTTCTGTTTCATTTTCTGATTGAATTACTTCATCGTTTTCTGATTCACTTTCGGATTGAATTATTTCATCTTGTTCAATATCGTCATTTTCAATTAATTCCGGTATTTTATTAATTGTTTGGTAATCACTCGTGAATATTACATCTCGGGCAGTTATTATTTTTTGTTCTTCTTCGTCAAAAAGTCTGTAACCATTCGGAGCGTACCCTACAAAAATAAATTTCTTGCTTCTTTCTTCAAGCTTTTTTAAATATCCTAGTCTTTTGGCGTATGCAAAAGTCCCAAAAATATGTAAATATTTTAAGTTTGGCTTTTTGTTGTACCACATTTCGTATGGCGTTGTTTTTACTGTTTCTGTCGGAATTCTGTTAATTAAGTAGGCGGCTGTTTGTACAGATTCACCCCATAAATTATTATTTGCTTTAGTTTCAAACATTAACGACCTTGATTTATTCATCAATGTTCGGTTAAGCCGTTCCGATTTTCCGTTTAATTGTGGAGAATGGACAATCGTAAAATCCATTGTTATTCCCTTATTTTTACACCAATCAATCATTTCATTGTTTTTATATTCTTTTCCGTTATCCGATCTTAATATATTTACTTTTAAATTCCATTTTGACTCAGCTTGGTTTATAAATTCTTTTACTGCATTAAAAGTTTCATGCTTACCATTTAATAATTTTATCGTGCAAAAATGTGTGTAGTCATCTAGGAATGTTACGAAGTATTTCTTATCATCCCATGTTGCTTCGAGTGGTCCTACGATGTCGCTGTGAATTATTTGCAACGGTCTTGTCGCGCGTTCTCGGATTTCACTAAATGGTTTTCTTATCTGCTTGGCTTTTATGCACACCTCGCACGTTATGTTTTTAAGTTTTTTAATTTCGGCGTCACTCAAATTTAACCCGATACTGTTTGATTTTAGTTTTAACATGTTTTTACTCGTTATATGTCCTAGTTTTTTATGCCAGTTTTCAACGTTGTTGGTTTCACTTACAAGAGCATTTTCACCCGTTTTATTTAATTTTATTTTATACAGTTCGTTTTCACGTTTTCCTTCCATGATTTTATTTTTATATTTATAAATTTCGACCGTATTGTTTTTAAAATGTACCTCACCACCGTTTCGCGTTATTTTATTCACTGATAATAAGTTTTTACTTAGTAAATTCGGAGCAAATTGAACATCTGTTAGTATGCATTCATCAGTTTCGATTTTTCCAAATCCTAAGGCTTGTTATGTTTCACCCTTTTTTGCGGTTTTAATTTCTGTTACCCTTTTTTGCATGTTCTGTATGAAAATTTCTTTATTGACCATGTGTGATGTGGCACCACTATCGAAGTAAAAATCAATTTCATTGTTTATGCTGCTCGAATCTTCGTGTGTTAATAAAGCTGTTTTTTCATTTGGCTTTCCGGCGACTGTGCAGTTAATGTAACCACTCGAAACAAAATTTCTTCAGCTACACACTAAAGAATGGGCTTATATTAGGCTATAGAAACAATAACTTGGAAGAAATTTTGAAAAATAACCAAAATATCGACTTTTGAAAAGAAGGGAAAGTAAATTCATGTAGCCGGTCGAACCCGGGGTCTGCACATGTATCGGGTTACAGTCCCTTGAAATGGAGTGAAATTTTTTCGGTCCGATTTGAATTTTTCTTTGAAATTCGGATAGATGGGGGTGTGATTAGTGGATATTAGTAATAAATATAATCAAAAAAATGGAAAATAACTCGTGTATTGCCAAAAAAGTGAAAAAATTAAATTTTTTTTGCCTTCCAATTTTAGGGGTGTGCATTCGAAAAGGAGGGTAATCCATCGTCAAATCCTTCCCCTACGGGGCGCCGCTGCGCTCCGCTCCGCTCTGCACCCCTCCGGGGCGGATTTGACTCTGGTTACTAGGCTAAACATACGAGAGGCGCCACCGATCAAGAACACCGGGATCTATGCAACCGGGATGTGAGAGACCCTCGAAATAGCATTAAAAAGTATAGTTTCGGTATGGGGCAGTAAACTATTTCGTTTCACCCCCAAAAAATCGCGTAAAAACTAAAAATAATCGATGTAACATGTACGACCGTCGACCTGCATCTGCCGCTCCGAAATTTTCTAAGTGTAAGAGTATATCTATCTGCACGTACCGTCAACAAAATGCGCGCCGGCCGAGCGATAGAGTGGCATCGACCGCTTCTGCACCATGCTCTTGCTACTTTTCCGTACTTTTCAAAATCGATTATTTCAAAATTTTGATAACAAATTCTTACCTAATATTTTGAGAATTTGTTATATTAACTGTGTTCTTTAGTGTGTAGCAGAAGAAATTTAGTTTCGAGTGGTTACATTAACTGCACAGTAACCGGCTTTCCTTTGTTTCCACTGGTTGAAGCGTTTTTGTTTCGAAAGAAACAATCTTTTTCAATGTGGTTTGTTTTTTTGCAAATATTACATTTTATTTCTACATTTTTACATTCTCTCGCAAAATGTCCTGGTTTTCCACATTTAAAGCATGTTTTATTACTGTTTTTATGAACAAAACTATTTTTAAAATTTTTACTCTGCTCACCTGTGAACGCTGATTCTTGTTGTTCACTTGAATTTTCATGGTTTTTATTGCGCTTTTCCTCAGCCAAAAGTCTTGAAGTCAATTCTGATAAATTCTGTTTGTTTTCCGAGCAAGATTCCCACGCACTGATAAAATATCGGTATTTTTCTGGAAGTGTCGATAAGATTTTTGTTATTATCATTGTTTCACTAATTTCTTCTTTTAAGCTGTTGAGTTTAAACGCTAAACTTTCCAATTCACATATGTATGTTGTTATATTACTGCCACTTTTAAATTTGTAATTGTAAAACTCCTGAAGTAAGTTGTATTTCTTTTGTTGATTGTCACGCTCAAATAACAATTGTAGTTTGTTAAACATTTCACTTGCGCTTGAACAATTTATTAGATGCATTAAAACTTTCTTTTCAACGGTTGTTACAATTATCCTTTGGGCGATAGCATCCTTTTTATTCCATTCTTCTTTTGATGTTTCTTCTCCTGTTGGACATGTGGTTTTACCCGTAGCAATATCGTATATTTACTTCGCTTTAAAGAAAATTGTAATTTGGAATTTCCATATTCCATAATTTTCTTCGTTTTTGAGTTTTTCAATGTTTAATGTGTCCTCCTTGTTAGCCATTGTTTTATTTTTATTGTTCTTCCCGGTTTTTAACACTTTTTAATTGTTTTTAACACTTTCTTTTTTTTACTGTTTTTACGAATCGCACCACTATTCAACTTTATTTCTCACTCTGGGCACAATAACCTGTTGGGTTTTAGGATATTAGTCTTTTAATTTGTAATGAAAAGGCAACACTTGTAATTTAATAGTTTAATTATATTGAATTAAAAGAGTATACATATTGCGGTATCGAGATACCACGTCAATGGAAGTACGTCATTTAAGTTTCAGTAAAATTTTGTTAATGAATAAAAGCATGTAACTTATCAAAGTAATCAGAAAAACTTCATCCGATACCAAGAAATTAACTTAAAGTCAAATGATTCGTTGAAAACGGGACATAAAACAGGTTTGAATAAAATAAATTTGAAATGTATCATTTAATAATTGTTTTTGTTAAAATGTTAATTTATAGTAAATGAAAAATTGTTAGCAATAAGAAAGGTATTTTAAAAGTCAGAAATTTGTTAATTAATTGATAAATGTAAAAATCCATGTTAGCGTTAAATTTAAAATAAGTTTGTTAAAATTATTACGTGAGTTCGGCATGTCACAACTTAATGAACTGCGTATGGAAATTTCATGTCCATCATCTTTATTTGTCCAACCACGAAGCAATATCAAGAAGTCGATCCAATCTGAAAATATAAAAATTTTACTTATAAAATTTCAACGAACCACAATGGGCTTAGTCCATACCTGTACTGTGAAACTTCAAATAATATTGATTTTTCGATCAACCAATAAAATACGTCTATGAAAAATCAAGATTGCGTTGAACTTCGAGAAGAAAATAAATAAAACAATTGATAAAAGGTTGGTGTTGATATTCACACGTGCAAGGTGGCGAATTTAGAATCGTGCTAATAAAATTGATAATTATAGTAAAAATAAATAGTGAAATTACAAAATACAAGTGCATAATTCAACAAAATAGTTACTTACCTACGTAAAACCAATAATAAGGTGAAAATTGTAAAAGATTGGAAATATTTTTGAAGAAATAGAATTCACAACAAAACAAGGTCAACAAACTATATCTGGAAGTTTCCGATGGTAAATGAACCCTTTGAGTGTCTTTGACGCGCAATTGTACCATCTCCATTTCAAATAAAAGAAATATTCCTGGATTTAATAAGGTATCGTGCACATTGCAATAAAATCTTTATAAACTTAAGTGAAATCTCCGGACTTCGTACGACACGTGTTTTGCATCATTTTACGTTCAGAATTTTTATATAATAGATTTAATAATAGAACTTTTTGATATAACCAAATATTTATTTTCATTTGTGTGCTTAATAAAAACATTAATAACTTTGTAACGAAGGATATTTATTTAGACCTGTTCCGCACCATAATTTCATTTACAGCATTGGTAACGGAACGAATCCACCCTGTACAAGGTAAGATACATGCACTACGAAAGAGCTAAGCTGAGGCACCTTATTTCATTAAATTGTGTTTACAAAATATCACATACTTTTCCATTGACGGGGTACAACTACGTACACCCATATAAAATATTAACGACAAGAACCTTTAACCCTATTAGCGAGGGTATTCATAACAATTTTGTATCATAAAGTGTGGGTCTCTTAAAGGCCTTACGTAAGCACACAGCAATATATCATCGCAATGGAAAAACGTAATTGAAATAAAGCATGAACAGTTATTACTTATTAAACATACGACGTACTTGATGCAACTTATTCGATGCGACTGTCGTACAGTCGTACTTTCGTTCGTTCCTAATACACATAGCTACAAAACGCGCGTGTACAAAAATGCGCACGCTACACAAAATGTAACCATCAACATTTGAAATTATTCTTAACAGAGATCTCTTCAGGGTCAAAAGGTGGGTAGACTATGTAGAAAAAACACTCTGGCACAATCCTTGCTTGCATTAATAACTTACGTGAACTCAAAACTTAACTCTGTATCAAATTCTTTCTTATCTATGCTGTAAAACTTGAAAACAAATGTACCCAAATAAATCAATTAAATTTTGAACCTGTTTTTTATTATCAATCATGAGACCAAAACATAAAATTAAACTAGAGAACAAATTGTATACAAAAATTCATAAAAATAAAAATTCTACCCCTTCCGATATTTTCGCACTATTGTTTGTATTACGCGCGTACGTATCGTTTTTTCGAACTAAATATCACTTAAAAATGTCTTACCGAATGTTATCGTTGTGATACCCAGCTGTGTAGGATTCCGGAACCTGTGTTGAACGAAAACGTGCCTGCTTGATTCTTCTGGACTCGAAAAACGAATTGGAAACGTGATCAACCATAGACTACCGTTCATAAATTAATCCAAGTTGAATATAACGTAAGTATTGTAAAATTTTTCACCATTTCTTCGTAACATAACCAAAAAATATCCTTGAAACCAGTGGTACCAAATATTTTCCATGCAAATTCACTATTATTATTGTTCAAAATAATCTGCTTATTTTTTTCTTGTTGTATCTTTACTGAGTTTACTTCTTTAATCAATTTAAATAATTTCATCGACTGTTACAAACTTTTAATGTTAATTTTCAACTTTTCCTCGACTCAAACCAATTTACGTCCGTCCATTACCAAAGACGTCAGTCGACTCTCTATCTTCAAACTTTAATATCCTCTCCCAATACGTCCGTACTTGTTGCTCGACGTGGAGAGAGTCCAAAAATAAATTAAATACATCCGCCCTCTTTGCTGGACGTTGAGAGACTCCAGTATTCTTCCAAGCTTATCTTCTTTTAAAAATCCGAACAGGCGCGCTTTACCAAATTTCCAAAATATCATTCCGTCCTTTTTCACTTTAATTATCACTTTAATCAATTACGCCTTCGCCCAAATTAACAAATATTAAAAATTTTACCCAATTTGTTCTTTTTATCATTATCTCTACATCAGTGGCGGTTCTACCACGGGAGCTGCAGAGCTGCAGAACCACCAAAAATAACAATAAAAATACCAATACTTGCATAATTAATTATATAATTATAACCTCAATCAGATTTAAATTATTATAAAGAATGGTGCATTATCAGCTTTGCTTTGAAAGCGTGTTTCTTATTTTCGCTAGCATATCAGTTATAATTTAACAGTTAGTCACATAAATAGTGTAATAATAAATACACGTCCAGTCCGCTATCAAAATGTTTGTCTAACTTGAATGCTATACACTTGTCGGCAACCGAGCCAGTCAGTCAGTCAGTCGGCCAAATAAATATGAAAGCATAAATGCAAGACAAGGTATGCTAACAAAATCGTTGACGGACTACGCAGATCTGTGATCCAAAATTTCACTTCGTAACGTTAAAACTTTACGCTTCGTATTCTATCGGATCGACTCGTTGAAAATTTAAATGCGGTAAAAATACGCAAAAAGAGCTGCATCACTTGCAGCGCTATTCAAAGATAAGGAAACATTTTATTGTGTTTAGGTACAAAGGTTAAGATATTAACAGTAGCGCAATTTTTTTGTTGTATTTAAAACGTGTAAACTTGCATTAATTGCAATGGATGTTATATTTAAATTAAGCGAAAATAAGTTTTCTAAACTTAATTATCAAGAAAAATTAGCTGTAAAAGAACAGGGGCGTCCTAAACCTGAATTAATTATTGAAGTGGAAGGCAAAAGTCGCGGTAAAACATATAAGAGACAATTTAATAAGGATATTTACTTAAGGAACAATTGGATTTGTGGGTGTAACCAGAAGAATGCCTTTTTCTGTTTTCCATGTGTATTGTTTGATCAGAACCGTAGTGAAAAACTTTGGACGGAAACAGGAGTGAGAGATTTAGTGCATTTAACTGAAAAAATTAGAAAACACGAGAACTCTAAAACTCATATTAGTGCAGAAATACGGTTTGCTTTATTTGGCAAAATCAACTTAGAGGCTCAACTTGATTCCGCATATTGGATAAACATAAAAAAACATAATGACGAAGTAATGAAAAATAGATATGTTTTATCAAAAATTATAAGTTGTATTAAGTTTTGTGGATCATTTGAACTTGCTCTCCGAGGACATGACGAATCTGAAACATCTGAAAATCCTGGAGTATTTCGCGGATTGATAAATTTTTCGTCGGAACTTGATAAATCTCTTGAGGAACATCTAAAAAATGCAACTATCTTTAAAGGTACCTCAAAAACCATACAAAATGACATTTTAGATTGCATGCTAGAAGTCTGTCATGAAGAGATCGTTCGAGAAATTAAGGAAACACCATTTTTAGCAGTAATGGCTGACGAAACTACAGACGTTTCCGCGAAATTTCAAATGGTTACTATTTTTCGATATGTAACAAAAGATGGGGATCCAGTTGAACGGTTCTGGAATTGTTTGCTTCCGACGAAACATGATGCCGAAATTTTGTCTCAAACTAAATGTGTTATAGACCCGATATTGAAAAATGACAATGATAAACTTATTGCACAAAGTTACGACGGTGCCGCGGTAATGAGTGGAGAACATAGTGGAGTTCAGGCGCGAATTAAACAGAAATATAAAAATGCTCATTTTGTTCATTGTTATGCTCATCAACTGAATTTAGTTATGTTAAGAGCATGTTCTATAAATTCTCAAGTTCGAATTTTTTTCGGTGATTTACATGATATTCCCGGATTTTTAGTCATTCACCCCAACGTGTAGCAGTGCTAGATAAAATCGCGGGACGAAATGTACCTTGCTCTGCTCCTACACGATGGAATTTTAATATTCGAACAGTTAATGTTGTATAAGAACATAGGAACTCCATTATTGATTGCATGGAACAGTTGGAAGAAGAGTCTAACGCATTGACTAGCAAGCAAGCTTCAGGTATTCGACGAATTCTGCAAGATAAAAATTTTATTTTTTGGTTGACTTTCTTCCATTATATTATGCCACATGTTGATATTCTATATAATCAAATGCAAAAAAGAAATATGGATCCGACAGAAGCTCACATCATAGGTGTGTTTGAACAAAGTATTAATTGTGTTCGAAGTAAAATAGACTCCATAGTGAATGAAGCATCAAAATTTTATACTGCTTGTGGCGAGACAAAAAGGAAACGCCCAAATGATGATCACCGTATTGCTTGCATAGAGATTTGTGATGTAATTATAAACAATGCAAAAGACCGCTTTGCATTCACAAACCACTTGGTAGCTGCATCACTTTTATTTCCTGAAAAATTTATAGAATACTTGAACAAATTTCCAAACCAAGAATTAGAGGTTTCTTGCTCAACTTATAATGTGTTGAATAAACCCCGTCTTAAGACATAGCTTTCGGTATTATATTCTAACGCAGAATGCAGAGATTTACGTGGTGCAGTTCCTTTCCTAAAATTTATAATTTCTAATAATTTGGACGAGACAATGATCGAAACAAAGAAATTGCTGCAAATACTTGTGACAACGCCGATGACTACTGCTGAAGCGGAACGAAGTTTTTCCACCCTAAAGCGGATAAAAACATTTTTAAGGAGCACCATGTGCGAAGATCGATTAACGGCTCTTTCTATGCTGTCAATAGAAAAAAAATTCATCTCCGCCATACCAAATTTTAATGAAAAAGTGATCGATAAGTTTGCTGAAAATAAGGAGCGGCGTATTCCTTTAATAATTAAAAAAATTAATTAATATTTAACAAATTTTGGTAATAAAATATCTTTTCTCAGATTAGAATTTGACTAATAATTTTATAATGCAGAACACCCAAAAATATTTGCCACGAGCCGCCACTGCTCTACATCCTTGTAATTACTGAAATTATAATTTGATGTTTTGTCTCTTACATCATTTTATTTTACAGGTACAGTGTTCATAAAACGAAATTGATTTGGGTCTCAAAATAATTTGAAGCAGCAGCATGTCAATAAATTTAGATATTACAAAATCTGATGCAGCTGAATAGACAAATTATAGCGTCTGAATGAAAAAATATGCAAGAGTGTTAGTTCTCAAAATCACCCTCATTTTGGACCATCGCAGTACATATATCACATGCACATGTTACTAAATTACCGCAACTTCCAAAATTAACAAATAAAAAAAAACTAACAAAATTTCAAATTTTACCTGTTAATCGATACCGTCTCTCACATCTCCAACGTTCGATCTGCTCCTTTGTTTTTATGACAATGGAAATAACATTAGTGTTTACTAAATTGCCTAAAAAATTCTGGCAACAAGTTTTTAAATTAAATTTCGAAACATCGATGCCTAGCGAAATCATAAATGCTGAAATGAATGCATTATTGGCTATTTCTAGCATTTCTTGTGGCACTTGATCTACACTGGCACCAGGTGTTGCGACTTCTCTAGATGCGATTTCTATACGTCGAACACTAAAATAATTAAGAAAACCAAAATTAAATAAATTATGCTATTATAAATTTTTAAAAAATGTACCTTTGCGCAACAGAAGAACAGAGATTTCTCTTCTTAATTAATTCTGGAAAATGGTCACTAACAAAGGCATGCCTACTATCTTCATTTCTTCCTCGTTTTCTATTAACACAAGACCATCGTTCAACGGGTTCAGCATTGTACTGCTCCAAAGCTGCCTCTTTCGCAGATTTCCAATAGCATTTTACGTCGGTGCATAAAAATTCTTCAAACTCAAAAATGCTGGTCCTGAAATTATTTATTAATTTATATTTTTTATAATTACATCAAATAGTATAAATGCATGCACTACACTATCTTACCTTGTACATAAAAGCAAAAATGCTGCAATATGCTTGCATCTTTGTGATTGACCAGCTTTGCAGCTGCATTTCATTTAAGAAATCTCAAGCTCCGGTTTATCGATACGAAACGTGCCCTGAATTTCGTGAGGTGTATCACCAAGATCACTCGTTTTCAAACACAATGCAAGTATTTTTACTACTTGATCATCTGTACTGTTAACTTTAACAAACGCAATGATGTGTCTTGCATTCAATACATTTTCACCTTCACTGCTGCAGCGCGAAAAAACATCACAATTTAGAAACCTATAGATTTCTTTGAGCAAAAGAAACTGCGAGTTCATTGCCATCATAAAACCACTTATCCAACTAAACTATTTAAAATACAAGGTTAATAACTGTTCAATATTTATACGTGATAAACCACGTTATTTTTAAACACAACAAAAATATACTGTTAAAATAACTTCCGGTATTTAAGCACGTATATAACCACGTTATTATATTACTAGCCACTTGAAAATCTCTGCGAGGCGCGCGGCCTGTGGCCTCGCTGAAGGTCTATCGGCCTCCCGATTGTTTATGGGCTTACCGACCGGTTTTTGGAACTTTTAAGGATTCCATGGTCGAGTGTTGGTTTGCATGTGAGATCCCGGGTTTCTTTGGTCCGGATTTGGCGTCTCAATGGTGAAGCGAACCCGAGTCGGCCTTCGGCCTCCCGATTGATTTTAATAATAACGGTCAGCCTACGGCCTCCCGCTTCTTATTCCTGTTACGGGTCGGCCTTCGGCCTCCGATTTACTTTCGAATATTGCAGATCCGACATCCCATTGCATATCCGCGGAACAAATTCAAAATTCGATTTGGCGACAATTTCGGCCTTAAAACTAATTTTCAAGGTCACGTGTCTTGGAACAATTTAAAGCCAACGACGGTGTCTATCGAGAACCTTAATTTGGGCAATTTTGTAAAATTTAAAAAATTCGCCTTAACGGCCGTAACTGGGCCCTCGAAAGAGATTTCAAGGTCAAAATGATGGTGCTTTTAATATCTGCGCGAGGGCAATAAGATGTCGCACAATTCAAGGTCTCCCAGATCTGGGGTAACCGTCGGAAGGACACGTAAGCGTCACCGCGCTGTCGCACGAAAAACATCCAAAGACCTAATCGGGGTCTACCAACAAATCTGCACACGATTACGCAATATCGTCATTTGACCTTGTGGACTTAAAAAAAAAAAAAAAAGCTACAACTTACTTAGTTATCTGTCGAATACTTTATCTACGACCTACGTATTGCTTTGCGGAAACGCGAATCCAAATTTGAGGCCGTCGCGATGCAATCCAAAAATCGAAATTTTAATCTCCACCAAAAAAGTCGAGGTTTGTAATCGAAATTTTTCAAAATTTGCATTTCAGCAATTTGCCGGATTATCGGACGTCCGACGAAAAAAAGTGTTACTTTCGAAAAGGCTCAAAATGTAATTAATACGACTTTTTAAAATTTGCCGTTTTTTAATTTGTATATCACGATTACTCGAAACCGGTCCATTTTTCGAGTAAAAGTATTTCTACAAATTTTGTCGGGCATACGGTCGGCTCGACGACCGCGTATTTTTTTCCGCGATTCGTTCGACGCCGTACGGCGTAGTGCAAAAAACGGGAAGAAAATGTAATTGAAATCGTCGTCTCGTTTAGCGGTCAAAATCGATCTATGACCTACGTATTTTTTTGCAGAAATGCAAATCTAAATTCGGGCGGATCCGAATGAGTCCAAAAAATCGAAACTTTAATCTGAAAATAAGCGGGCCAGGCGCAAAAAACTATTAAATTTTTGACCCCCACTCAAACGGAAACGGGACAATAATTCGAAAATTTTGCCCCAAGCGATTGTTCGTTTTCGTCGCCCCCACCCCTCCCGAAAATTTGAGGTCGATCGGACGAAAACCCCGGAAAAAGTGTAAAAATACAAAAAATCGCGCTGAGCCGTTTTGCCGAGCGCTCGGAAAAACATTTCGAAAAAAAAAATTGTTTCGCCCCATCGACCGTCGCCCGGGGCTGCCTGCAAAATTTCAACTCTTCAAAATGAATTCTCAAATTTTGGGACCACTTTGAACCGCCATTTCACCCCCTCCCTTATGTCGCTTTGTTGCATACAGCGCTCGATCGGTAGAATTTTATCCCTATAGATAGATTAAAAAAATTAAATTCATAAGAAAAGGCATTTTATTGAAAAATAGAAGTAACACAAAATTGTATCGTTTTAGTAAAAAATTTTAGCAAAAAAATCCTCAACTACCCGTTTATTATCGGAAAAGTGTCGGCCACGCCCACCATAAATTTGGTGTAATTTTCAATTATTTTAGGTGTGCATTCGATTTGAAGGTTGTTCCATTGTCAAAACAACCATTGTCCACCTGATCCGGCGGTGGAACTTACATATATGATTATAGAAACCCTTGACCATCGGTGGAGATTACAATCGCCCTTTAAAACTTCTTTGGTCATAAAACGTAGCCATACCGTACGATTTTAAAGGGTGTCCCACTAATATGGCCAAAGCGCATATTTTATAATATACAAATTACATGTTTAATTTTACTGTTCGTTATATCAATTTCTAGTTTATCTTTATAAAATTTAAAATTTCCTTTAAAGCCTCAAAAAACTTTCCCGCCTAATCCCCCACAATCCTGTGCGTTTGATGCTTTACCAACCGATAAAAAAAAACCTATAACCCTCCGGTTGGTACATTCAATGGTCATTCAAAGCCTTGATGTCGAATAGTTAACATCGCTTTATTTTTGTCAAGTTTTTACAAATTTCACTAGGATGTCTTTTACCGACGCCACCTGGAAGGTATCTAGAGCATCGTTGAATGCTACTCGCATTTGTGTAGTACCTCTCCCTTCGATGGTAAAGAGTTCCGACTCTTCTTACGCTACCGCCATTAGTTCTTCTCCATCTCACGACTCCTCTTCCGCTTCTTCGGCTACTCCGGATTCGTCTATGCCAAGCGGGATTTCCGGTAAAAAATGGAACGTATCGGGATCGTCATTGAGCGGGACACAGATTCGTGTAGTACCTCTGCCTACAACGGCGTTGTACTCCGATTCTTCTTATGCGTCAACAACGATTATTTCTGCATCTCTCGACACCTCTACCGTTTCCTCGGTTACTCCGCCTGCTTCTACACCAACTGGGATTTCCGGTAAGAAATGGAACGTCTCGGGATCGTCCTTGAGCGGGACAGAGATTCGTATAGTACCTCTACCTTCAACGATGTTGTGCCACGATTCTTCCACAGCTAGTATTTCTTCTTCTCTATCTCACAACACCTCTTGTGTTTCTTCGGTTACTCCGCCTGCTGCTATACCAAGCGGAATTTCAAGAAAAATATTGAACATGTCAAGATCTTCCTTGCTCAAGACACAGGTTCATGTAGCACCTCTGCCTTCAACAGCATTGCACTGCGACTCTCCTTATTCTTCCGCAGCTGTTTCTACTTCGCCACCTTACGACACTTCATCCGGTTCTTCGCTTACACCAAGCGGGATTTCCGGTAAGAAAAGGAACGTGTCGGGATCTTCCTTGAGCAGGACCCAGATACATGTAGTTCCTCTGCCTTCCACGGTATTGTGCTCCGACTCTTCTAATTCTTCCACATCTATTTCTTCTTCTCCAGCTCACGACACCTCTTTCGTATCTTCCGTTACACCGCCTTCGTCTATACCGAGTGGGATATCCGGTAAGAAATGGAACGTCTCGGGATCGTCCTTGAGCGGGACAGAGATTCGTGTAGTACCTCTGCCTTCAACGGCATTGTGTTCCGATTCTTCTTATGTTTCAACATCGACTCTTTCTCCATCTCACGACACCTCTACCGTTTCCTCGGTTACTCCGCCTGCTTCTATACAAAGTGGGATTTCCGGTAAGAAATGGAACGTCTCGGGATCGTCCTTGAGCGGGACACAGATTCGTGTAGTACCTCTGCCTTCAACGGCATTGTGTTCCGATTCTTCTTATGTTTCAACATCGACTCTTTCTCCATCTCACGACACCTCTACCGTTTCCTCGGTTACTCCGCCTGCTTCTATACAAAGTGGGATTTCCGGTAAGAAATGGAACGTCTCGGGATCGTCCTTGAGCGGGACACAGATTCGTGTAGTACCTCTGCCTTCAACGGCATTGTGCTCCGATTCTTCTTATGTTTCAACATCGACTCTTTCTCCACCTCACGACGCCTCTACCGTTTCCTCGGTTACTCCGCCTGCTTCTATACCAAGTGGGATTTCCGGTAAGAAATGGAACATCTCGGGATCGTCCTTGAACGGGACAGAGATTCGTGTAGTACCTCTACCTTCAACGGTGTTGTGCCCCGATTATTCCACAGCTATTTCTTCTTCTCTATCTCACAACACCTCTTGTGTTTCTTCGGTTACTCCGCCTGCTGCTATACCAAGCGGAATTTCAAGAAAAATTTTGAACGTGTCAAGATCATCCTTGCTCAAGATACAGGTTCATGTAGCACCTCTGCCTTCATCAGCATTGCACTGCGACTCTCCTTATTCTTCCGCAGCTGTTTCTACTTCGCCACCTTACGACACTTCATCCGGTTCTTCGCTTACACCAAGCGGGATATCTGGTAAGAAATGGAACATGTCGGGATCTTCCTTGAGCAGGACCCAGATACATGTAGTTCCTCTGCCTTCTACGGTATTGTGCTCCGACTCTTCTAATTCTTCCACATCTATTTCTTCTTCTCCAGCTCACGACACCTCTTTCGTTTCTTCGGTTACTCCGCCTTCGTCTATACCGAGTGGGATATCCGGTAAGAAATGGAACGTCTCGGGATTGTCCTTGGGCGGGACAGAGATTCGGGTAGTACCTCTACCTTCAACGGTGTTGTGCTCCGATTCTTCCACAGCTATTTCTTCTTCTCTGTCTCACAACACCTCTTGCGTTTCTTCAGTTACTCCGCCTGCTGCTATACCAAACGAGTCAAGATCTTCCTTGATCCAGACACAGATTCATGTAACACCTCTCCTTTCAACAGTATTATGTAAAAGTAGCCATTCCAATCTTTCCTCAGTAGTAACCAAGGAAACTGCTGAATCACCGGATTTGACTAAGCCTTATGAATTATCCAAAATTACTAACATGACTGTAACGGCAAACTTTAATTGTCAATTCATACTTCAAGATATAAATTTACGTTTGAAAGATAGCAAAAAGTTGCAAGAGAGGAACTTCGACCGGCTATTCGTCTACTTAAGGAAACCCAAAACCACCATCCAACTGTTCCGTAGCGGAAAAATTGTTAGCACAGGAGGGAAAACCGAGGACTCTTCGAAAACAGCTGTCGTCGTACTGGCAAAGCAATTAATAGAACTGGGCTACCCGGTTCGGGTTTCCGAGTTTAAAGTGCGAGCTATATCCGGAAGTTGTGACATCAATTTTCAATTAGATTTGTTCAAGTTATATCATGAACTTTCTGCTGTCGGAGACGCTGACTATACACCAGAACGCTTTCCCGCTGTGAAATATCGTTTAGAAGTACGAAAGATTTGTTTCACGATACATCACACTGGAAAAGTGTTGTTAGCCGGCGCCAAGAGAGAAGTTGAGGTGTCTGAAGCATTTGAGGAGATTAAACATCTTACTTTAAACATCATGTTGATGCAAGTAAACATGACTCAAAGAGGCTCTGGAATTTTTTCGCGCGTTCTAGTATTCACGCTAACTCCAGGAATGAATTGAATTTGGGACCTTCCGATGTTGATGCGTTAAACAATCACTTCCTCAACTCGGCCCCATATACTGATATCGATCTCAATTATATGAACTCCTTCACACAGGGTAAGCATCCACTTACTACTAATGAATTGACGTTTCATGCGGTTTCACCCACTGATGTCTTCAAGGCGATTGCTAAACGTAAATCTAATGCCATAGGAGTGGATGGCATAAGCTCCAAAATGCTAAAAATTGCTGCTCCGTTCTGTTTAGACTTATTAACTGCCATAATTAACGTATGTCTCGAAAAATCATTCATACCGGATCTATGGAAGAAAGCTACCATCATCCCGCTACCTAAAGTTTCCGACGCTACCAAATTCGATGAACTACGACCGATCAGTATCCTACCGGTCCTCTCGAAAGTTTTGGAATCAATGATTCTTGATCAACTGCGGGAACACATCGACTCTAACAGTATACTTCCCGATATTCAATCCGGTTTTCGCTCCAACCACAGTACTACTACGGCGCTAACAAAAGTCACCAACGACATCGTCAAGGATATGGATGACTCGAACATCACAATCCTGACACTGCTCGACTACAGCAAAGCATTCGACGTAATCAATCATGACTTACTCATCGCCAAGCTGTCCTTTTATGGCTGTAGTTCTTCAGCATTAAAGCTATTCCAAAGCTATTTTGATAGCCGAGCGCAAGTAACACTGCTCCAGGGTATTCGATCTAACGAACTTAATCCAATCCGCGGTGTGCCGCAAGGCAGTTTGCTTGGTCCATTGCTATTTTCCATCTTTACCGCGGACCTTCCACACATCCAATTCTGCTCAAATGCAGAAGAGTATGCAATTAAAGTAAGTTGGGGAATAGTATACATCAGAGAGCACCTCAAAATTTTGCTTTTACACTCGAAAAAATTACTGTAAGTGACAGGTGTTTCGTAATGTAAATTTACATGGCACTTTCTATAAATTTACATTATAAAGTACCAATCAATGCAGCAGTATTTTACAGTGAACAAGTTATGTCCGCCTCGTGTTCACATAACTCCTCTTCGACGGTATCATCACCTTGACGTGGTGGGGAGGCTTGCGTGTCTCGATGATCCTTCGACCAGTATGGCTAAGGTGAGAGATCAAACTAAGAATGATACCACTTCGAATTAGTATAGCTTTATTTGATGTTCTTCATCAACAAATACGAAAAACCGCGCTGAGCCGTTTTGCCGAGCGCTCGGAAAAACATTTCGAAAAAAAAAATTGTTTCGCCCCATCGACCGTCGCCCGGGGCTGCCTGCAAAATTTCAACTCTTCAAAATGAATTCTCAAATTTTGGGACCACTTTGAACCGCCATTTCACCCCCTCCCTTATGTCCCATCTAAAAATGGACAATTTTCCCGTTCAATCCTCGTAAAACCACACGGGTATGCAAAATTTCAACTCTCCACGACGTCCGTAGATATGCTCTGTAAATGGTAAGTCAGTGAGTGAGTGGCACACTCAGCTTTATATTTATTAATAAAAGCGAGGTTAGGTTTTCGCATTATCGTGACGTCACGCTTGTTGTTGCATACAGCGCTCGATCGGTAGAATTTTATCCCTATAGATTAAAAAAATTAAATTCATAAGAAAAGGCATTTTATTGAAAAATAGAAGTAACACAAAATTGTATCGGACTTTGGAATCCATATTTGATGCATAAGCATCAACTTATTTTGAAAATTCAGAAGTGTAGTATGAGTAAAAACCGAACATTAGCACATGTACGTAATGTATTGACAGGATCAAACTACCGAGCAGTTATAAAGAAACGTTTGGAGAATCAGATATGCAAGATACCTAAAGAAGGTGACCTCTTTCTAGTGGTTCAAAGCTCGAAACAAGCATCAACCATAATTACATATTGAGTATACTTAGTAATAAAGGCATAATGAATATTTCATTTCAGATAAAATGGTACTTTGGAATTCATATTTGATGCATAAGCATCAACTTATTTTGAAAATTCACAAGTATAGTATGAGTAAAAACCGAACTATAGCACATGGACGTAATGTATTGACAGGAATAAACTACCGAGCAGTTATAAAGAAACGTTTGGAGAATCAGATATTGTTATTGTTTGTTTATTTAGCCGCTTTGGCTATACTGCAACTTACATAATATAATACATATTTACACAAAAACAAATAAAAATATAATACACATAACTTTAACTATATAAAATTTTGGTCTTCCATCTTGTTCGCATAGTAAATCTTCAATTGGGTTTTGAAGTTTTTAAATATTGTAATGCTCCGCAAATTCCCTGGCAACTCGTTATACAACACTGCTCCTCGGAAAAATATTGTATTTTGAGCAAAAGCCGTATTTGCTTGTCCCAAAACAATCCTGTTCCCATTCCTAGTGTTATGTTGATGGACCTCGTTGAAAGTTTTTAAAAACTCTTCAAAGTACTTGGGCATTCTTCCTAACACCGCTCTGTGAATAAACAGTATCACCTGGTACTCTGTCAGGTGTTTTATGTCCAACCACTGTAACTCCTTCAGCATATCCCTTATTCTAGTGTAACGATCCACTTTCAGTATTGTTCGCATAGCTCTATTCTGCAGGATTTGCAATCTATTTAATTCCGCTGCATTTTACATAAAAAACACTGTTCCAATATACAAAAAATGTGGTAAAACAATTGCATTGTATATAGTGAGTCTCGTTTGTCTAGATACAAAGGCGCTGCATCTACTAAGTACACCCAGCTTCTTTGCCACCTTTTTGCAAATAAAATCAATGTGAGCCTTAAAATCTAGCTTATTGTCAATAATTAGTCCCAAATATTTAATTTTATCCACTATTTCAACTTCCGTTCCCTCACAGACAATTTTTAAATTTTGCCTCCTAAATGCCTCTTTTAATATTTCTTTGCCCAAAATCATACCCTTCGTTTTATCAATGTTCAACTTCAGTTTATTACCATTCAACCACCCCACCAACAATCCAATCTCGCTATTCAGCTGTTCGACTATCACTTGCAGTTCACTACCTGTCACATACACCAATGTATCATCTGCAAACAACTGGAATTTTATTCTATCAAAAATCACATTCACATCGTTAATAAACATTATGAACAATATTGGACCAAGTATGCTGGCTTGTGGTACTCCATTTCCTACATCTATTTCTTCCGAAAGAGCTGTTTGAAATTTCACTCTTTGTTTCCTATTTGTTAGGTAACATTCCATCCACTTTAGTACCTTTCCTGATAATCCAAAAAGTGTTTCCAGTTTTTTGATCAGGAGTTTCCTGTCTATTGTTTCAAAAGCTCTCTTAAGATCTAGGAATACCACGACTGTTAATAGATTCTGCTCAGTATTTCTCTTCCATTCCTGTATTAATAACTGAACAACCGTTTCACAGTTATAATCCTTTCTAAATCCCGATTGAAATACCGTTAACAAATTATTTACCATTACGTGTTCTCTTAACTGCATATACACCACATCTCTTATTATAAAAGGCCAAGTCTTTCTTTCTTTCTGTCCGTCCCACGGAAATACCCGAAGCAAACCGAACCGAACCGAACGCACAACGTATCATCGGATCAACGTATCATCGGATCAATGTATCATCGTATCAACGTATCATCGTATCAACGTATCATCGTATCAACGTATCATCGTATCATCGGATCAACGTATCATCGTATCAACGTATCATCGTATCAACGTATCATCGGATCAACGTATCATCGTATCATTTTGTCTATATAGGTAAGTCTATTTCCAAAAAAGCATTATGTGAACTTCCATAATGGATAATGAAAATTTTGAAAATCCTGCTGCAAAGCGACGACGATTGAATCGTGAGAGAAAAGCACGTACAAGAGCTAATAACACAGAAGAACAGCTTCGATCACAGCGACAAGCTAACGCTCGGTCTCATGCGATACGTCGACAACGTGAAACTTTGGAACAAACTCAAGCGCGGCAAGGTGCTGACGCTCGGTCCCATGCGATACGTCAACAACGTGAAACTTTAGAAGAAACTCAAGCGCGGCAAGCTGCTGACGCTCGGTCCCATGCGATACGTTGATCCGATGATACGTTGATCCGATGATACGTTGATACGATGATACGTTGATACGATGATACGTTCATCCGATTGGTTATGAAATTATCCGTTATGCGTTCGGTTCGGTTTGCTTCGGGTATTTCCGTGGGACAGACAGAAGGAAGGAAGGAAGGAAGGACTTGGCCTTTTATAATAAGAGATTTTTCACCTATATAGGAAATTTAAATACGTTGATACGTTGATCCGATGATACGATGATACGTTTATCCGATTGGTTATGAAATTATCCGTTATGCGTTCGGTTCGGTTTGCTTCGGGTATTTCCGTGGGACAGACAGAAGGAAGGAAGGACTTGGCCTTTTATAATAAGAGATGAGAACAACATTAAATAAATAAACAAAAAACTTACATATATTTTTTTAAATTAAATTAAACTTAATCAATATTTAAAATTTTTTTACTTATTTTAAACTAGATGATACCCCGTCCGAGGACGGGCAGCTAGAAGGACGGGCAGCTACCCAAGGTAACTTAAGTTGAATGAAGATTAAGGAAAGCTCTCAGTGGAATCCAAAAGCCATATGACCTTGGGTAGCTGCCCGTCCTTCTAGCTGCCCGTCCTCGGACGGGGTATCATCTAGTTTTCTAATATTTTATTAATGGCATCCAACATGTTTACTGGGCGAAACTCCTCCGCTTTTTTTGTATTCATAATTTTCTCGATAGGTATGATGGTTGCTATTTTCCATATGTCGGGTACCGTTCCTGTCTCCAACGAACTATTAACAATATTCAACAATGGATCACTCACTTCTTCCCAGAATAACTTCAAAACCTCCAAATCAATGCCATCTGGACTTGATTTGTTTTTCATTGTCCGGACTATTTTATATAGCTGTTCTTTATCCAATAGTTGAAAGTCTTCAAATTTTGTCCCCATCTGTACTGTAATCAATTTGATGTCTACTCGAGGTATTGATGTAATTATTAGTGTTACTTATCAAAAATAATCTCTAAAATTCCAGTCCAAAAAAGGTTCGTAACAGAAATTTTGTTCCAATAATGGAGCCAAATAATCCACCATTGAGGCCACCCCAATTACGCAGGCCGCGCGGCTCATACAAAGCGGCCTGGGAGAGAAACCATCAGGAGGCCCAAGGTGTAAAATTACTAAACTTCTTGATAATGATATTGGTACTAATGATTTTGTTAACTTTTCTACAATTTATGATGTACATAACTAACTAATTTTGTAATATTTTTTAATATATATTTATTTGTATTGTTAAAAAAAAACCATAATTACATATTGAGTATACTTAGTAATAAAGGCATAATGAATATTTCATTTAAGATAAAATGGTACTTTGGCATCCATATTTGATACATAAGCATCAATTTATTTTTAAAATTCACAAGTATAGTATGAGTAAAAACCGATCATTAGCACATGGACGTAATGTATTGACAGGATTAAACTACCGAGCAGTTATAAAGAAACGTTTGGAGAATCAGATATGCAAGATACCTAAAGAAGGTGACCTCTTTCTAGTGGTTCAAAGCTCGAAACAAGCATCAACCATAATTACATATTGAGTATACTTTAAAATAAAGGCATAATGAATATTTCATTTCAGATAAAATGGTACTTTGGAATCCATATTTGATCCATAAGCATCAATTTATTTTTAAAATTCACAAGTATAGTATGAGTAAAAACCGAACATTAGCACATGGACGTAATGTATTGACAGGATTAAACTACCGAGCAGTTATAAAGAAACGTTTGGAGAATCAGATATGCGAGATACCTAAAGAAGGTGACCTCTTTCTAGTGGTTCAAAGCTCGAAACAAGCATCAACCATAATTACATATTGAGTTTACTTAGTAATAAAGGCATAATGAATATTTCATTTCAGATAAAATGGTACTTTGGAATCCATATTTGATCCATAAGCATCAATTTATTTTTAAAATTCACAAGTATAGTATGAGTAAAAACCGAACATTAGCACATGGACGTAATGTATTGACAGGATTAAACTACCGAGCAGTTATAAAGAAACGTTTGGAGAATCAGATATGCAAGATACCTAAAGAAGGTGACCTCTTTCTAGTGGTTCAAAGCTCGAAACAAGCATCAACCATAATTACATATTGAGTATACTTAGTAATAAAGGCATAATGAATATTTCATTTCAGATAAAATGGTACTTTGGAATCCATATTTGATCCATAAGCATCAATTTATTTTTAAAATTCACAAGTATAGTATGAGTAAAAACCGAACATTAGCACATGGACGTAATGTATTGACAAGATTAAACTACCGAGCAGTTATAAAGAAACGTTTGGAGAATCAGATATGCAAGATACCTAAAGAAGGTGACCTCTTTCTAGTGGTTCAAAGCTCGAAACAAGCATCAACCATAATTACATATTGAGTATACTTTAAAATAAAGGCATAATGAATATTTCATTTCAGATAAAATGGTACTTTGGAATCCATATTTGATCCATAAGCATCAATTTATTTTTAAAATTCACAAGTATAGTATGAGTAAAAACCGAACATTAGCACATGGACGTAATGTATTGACAGGATTAAACTACCGAGCAGTTATAAAGAAACGTTTGGAGAATGAGATATGCAAGATACCTAAAGAAGGTGATGACCTCTTTCTAGTGGTTCAAAGCTCGAAACAAGCATCAACTATAATTACATATTGAGTATACTTATAATAAAGGCATAATGAATATTTCATTTAAGATAAAATGGTACTTTGGAATCCATATTTGATGCATAAGCATCAATTTATTTTGAAAATTCACAAGTATAGTATCAGTAAAAACCGAACATTAGCACATGGACGTAATGTATTGACAGGATTAAACTACCGAGTAGTGATAAAGAAACGTTTGGAGAATCAGATATGCAAGATACCTAAAGAAGGTGACCTCTTTCTAGTGGTTCAAAGCTCGAAACAAGCATCAACCATAATTACATATTGAGTATACTTAGTCATAAAGGCATAATGAATATTTCATTTAAGATAAAATGGTACTTTGGCATCCATATTTGATGCATAAGCATCAATTTATTTTGAAAATTCACAAGTAACAGTATGAGTAAAAACCGAACATTAGCACATGGACGTAATGTATTGACAGGATTAAACTACCGAGCAGTTATAAAGAAACGTTTGGAGAATCAGATATGCAAGATACCTAAAGAAGGTGATGACCTCTTTCTAGTGGTTCACAGCTCGAAACAAGCATCAACCATAATTACATATTGAGTATACTTAGTAATGAAGGCATAATGAATATTTCATTTCAGATAAAATGGTACTATGGAATCTATATTTGATGCATAAGCATCAAATTATTTTGAAAATTCACAAGTATAGTATGAGTAAAAACCGAACATTAGCACATGGACGTAATGTATTGACAGGATTAAACTACCGATCAGTTATAAAGAAACGTTTGGAGAATCAGATATGCAAGATACCTAAAGAAGGTGACCTCTTTCTAGTGGTTCAAAACTCGAAACAAGCATCAACCATAATTACATATTGAGTATACTTAGTAATAAAGGCATAATGAATATTTCATTTCAGATAAAATGGTACATTGGAATCCATATTTGATGCATAAGCATCAATTTGTTTTGAAAATTCACAAGTATAGTATGAGTGAAAACCGAACATTAGCACATGGACGTAATGTATTGACAGGATTAAACTACCGGCAGTTATGAAGAAACGTTTGGAGAATCGGATATGCAAGATACCTAAAGAAGGTGACCTTGTAACGAATTTTTATTTCCGTTACTAAACTTTTTAAACACCGTGTATATAAGATTTTTAATCGACCGACCTTCGTTCGATTTCCGTGACCCGCTCGGTTAGGCGACCATCTTGATTTTTGTCTTCATCAAGTTCAGACGTTGTCGAGTTTTCTTGGCTTATTTTATTTAATTAGACGACTAATTAATGGAAAATTCACATCTAGACTAGTAGATGGTTGTTCTACGCGATTGCGGATTATTTATAAAACATCTAATTTCGTAAGTAACTTGTTGATATAACTTCTTTAAGTAATTTGGTTTTCCTTGCATTTTTAGATCACATGTGTTTGACACATATACGCAAGGGCTGTTAATATTAAGTTTAAATTTTCGCTGTTAAGATTTGCGTTATCAATTTTATTGATGTCAACTCGTCATTTATGGAATATTAATTATTATTACACACTGGAAAGTAACAATTTCAAGAATAATATTCAATCTTTGAGGTTCTCTGTTAACCAATTCATTTTATGGTGTTCCAAGCTGTCAAGTTCAACTGCCTTCGTACTATCAGTGGAGCCGATAGAAGACGTATTCAATTCATCGTTCTGGTGCTACAGAATTCAAATTGGAAGTCCGCTTATTGTCGAGAGCGAGTATTTTGTATTTTATTGCAGACCACAAAACTACTTTTGGGTGAGTGCAATTTGTATGATTTTTAAATTTGAATCTGTACATTTTAACACCATTTATTTTTTATTACGTTATCAGCTCGCTGATTGTATATGAATTGTTGTTGTAATTACTACCACAGATTTGTACAGAATTTCGACGATTATATTTTGTTATCATTATTTTTGTGTCATTTATTTTGTACGACATCATTTTGACGTACGATCCACGAACCCTAGCTTCCGCTAATAACGAGCTGGTTTATACGACCATCAGGGTTTCTGCCAACAGCAAATTTTACTGTCAATTATAATTAGTTGGCAGATGTTTTCTTGGACACCCTGTAATTCTGTCGATCTCATTAATCCTCAGAACTTGCAGGAGTAGAAAAGGTCACATTTCTTTTTTACATTCAACGGTACATTTTGTGTGTTGAGTGAGATCCTTGTCAGACGACCCATGGCCTTCGCATACCGACGTTTCCATCAAAGAGCTAGTTTATCTAACACCAGGGCTCCACGCAATTTTAAAGTAGAGGGTTTTTACCTTCTGCGTGGACGTAATCTGTTTCAAGCCATCCTCTCATTAGGGATGGTGAGGAAAGATTTACGGTTCACAGTACGGTTTCTAGTGGTTCAAAGCTCGAAACAAGCATCAACCATAATTACATATTGAGTATACTTAGTAATAAAGGCATAATGAATATTTCATTTCAGATAAAATGGTACTTTGGAATCCATATTTGATGCACAAGCATCAATTTATTTTGAAAATTCACAAGTATAGTATGAGTAAAATCCGAACATAAGCACATGGACGTAATCTATTGACAGGATTAAACTACCGAGCAGTTATAAGGAAACGTTTGGAGAATCAGATATGCAAGATACCTAAAGAAGGTGATGACCTCTTTCTAGTGGTTCAAAGCTCGAAACAAGCATCACCCATAATTACATATTGAGTATACTTAGTAATAAAGGCCTGCAACAACGAATGAAGAATCGGCTAATAAAACAAACGAAAGTGAGCAAAATATCGATCTTGCTACAATTATGGCTATGCTCATTGAACAAAATAAAAATGCAGAAAATTTAAAAGCGGACATAAACAAAAATATTGAAAATTTAACAGAAAAGCTAGATAAAGCAGATCAAAATATAGAAAATTTAAAAGCGGATTTAAATAAAAACGTTACACAAATAAACAAAAATTTAGTAGCAGAAATAGACAAAAATGCAATAAATTTAACACAAAAGATAGAAAGAAGTGCAGCGGAAGCAAGAGAAAATGCAGCAGAAGCAAATAAAAATATTACTGATATAAATAAAAATGTAACACAAAATATTGAAAAATTAGAAGAGAAGATTATAAATAATGCAATAAAATTAACAGAATAAATACATGTGAAGGCAACAGAAGCAAATAAAAATGCTGAAAATCTAGGAAAAGATTTAGGGTGTACTGGGGTAAATATGAAGCAAAATATAAAACTTTCAATTTTTAAGGCACTTGGAAATACAAATTAAATATTCTAATTGTACTATCCCATGCAGTTTTTCGTAAACTTGACAATTATGCATAAATATTTGTATAATTACATATCAATTGAGGAAAAAAAATAAAAACAGTGAAAATGTGAAATTTTCACATGTGAAAATGTGAAACAAGCGTGTAACGTTTAAACTATACGTGATACTAAAATTTTAGAAGTTAAAATGGAACAACGGAGAAAAACTGCATCGAAACCATGTGCTGCACTTCTTAGTTTTTTTTCGGTAGGTAGTACATAAAATGAAATGCAACTGTATGTGATGAAAATTAAAATAAACGCTCCAATTTTATTAAAAAGCAATTAATTTTATTAAAAAAATCCGATTAATTTATAAAACAAACAGCAAATACATAATAACAAACTAAAACTAACCGTTCAAAAAGAATTCTAAATTCGGAAAAAACCTTAATTTTAAATAAATCAATTAATTAAAACAAAACACAAAATACATTATTAAATAATGGGAAAAAATTAAACAAGGTACAAATTACTTTTACTTGTTTGAGAATTGTTCGTTTTCACTCGAATTCTTTGAATCGGATTCAACAATTTTTTCTCGAATATCATTCACTGCTGCGGTAACCCTTTCTTCGGGGTATTTTGCACCTTTTTTATATAATTTCTAGGCATCGTGACCTTTAAATAATATAACCACTACACTTCAAGCTGTTTTGTTGTCTACATCAGAACTCGAACTGACTAAAGGTAAGGTCAGACTAGGCTACTTTTGCTGCGCACGCTTTTTACTCTGGCTGCAAAAGCTGCATGTCAGGCTCACACACAGAGTCAAAGTAGCTGCAGCACGCAGCTTTTGCAACTACGGCTGCAAAAGCTGCGTCAAAAGATACAAACCTACTAACAAATGCTCACACATAGCTGCTTTTCCTTCGGCTGCAAAAATTGCAACGACTGCAACCGCTAAAGTACTTTATAGCTAATAATTATTCGTGAGTAGGGGTGCGCGATTATGAAATTTCATAATCGATTATCGATTATAAAAAATAATCGATTTTTTTCGATTAATCGATTATTAAAAATAATCGATTATGAACTCATAGTCGATTATGAACTCTTTGTCATTTTTTGCACTACATTAACTATTATCGAAACCATGCATTTCTCCAAAAAAAATTCATTAAGAATAATTTATTGATTTAATACTTTAATTTTTTAATACATGAATTTTTTATATTTTTCTAATTTTTAATAAGGTCAAAAATAAATTAAAAACCAGGATATAAAAATCTCGGAGCGATTCCTTTCAGTCGAAGAATGTATTAAGATTTTGCAAACATCGCGTTCAAGAGATAAATATCACGTGTTGGAAACGTGTTTGTCAGCAAACAATTTTCTTAATGTACACATGTCTGCCAAGAAGCAAGAAAAAAATTTCTTAGCAAGCATGTTTGTAAAATTTGTAATTGCAGGTTTATTTTCACAATCGATTATTTCTATAATCGATTAATCGATTATTATAATATCATAATCGATTATGAAATAATCCATTATTCGAATTACAACAACAAAACAACAAAAATTGTGTGTGTTATTTGATTATATAATATTATAATTATATTATTTATAATTATAGATTATATATTTGATTATAGATATAGCGTATTCGTATTTGATTATATATAGACCGCGTTCGATTTGGAGCTATTTTCGCTTCGTGGCGCCAACAAACACTTTTTGCCCGTTCGGTTTCCCACTTACTCGGAGGCATTGTAAATTAAAAAGCTGCACAGCTACTCGCAGCAAAATATTAAACCAAATGAATATTTTTTTACTGCGATAGAATATATGGTTTGTCAGGTGCATTTACTGAATTACGTTTACTCAGCGCATGATGTCACCCAGGACATTCCCCGGAGCAGCTTATCAGTTAGGTATCAACTTACAGTAGGCAACTTAATTACAGTTGCGAATGCAACACATAAAATTTGCACTCACACTAAACTTCTTTTAACAGCGTACGCAGTACACCACACGTGCAGTTTTATGAATGAAATTAACAAATAAAATCAAAATAAAATGGATTGGTCAGGAAAAATTGATGATTTAATCAAAGATAAAACCTACGAGCAACATCGGAGGGTGCATACAAAAATAAAAAATTATATTTTATTTAAATGTGATAAAAGCTGCACCGCTACTCGTAGCAAAATATTAAACCAAATGAAGATTTTTTACTGCGAATGCAACATACAAAATTTGCACTCGCACTAAGCTGCTTTTAACAGCGCAGCGTGCGCAGTATACCACATGTGCAGCAGTGTGCACTTTTATCGGTTGCAGTGGTGTTCACACACAGCTACTTTTGCTGCGCGCAGCAAAAGTAGCCTAGTCTGACCTTACCTTAACTTCGTTCCGTTCTTTTGCAAAAGATGCAAAAAAAAAGATAAAAAAGAACTTTGTTAACCTGTGTAGGACGTGGGCGCGATAATGCATTTATTTGTTTCTCATTTGTAAACGTCAGTTTCCAAAAACACAATATTAATCAAGAAAGTTTATTTTATCAAGTCACTAACTTGTAAAACTGACAGTTAACTTGCAAAATTTTTACAAGTTAGTAGTATTATTTACATTAGGAAATTTTGTTTTATCGTCATATATGTTGAAAATCATGGTACAATTGTTATTTCCAGTAACACAGATTTTTGATGATGAAAGAGTTGATACTGATGATGATGAACCATCTGTTGACTCAGAAACTGCTGAACTCGAGGACTGCAGAACATTTGTACTCTCCTTACTACCAAATAATTTGCTAGACATTTCGATTTTTTTGTTGACCGAATCATCGACATAACTCATCGCAATTTCGGTGCTCTTCCACCCTCCTGCACGCTTTAGTGCTAAAATATCTCCACCCGAATCCGCAACCATAGTGGCTCCAGTTCTGCGAAAAGAGTGGCCGGTGTATAACTCTGGGTTTTTTAAACCTAAATATTTTGCTATTTGCTTTGGGACACCACCAATAGTGTGCTGGCCAGCATTAAGGGAAATGCACTTTCCATGTCGGTATGTCAAAAAAAATCTTAGGCTTTCTGTTCCAGGAGGCCGAAGATTTACATATTTTCTGTATAACATGCAGGGCTTGAAGCTGCAGCCATCATCGGTTATGGTGAATCTTCTTGTTGTTAAATTTTTTGTTTGCCGCAATGTCACAATAACGTATTTTCCCATATCTTCTACATCATTCATGTTTAAGGAGAGAATTTCGTCACATCGACAACATCCAAAAATCCCAAATATTGTTACAATTTTCGCCAGCAACCACTGGTCATCAGGAGCATGTAAAAGAAATTGTTCAACCTCTTCTTTACTTAATACCTTGGCCTTTTTTGGCGCATAACGCTCATTTTTTCGTTTCAGAAACGCTATTACCTTTTGAAATCTGCAAATGACAACTAAACGTCATATTTTTCAATAAATTTTTTAAGGAAAACAAACCTGCGAACAGGGGCATTTTCTTTCATTTCCAAGCAGCTTTTCAGCATAGACCATTTTGCCCATAAAGTATTAGGGCTGAATCTAGCTGATAGTTGATTCAAGTATACCAACAAAACATCTTCAGTTACCCCAATCACACTATTTTTGTTTTGCCACTTTTTGAAGTCGTCGTATTCTCGCTCGTACCTTGAAGCTGATTTTGCAGGTAATAAACTTGAAGCTACACTGCTGGCTGCCTCAATAATTTCTTTTGGTACATTCATTTTCGCTTTCGCCAAAACAAATGTAAAGAAAAATAAACAGACATGTTCATGGCAACGCTTCCATAGCTTACGACATTTGCGACAAATTATTGAGATTTTTTTGGAATTTATCTAACCTTTTTACAAATGAGAAACAAATAAAATATAAAACAATGCACGCAAGGTAACGGGTTTTACTGGCTCAAGGAGGTAACTGACTCGCCTGCGGCTCGTCAGTTATATCCTCCATTCGCCAGTAAAAACCCTCTTACCTTGCTAGTAATGTTATATACTATATCTAGCATTAGCCGCGTAAGGGAAATTATTATATATTGAAGGACGAACATAAAATGTTCAACAAGTGACGCAGTATTTTGATTACATAATTTCAAATTAATTTTCGATACAAATTTGATAAAAATTATTACTACAAAAATAAACAAATCGAATGAAAGCAACTAGAAATCTAACGTTGAATGTGGAAAGACACAGTTAATTCTGAAGTTTATTGCTTTCTTGCTATAATATTTGTATTGATGTGTTATCAAATGCATGACGATCTTTAACTGAAAGCGTTAAAGATCTTTTATTGTCTACGGGCCTTATTATATATAATATGTGTGCACAAACCTGCAAAAGCTTGCAGAAAGCTGCATACTAAATTGTTGCATATTTTCCCAGACGCTGTTTTACATTTTCCCTTATTCATGTTACACTTTTGCCCAAAATTTACAAATGCAATAAAAAAAAAACTAATTAACAAAAAACCATAACTAAAAGGACATCATCACCTGCTGTCTATTTGTTATGTGAAAAATTAATATTAAACTGATGCTGCAATTTATTTTGTAGATATAGACAAAGTTGTACTAATAAAACTGAAATTTATTTTGCACATTTTTACACCGCTTGTGAAAAAACTTCGTAGACAGTCCAAATTTGAGAACTAATATTTCAGATTTTTGTATCTATTTAATTAAACTATCAATGAAATAATGACATTCACAATTTTGTGATAAATTAATTTGTTAATTAATTACATGCTTGTTTTACTTTTACCCTAATTTCTGTGTATTTCATATTTACCCCAGTACACCCTACAAATTTTAAATAACAGAATGGAAGATGGTTTCACGAAACTGAAAGAGAAATTTAAATCCGATTTAACAACCGTCAACGATGAAGTGCAGGGTATCAATACCGAAATAGGTTCGATTAAAACAGACTTATACAATATGATCGAGAAGATCGTACCAGAGGTAACGATTGATCGAAAAATAGAAGAGTTGTCACCTTATTACGCGCATCGGGCGCACCCTTAGATTTTGCGTTTATGATCTATTAAACTTATATTTTAAATTTCGAATCGATCCGTTGAAAATTACTCTTTGAGAAAACATTTTTAGGTCGGGTTGTAAAAATAAAAGATTGAAACATTCGCTCAACTAATAAATTTACGTTTTGCAAATGCACAATAATCTTAAGAATTGTATAGTTAGGAAAGTATCATCAAATATTTTAATACACGTACAATAAACCATACGGTAGATGAGGAAGTGTTAATAATGTTGACGTAGCATTAATCCATAATTCACCTCATCAGCAATAAATTCTCTATTCATTAACGTTGCAAACTAAACGTCAACTCATACCTATACTTTACTATAATCTTTCAAACGACTGAGAGAAACTTTTATGCGATCCATAAATCCACGTCGGCCGTCGATACAAAAAACGGGCACGTGCGATGGTAAGACCATGGGAACGAATGCATTCGACATCGTTATCTTAGACAGGCATCGACTTGCAAACTCATGTGTTAATTTTTAACATGGAAAGCATAGCGATTTCGCAATTTTAAAACTTCGATAAAAACCAACAAAAAGTGCAAAAGTTAGACCCTTTTCGTCCGACCAGACGAGCAAAAAATTGTTTTGCTCGCACGTGTCCTGCAAAACTTCTCGATACACTTTGCATGGAGAAAGAAGAAAGTGTGCTCTCACACTCTAGGTATTGTCCAATTAAATCACGTCTCCCTTCTTTCTAAATTTATAGGACCCAATTACAAGGATCCAAATCAATCAGTAAGTGGGAAAAATCCTAAATCAGAGTAGGGAAAATGCATAAATTGAGCTACAAATTGCATATTCGGAGAGATTCACTTGGAATCTGATACTACCTTTTTCGTATCTTAGCGCTTCCAAAAGCGGAATTAACTATCGAGGTCTCACATTTATTAGAGATCTTTAAATAAATACAAGTCATTTGTGCTAAAAATTAGTGTGTGTCAACTGCAGGTACTATCGAACAATTAATATCGTCAATTGTTATTAAACAATTCATATTTTATCGAACCAGAATATCGTCAATTGTTATTAAACAATTCATATTTTATCGAACCAGAATATCGTCAATTGTTATTAAACAATTCATATTTTATCGAACCAGAATATCGTCAATTGTTGTTAAACAATTAATATTTTATCAAACCAGAATATCGTCAATTGTTATTAATCATTTAATATTTTATCGAACCAGAATATCGTCAATTGTTGCTAAACCTTCAATATTTTATCGAACATTAATATCGTCAATTGTTGCTAATATTTAATAAGTGATCGAACAATTAATATCGTCTATTGTTACTGAACATTGAATCAATTATCGGACTTTTTATACCATCTGCTTATCACGTTAATCACGTCGAGTTATTGCTTGCCGCTCATAAGGCAAGTACGTAGCATTGCTTTTATCGAATGGTACAAAACAGGTGTTGCACTTCCAACCCATGTGTGCATTCCAATCGTTCTTTTTTTTATCGGACACCACATTAACATTTCTTACTTAGACAGTGCCGGCTTGAATTATTTGTCACTTCGCGAATAACTAACATAGTGAATTATTTCGTACGGAGACCCCTATTTTATCGTGAAATACAGTGCGTGAACCACCCTGTTATTTCACCACCTTCCGATTTGAAGAGTTTTTGGGAAGCTGGTTATTACGCTGCCCTTCTGATATGGTTTGAGACATCACATTCAGCTTCATTCTACGTTCTGAAGACGAAATCTCACTCCTGAAGGACCCGTCATCGACTTTACCTAGAGGTCGAACATCAACCACCCAAATTAAGTAAGAAACCTTTTTATATTTTTAAGATTGTGATGTTAATTGGTCCTATTGACCATTAGTTGTGTTTATGAACGTTCAGTTCAACCCTGGAAGACGATATCGCAACCATTTTGTATACCTTTTATTTAACTTAATATTATTATCTATTATTAACGTAACTTTTAACACGCCATTCGAGCGTTCAGAATGTAACCAAACAATTTAACGTAACGTTTCAAGTTTAGTATTGTAGCTAAAGTTTGTTTGTCCCGTTGTTGGGAATTTTGATAATCAATTGCATTGATTAAGTTCCATGATCAATTTTATGAATCATAGTTTTGAATATTATCAAGTTGCGCTTAAGTAACTATTTATTTTGGTGGAGTGCTGTATTCAATACGCCCCCCTTTCATGCAAATTAACCTTTTGTATTTTTGTAAGAGTAATTGTTTTACGAGTATTAGTTTCGCAACGGAAACCACACGGAAAGGTTCCGTCAACTGTACATATTTATTTTTATACAAGACATGTAAATTTGATAGTATCTTGTGTAAACCTTGTCAACTCCCCCCTGATATTATTTTATTTAATACATTTTTATTATTTCCCAACTTTGTGTGTTATTATTATTGTTGTGTTAATGTTTATTTAGCTATTTTCACCAACGGAAAGTTCGCCTCCTGTAAAGGTAAGGTCATTGAGCGAGGTTTTTCCGGAGTGAGAGTTCGCTGTAAGATCATCAAGTTGTCGCGTACCAGCTTGGAAGGTGTGATAACCAGTCCCCTTCAAAGAGATTCATTTCTTCGTATGCGTGGCGCCCATTTAAACTCCCGCGTGTATATTAACCCCACCGATTTTGACTTAACTCCCCCCCCGTGTAAATTATTCACACCGATTTTGACAATTTTTAGAATCGCGATCGAGGATTGCCCGGTCGTCGATAGGAAATACACGCTTTGCGACGTGCCGTCACACGACCCTTTCGTTCCATTCACCAACCCACCCCTTCGCGACTTTGAGCTAGCCAACCTTTTATTACCTGTTGGAAAGGTGTCGTGGATGCAGAACGTGGTGTAACAGAGTGCATAAAAGAAGAAGGCAAACGTGTGGACAGCTCAATACTCATGTTGGAAGGTAAAAACAACAATTTAGAACATGTCATGACAAATAAAATGTACGAAATGAATAACAAAATTACTTTAGAAATATACGGTCATGACAAACAAATTAAAGAAGTTAAAGATGAGTTAGCACAAACGAAGTTAAAGGAAAATAACAATTCAACAATAAATCTAGCGGCATTACAAGAAGTTTCATGGAATACGAATAATGGTCAGGTAATGCAATTTAAGGAAGATGGCAATTTTAATCCAAAACAGTTCCAAAACTACTTCTATTTTAGAAATAAATTTTATAGTAACGAATTTTATATTAATAAAAATTTAGTGCGATTATATGCTTCCATTTTTTTCGGTACTTACGAAATTTTCTGTTTGATTTTTTTTTGCAATGATTGTGATGCGATATGGTCAATTTGTTTCACAATTTTCGACATTAAAAATGGCGTTTGAAATGTCGATTTTCGTATGTGATGTGCTTTTAAGTCGTGGCGTTTCTTCACCGAATTATTACCGCTACAGCAACGCGGATTCGGACAATACTCAAAGATTCATCTCGTACAGGTTTTAACAAGGAGATTGCACGAGCGTAGCGCAGCGCAGCACCTGATGGGCAGCGCCTGATGGGCAAGGCAATTTGGTACGCCTGTGTAAAAAAGCATTCTGTGAACTCAGTGGTTTGAGCAGATTTAGAATTGAGAGAATAATGAAATTATTCTTGAGCAAGGGCGAAATTCCAAGAGAAAGAAGAGGTGGCGATCGAGTGGGCAATCAAAATACTGATAAAAAGAAACAGATAAAAGCTTTTATTGAATCACTGTCGTGTGTAGAATCACACTACTGCAGAAGTAAAACTTCTGAACGTATGTACTTGCCGTGCGAACTTAATATCAAGAAACTATATTCCATGTATTCCTCTACAACTGAAAAAAGAGAGCTAGTGAAATTGAGCTACTTTCGCGAATACATCAACTTAAATTATAACATAGGTTTTGGTACCCCTCAAACGGACGTTTGTTCAACATGTTTACGGATGGACGAAAAATTGAAAATCACCTTAACAGTAGAAGAAAAACAAAACTTAATTACTGAACAGCGATTGCATAAGCTTAAAGCCAAAGCTTTTTTCAAGTTACTTAAAACCGAATATTAAAATGTAGAGAACTTTTCGTTTGACTGCCAAAAAAACCTAGCATTACCAAAGTTGCCCGACCAGGCATGTTATTTCAGTCAATAGCTAAATTATTATAATTTTACAATTGTGAGCGGCACTTCTATGGGTAACTTAGACCCTTCGCATGTTTTTTTCATACCTTTGGTTAGAAACTGATGCTCCCAAAGACTCGAACGCAATATCCTCCGCAGTCCACGATTTCCTGAAGAAACTCCAAATCAATGAAACAACAGAAATTATACGGTTATTTGCAGATGGATGCGGAGGCCAAAATAAAAACGTAACAATGATGGCAATGCTTTCCTCATGGTTGCAAAGAGACGCACCGAAAACGGTAAAAACTGTAGAAATTGTTTTTCCAATAGTGGGACATTCCTATATGCCGCCAGACCGTGTATTTGGCTTAATCGAAAGGCAGCTAAAGAAAAAAGCAGTAATAATTAATCCCAAAGAGTACGACGACATAATAAGAAGTAATGCCACAGTTCGAAACATTGATCAGTGGAATATTTTTGATTGGCGTAAAGAAGCAAAACAGTATACAAAATTGCCAGGAACATGGCATTTTCAATTTAACAAGACCAAAAGATTTATTATCACTAGAAGTGGAAAAAAAATACTGCTATGCGCGGTGAGCCCCACTATTTTTCTGATATTGGAGTAGCCAAAGGAATTTGCAAAATGGCCAAAAGGATTTCTTTATTATCACCTACGCTTATTCCTTTTGGAAGAAGACTTAAAGGCGACAAAAGCACTATTGGTAACTTATTAAAATCACACTTTGGTGATGATTGGAAGCTGAATCCAGAGCTTTCACTCTACAATAATTTTTTTACATCAACCACCAGGCATTATAAATCTGACAATTGAAAGTAGTGACTATGAAAATGAGTCGTTAAACGAAGAAAAATGCATTAACCAGCAATATGTAGACCTGGAAGTTTAATTTTATTAGATAGGTACTTTGCACCTATACTATTATTTTTGTATTTCATACTTTTTTAGAATAAATGTTTTTTTCCTTTACCATAATAAATATTTATCTTGTAAAATGAATTTTGTTTCGATAGAATTGGGGGCAAAACGCGCCATTTACAACAACTGGATGCAAAACTCACTATTTGCCTTTTTAAAAATGAATTTTTTGGTATTTTTGGACATTTTTGAAGCAAGCTATTATTACTGTTATTCTAGACCAGTATTCTCACTGTAACGAATTTTTACATCCGTTACCAAATTTTTGCAACACCGTGTATATAAGATTTTTGAAATCGACCGATTTTCGTTCGATTTCCGGGTTCGCTCGGTGAGGCGACCATCTTGGTTTTTGTCTTATCAAGTTCAGACGTAGTCGATTTTGTCCTGACTAATATTTGTTAATTAGACGACAATTAATTGATAATTTACATCTAGACAAGTAGATGGTTGTTTTACGCGATTGCGGATTATTATAAAACATCAATTTCGTAAGTAACTTGTTGATATAACTTCCTTAAGTAAATTTGGTTCCTTACAATTCTAGATCACATGTGTTCGATTAAAACACATATACGCTAGGGCTTTTAACGTATATGCCAAGGTCAAATTTAGCTGTAAAGATTGGCGTTACCAATTATTACTGATGTCAACTCGTAATTTATGGAGTTTTAATAATTATTATTACACACTGGATAGTAGCAATTTCAAGTATCTACATATTCAATATTTGAGGTTCTTCGTTAACCATTTCATTCTGGTGTTCCCGAGCTGTCGAGTTCAACGACCTTCATGTTATCAGTGAAGCAGATTGAAGACGTATCAATACATCTTACTGGTGCTACAGAATTCAATTTGGAAGTCCGCTTATTGTCAAGAGCGAGTATTTTGTAGTTATTTTAGATCACAGAAGTACTTTTGGGTGAGCACAATTTGCATGATTTTTAACTTGAATCTGTACTTTTGAACAACACCATTTATATTTTTTTACGTATCAGCTCGCTGATTTGTTCATGAATAGTTGTAACGATTTACTACCACAGATATTGTACAGATATTTCAACGATTATATTTTAGTTATCATATTTTTGTATCATTTACTTGATCGACATCATTTTGAAGTACAATCCACAACCCTACCTTCCGCTAAATACGTGCTGGTTTATACGACCATCAGGGTATCTGTCAACAGCAAATTTTACTGTCAATTATTATTAGTTGGCAGATGTTTCTTTGATACCTTGTAATTCTGTTGATCTCATTAGTCTGCAGAAGTTACAGGAGTAGAAAAGTTTACATTGGCGCCCAACGTGGGGCCATTTTTTGTTCATTTTGATGTCAAGTAATTTAACAGTTAAATCGTTGAAGTCTGTGCAGTACTGGGTAGATTATTTCTTGATCAAGCGACGGAACACCTTTGACGATTTTTGTTTTGTCTTGTTGACAAGTAACTTGAAGTTAGTTGCTGTTGTGTGTAATTTTTTATAATTATCACTATAGTGTTGATAATTTTGTTGACCAATTTTAACAGCCCTAGCGAAATTTTTACTGCGTTTTTTATCTTTGAATCAATTATTAATAAGAGAAGTTATTATCACTCGTTTTTATCATGTCGAACGTTAAAAAGTATCTTGCATCACTCAATCACGAGGAAGTACTCGTTGAGTTAACAATACGAACTGAAGATATTAACACCATTCCTGCCCATAAGGCAACACGTCGAGCACAGCTGAGAAAGCTTTTGCTCGATGAAGCTTTCAATTCTCGTCTTGCTATACACAAGTACACTCCACCTGATGTTAAGGTCGATTTATTAATTTGCAAAAATGCTCTAGATGAAATTTCAATCGAAATTGATAATCTTGAACAGAAGTTTGATGCACAAACTTTAGATAACATCACTAATCGCCTTGCACATTATTGTAATCGCCTAGACATTATGGAGGGAGCTGGGTTTAAAGACACCGAAAGGGGAAATTTGTTAGAATTATCTAAACTATTGCGTTCTAAAGTAGAACACTTACTTCGTCTGAGTGAGAACGACAGTGATGATGACGAGGAAATTTTAAGGCAACCCAAAGTTAGCAATCCGTCGGGAACAGCAACTAATGAGGAATCTCCGGGTTATTCTTCTTTTAAGAGATCTTCATTGTTGCCAGCAGTTGAATTGGCTGAGGTTTAAAAAAATATTTTACCTTTTAAAACTAATGACCGTGTAGCAATCCACAAGTGGAATCTCTCATTTGACGGCAGTGGTGGTTTTCAGGAGGTTTTTAATTTTATTGAAAGAACCAATGAACTTTCAAAAACTCGAGGAGTCAATTCTCAAGAGCTTTTCAACAAAGCGGTTGAATTTTTCTCTGGAGAAGCGTTAGTTTGGTACCGTACGCTAGACAAGAGCTTTTCAACAAAGCGGTTGAATTTTTCTCTGGAGAAGCGTTAGTTTGGTACCGTACGCTAGACTCCAATATTAACACTTGGGAACAATTAGTAGAAGCGTTGAAAATAAGATTCCTGGCTGTCGATTTCAGTAGGGTTTATTTGGCAGAAATCAATAAATGTAAGCAAAATTCGAATGAATCTGTTAGCAGTTACATCGAATCAATGTTTGCAAAGTTTGCTAGAGTTACACCTATTCCCGCTTAAAGCGATCAACTATGGACAATCAGGGAAAATATGCTTCCTTCGGTTTCATTAGTGATGGGTACGGCTTCTATTACAGAGAAAAGCGAATTTATTCGAGTAGCTCAAAGATCTGAGCTTTTAGCAAAAAAGACTCTTTCAAAAGAAGTCTCCACCGCAGCCTTGACTTCTGTTGTTACCCCTACCGTTCCTAAGGAGTCACCTTCTGTGAATCC
This sequence comes from Podabrus alpinus, assembly GCA_932274525.1. Lineage (NCBI taxonomy): Eukaryota > Metazoa > Arthropoda > Insecta > Coleoptera > Cantharidae > Podabrus > Podabrus alpinus. Next base: position 70,981,648 of record OW026452.1, read on the forward strand.
TCGTAGGCCCCTTACTTGTTGGAATTGTTCGACGCGCGGTCATTCTTACAGATTCTGTTCCAAACCTACTACTACGTTTTGTTATCTTTGCGGACGCAAAGGAGTTACTTCACTAAATTGCAGTGGTAACCACTCAAAAAACGCAGGTGGGCCAAGCGGAATCCCTGCTCGCCGCTAGCCTTAAGTATTAGAGCAGACAGGTTGGGTTGGAGTAATTGGTTGGTGCACGTTAGCGCTTTTTGCGGATCAACCGCCAATTCCTCTGCCTTATTCGCTCATCCCACGACCGATCAACGACCCCATCTTAATCTTTTTGTTGGTAAAGAGCAATTAACTGCACTTTTAGATTCCGGTGCCAGTGTTTCCATACTCGGTACAGATGGACACTACCTGATTGACATGCTAGATCTTAAGTTAAAACGTGATCAAAACGTATTTGTACGGTCGGCTGACGGTACTTCGCAACAAATTTTAGGCTCGGTCGAGTTGCCTATTTCAATTTGTGATGTGACTCGTTCCCTTAACGTTTTAGTATGCAGTAGCATACGCACTAGTTTAACATTAGGAATTGACTTTTGCAAATTATTTGGAGTCAAGGCAGATTTTTCCCGCGATCAATTTTTTGTTAACGAGGTTAAATCAATTGAGTCTATCAGAGCCGCTGATGATCTCAGTATTGAACAACGAGTTGCTCTTGCCGCCATAAAAGATAAATTTAAAACTCTTTCCCACGATGGGTTAACACGAACCCACAATATATTCCACCATATCGACACTGGAGACGCTGCTCCGCTGAAACAACGTTACTACCCTTTATCACCCGCTATGCGTGAAATTGCTCATAAAGAGCTCGATCGAATGTTAGAATTAGATTTAGTACGACCTAGTCACTCCGGTTGGTCATCTCCTATGCTTTTGGTTAAGAAAAAGGACAATTCTTATCGTTTATGTTTTGACGGTCGCAAGCTTAATCAATTGACGAGGAAAGATGCCTACCCACTACCACGTTTAGACGACATTTTGACTCGTTTGCAAGATGCGAGATATCTAACTTCAATTGATCTTAAAAAGGCATTTTGGCAAATCCCTCTGTCTCCCGAATCGTATGAAAAAACCGCATTTACCGTGCTTGGTCGTGGTCTTTTTCATTACGTAGTAACCCCGTTCGGTATTTCAAATGCTCCCATTACTCAACAACGATTGATGGATACAATTTTTGGACCCCTTCTGGGCGAAAAAATATTTGTTTATTTGGATGACATTATTGTCGTTTCTTGTACTTTCAAAGAGCATTTAGAATTACTCGAACAGGTCTACGACAGGTTACTGGAAGCTAATTTAACTATCAATTTGGACAAGTGTGAGTTCTGCAGGTCCAGTTTGACTTATCTTGGACATGTCATTGATAAGAACGGACTACACACTGATCCAGCAAAAACTCAAGCCATAACTGATTTTCCTAAACCTAAGAATACTACGGGTATAAAGCGATTTCTGGGAATGATCGGTTGGTATAGACGATTTATACCCAATTTTTCATCCTTGTCTGCGCCTATTACCGAGTTAATCAAGGGTCGTGGTAAACGTCAGACTGTCGTATGGAATCAAAACGCCACTGAGTCTTTTGAAAATTTGAAGAAACAGTTAGTTTCTGCCCCTATTTTAGCAAGTCCTGACTTCAGCAAACGTTTTTTTATACAGTGCGACGCGTCAAATTATGGCCTGGGCTGTATTTTAAGCCAGGGAGAAGGTGAAGAGGAGCGCGCTATCGCATATGCGTCTAGGACGTTGAATAAAGCAGAACGTAACTATTCGGTCACTGAACGCGAATGCCTAGCGGTTATTTTTGGCATAGAGAAATTCAGGCCTTATGTTGAAGGTACCGAATTTACAGTGATCACAGATCACTATAGTCTTTTGTGGTTGCTTTCTATGAAAGATCCAGTAAATAGATTAGCCCGAGTTAATTTCACTTAACAAAATTATTTAAAAAAAATCAAAATTACTTAAATAAATTTATTGAAAATTACGACTGACATCGATTTTAGACATACAGCATAATAATAATCTATAATTACAATTGTGACTATTTATAATAAAAATATTGCTTATTACTAATTTTACAGTTATTGAACTTTAAAAGGAATGCGATAGACTGCTGAATCGGATGTGAGTCAGGCTATCGTAACATATTTGAAATTTTTAATTATTATATTAATGCATGGTTTTACTTTAACATAACACCTCCCCTCTAGGACCAAAATTAGGGTATCCTTAAATTTTGAAGTCCGATCTGTTCGATTGGTTTCTCTTTGATTGTTCCGGATGGTGTTTTCTTCTTAAAAACTCTAACTAAAACATATGTGATTAAAATAATGAAAATTAACATATATAACATGATGGTCCATCCACTTGCTTGATGGAAGTACACAGGAGCTTGGGATGTTTCTTCAATGTTTTCCTCGATTTGATGCAATTTGATTTCTGTTGCTTTAATTTCGTCCAAATTTATCGGTTCCAATTCGATTGGCCTGAAGGTAATGTTGACATTATTGTGTCTGTTGCTAGTGTATTCGAATTTTAACTTCGGGATTTCCACTAAGTTATTTTTAAGTCGTTTCTCTTGTGTCGTTAGTAATTTTGTTTGTATTTTGATCCTGCATTTACCATTTAGTGATATTAAGTATGTTCCATTTAACGAAATAGTTTCTGTTGTTGCATCGCATTCTTTCTTGATTACGTCTTCTCCCTTTGTTATTACCATCCATTGATTACTAGAGACCTGTTGGACTTTCGTGTGGGCCAAACTTAAACTTTCTTGCTGACAATTTTGGTATTTCTTTGTGTGTTGAATAAGATGAACTTCGCAAGGTGACTTTTCTTCGATTTGGTTAATTTCCAATTTGCACAAAAATTTGTTAAAATTTATATCTTTACATCTTTGGTTACTTAATGCGAAGTTTTGCTCGTTTATTACAAGGAATTTGGCTTTGGGAATGATTATTGAGTATAAAGGATTATTAAATATTGGACAGGAAAATAGATGAAAATAATTATAGTCGGTTTTTTCGACGACTGGGATTTCTAATATGAAATGTATTTTGGTATTTTGGATAAAGGCTTTAATATTTATGATTTTATGAAATTCGTGAATATTTTCCAAATTTGGGTTTATAGGCAATTTAGAATTTGTTAATAATAGCTGTATCTGTAACAATTCGTGATTAAGGTCCTTGGCTTTTAATATTGATGGATGCATAATGTTTGCTGATGCAAAGGTGATCGCTTCTTCGAGTGTTTCTAAAATATCTCGTATTGTTGCTGCGGCTGTTATTAATTCTAGATAAATTGTCGTCATCGTTAATTTTTCATCTACTTTAGTTTTGTAAAAATTAGTTGCATTTATATTAAGTTCCATGAAGGTTAATTTTTCTAGTAAAAGTGCTTGATTTCTTGCTATTTTAATAATGCTGTTGTTGAAGTTTTCCATTGCTGAAGTTGTTAATTTAATTTGTTCCTTAAATAGCAACTTTACTTTATTTTGATCGTTGGTCAATTGGTTTATTGCATAGTTATATTTTTCTGCATCTTCATTATCCAAATTTCCTGTAATGGTTTTAATTAGTCCGCCCAATCCATTAATGAAACCTCTTTTTCTTCTATGATTTTCGTAAAGATTAATTTGTTCGAATTTTGTATTAGTTTCGGTTATGGTATGTTCCAAAAGGCTATGTAGATTTTGATTATTCCATCGATGTGTTTTCCCGTTTTCATGTTTACTGTATATTAAGGTTAAATTGTTAAAACTACTATTTAATTCATCTAATTCCCTTCTAAGTGGTGCTATATCTATTACTCTAATAAGCGTCCAGTAACTAATTTGATTATTAACTATTCCTAATCTAAGTGGTAACATTCCGGGGTTGTTCTTCAAGTCTTGGATGTCGACGGTTGCGTAGCAGCATCTGTAACAAGAGTAGGTCTTCTTAGTAATCTAACATGTATCTCCTGTATTCGATTATTTTTATTCCGGATTTCCGCCGTGTTATCGTTAAATAATTTTGTAATGATAAAGGGTCCGTAAAATTTTTTCTTAGTTTTTTTTCTTATGTTACTAGTTTTCTTGCCATCTACCCTCATAATTCGTAGGTGTTCGATTGGGGTTGAAATCATCCTTTCGATCATACTATTTGATTGTGAATTTCTTGGTGTAGTAAAATGAACCTTTACCTTGTGTAAGTTTAACAATTCTCGTACGATATCGTGTTTTATCTCCGTCCCGTTATCCTTTGTTATTGATTCTGGAACTCCGTAGTATGAAAAATGTGTGATTAAGGCATTCGCAAGTTCAGTAATATTTCTACTTGTTATTGGAACTGCTTGTCCGATTTTTCCCAAACTGTCGATTAGTGTCAGAAATTTTTGGTTTTTTGTTTGTACCTTCAACTCTCCCTGGTGGGTTGTCCTAATTATGAATTGGTGTTTTTTATCATCTATAGCTTCTTTAATGATGTGGGTTGCTGTTACTCGTTCGTCGTTTATGTTGGAATGAATAGTTCCATCATCTTGGCCTTTCGCTGCCGGTTCATTTGAATTGTTCAGTAACCCGTTGATTTCGCTTATGGTAGGCATGGGTGCTCCTGCCCATTCTTTCTCTGTATCCAAATCGATTATTCTGAGGTCGTTTTCGGATTCGTCTAGATTGACTGCCATTGAGATGTCGTCATCGTCGTCGTCTCCTAAATAGATCGGTATCGTTTTGTTTTTCGTTTTTAGTACCTTATCCTTGAAATTAATTTCGGCTTCTAAAAATTTTAATAAATCTACACCTATTGAACCGTCGTATTTATTGTTAAAATTAAAAAGGTAGAACTTGTGCTTGATTGTAGAATCGATTGAATCGGGTAACCTTATGTATGCTACTTCATCATGTTGACTTACTTGATGAGCTGTCAGAATTTTGAACGATTCGTAATTAATTTGGTTAGGGAAATATTTATGTGCGATTTCTTGATTTATTAAAGATTTTGTTGATCCTGTATCTATTAAAAATTTTAACTTTAATTCTGGAATTTTAATATATGGCAATTTGGAAAGAGTCGTTATATTAAGGTTTATTGTATTATTTGTCGTGCTGGTACTGTAGGCTTCCAGGTGGAAATTTTCGACGTACTCATGTTCGTTGGAATTTTCCAATGGTTGGCTAACTTTTGTTTCATAAACTTCATCACAATTTTCTGCTAGTTCATATGTGGGTGTATCTTCATAATCTCCATGTTCTATATCTTGATAGTACACTACTTGTGTTTCTTGTTGTGGGATTCCTGATCGACGGGTATTCCCAGATGAAATGTCCATTGGTTCTGGTTCGTAGCGTTGTTGTGGAGGTTTAAATGTGTTCCATTGTGGTCCGTTATAATTAGGTTGTTGATAGTTTCTCTTGTAACTGTAATTATTTGTTTGCTGTGGGACCATTCTTGATTGCGTTGGTGGGCCTGAAAATCTTCCGAAAGTTCGAGGTTGTGAGGCAAATGGATTTGGTGTCCTTGTTGTACTAGCTTGTTTGAATACGGGTGGTCGAAGTATATTTTGGGTTTGTAGTGGCTGCTGTCCAAAATTGGTTAACATAGATGGGTTGACACTCGGCATTGGAGTTGGATGAAGTGGTTGTTTCTTTTCTATCGGTTGATATTGCCGTTGGAAATTTAAGATGTTTGTTTTATTTTGGGCGTACATGAAATTTTCTTCTTCTGTTACGTACGCCATTGCCGCTTCTAGATTGGGTGGCTGTTTTAATCTTACAACTAGGCCAATTTGACCGTTCAAACCCTGAAGGAATGTTTGGAGTGATAAATCATCGTAAATTTTCGTTTTTACCAGCTTGACGTTTGGGTCCGCTTCATGTAATTGTAGATGGGTTAAAAGTAAGCTTCGTACATCCTGACATCTCATTCCGAATTGATATGAGGATTCGTTTTTGTATGGTTTGAGGCTCATCAGATCACGTAGTAGACAATTTTCGTCGCGTTGATCTCCAAAATGTTGTAATAATAATTTTTTTATGTTACCCCAGGTATTTGAATTTTCTCGACTAGCAATTAATGTGAGTGCTCGTCCTTCGAATTTGCCCAGTATAACTTGTATAAGTTGTCCGTTGACAACATCATCTGAATTTGTTGTACCAAATCTTCTCAATAAATGTTCACATGCATTAATAAATATCGATAAAGTCGCTGGATTGCCATCATATTTTGGTACTAATTCGCAGTTAAATCTATCTAGTTGTGCCATTTCGTAATTATTACTAGGGGGATCGTTTGATAGAATATTTGGAATACTTTGTAAAATTGATTCCGATGATAGGGTTAAATTATTGAATAATTCGGTTATTTCTGCTTCTGACATTCAGGAAGGAATAAAGGAAATATAATAATGAGCAAAAACTTACGCTAAGCAAATGAAGAACGTTGTGAATTTCTTCATCCCTTGGTTATAAATCTTTCGAAACTTCTTCCCTCTTATTGGATTGATTGATTGTCTTCTATTTGTTTCTTCTTGTTGCACTTTTTATTTGTTTCTTCTTATCACTTAAAATTTAATGTTGGTTCTCAGTTGATTGTTAACACAAAAAGGGTTATTTTAGAGAATTTGATCTAAAGCCCTTCTGAGTATCCTACCGACTGCGCCAGTTAATTTCACTTAACAAAATTATTTAAAAAAAATCAAAATTACTTAAATAAATTTATTGAAAATTACGACTGACATCGATTTTAGACATACAGCATAATAATAATCTATAATTACAATTGTGACTATTTATAATAAAAATATTGCTTATTACTAATTTTACAGTTATTGAACTTTAAAAGGAATGCGATAGACTGCTGAATCGGATGTGAGTCAGGCTATCGTAACATATTTGAAATTTTTAATTATTATATTAATGCATGGTTTTACTTTAACATAACACCCGCAGGAGTGTTCGCTTATTACAATATTCTTTTAAAATCCAGCATCGGAAAGGAAATCTGAACGTCGTACCTGACGCGTTGTCTCGCGCACCCTTGGAAGTCTCGTCTTTGGAACTGTCCGAGGATGACCTCGATCCGTGGTATCGTCGCATGTTGGCTCGAGTCACTAAAGCACCTGCTGATTATCCCGATTGGAGGATAGAATCAGGGCGTTTGTACAAACTCATACCAAATTCCCATAATGTTGTTTCTAATTTAGTAGAGTGGAAGCAGTTAGTTCCTAAGTCGCGTCGGATTGACATTTTCAAAGAATGTCATGATGATCCGACTTCTGCTCATTTGGGGACGCTTAAAACTTTTATTAAAATCATAGAGTTCTACTATTGGCCCAGGATGCGTGCGGACGTGGCGAGGTATGTGCGGAGGTGCCCGGTTTGTTTGTCATCCAAGGCTTGCCAAGGTGGACGTTTTGGTTTAATGGGTCGAGAAAAGAAGGTGCGGTTCCCTTTCCAATGTATTTCAGTTGACTTAATGGGACCGTTTCCCAGATCTGCGAAAGGTAACACCATGTTGCTAGTGGTTTGCGATTGGTTTACTAAATTTGTTTTAGTACAGCCACTGCGTAGAGCTACTACCAAAGCCATTTGCGATTTTCTAGAAAATCATGTTTTTTTCCTTTTTGGCACTCCGCAGATTTGTCATGTCGATAATGGTCCACAATTTACCAGTAACGAATTTCGGAAACTCATGAGTGATTATAACGTCAACCATTTATTTTATAATGCATTATACCATCCCCAAGTTAATTTTGTTGAGCGAGTTAATCGAGTCGTCGGTACCGCTATGCGATCATACGTTAAAGAAGATCATAAGACTTGGGATGTAGAAATACATAAAATCGCTCATGCTATCCGATCTGCCACTCACGAGGTGACCGGGTTTACTCCGTCTTTTCTTAATCTCGGACGTACCGTACCCGCTAAGGGAGATTATTATGGTCGTATAATGGATTTGAGGGAAGAGGAATTAACTTTAGAGAATCGTGAACGGGTGGCTGGGGAAATGAACCGGTTAGATAAACTTTTTGTAGATGTAAAGAAGCGATTACACGACGCTTACCAACGCAATTCTACTCATTATAATTTCAGGAAGCGTAGTATACAGTTTAAGAAGGGAGACGTAGTTTGGCGTCGAAATTTTGCATTGTCGAATGCTAGTAAACATTTTAGTAGTAAACTGGCTCCTAAATATTTGAGAAGTCGTGTTAAGGAAGTAACTGGTCCATTAACCTATCGTCTCGTGAACGAACGCGGTAAAGAAGTTGGAGTGTTTCACGCTAAAGATTTAAAACCCCATCCTTCGGTTTCCGATTTGGTGGAACCTGAGGATCAGGTTGAGATATGCCGTGGAGGGTGAGCGAAACCTTACTGTAGTCCATAAGTCATACCATCTGACTTATCATTTTCCGTGGGTCCAATACTCCCGACTCACTTTCTGTTTTTAATTTGTTGTCTTTTGTCTTTTTATCCACGGCTGTGAATGTTAACATCTCAAGTCCATAGTCGTACCATCTGAGATTTTTTTCTTATACTTTTTTTGAAGTCGTGCTGATGCAATGTTGGAAGCCCTTTGCTGGTCAACTGATGACCAAATGCCAATTAGTTTGGAAACTTTTTATTTTTAGTTCAGTTAAACGTTTCTATGCCCAAAGGACTTTGAGTGCCTTTGTCTGAAACAAACCTTTACTGCTGGGTGAATATTTTTTTTACTTTCGAGCCGTGCAATGGGTCCCATGAGGTCCATTTGTTTGTACGTGTTGATATTAGACCACCGTTACATGTATTATTTTTTGTGGATACAGATCCTATGTGGTGCTGTACCAAACCATTTGAGAATTCCAGTGCATGTCGATAGCCAGGGATGGTCTCAACATTTATTTTGTTGACTTTTTGAAGCGCTACGCGCTCTGTCAAACGGGTTAACGCTTTATGCAGATTTAATAGCAACGTTGCGATTACTGTTTAGATAACCCATTTTGTTATTTTTTTCTTTAGTTAATTTATGAATCGTTTAAAGGATTCAAATGTTTAGTTTATTTCCAACATTGCAGAAAAGCGTCTTCAACGTCTTAGTTAGATTAGTACATTGAGTGCATAGTATTCAACAGCGACTATCATGTTCACGGCATGAAATGATGTTAGGGGAGGGCAATGTAACGAATTTTTACATCCGTTACCAAATTTTTGCAACACCGTGTATATAAGATTTTTGAAATCGACCGATTTTCGTTCGATTTCCGGGTTCGCTCGGTGAGGCGACCATCTTGGTTTTTGTCTTATCAAGTTCAGACGTAGTCGATTTTGTCCTGACTAATATTTGTTAATTAGACGACAATTAATTGATAATTTACATCTAGACAAGTAGATGGTTGTTTTACGCGATTGCGGATTATTATAAAACATCAATTTCGTAAGTAACTTGTTGATATAACTTCCTTAAGTAAATTTGGTTCCTTACAATTCTAGATCACATGTGTTCGATTAAAACACATATACGCTAGGGCTTTTAACGTATATGCCAAGGTCAAATTTAGCTGTAAAGATTGGCGTTACCAATTATTACTGATGTCAACTCGTAATTTATGGAGTTTTAATAATTATTATTACACACTGGATAGTAGCAATTTCAAGTATCTACATATTCAATATTTGAGGTTCTTCGTTAACCATTTCATTCTGGTGTTCCCGAGCTGTCGAGCTCAACGACCTTCATGTTATCAGTGAAGCAGATTGAAGACGTATCAATACATCTTACTGGTGCTACAGAATTCAATTTGGAAGTCCGCTTATTGTCAAGAGCGAGTATTTTGTAGTTATTTTAGATCACAGAAGTACTTTTGGGTGAGCACAATTTGCATGATTTTTAACTTGAATCTGTACTTTTGAACAACACCATTTATATTTTTTTACGTATCAGCTCGCTGCTTTGTTCATGAATAGTTGTAACGATTTACTACCACAGATATTGTACAGATATTTCAACGATTATATTTTAGTTATCATATTTTTGTATCATTTACTTGATCGACATCATTTTGAAGTACAATCCACAACCCTAGCTTCCGTTAAATACGAGCTGGTTTATACGACCATCAGGGTATCTGTCAACAGCAAATTTTACTGTCAATTATTATTAGTTGGCAGATGTTTCTTTGATACCTTGTAATTCTGTTGATCTCATTAGTCTGCAGAAGTTACAGGAGTAGAAAAGTTTACATCACTAAAGTATACCAAAGCTCAATATAATACGGCATAATAGTATAGCTGAAATAGTTTTCTTTATATTACCAAAACTAGAAAATATGCAAACAGGAAGTTTTGCATCTAGACGACACAAATAGAAAATATTACATGAAATTCCAGCATCCGGCAGAGTTTCAGCTTCTTCTTCTTCTTTCGGTATGTCCATCATAATGCTTGGTTCGTACTAAACGATACGTGGATTTTAAGAAAAAAAAATAATAATAAATAATAAAAAAAATAATAATATACTAAACTATAAACAAAAGTAGTAACTAGTAATGTACCTAAATACATAATATACAAGATTTATCTAGTATATAGGTGAATTTCAAGGAAATATCTCCGTATATCGCTTGACGACTTTCCAGGATTCGTTTACAATTGAGGACCGTTTTTTTGAAACTCGACAACTACATTTTTTCCAATATTGAGTTATATATCGATTCTGTATATTTTAATAGCAAGGAATACGATAAACTATTCAGATCTTTCAAAACTCTTCAACTTTTATAGTTAAATAAGGTTTAATTTCAAGTGATATCTTAAAACTGGACATCTACTTGTGTATTATGTAACTTTTTAGTAAATAGTATTATTTTCAAAGAAATTTTGCATATATGCCCAATACGAGGACACAGTTTTATGCCTCCGGGCATTTGAAAGAGTGGAAAAAGACTTCCGTAAACGTGAACAGATTATATGGCCTTCTGAGTATTATGAAATACTTAACGCCCGGATTCATAGTCGATCCTTAAGTATTGGTCGTTACTTGAGGGATCCTTTCGCATTTCGTAGTCATAAATTCGATACTTGAGGGAGGCGTTACTTGGCAAAGTAGTGACAGTTGCTATAGAAACTAATTAAAAACCGCTCCTTGAGTACTAGTCAATACTTAAGGGTCGAATTTCGATTTCATAGACGTGTAACCGTTATTCAAGGGACGGTATTCCTTGGAAAAACTCAAGTATGGGACTACCCATACTTGAGTAACCTACTTTGAGTAACGGATAAATTGCGAACTAAGTACAAATGGCTTGTTAATATTTATTATTATTGGCAAATATGCTAAAAACCTCGGTGTATAATGCATTAGGTGAGCTGACGGCCTATGTTTTCATCAGATATTTCCATGCCGCGAATGTAGTCTGTGTGCGAGAGAGACGTTATCGACAGAGATGGGCACAGCGCCTTGCGAAAACACATAATGCATTAGTCCTGTATGCATTACAGTGCATTTTAAGGCAATTTATGACTAATATAAACGGCTTTGTATTAGTTTTTGGCAATGTCTCGAAGGTGTTGTTTTGCGCCTAATTGTACTAGTGGATACAATAGCAATAACGATAAAGTTTCGTTGTTTAAAGCGCCCAAAAACAAATTGAAAGAGTGGAGTGCTGTGATTCCTCGCGCGGACAGAAAATTTACGATTAAGGACGTTTTGTGCGAGAAACACTTTTTAAAAGAAGATGTGATACGTCAAGTAGTCACAGAAACTTATGGTCAATTTATGCACTGATGTAACGGAATATAACGTAACGTAGTGAGGTAATGTAAGAGATGAACTTATGCACTTCCATATATGTGTCTTTGTCGTGTCTAGACAACGACAAAGACACATATATGGAAGTGCATAAGCCCATCTCTTACATTACCTCACTACGTTACGTTATATTCCGTTACATCAGTGCATAAATTGACCATAACTCGGTAAGTTGTACATTATAATTTTTAACCAAATTTTGCATAACCAAATTACAAATATATTGAACTGGATATTCGTTTTTTGTTAATGCAACTTTTGCTCAGTCGCAGGACGTTGAGGTTGATTGTTCGGATGAGAACAAAATTTTATAATTTCTGGTGCATCTCTTTTGACCATTTAGTAGCCTTTGCTTTAAATGTCAGTCCAGATCCATGTAATCTGACAATCATCACCAGTAAACAGTAACAAGACCCAAAATTGTAACATAAGGGTCAATGACCTGTAATAAATTTAATGGTTAATTTTCTCTTTGAATTTTATATTTCAGAATAAATAATGTTCAGACTTACTTTTTATAATACGATTGCTTTGTGTTCTTCTGTATTTTGCAGTGTTTTTGCCGCCAACAAGTATTTTTGTTAATAAGGGTCATTATTCGTCAAAGTGATCGCATGTTTATAGACTGTGGATTGAAAAATTAGAAATTAGTGTTTAAAAATTATATAACTAGTGCCATAAAATTAAAAATTTAACAAAAGGATTTACCCAATATGTTTCGCAACCAGATCAGCAGTTTTATCTCATGCAAGATTGAATCATTTGAATTTGGACGACGTCATTTCCGGTACCTAGCCGAAAGTCTATAAAAGAGTGTGAAATTATCGACTCTGGAGCATTCGTTTTATAGAATTCCAATAGTACGCATCGACAAATTGTTATTGGTTTTGTTGTTGGAAATTTTGAATTTAATGGTTGGCAACGGTTTGGAAAGTTTGCAAAGTTCGCAACCTGTTGAGATTTTTGACGTTTATGAAAAATTTTTGGTTAATTATTGGAAAACGATTATCGATTTTGGATCCGATTTGTATTTTGAAGAATTGTATTGGGAAATATTTACCATTGTTTATACCAATATCTCGGCTAGGTTATGTCGTATTCTTTTATGGTAGTTGATGACGAAATTTTGATAATACCTGGAAAATTAAATTTGGTTAATTCCGTTGAAGTATCGATTTACAACTTGGAAATTATAATTTACTTACCTGGATCAACATCAAATCACATTGGGGCATCCTGTTTGATCGTGGTTGTGCAACTTACCTACGAGGTTGTGTCATCGTTTCAACACGTAACTTATCTACTAAAAAGCAGTGACGTACATTTGGGTGAGCAACATTATAAATTTATTTTTAAAACTGTATTAAATTTTTCTGAAGACATTATTTTATTACTTGTTGGCGAACAATATTTGTACATTATTAAGAGTGTTAATTTGCTAGATTTGATAGTAAGTTTGAACTTATCAGTTTTTAATAACCATCATATTTGTTCCTTTGGTATTGTAAATAAAACCACGTTTATTGTTTACTGCGAATTGATTTTTTATTTGAATCTCATCAAAGGGGGCTACATCGATATAGAGGCATTAGAAAGTTGTATTAAAGTAATCAAAGCTTATCAACATAGTAGCATTTGCACCTGGAAATACAGGTTAATTAAATTAAATAATTCTGAGCAAGCGTTGTCTTTGTGGGAGCGATTCATCCAAGTACAACACATCATAATAATAAAGGAGTCTCAAGCTCGTGAGCTAGTTGTGGTAAGTAAGATTGTGTTTATCAAAGGTGCAAAAAAGCGCAAAGCACCTTTATATCACAACAATATATAATATGTGTGATTTGTAGCACTCACGGTGTAGTAGCACTGTAAGATTGTTGGCATAGTAAATTGTATTTGCTATTTATTTTAGTATCCATTAAAACATCCACGTTTAAGTGAAAATGCAAAACCTTCACTTTGGCCTAATTGTCCTATTCATTTATCTAAGAAATTAGTAAAAAAGAGAAATATTATTGAACGACAAGAAAATGTTCTACCCGCAAAACGTAAAAGAATGCACAATGAACAAGGTACCTATCACGGGTACAAAGAATTTGTTGAATTAAAATTTCGTTTTTTAGTTCTTGATAGACCCCCAAACATGGATTTACCCTCCACTTCTCAAGGATATAGCGAAAATATTTCCGTAAATACAATATTATGTAAAAATTTGTTGCATGTTTTTTGTGTGTTAATTTATCAAGTTTGCCTTCTAGTTGAAGAAGTGCAAGATGCAGAAGACAATCAATCTTGGTTGGATAAATTATTTAATAAATTGTGCAAGTGTAAGATTTCTCTGCCGTCTGAGTCTTGGACTGTAAAGTTTCATGACGATATGATTGCTATTTTTGAAACTGCTGCAATTGCAGATGATATAGTAATTAAAAAAAAATAGTTTTGTCTAAATCATTTTTAAATTATTTCGTTTTCCAACATTTGCACGAGCGCTTAATTGAAGATTCCCACAATAAAATTGATACTGTTACTGATTTTGAAAACAAATTAGTAGATTTTGATAATCTTTCCATATGCTACGGATTCAAAGTCAACGATAGCTATACTATTGATTTCAGTAGGACACGATCACGATCCTCAAGATGAATTTTCTAAAAGCATTAGACACAAAAATTGCAAATATTTGTTGAGTGCTGGAGAGCAGTTAAGCAAAAATGTTAATTACTGTTTGCTGTGCCAAAACGCTAAAAAAGCAGTACTACGTTATTCAAAAATTAATGTTCCTATATCAAGAAATAGTCTTTTTAAGAAGAATTTATATAACCGCCGTAAGCGTGAACGAAGCACAAAGTTTATTTTAAATAAACTAAAGACAGAATTGCATGCGGCTAAAGAAAAGATGAAAACTGTCGTTGAAACAGAAGTACAGAAAAAAATTGATCAGATGGATAATTTACCACTGAGTCAAAAAATGCTAGTGATGGAATGCATTAAGATGTCTAGGTATAAACAAAAAACCTCCAGACGATATAGTTCTAGTTGGCTGCTTATTTGCTTATTACTCCACATTAAAAGTTCTAAAACTTATACATTTTTAAGAAAAAATGAAATTTTGCCTCTTCCCGATGTATCAACGGTGCGTAAATATTTGTCGCGAGTAAGACTCAGATGTGGACTTGATGAAGAATTTTTCGAAGCATTTAAAATTAAAATTAACGACAAAAATAAATTTGCAAGGCAGGGTATGTTAATATTTGATGAGATGTCAGTTCGCATTAACATTCAATTAAATGTAAAAAATTTAAAATTAATTGGAGCAGAAGATTTCGGCGAAGAGCATGAAAGAACTTCAACAACTGTCACAAACCAACAGGCAGATCATGCTTTAGTTTTCATGTGGTCATCTCTAGCTGATAATTTTAGTCAGCCAATAGCTGTTTATGCTGCAAAGGGTCCAACAAATGGAACATGCCTTGCTCAATTAGCTTTGGCAGTAATAAAAAAATTGGAAAGTTGTGGGGCAGAAGTTCACGGCATCATCTGTGATGGGGCAACTACCAATAGAAGGATGTGGAAGGAATTTGGGATTTCAGGGAAGTTATTAAATAAAAAATAACAAAGTTGTTCACCCCGTGGATGATTCCAGATACCTTTATTTTTTCGCCGATACTCCTCATCTTATAAAATGCTTACGTAACAGATTTTTAAAAGCGAGAGCTCTCATAGTACGTATTTATTAATAAAACATGCACGTCAAAATGTAATTTATTGCTTTATTGTAGACACTTGAAGGTGGAATACTTTGGGAATATTATAAAATGCTTCTTGAACTTGATCGAAAACACGATAATAATACAAGAGTGTGCCCGAAGATAACAAATCCATTTAAATCCAAATGGTTTTATGAAAATGAGGGTCAGGCTAGCTACTCAGGTAATTTGACATAAAATAGTTAATTATTTGTAATAACCGTCACTTTTCTTTCAGATTTTTAGCAATTCTGTTGCTGATGGTTTAATCTACTATCAGAAGCGCTGTGATAGACTTAAGAACGCCGATTATTATACAATTGCTTTTACAAGAAGAATAAATAATTTATTTGATGTTCTAAACAGACGACATACTAGCGAAGGGATTACCCAAGACAGTAAAGACGTTGAAGTAACTTTAAACCTAGTCTAAAATATGAATTCCATTAATTTTTGTTTTAACCTCGTAGGTCCTTAGAGATAATCTAAAATTCATCAACGATTGGGAAATAATGTTAACACAAGATAGAATAACCAAAGACAACTTTTTGACAAGTTCAACTGCTGAAGGTTTTCGGGTGACCATTACCTCTACGTTGGAATTATGTGACTATCTTTTGAAAACGCGTGATTTTAATTATGTGCTTACCAACAAAATGAACCAAGATCCTTTGGAGGTTTTATCTTAATAATTTGTAACAGTGATGCTTAAAGTAACTAACACAACTTAAGTACCTGCAACTAACCAACTACCTTACTATTAGTGCTTCAATTCACCGTGGCTTCAATTGTTTGATATGTTTCATGAGCTTCAGCCACCGTGGCTTCAGCTTTTTATATTATGTGAGTCCTACGCAGTAAATGTTTGTATAGTTAACTTAGCTTTAATTCAGTCTTAACATATTTTTTATTTACCTTACAGCGATTTTTCGGCACAGTTCGACAAGCCGGGTGTGATAATGATCACCCCACAATGGGATCGTTTTTTGCAGATATATCGTTTGTTATCTGTGTATAAGTTATTAAAGCCTCCAAAATTTGGCAATTGCACAAGTGATGAGGAAAATATACAAAATACTGTTTTATCTGTTGAAAATTTTAAAGGTATATTTTCCAAAAATGACTCGAACAACAAAGCTGAGCATCTTATAAAAATCAAGAATAGATTAGATGATCTTCTCGAAGGTGAATTTTGGGAAGATTCGGAAGACATCGTCGCACCTATTTATGATGTTAATTTACCTGAAACACTCGATTGCATCCTTTACTATTTAACTGGATTTATATGCAGAAAACTTTTTAAGGAGTCAAAATGTAAAATTTGCCGGGAGCTTCTATATAATCCAAAACCTTCTTATGTCTTACCCCCCGAAGCTGAACTACTAGTGCTAAAATCTAGGGGATGGTTGAATCATCCCAATAAAATTATTTACAATTTTTTAAAAACTTTAGAAATTACATTGTTTAGACATATTGCTTCTGTCGATGTTTTTGAAAACACGATAGAAGATTTTTTTTCAGTGCCAGAAAACAAGTCAATAAAATTTGGATGCCAAGTTCATCGAGAGGAAATAATATCAAAAGGCGTGTATTTTTACATATGTATGCGAGTTAAGCAATATTATCGACAAGAGCAAGACAAATTAACCAAGCAGTCTGCTGTCGATAAAAAAAAATCTAAATTGCATCGATCATAATTAATTAAATTTTTAATGCCAGGCCAAACAATCAACGAAGATCATTAAATTACTTTAAAGAAAAATATAATCAAAACAAAACAACATGAAAATGTTGTACTTACATTACTTTAGGATGTTAATTATTATTAAGACTAATTATTTTTATTTTTTTCTTTTTGGTTTCCTTTTTTTTGTTAAAAAGTTTTTGTTCACTTTTCAGTTTTTTATAGTAAGTAATACGCTTAAGTAGGACTTTAAGATAACTCACACAATAGTGATAATTGATAAACGATTCGCATGTAAAGTTTTACATTTTGGTTAATTCGCCCATTTACAAAACAGCGACGACAATATGATTTCTTAACCTTTTATTATAGTACCTACACACTTTTATTGATGTAAAAATAATACCTAATATTGTTTGGAATTGTGCCTAAACTAAAATTATTATTGAATAAATATTTTGTACTTAAGTTGTTCATTTATATCTTGAAGGTATGATGGTACTATAATTATGAAATACTATTTCCAACATTTCAACTACTGCATAAATCTAGAATTAAAATAATATATAAATATATTTTGGGTTATTAACATGTGAAATTATAAATTAAATTACTTTAAAATGTAATAGTATTACATTTTAAAGTAATTCAATTTACTGTATAAATCAACTACCAATTTTCGAGGTTTTTTGCGATTTAAGAAAAAACAAAGCATCCTATATAAAAAAGTTAAATGAGGCAATTGTAGATAATGTAAAAACCTATCGAATGCAACCGGAGAGATAAATATTTGTTATTGATATTCTGAGAAAACCGAAAAATAGCGTCAAAAATCGCTCATTTACTGCATAAATCAACCACTACTAGCGGCAGTGTGTCTGTCCTTGTCTAACATAGCCGGCCAGTTTCGCGGCATGTGCAAGCAGTGCTTGTAACCTCACCTAATCTATTATACACCGTGCTAAAAACCAAACAAACATCGCATTATTTGTTACAAAATATATATTTTATAGTATTTAAAAATTATAATTTTGATTTTATTGTTTCAATAATGAACGAATTCTTCCCACTTACTGGTAATTTTTTGCGATTGTTGTTTGATGTATCGAAAATTTGTTATTTATACTGATTGGCAATAAAAATGTTAGAAGTTAATTTTTAAAATTTATTTTAATATACAGGGTGTTGAATGAGTTAGCCGTTCATAGGATATTTACATGTAAAAACTTATTTATGCAAATTCCTGCTTCCCTAATTATTTTAGAAAAAAAAATGAAAGACACAAAAATCATGCAGAAAAATAAACTACAAATGATAAAAGAATTATTTTCATCTAGCTTTTACTTAAAGTGGCAAAAAATGCTTTTGAAATTGTTCAAATTTGCATTTATCAGACTAGCCATGAAAGTTTCCAAGCTAATTATTTTTGATAAGTATTAAAAAACAATTGCACTTTGTTTACAGTTTTGCACTTTATTAAATTTTAATTTCATAAAATGTAAGCAAAGTACACAATTAGTGAAAAAAATCAATTTTTAAAACTATATTACTCTGGAAACAGTATACGTATGGTACGAGATCTCTTTGCTGGTTTATACCCAGAAAGACCAATCCCTACTTATTCGATAATTAAAAATGTAATTGATAATCAAAATCAATATGGATCTGTATTTAAGCCGTCATGCAAGACCTGCAGAAATAAAAGAATAAATTTAGAAGAAATCAATATTGGTGAAGCTCCAGGTACCGATATCGAAACAAATGTAATTGCTGCCGTAGTGAATAATCCTTGTATCAGTACAAGAACAATTGGTGCGGAGTTAAATATTCATCACACTACGGCGTTCAAAATTATAAAAAAACATAAATTTATATCTTATAAGTTCCAAAACCATCAAGAAATTTTTGAAGAGGATATGTACAAAAGAATGATTTTCTGTGAAAGCATTATCGAAAAGGCCAATTTGGATAGAAATTTTATTAAAAATATTTGTTTTACCGATGAGACAACGTTTAGTATTAACGGGGAACCAAATGTTCAAAATTATCGATTTTGGTCCACCGAAAATCCTCATTTAATGATCAAAAATCGTTCACAGTATCGCCAAACTGTAAATGTTTGGGCAGGGATATTAGGAGCAAACATCATCGGACCATTTTTTATTGATGGAAATTTGAATGGACTAAAATATCTAGAAATGTTACAAAACGAAATTGGACCGGCAATTGATATTGTGGCAGGAGAAAATAACGTAATCTACTATCAACAAGACGGATGTCTGGCACATTATACTAGAGATGTAACCAATTATTTAAATGAATGTTATCCCAATTCTTGGATAGGACGCAATGGACCAATGAACTGACCAGCTCGGTCACCAGACTTGGCTCCAAATGACTTTTTTGTGGGGTCATTTAAAATCTAAAATTTATGGTGAACGATACCAAAGTATTGATTCATTAAAAAATAAAATTGTGGAGGAGTGTGGCAATATTACCGAAAGACAACTTGCGAATGTACGATGTAACTTTTATGATAGACTTGGTTTTTGTTTAGCTGAATATGGAAACCTGTTTGAACATTTGCTGTAAATTTAATTATTTCTTAATGTTTGTAATTGTTTATTATTAATAATTTATGTAATAAATAAATTAAATTGAATTTATTTCATGGCTAGTCTGATAAATGAAAATTTGAACAATTTCAAAAGCATTTTTTGCCACTTTAAGTAAAAGCTAGATGAAAATAATTCTTTTATCATTTGTAATTTATTTTTCTGCATGATTTTTGTGTCTTTCATTTTTTTTCTAAAATAATTAGGGAAGCAGGAATTTGCATAAATAAGTTTTTACATGTAAATATCCTATGAACGGCTAACTCATTCAACACCCGGTATAGTACTGAAATATTATCCGAAGTAATTTAATTTGCATTAGGTGGAGATATTACTACTTTGAAGAGGCATGGAGGGTGGGAATCGTCAAATGTGGCAGAATCTTATATACAGGAATCGTCTGAAGAAAGAGTCAAAATTGCCAGAAAAGTTTTCGGAAGTGAAACAGCAGCAGAAGTTGAAAAAGTAGAAGTTACAAACAAGAGCACTAAGGTGGATTGTGCAAGTACTAGCGCAAGTAGTGATCATATTTTTCAGTTCAATAATTGTACTTTTAACTTTTGAAATAATTATTGTAAAAATTATAAATTAAATGTTGAATAATTATGCAGCAGCGTATTTTATAATATCCTATAAAATACGTTGTCATTGACAACGTATTTTATAGAGAAAGGCGTATTTTAAAGGCAACATAACAAGTGAGCTTAAATGCACCATAGAAACAGTATAAGATATTAGTGTTAGAAAAACAATATAAGTAGTGGGTACAAGAACATTTTAAACAATTTCGTTGACAAGATTGGTGGTATCACTTGAACAACCTCGGATGTCGTGCGGGAAGTTTAAATGGAATTTAAAACTGAGCGGTGTGCGTATGTCAATCTAATCGCTGTCAACGGTTTCTGTTTTAATTTATGCATGTTGTTGTGAAAATTTAACTGTATTTTAATATTGTACATGAGGTTATTTTTTTGAAGATCTATTTGTTACTGACTAATTCGCTATTTGGATTATGCAACGCTTAAATTTTACGCCACCGAATGTTCCGTTTTTATTTACATGTGACACAAGTGCAGGCCCCTTCATTTTATTGTAAACAATTTCCACCTATGTTTTTAAGGTATGTCTAATGCTGACCCTTGTGATTATGTATTCTCACGTTATATGTTTTATATTATAGTTCTGAAGATGGCTTTCATTTTGAGGCCGAAACGTAATCTTTAAAAACAATTGTTTGATTTATTTCTGTCCACAAACCCGATATCCCTTTTATTAATATTATAATATAATATTATAATATAAAAAGGAAATAATACTATAATAAAACAGGTTGTTATAAAAATTTTAATCGACTGACGTTTATTAAATAATTACTAACAATCAAGTAACATGAAATTAATTTAAATTGCGAAACATCGCTATTCAAGTATTTCTTTTCCGAGTATACACGAAGTTATCACTATGACAAACAACAGGTACTCAAGTATCAGTGGTCCCTTAGCTTAGTAACGTTCTAAGGATAAGGTATCCCTTGTCTATGAATCCGGGCGTAAGATATGGTTTGGTTAAAATTTGGGGAAAAGATTGGAAATTATACGACTTTAAAACTGCATCAAAAACCATTTTAAAACCCAAGTTACTTACAAATAAGTGAAGAGAGTAATCAAATATATAAATAAAACTTAGAAGTCCGTTGCTGTTGAAATTCAAGCAACATATTCAGGTGAGGCAGTAAGAGTGGACAGTTATAAAAAAGGTGTTAAAAATGCCAAAAAGCTAAATTCTGTCAACGAGGTTCCAACCTGCAATCATGTGAGTGTCAAGAAGAAAAAAGATGTCGAGAAGTTGCTTCGTGGCTGCGATTTAGATGAAGATGCAAACTTATTTTACCAAGAAGTATTAAAAGGAAATTCGATAGATTCCGATGAGAACGAAAGAAAATCTTACGAAGATAACGAACCCTCCATTTAAAGCGTGCAGATGTCGAGTTTAAGTATTTATCGAGTTATGAAAAAATTATGTGTTTTGTTTATTTTTTTTATTATAAATAAAAATTGTACAGTTTTGGTATTTCATATAGTTGTAGTTATGATTCAAATAAAATGAATAAAAAATATTGTGTTAATATTTACCACAATGCAGATTTGTAAAAGACAAAAAACACTCTCCTGAAAATTTAGGATTTTGTAGATGTCGACTTTTAAAAAAACGGTCCTCAATTTGCAAGAACTCAATGTGGTTATCTAATAAGTAATAAATAGTCACGAATATTCTTTGCATTTATCAGAAATTTTAAATACGTGATCACAGTTTAGGCATAAGCACGGGCATATAGTAGAGTCCACGGAGGCTGAAATTGTTATTTTCGTTTGCACTTTGAGATTAAAAGCTAAAACCAATTTTAGATGATTCCCCGCCATTAGAAGTATGAAAAACCCGAAGGCGTCAAAAAAAGTCCTGTACGGGGAGGCTGTAGGGGGTGAAATGTGAAAATCACCCTAAAAATGATTTTTGGATATGTGGATCTAAAAAACAAGCTGAATAGTTATACATAAGTAAGATTTGCCTCAGAACATTGGAAATATCGAAAAATAATTATTGAAAATTCCATAAAACCCGTAGTTAAATGGGTGATCTTAAGATTTAAAGCGCTCTAGTTAAAAGTGTCTAAATATTTCGCGCGTACTCTACATCTAACCTGCCGTAACGTTTTTATATGTGATCCAATCAAAAAATACCTTTGAATAACATTGTAGAGCAGAGTTTCCTGAGTATGTAGGGTATTTCATATTTTCATTTGGATGATTTGCAATTTTTTTACGAATTTTTGTTCGAGCGCGCGCACGGGGTCGACTACGGTCGACTATCGCTTGCGTTAAACACAGCGGCAGCTATACTATGGTTGAATGTCGCTTATTTCTCTCTTGTGAATAGATTAGATCTGTTCTTGCGGAAGTTTCTGATGGTTGGAAACTATTTTTTACATGCGGACAGTTTCTAACCATTCCGGACTGCTTGTATTGCAAGAACAGACTTATTAAAATCATGTAATTGTTGAAATCAGTAACGTTACTGTACATGAAAAACTAACAGGTTCCACAAATACAGTTTACTTAAATACATATAATAGGTATAAACATCGTGAAAAACGTGACCATTAATCGGATTCCAATTCCGCCGATATGTCCTCTGGCGTGCCAAAAACTTTACGTTGGAGATTGTTGTTGTTTAAATTTTGGCAAGTGGGTATTTGTCCCATACATTTGCAGGATCCAATACAAGATAGCTTCTTTTTCGAGCAAGAACATTTAAATCTGGAACAGCCTGAGAAAGACAGTATAATATAGTGGGAGACAAAATCGAGTATTAAAAACAAACCTATTTTGGACTATTTAACAAGGACAAGATTACCTTCAAAAAGTAGTAGTTGCCAAAGAGATGGGTCGGGACATCCAGTATCGAGAAATTTTCGAGTACGAATTGACGCCTTATCCTATGGCATTAGCTCCTATAGGAATCCTGAATACACCGACTAATAAAAGTGCCTTGGGGCATATTGTTGAGTCTTACACCAATAGTTACAAAGAATTACCTCCAAGTCACAGAAAACTTATACATATAATTGATGGCATGTCACTTGTACAGGCAATTGGTAAACCGACCAATGCAAAGACTTTTGGTGACTACGCAGATATTTTAAACGCGATAGTTTTTAAAAATCAATTTAATGCTGGAAGAGTTGACGTCGTCATGGACCACTATCATGAAATGTCTATCAAAGATTGCACTAGAACAAAGAGAGCCTTGCGAAAGGACACCGTAAATCGTATCATAGACAATCGCTCTACAATTTTGCCGCAGCAGTGGCACTTGTTCATCCATTCCGTGTTTAACAAGCAGCAATTAACCGATTTTCTGTCCCGTCAGTTCTACGAGTTTTCCAAAGCTTCCAGTTTGAAATTTGTTACCAGTGGGGGATTCAGAAATATTAAGGACTATAAAGCGAATTATTTACTTAACACCGATTTACTTGCCTCTACTCACGAAGAAGCCGACACTAGAATTATGCTACACATCCTTGCAGCAAAACTCGAAGGATATTCAAGGTGTGTCATAGACTGCAAAGATACGGACGTTCTCGTATTACTTGCTCACTTCAAGGATCGACTTACTGATGAAATCTGGCTAAAAGTTGGGACAACAAACAACGTACGTTTTATAGCAGTACATGAAATACAAATCGCTCCACATCTGCTGACAAACTTACCTGCATTTCATGCCATTACTGGGTGCGATCGCACAAGTCAATTTGTCGGCCTCGGAAAAACAACATGTTGGAAAATATATTTATTGTACCATGATTTTCTAAGTACTGTTGGGGCTTTGAAATTTAATGAAGATATTTTCAACAATATACTTCAATTTGTTGTAAAATTATATACAACTTCAGATACCAGCTGTATAAATCATTTGCGCAGCATCATGGCTTGTTCAAAACCAATACACAAACTACCTCCCACTGAAGATAGTCTTTATCAGCACTGTCTACGCGTGAACTACCAAACATACATTTGGAGTAATAGCCTCCATCCAACGCCTTATCTACCAGATCCTCTGGAAAATGGCTGGAAACGTGTTCAAAATGCCCTTGTTCCAATTCTCAGTACGAAACCCGCTATGCCTAGTGATACATCGATACTGGCTACATGTAATATGTATTGTTGTGTCCACAATATATCTTAAGAGCTGCGATCAACAACGATCGACGCGGACAAGATGTGGTTTCAACATGTCATAATTTTAGTTTAATTATCGTAGTATTGTTTAGATCGTTTCATAGGATTGTATTGTTAATTTTTAAGTTGTTGTTTATTGTTTCGTTGGCATGTTTTTAAGACATGCACGTTTTTAGTAATGTTGATTAAAAATAAAAACAAAAAAAAGAGGAGGTAACGGGGGAGATAAGAAAATAAACAAGTTGGATTGGAACGTGAGTTTCCACACAGAAAAGCGGTTTATTAAATTCGTTTAAAGAAAAAGATTAAAAAGTGAGTTTCAAAACAGAAAAGACGTCGATTAAATTAATCGAAATAAAACAAGAGATTCCGAAGTGTGTAGCGTCCAGATAAGACGTGTTTTGGAATTACAATTGGTAGCCTTTTAGAGAGCGTCCGGATAAGACGTATCGTGTCGCGAGTTGAACATAATCAACTATTGAATTAATTAATCGACATAATCGACAATTAATAGAGAACGGACGTGCTATCGGTTATTCAGACGTGAGGTGAATTAATCACCTAAGCAAATTAATTAATCTACAATTAATTCGGAAACGGACGTGGAGTCAACGTGCTACAGCATCTCATACAAAGAGATCATTCCGTGGGTTTTCTCTACGGAGAAAGAATAGTCAGAGCCAGCATTTGGACTGGGATCGTGTCAGGTCTGGAACCTAACGAGTATAGGCGACAATTGGACCCGGCGATTACAAGAAGAAGGAAGATAGTGCATGTGCAATCGTGTTGTGCAACGCAAGCCACGAGTCACCACAAAGTAATCAAGGTTAGGATTAGATTTATTTATAAATTTCCAATTTTAGTTTAATGTGTTTCATGTTGTTAGATTTAAGTGTGTTCAATAAATATGAATAATGAAATTGCATCTTTGTCTGTGTTGTTCTTTGTTCATCGTGACTCTTAAGCAAAAGACGAACCCTGAGATTAAGTCTACCAATAGGTAAGTCTGCTCATATAAGGCGCATAACGCTACAAATTGTCAGCACAACGTGTGGCAAGTGTTCGTAACGCTACAAAGTGGCACCCAACTAGAGGGCGAGAAGTCACTCGGTATAACGCTACAAATTGACGTACCAACGAGCGGGCTTTTGAAAGAGTACACGACTACAAACAACAATACATTCAATTGGCACAAAAAGGGGAAAGCTCAATAAAAGAGAATGAACACCAGGAGTAAAAGTGTGAATGCAGCGGGGGGAGATAGGGATAGTAGCGATGACGAAGGAGAGACCGAGATCACAATCCAGGAACAATCGGTGCCGGAACCGATGCCTGCACAAATGACAGAAGATCCGATGGAGAAAATGATGAGAATGATGATGGAAGGTTTTAAAAATCAAAATGCGAGTATAAATGAAAGTGTGAATGACAGTTTAAAAGGTTTTAAAAATGAAATCACGGAAAAATTCGACAACCTGGACGCTCAGAATGCAGGAGTGAATGAAAATTTAAGGGGTCTCAACGAAAGCATTAAAAGCTTGAATGAGGAAAATAAAGTCAATTTTGATCTGGTCAAAATAAAATTTGACGCAGTAATTGACAAGTGTGAAAAAATAAATGATTCATTGACAAATATGAAATCAGAGGTCAAATGTGAAAATGAAACATTAGAAATGAAGATTGCGGAGGTAATAACCTTGGTGAACGATCGGGTAGAGGAATGTGTCGGCTTAAACGACAAGAATGTAAAAGGCATCGAAAAAGGGGTAAATAAACGTTTCGATCAGGTAAATGTCAAAATGACAGAAACGGAGGATAAAATTGACAAGAGTATTTCATGCTTTCGAGGTGAAATCGATGTCATAAAGGATTCGGTCAAAAACGAATCAATAGGAGAACCAGTGGAAAAAATGGAAAACCACAGTTTTCGAAATGGGGGCAACCAAATAGAATCCGAAAATTTCATTCAAAGTTTGGGCGATGACCTAAATGAAATAGAATGCATGATTGGGCAAACAATCATACGGGAGGCTATAAAGGGAAAAACTGAGGTATGGCTCAGCAGGAATAAGAAAATTATGGTTTCTGGTAGCATAAATTATCGCTTGACAGATGACATAATGATGAATTATAAATACTTCAAAAATAAAGGTCAAATGGAGTTAGATTTTAACGCGTTTCATCATTTGAAAGCGAATTAAATAACAATTCAAATTTAGGCCCATCTTTGAATTCAAATGCACTCGAAAAGAGGCAATCCACTTTAGGCAAATATTGGAAATTAAATAAAAAGAAAAACAAACAAGCAAATTTGTACTTAAACGTAAATAACGTAAACGTCAACAAAAATGAATCAAGTGTGAATGTCAAATATAAATTAAATTGTCACCCGCAATACGAATTGGCAGTTCAAAACATTTTGAAAAGGCACACAAGGCTTTTTAATGAAGAAGTTACAGTGGCCAAGGGGTATGAACATAAATTAAATGTTGAAAATGAAATGTCTTTTACTGCAAAAACGTACCCGATCCCGCACAATGATAAAAAAGAAGTGTGGAATCAAATTGATCAAATGTTAGGTGATGGTATCATTACAAGGGCAAGTACCGCTTTCATTAATCCTTTAATTGTAGTGAAAAAGTCGGACAAGGCGATAAGGTTATGTTTAGATGCGCGAAAACTAAATAGTTTAACCAAGCCGCAATACGAAAAGCCGGAAAATATTGACAGTTTGTTTGGGAAAATAGGAAACAATAATGTGTTTACGAAATTAGACCTCAAAAATTCATTTTGGCTTATCCCACTAGAAGTAAGTTCACGAAAATATACGGGGTTTAGTATTGACGGAGTAACTTTTCAGTTCAATGTGGTACCTTTCGGGTTAAATACATCTAGCTCGGCGCTTGTGCGAGTAATGCAAATTATATTGAGAAAACACGAGAATTACCTAGTCCACTACATTGACGATATGCTAATTTTTTCCAAAAATCATGAAGAACATTTAAAACATTTAGAAGCAGTTGTGAATACATTGGAGGAAACAGGACTAAAGTTAAATATAACTAAATGTCAATTTATTTTACCAAAGGTAAAATTTTTAGGTTTCAATATTGACTGTCACAACATTTCAGTTGACAATGACAGATTAGAAGAAGTCAAGATGTATCCACGACCAATAAACCTTCGAACACTACGTGGTTTTCTAGGCATTATGAACTACTATAAAAAGTTCATACCGGATTACTCGGAGAAAACGCTTGGGTTATTGACATTGTTAAGAAAAGGGGTACAGTGGAAATGGGAAAAAATTCATGAGGAAAGTTTCATTAGCTTGAAAGAAGCATTTTACCAAAATTTATCTTTGTTACATCCGGACTTCAACTTACCATTTATCCTGCGGACGGACGCAAGCGATTTCGCCGTCAGCGCCGTTCTCATTCAAATTCAAGGGGAGAAAGAAGTGCCAATTCACTTTACTTCACGAATTTTAAGGGGGGCTGAAATAAAATATACGATTTCGGAGAAAGAAATGCTGGCGATAGTTTTTGCCTTGAACAAATTAAAATTTTATTTAACCGGGAATAAGTTCTTGATTGAAACAGATCACTCGGCATTGACGTTCATGATGAAAACGAACTTTAGCAACAATAGGGTCTACCGATGGTCGTTGTTGATCCAAGAATTTAATTTTGACATCAAACATCGATCGGGAAAAGATAATCAGATTGCAGACGCGTTGAGCCGTAAAGATGAACAAAAGGGGATGAAGTTGAAAGATATGTTGGTAGCAGCGGCATATTTAAACCAAGAACAGGGAGTGTACGCGCGAGGAACAATCGAACTTATGCAAGGGGAGATAAATTTTGATTTCATTCGCGAAAAATTAGAAAATGTCCAAAGTTACAGGGGATATGAATTCAGGGAACAATATTTAATAAAAAAGATAGGAGAAAGGGAATTATACGTGGTAAATAAACCCACAACAATAGAGATGGCACAAGATCTACATGAGAGATTTGGCCACATTGGAATAAGAAAGGTATTTTTGATTTTCAGGGAAGCATTTTATTGTGTTCGTGATTTATCTATAATTAAAGATACAATAAACAAATGCGCACTGTGCAGTTTAGCTAAATATAAAAACCATGTCAATCAAAATAGCAGTCAAAGCATTAAAGTAGATAATCCAGGGGATTTAATCGCCATAGATTACTTAAGTAATTTAATTCCAACGGTGGAAGATTACAAACACATACTCGTAGTTTACGATGTGTGTACAAAATATGTAAAATTATACCCAACCAAAGTTTGTAACACAGATGTTACAAATGAATGCCTAGAAAGCTACGTAGAGGAGGAAATAAAACCAAAGAGAATTTTGGCGGACAACGCCACATATTTCAATAATGAACGGTTCATTAACAATTGGGAACAAAAGGAAATAGAAGTTTGCTTCAGCTCCATTCGACATCCTCAGGGGAATCCGGGAGAAAGAATTATCCAAGAAGTAATCAAATTTCTTCGGATACTCACGCATGAGTGTCATCCGGAATGGATAAATAAAATAGAAGAGGTGGAACGTTTTATAAATTGTACTCCTAATGTGAGGACCAAGTACTCACCATGGTACCTAATGAAGGGCACCAATCCTCCGAGGCCATGGGTAGAAAATATAGAAGAAAGAAATTTTGAAAGCGATATGGAAAAGGCACGAGAGAGTGCACATAAATTTTCTCGAAAATACGAAGAAAAAATGAACAGGAAAATTCGAAAAAGGTTAAGTTTCAATGTAGGGGACAAGGTAATTGTTAGAAGTTTGAGGACATCAAACAGGGGCAATAATATATGCGCCAAGCTCGCGCTGCCTTATGAGGGTCCATACAATGTATTACAAGTCATAAACGACAACGTGTATGTACTGGGATATGAAGAAGGGGAGACAAGAGGAAGATTTCATATTAATCTTTTATATCCTTTCATCGAGTGACAGATCTAACAAAACAGTCAGAAGGTCATCACCAACAGTATTTCGTAGTAAAGGCGGAAAGAAAATTCAACAAATTAATCATGGGGTTTCAAACATAAGTGGTTCAAAAAAGGGGGGACAAATGCCTGGTGATATGAGTTACCAGAAGAATTTAAAGTTGCGGACTAG
The DNA here is from genome assembly GCA_932274525.1 of Podabrus alpinus. Classification (NCBI taxonomy): domain Eukaryota; kingdom Metazoa; phylum Arthropoda; class Insecta; order Coleoptera; family Cantharidae; genus Podabrus; species Podabrus alpinus. Next base: position 71,011,397 of record OW026452.1, read on the forward strand.
TTATGACCTAGAAGGTGTAACGTCTTAAGACAACGGGGGACAGGGGGGAGAAAAGAATCGACAAGATGTCTACATGAATCGTCGAGATCTACAAGGGGAAAATTATTGAGAGCTGAGGCTACAATAAAAAATATATCGGTATCAGCTGAGCGCTGAACGGATTCAAGCGAACCACGAAAGTAACCCGAAAGCATGAAATTTATAAATTGTTGAATGAATGTGTGGTCCTGATACCACGAGCAAAGGTGATGATAATGAGTGACTGTAAATGAGACGAATGAGGTATGAAAGAAATGAATGAAAGAAGGCGGGAGAGAAAAAGACATGAGGGCGAGCGGTGCAAAGAGTGGAACAATGATTTGAAGAACCTCTCGAGAGCACAAACCATTGGTTCAACCTTTGCAGGGGGGATGTGTTGTGTCCACAATATATCTTAAGAGCTGCGATCAACAACGATCGACGCGGACAAGATGTGGTTTCAACATGTCATAATTTTAGTTTAATTATCGTAGTATTGTTTAGATCGTTTCATAGGATTGTATTGTTAATTTTTAAGTTGTTGTTTATTGTTTCGTTGGCATGTTTTTAAGACATGCACGTTTTTAGTAATGTTGATTAAAAATAAAAACAAAAAAAAGAGGAGGTGACGGGGGAGATAAGAAAATAAACAAGTTGGATTGGAACGTGAGTTTCCACACAGAAAAGCGGTTTATTAAATTCGTTTAAAGAAAAAGATTAAAAAGTGAGTTTCAAAACAGAAAAGACGTCGATTAAATTAATCGAAATAAAACAAGAGATTCCGAAGTGTGTAGCGTCCAGATAAGACGTGTTTTGGAATTACAATTGGTAGCCTTTTAGAGAGCGTCCGGATAAGACGTATCGTGTCGCGAGTTGAACATAATCAACTATTGAATTAATTAATCGACATAATCGACAATTAATAGGGAACGGACGTGCTATCGGTTATTCAGACGTGAGGTGAATTAATCACCTAAGCAAATTAATTAATCTACAATTAATTCGGAAACGGACGTGGAGTCAACGTGCTACAGCATCTCATACAAAGAGATCATTCCGTGGGTTTTCTCTACGGAGAAAGAATAGTCAGAGCCAGCATTTGGACTGGGATCGTGTCAGGTCTGGAACCTAACGAGTATAGGCGACAATTGGACCCGGCGATTACAAGAAGAAGGAAGATAGTGCATGTGCAATCGTGTTGTGCAACGCAAGCCACGAGTCACCACAAAGTAATCAAGGTTAGGATTAGATTTATTTATAAATTTCCAATTTTAGTTTAATGTGTTTCATGTTGTTAGATTTAAGTGTGTTCAATAAATATGAATAATGAAATTGCATCTTTGTCTGTGTTGTTCTTTGTTCATCGTGACTCTTAAGCAAAAGACGAACCCTGAGATTAAGTCTACCAATAGGTAAGTCTGCTCATATAAGGCGCATAACGCTACAAATTGTCAGCACAACGTGTGGCAAGTGTTCGTAACGCTACAAAGTGGCACCCAACTAGAGGGCGAGAAGTCACTCGGTATAACGCTACAGTATATAAAATTAGAAATTTGTACAGAATTTGCGGCGTTACTTCCTGTAGAATCGGTTACTGCCAATGACTTGTTTCGGCTGGTAAAAGAATTTGTCGTTAATGATTTGAAATTATCGTTAACTAAAATGATAGGTGTGGGCACTGATGGCGCCAATAATTTATGCGGCAGGAACCATTCTTTGTATACACTTTTAAAGGAGGAAAGCCCTCATTTACAGCTAGTACGCTGCATTTGTCATTCTGTGGACAATACTGCCTCAAGTGCTGTCCAAGAAATGCCTGCATGTGTCGAGTATCTCTGTAGAGAAATTTATAATTGGTTTTGCCACAGTTCGCAAAGACGAATTCAGTATGCGCGACTTTTTGACATTTTGAATGGAAATGAGAAAGTGTTCCACAATTTCGTGCAATTATCAAATACACGGTGGTTAGCAAGATTTCGGGCTGTAAATAATATTATTGAAAACTGGGCAGAATGGGGAACATGCATGAATAAAAAAATTTAGTTAAAACAGTATTTTCCGATTAATCCTATATATTAAATATCAAATCAGCAAAAATAACTTCTATTTATTGTATTTTGTTATAAATAATCCATTTTAAAATTCAATGATAATTTATTTAAAATAAATCATATGACCTTAAACGCAACGAAGTCACCGGCACAATAACAATAACCTCACTTTCATGTTTATTCTACTCGTGTAAAGTACTTTTTTAACTTTCTTGTTTTTAATTGATTTAATTATGATAAATAACAGCTTTAACACTAACAAACTTCAACTTTCAAAGCACAAAACCACAGAAAAATAACATAAATGAATGTAAAATTTAACTTGTGACGTCATCAGTCACTTGGCAAATTGCGCGGTCGTTTCGTTCAATTCAAATTGACGGATTTTTAAATATTTTTTAAATTATTATCAAAACGAAAATAAATAAATTAAATAGCATTAATTTGTATATTTAGTTATTTTTGATCCAACTACGCTATAAAAAAAATTTATGCATCTTCCCTATTAAAAGTACATTTTAGTGTAGTAGTAAACAAAGAGAAATGTTATTCTTCTAGACTGCTAAATGAAATGTTAGAAAGTAATTCTAATATTTTGACTTTGATAATAGTGCGCCCAATTTTATTCGAAACAAATAAATTGAATTTATTGTTTCAGAGAGATGATGTGGATCTAGGAAATGCTTACGAGCATGTTGCTCGCTTAATTTGCTTGCTAGGGTCCAAAATATTTAGACCAGAATTCATAAATCATAGTCAGGGAACTCAGTACACGTATATTGAAAATTTGAACAATCCTTTAGCATATGTGCAGCCTCAGCAGTGTGATTTTGGTATAGAGTACAACAGGGCAATTCTTACCTATCCTATAGATGTAAGCGAAAAAGTGATGGTAGAAACAAAATGTTTTAATTATATTAAAAGGCTCTTAACAGAACTTACGAATAGGTTACCAGATCACCTACAGTTATTTCAAAAAATCAGTGTTTTGGCTCCAAAAATTTGTTTAAATCAAGTTACAAGATGTACGTTTTCTGATTTACCTTTCTTGCACCTCATACCGCAGAATAAGTAAAAATTCCACTTTCTGTTATCTTCAACACGTGTAATCAATATTATTAACCACTATTTTATTTTTATAGATCCTCAAAATCTTGCACTTTTTCAAACTTTTTTAATTAAATTCTACGGGAGTGCAAGCCAGCACATCTGCCCGTTTACCGCTTTGGAAGAAAAACCTTCTTTTAACCACTTTTAATTAATTAAAGTCGGGAGTAAAATTTGCACATCTGCCCGATCTTTACCATTTGGAGGCACTCTTTTGTTTTTTGTTTATTTTTCCTGGTTACTGAAAACTTCCAACCTACTTGATAAAATTTTTAATTGTGAGTATAATTTTATTTTATCGACTGTCACTTTTTAATGTTTGCTTTTTCTGTTTATAGGTTACGCACATTTTTACCCTACCGTCCAACTTCGGAATAGTTCACTACATTCGTCAACATGTAACTTTTTGTTCGTGCAACTTTATCTTATTATTAATAACACTTTTAAATTAAACAAAATAACAATTTTAAATTTCTTATGGCTAGGTTTGATTTGACAATTTTTAATACTAGGATCATATTTGTTTTCATGTACATTTTGGTTTTCAAACTTTTGTATTCTTTGTAAATTAATTTTTTAAATGTAGTTTATCTGACCGGTTTTAAATTAACTTTGGTTCATTAATTAATTAATTATTAACATAAATTAATTTCGGGTTCGAAATCTCATGCAAGTTTATGATTCTTATAAGTCAATGTTGCTATGAATTGCCATCGGCGTATCAGTCGCAGTGGAACATAGCAATATGTAGCTGAAAATGAATACAATTTATTATTAACAGTAAATTGGAATTCAATTTGTGAAGAACAACAGGTCAAAGGTATTTTGAATACACATACCATGTTGTTTAACGAAGTGGTAACCGTCGCGGAGGGATATGAACACAAGCTACATGTGGAAAATGAAGCATCGTTTAGCTGTAAGATATATCCGATACCGAAAAAGTACCGAACCGAAGTCTGGGGGCAAATTGCGCAGATGGAAATGGATGGCATAATCCAAAGGGCTAGTACGGCTTTTATCAACCCACTAGTGGTAGTAAAAAAGGCAGAGGGGAAAATTCGCTTATGTCTAGACGCTAGGAAGTTGAATAGCATCACAAAACCGCAATTTGAGCAACCCGAGAATATCAATAGTTTGTTCGGTAAAATTGGTAACAAAACTGTTTTTACGAAATTAGATCTAAAAAATTCATTTTGGCTAATTCCTTTAGAACCGGGGTCACGTCCTTATATAGGATTTTCTGTGAATGGCGTAACATTCCAATTTAAGGTAGTTCCATTCGGATTAAACACGAGCAGCGCCGCACTCTGTCGAGTCATGCAAACCGTACTCAAAATGCACGAAGACTATCTTATCCACTATGTTGATATTTTAGAATAACGAAGAAGAGCATCTACAGCAGTTGGAAGAAGTGTTAAGCACGTTGGAAGGAACAGGGCTTAAATTAAATGTATCCAAATATCAATTTATGTTGAATCAAGTGAAAATTTTAGGATTCAAGGGAGACCGAGTAGGAATCTCAGTAGTTACTGACAGATTGGAGGAGGTTAAAAAAATTTTATAAATTGGTATTCGAATGTTCGGACAAAGTTCTCGCCATGGTACCTGATGAAGGGTACGAGTCCTCAGCGACCATGGACGGAGGACTCAACCGAAAGGAATTTTCTGCACAATTGTAGAACGGCGAGAGAAAACGCGCATCGAAGATCAAGGAAATATGAAGAACGGATGAACCGAAGAATCCGAAAGCGACTGTCATTCAATATAGCGGACAGAGTAGTCGTTGAGAGTTTGAGAACCTCAATCCGGGCGCAGAATATTTGCGCAAAGTTATCGTTACCATACGAAGGACCATTTTGGATCCATGAGGTGGTTAACGATAACGTGTACATGTTGGCACATCAGGGGGGAGAAATTCGGGGTAAATTTCACATAAACCTCTTATACCCATACGTTGCGGACCCGCATGAAGAAGATTAACCATAGGGATAAAATTGACTGACTAACAGTACCTCATACATAGAAGTAAGGTAATTACACGGGTAATCTCGTGCGCATTCTCGACATAACGTTTACAAACCACTGACGCTGCAAAGGGAAGGGGCGGGATGAATGTAAGAGACTACTGCATGGTATGCAGGTCCATTAAGAGGGAGGTGCACGCACCAACATAGCCCGAGGGTATGTTAGGGTAAGACGGCACAGTACAGGGAGAACGTAAGAGGCTTGGCTAAAGCCAGTCCAGTTGGGAAAAGACATTGCCGAGTTTAAGGACCATAAGTCAATGAAGAAGAATAAAAGCGTTAGGAACAGGTGGTGATTGGAGCGATGGAGAATGAATGAAGATGTTAGAGGGAATCAAGGGTCAATTGAATGGTAGGAAAGGGGTCAGGTATGAAAGAGGGGTGTGAAGAATAAATGAGTGAGAATGTGAATGAATGCAAAGGTTTACCATGATAGTTGCACCGTACTACTGTGGGTAAACTTGGCAGGGGGCATGTGTTGTGATACGCTCTATCCACGTTGAGGATATGTTGTAACCAACAAGGAGCGAAAAACGATTGGAAACGGTGGTTTCAAACACACTGTTGACATGTGTTTGTTTTTTTTGTCGTTAAGTAATTTTAAGTTTGTTCGTGTTGTATATTGTATGTAAACGTTATGTACAACATGCGGAAAATCAAAGGTGCAGATAACCGGCGGACATATGTAAACAAACCGGAAATAATAAGAAGCTCCTGTTTGAAAACAAAACCGAAATGGTAACGAAAGTTACGAATGATAAATAAAGGAGTAGCATCGTGATTCCTGAACGGAATAGTCGCATCAAAGTTACTGCAAGAAGCAGTCGATTTAATAATTGCTTTTCAATTTAGATATAATTGAAATAAATTATAGTGGCGAGTTATAAAGTGGTGATACAAGGGAGAATAATTTTCCCAGGCGATTTAACTTTCCTGAAATAGTGGAAGTCGGGCGTGTTCGGCAACAAAGAATATTGTTGATCGAAAATCCCTATGGTACGGGTAACGTACGTGAAACCCTGATAAAACATATCAGGACGAGTGAAAGAAATTATTGGAATAGAGTGGAACGAGAATAGTCGAACGAGCGTGGATTGTGGAGTCCAGATTGGGAGAAGAATAGTGATTGGAGGAAGATAAGTTCAAGAGCGAAGAACCAAGATTGTGCGCACAGTGCAAACTAGCAGGTTAGCTACTATCAATTATTTCAGTGCGTAGATAGAATTGTAGTATTTTAAAAATTGTTTTGAGTTGCGTTGATTGAATGTTCAAGTTTGTTAGATTATTAAAAAACTTGTTAACCAGATCCAATCGTGTTTTGTCTTTGTTGGCATCGAGAATTCGTCAATTCATAAGCTCGTATACTAAAGTGTCGTTATTAGAGTCAGATCCCGACGTATTTATCTGAGAAGTAGAGTCGAGTTAAGGTAGGTGACCGAAAGCTATTGTGTGTGTTCTCGTGGACTTCTCAAGGACACCAGGCACTACAGTATTTTGCCCACTCCGGGCTGAAATAGGAATTCAATTTTCTGCGTGCATAGAATTATTTTTATTTTTTGAAATAAATCCTGAATAATTTTTAAGTTCTAAGTGAAAAATATATTTTCAGATAAAGAATAGCAATGCATAACAATACCGTAGTAACCACCATAAATCCACCACGAGAGGGAACAAAACTATTGATACTAGATATCGACAAGACAATAGCTGATTTTCAGGATAATAAGTTAAAAGTGACAACGAAATCAGACCCTTTCTCCACACTTTTTTATCAACATTATATACGTTCTATGACATGGCCATTTGGTCGGCAACCGACCGTGATATAATGATGAAGAAGATAGATTCATTAGGGCTGTGGGAAAATACTAACTTTAAATTGCTGACCTGTTTGGATTTGACACATATGAGGATGAGGCTAACTTCTATGGGAAGATTTATTTTGGTAATTTTTTTTTTGCTTTTTTAATACTAAAGTTTTTAATTTAATTTTTTTTTTAGACTAAACCACTAGAAATGCTGTGGAATACATATCCACAGTTTGACAAAACAAACCCAATTTTGTTGGACGATAGAGACGACAATATTTACTTTAACCGAGGTAATGGATTGGTGGTTGAAGCATATAACTGGAATGAATACGACACAGACAATGATTTATTGTATTTAAGAACGTACCTCGAAAATATCGCAAGATATTGCAATGATTTTTCGTCGATTGATCACAGGAATTGGCCATATTATGAACCTCCTGAAAATGATAATAGAAATCTTTTTACATTGGAATAAGCAAAGAATGACAACTGCAAAATGTATTTTATTTTGTGTTTTTAGAAGAGGAGTGAAATTGTGTGGTTCATTATTTCTTTTATTTACAAGTTAAAATTTCATTTTCATTACCAATAACTAGAGATGAGATTTTTAGGTTGTAAAAATTGAAAAAAAGGCACCTATAAAGGTTCTAAAAAAAGTCATTTTAGGTCGTATAAATTCAAAAAAAGGTACAAAAAAATGCTATTTTAAGCACTTTTAGGTTAGTATTGTAAAGTTTTAGTGGTTTTATGTAACTATACCCACCAATTAGGTATTAAGATAATAACGGCATTAATTATTAAAACATTTATTGAAAAATTTAAAATAAAAAAAAAATTATTAACATTTTGGTAAATAATTTTTACTCAAAGTGGTACGATGAGGAACGACCTTTTTGCAATATTTTTCCAAAAAACTTTTAAATTCTAGACAACATAATTTCGCCCAGGGAATATTTTCCTAAAAGTACGTTTTTAAAAATGTCGCCACGTGGTCAGATGTTAGGACGCGCGATTTTTTCGGAAATTTCTAGGTTCTCGCTCATGGTAAGTCTTGCTGTTCCCAAGGCACAAATGTAAATGAACTGAAATGAACCATTGGTAGAATCAGGAGTGCCAACTGCTATTTCCTAGTACTTTTTGGTAGTAGTTGGTAATATTACTAGTGCTATTTTGTGGTATAATATCGAGCACGTGCATTATTAAAAAAATGCGTTAAATTTTTTCTATAAGTTTCTAAATTGGCGAAGTTCCTACTTTACCTCCCGGAATTGCAAAAAACAGTATATGCACGGCGGGAGTAAAGTGACTTTTGGCCCATGGGTAATTGCTTCACTCGGCTGGCGCCTCGTGTAAACCTCGTAAACCTTTACCCTCGAGACAAAAAAGTGTCAATAAGCTCCATTGGTGCATAATGTACTATTTTAAGTAGGTGGTGAAGAAAGCAAACGAGAATTAATGTGATGAAAGAATTGCATGAGGAGAATGATAAAACATAATTCAAAATACTGAATGGCAAATTGAGGAGATATTTGCAGAAAAAAATTTGGGAAAAACATGAGGAATAATATTTGAGAGCTAAACAAAAGATCGAAAGGAAATTTATTGTAAAAAATCAACAAAGCGATAGAGTTCAACTGTGGACAATGGTCTTGAGCTTGAATCTCAGCTACTCGTAAATTATTTATGCCATGGTGTGGATTTCACGTTAAACTGTAGGTCCCCAATTTGTTAGTGTGGGCTTAACTCCAAGTAAAATGCCATAGAATACAATAATAATATAATAAAAAATTAAATTACAATTGCAACAATTTTTTTTAAATTTTATCAGCTTAACTAATTTGTTTCTATTTGAAAATATACATCGCTACAATACAAAACCTGAAACACGATTTCTTTTGTTAATAGTAATTATTATTAATTGTAGCAAAAGTGGGTTAGCCACTTAGCGTTGATTTTTATGTATTAGTACATTTTTGATATCGTGATATAATACCCATAGAATATAAATTACAAAATGGGTTTGATTTTCATTATTTAAAGCTTTTAATAAGAAATATTAATCAATGTCATCCAAGTACGTGCGGTATTTTATTTTTTAAACTTATTAGTTCATGCAACTTGATAGTTCAATTAATACTTTGCATTATGGTAATAATTTTAATTAATTTTTTAACCATTGATAGTAATTTAAAAAAGATGCGCAATCATTTGGCATACATTTTATACAAATTTATATTCAATCCTCGAATTTTTTGAATTGCTTAATCTACACCTGTAATTAAATGATTTTTTGTTTGTTTTAGAAAACCACAAACCAAGAAATGATACCAAATTGAAGACAAAATAAATTGACATATCCATGTACATAGTAACGATCCTATAATAAATGAAACGGTTTATATTATGTTCAACCGATTTTTAAAAACCCACGTAATTTCTTCTTTTGACGCACAACTTAATCTAACATAATTATACATTTTATTTATTTAATAACAATTTCTTAATATCTAACAATTTTTAATGAATTAATTTGTGAATATTAGATTGTACTTCTCGATATCATTCTTGGACTTTCCCATTCCTTACCTGTCTTTATTATTAACCGAATTTATTGTATTCTTTTTTCGAGTCTCACGTAATGTCGGAGAACCTTCTAAATCGTAAAAGAATTTTCATGCGACCTGTAATTGCTTGTATGCATCACTTATGATTATCAATCTTTATTGACGATTGAATCATGGCAATATGTAATGCTGGAAGCGCATCGACATTCGAGGTTGTCAGAAATGGCAACCATATATCGTCTATAATCGATGTAACGATGGCTTCCGGGAGCATCGTCGACCGTTTGTCCCTCTGGTGCGTAGATAAGTCGGTCTGTCAGTCATCCGATCACAACGCCCTGACATACCAAATTTCAGTGGACGATCGTATCAGCACGGTCATCAACAACAGTACATATTTATTTCGAAATAAAATCGCCAATTGGCAAAAATTTAGACTAAACTTAGATCAAAATTTTATAAATTCTAAAATTTTGGAACAAAATTTCGACAACATTACCCCAACTTTTATTTTTTTGCTTTGCGTTTGCGGAGGCCTACCCTGAATTCATTACTAAACTAATGAATTCGTGTCTGGCAACCGGCCACTTCCCGAGGCCGTGGAAGAGCGCTTATGTGAAGATCTTGCCTAAGCCTAATAGGTCCGATCCTACGGACCTATCGGCCTTTAGACCCATAGCACTCTTGCCCGTCTTCGGAAAGTTGCTGGAGAAGCTGTTCACCAAGCGGCTCATCTATTTTGGTGGGCAGCGCCGGGCATGGAATCCTAAACAGTATGGATTCAGGGAACAGACCTCCACAACCAATGCAATACACGATGCTCTGAGCATCGTCGGTCGCGAGAAAAGTCGAGGATGCCTGGTTTTGGGTGTATCCTTGGACATTAAAGCGGCGTTCGACAACGCTTAGTGGCCGGAATTATTCCACAGACTGCGAAACATTTCGTGCCCTTCCAACTTATATAACTTGATAAAAAGTTATATCGCGGATCGGTCTGTGGAGCTGGCCTACGCTGACGGAAAGTCGCGCAAGTCTATGACAAAAGGATGCATCCAAGGCTCTGTTTGCGGGCCCACTTTCTGGAATATTATATTGGACGAACTTCTCGATATAGGCTTGCCTAAAGGATGTCATCTGCAAGCATTTACTGATGACGTCCTTATCGTGAGTTCGCCCAATGTAACGCAGATGGAAATTAGTACCAACGCGGCGCTGTCTGCAATTAGCGAGTGGGGCGCTGGAGTTAAATTAACTTTCAGCGCACCCAAAACTCAAGCTATCGCCTTGACCCCCAAAACCAAACTTTGCAAAATTAATTTCGGCAACAAAATTCTTACTTTCGACCCGCACATCAAAATTTTAGGTATTGTCATTGACGAGCATTTAAAGTTCCACGAACACGTCAGGCACGTTTTGGCAAGCAAGTTTTTGGCGACGGCTTTCGAGCCACAACAATAATAGAGGACAAGCGCGCGAGCGCGAGAAATGACAGATAAAATATAATATGGTTGTAAGAATAAGTTTTGTACGAGTTGTAGTTTTGTTCGCAAATATAAATATATAAAAAGCTGGTTGTCTATAATAATTACTACAGTCCAAATCGAAAAGATACGAAGGAACCGGCCAATATAGAACATGGTCATTCGAACCACATAATAAAGAATTGGCAAGAAAACAAGAAGCGAGCAAAATCTGCTTGTTTGTTACGGCTCAGCCGTTCCTTTTTGTTTTTGATATTGATGTAAAGGCACATTTTTCGTCACCAGTAACAATTTGGGACAAAAACTCCTGATGTGATTGACGGGCTAACCTATGGCGAGCAAGCAAAGAAGCACAAATGGAGTTGATTGACGTGGATCATCACGAATTGAAGCATTTAATTGCTCTTCATCAAAGCCGGATGGTCTTCCTGAACCAGTGCCCTGAATGTCAACGTGAAGAAATTCAAGCAAGTCAAGAGACAGGCTTGCAGTGCTAAGAAAGCGCGCGTTTCCACCTCAAGCGCTAGCGGAGCATATGGCTAGACAAGGGGATGATTCTGATACCCCCACTCCCGAGGTTGCCGCCCGTGTGACTCGTTCTGGGCGCACGAACCTCCTAGACTCAGACAGGGAGACCGAGAAGGAAGAGTCTGGCGTCGGCTCGACCGACAAGGTCCCCCAAACCCGGCTTAGACTTCTCTCGAATCCGACAACTCACAAGGGCAAGGATCCGATCACATCTTCTAGGGACGGAACCAAATGCACCCGTCCAAGAACACCTGTCGAAGTGGGTGCGCCCTCCCAACGCATTAGTGCGAGAAGGGGGGCAATACTCAAAGTTACCATTCCTGGCACCTTAACGTCCGCCCCAAAGACCCGAACAAGCTCCGGCAGCAGTGCCGGTACCCCTATACCGAAAAAGACCAGAATTGGCAAAAGAAACCTACCCAGCAAAAGTCCTCTGCCCCAGGTTCCCCTACCATCCGATACAAACACTCCATCACCTATTCCGAAACCACACACCTACCAAAAGGCGACTCCAACACATACTGCGGCGCAGCATAAGGCTGCCAACGCTGGGCCCATCGTCGGAGAGTCTTCTGCGACGCCCGACGCGACGCCACGTTGACCTCTAAAGCGGCCGAGACGGGACCTTCCAACGTCCCCAACAGTGTAGATTTGGGGGGGAAAGATGAGGGGGTAGAGACAATCGTATCAGGTACAATTCTATCTTCAACTGACCAACTCCCGCCAATAGACTCGTTTAGCAAACCCACCGAAAAAGAGCCATTAGCGGCTCAAGCGCATACGCCGACGCAGCATGAGGCTGCCAACGCTAGAATCACCGTCGGAAGTGAGTCTTCTGCGACCCCCGACGCCACGTTGTGTGACAAAGCGGTTGAGACGGGAGCGCAGGCTTTCCCCAACAGTCCGAACTTGGGGGGAAATACAGAATCAGTTGAAACACCATTAGAAACCGATATCATTGCCAATTCAATAGTCGAACAATCCCCTGCGGTAGACCCACCCAATAATAAAAACACACCATCTCCGATAAAGCGGCCCTCCCCGATAGATCCACCTTGCGAGCCAAAAGATCCCCTCCCTGAGCGCGATTGGAAAGAGCTATTTCTGATTGATTGTACCAACGTTCCACAATAGATAGATTGCGCCGAAAGATTTATTAACATCTGTAAGAATAGGACTCCCACGCGCGACGAAATAGACCAATACGTCGAAGAATTGGTCACATTAGCTAAAACCGAGAAAGTCGCAAAATCAAAACCTATCAAGACCAAATCTATAGAATACTCCAAGCGCACCGCGGCGAAGAAGACCCAATACGCAAAGACTCAAGAACTATACAAGCACAACCCCAGCCAATTGGCCAACCTTGTCATAAAGGGAGGTCAAGACGAACTGGGCGACGGCAGAAGGCCGCAGGTGCCCTTTCGGGAGGTCAGGGGTCTGTATGAGGAGTTGTGGGGTGGGAGCGAGATACGGGCGGACCAAGGGGTGAACGTAGAATTACAAGATGCTCCCATAGATCTGGTGGCGCCCAAAGAAGTGGCTTTCAAAATTCAAAAACTTAAAAACCGGGGCGCGGCGGGACCTGACGGGGTCACCAAATTCGGCATACGATCGGCTGGGTACAGTGAAGCCCTCTCCCTCCTCTTCAATATTATTATCCTTACGGGACACTATCCAAAAGCGTGACTTAATAATCGAACTACGTTTATCCCGAAGGAGGGGAAAGACCCGACGAAAGCAGAGAACTGGCGTCCTCTAACCATTTCCTCTATATTGGCGCAATTATTCAGCTCCTGCATAAAAACGCGTCTCGAAAAATCCATAGACATATCGTTAAAACAACGCGGTTTCGTCAAGGGCAATGGTTGCTTCATTAACACCATCCTACTCGATGAGGCAATCAGGCAGGGCAAGAAGAGCAGTCTATGCGCCGCCCAGTTAGATCTTTCAAAGGCATTCGATATGATCCCCCACAACGCCATCACTGGGGCGGCGTTGGTGGCCGCGCGGGTTCCTAAATCACTCACGACACTGATCATGGGCATGTATAGCGGGGCCCAAACCACCTTTACGGGCTCCGATATAACTATACCCCTGGGTAAAGGGGTCAAGCAGGGCGATCCTCTGTCCCCGACCCTGTTCAACATGGTTCTGAACCCAGTCATCCAGTCAATTTCCAACTCTGCGACGTTCAACTTGACTTCTGATAGGGGGCTTTCCATCCTTGCGTTCGCCGACGACATCTTCCTGTTGGCGAACAATCCCCAAAACCTCCAGCTAACCCTCGATATGACTGCTACCGGGCTAGACAAGATTGGGCTTAAGATCTCCCCAAGCAAAAGCGCAGTATTCAGCGTGCGCAGGGTGAACAAGACTTGGGTGGCGGAGGAGATCAGGGTTGGGATTCAATTGAAGTTAATTTATTTATAAAAATAAAAAACATTTTGAGGTTGTTGCCAACCTCATCAGAAAATGGACCCTGCAAATTGGCGGGGAGTTCATGTTTTCATTACAATTATAGAATCATTCTTAGAGACTTTTTATCAAGTTCTGGTCGTTTTTATAAATTTTTTAATCGGGTTTCAAACCGCGTGTCATTTGGTATATTGTGACATACATATAATCTGCCTATTTTTCATACATGTTGTTTTCTGATTTGTTTTATGTTTCAGGTTTCCATACTGGATTGCGTGGGCGTTTTTATTTCATCAATGTTGGTAAGTATTCGTTTTCATGTCTTGATTTTGAGTCTATTTTTCATTTTCGATCGTTATTTGGCTTTTTGGGTACACTCAAACCTTATTTCTTATCAGGGTTATTAGTTTTTAAGATTAGATCTTATTGGTCACGGTTATTTCTCTCGTTGTCAATAGTGGTTGCTATGGATTGTGCAAGGGCCATAAGGCGGGCCTTATACACTTTACACAGGATTGATCCTGTGGAGTGCTTGTTGTCACTGAGCTTCGCTCTGACACAGTTGACGCATACATGCTTAGCAAGTTCCTTTTGCACTACGCAGTCACGTGAAGCGTGTTCTGTTGAGGTGCAAAAGGCGCATGTTTCATTTCCTTTGCAAAATTTGGCTGTGTGGCCAAAACGTTGGCATTTATAACATCGGACAATTCCGATGTGATTCCGTACCCGGTAGCTTTTCCAAGCCACTCTGAATTTACCCTCCTTTATTATTGCTTCATGGACCAGGGGGTGAACCTCCAGGATCCATTTTTTGTGAGTTCTTCCTCTGGTATGTACGGGATTGGCTCTTTTGAGCCATGAAATCCCGGCCATATTGACCACCTCGGGAAGACTCCTTTCTATTTCCGTTGTAATTTGATCCTTAGAGACGGATATGTCCACCATCTGTATAGCAATTGATGGCCAGGTAGCTGAAGGCTCCCGGGCCATCAACTGGTTCTCCGCTAGTAGAGTGCTGCCTACTAGTTTCTTGACCGAAGGGTGGGAGGATTCCACCACAACACTTTTGTTTTTCGTCAGATAGAGCCTATCTGCTTTTATGCCAAGATCTTCCGCTCTGATGCTAGTCAGGGCGGATTTTGTGTTTTCTGCTGACTGGAATGAGCTACCCTCTCCAGGGTAGACAATTACTTTATATTTTTTATGTGTGCTCCGGGGGTTGCTGATGGCGGCCCTCTTCATTGCTGTCAGGTATTTCCTGGGTGGTTCGTGCTTCGTGGATTCTTCCTTAGGGGAAGAATCCGTTTCCTTGGGTTCCCGAACCTTGAGGAGGTTCGGGGGGTTGGACTCGGCCAAATTTTTCTTAGGTGGGTTTTGCTTTTTGGGTTCTTCCTGAGGGGAAGAATTTGTTTCTTTGAGTTCCCGGACCTGGAGGAGGTTCGCGGGGGTGGCAGGGGCAGGAACCGCCTCTGCTGTATTTACTTTGGACGGGGGAAGGGTGGCTGAAGGCTCACCCGTCCCTCGTTTGTTGTTATTGCCCTTCAGTATGAATAGTAGAAGTTTGAAGGTGGTTTCTTTCATATCTTCTAAATTTTTTAGTGTGTTTTTCCTTTCGTCGAGTTCTTCTTTGCTTAATATGATGAATTTCATTATTTTATGCGTGGCTTTCGATATGTTGGAAAATATTTCTTTCGCCCATTCTGTTATTCCCAAATGTCCTTCACTTGGTGTTTCTGTTTCTTCTATTCCATGTTCTTCTTTATTTTCTTGCATCGCCTGTAGGATTCTGGACAATGTTTCGATCAGCTCTGTGGATGTTTCCAAATTGTATTCACTTTGTGTCTTTTCAGTTTCATTATTTTTTCCTTTTGTTTCATTACTGTTTTCACTTAGCGTTTCGGTCTCTTGTTTTTCATGTTTTTCTTTTTCTTGCTTCGCCAATCTGGCACGTTTCCTTTGGTTTTTGTTTGGTTTCTTTTTTGCTTCCTTTCGAATTTTTCCTTGTTTTTCGTTGTCCGAGCTATTGTTTTCTTCATCTTCAAGTGTGGACCATTCTTTGGGCCACTCGTGGGGACTTTCTTCTTCGTCTGTCTCAGGATTGTTTCTACGTTTCTTTTCATTTTCTTCGATTTTTGCTGATGAGGCCATATTAGACGATTTCGACTTTCTCTGTTTCTTTAGTATACAGGGTTGGGATTCAGGGGAAAGATCTGCGAAACTACCAGGTTGATGAAAAATTTCAATATCTGGGAGTGTCCTTCACACTCTTCGAAGGACTCTCCAACAAGGCCCATAGAGGAGATTAAGTTGGCTGCCGAACGATGCGGCAAGCTGAGTCTTAAACCCACCCAGAAGGCCACTCTTCTGGCGCAGTATATACTTCCAAAATATTTACACCGATGCACTATACACTCCCCGTCAAAAACCTCGCTAGTACATGTTGATGATGCTATCCGTGGAGCGTGCAAACGCTTCGTTCATCTCACGGATGGCACTTCCGACCACCTATTCTATTCGAGAAAGCGCGACGGCGGCTTGGGTTTCCCACGCCTCGCGCACTTAGTATCGCTCAATTCAGTCAAATCTCTAAATAAGTTAAGATTTGACGGGGACCCTCTACTAAGGGAATTAGCCAACAAGGGCGACTTCGGAAGTAGAATCCGGAGACATGCAAATCATCTAAACTTACATCTCCCAAGTAAAATGGCTGACATCCGTGCAAAGAAACTACATCTTAAAAAGCAGGAACATGCTCAATGGTCAAGTCAGGTCTCGCAAGGAAAGGGTGTTGCAAACTTTCGTAACAGCCCCCTTGCGAACACCTGGCTACTAAACATCAATACCCTTCGCCCCGGAGAATTTATTGACCTCCTTAAATTCAGAACTAACACCTATGGGGTAAGAGAGGTGCTAAAGAGATCGGGGGGTGCCCACCTCGACGCAAATTGCCGGCGTTGCCACGAGAAGATTGAGACTCTCGGGCACGTCCTGGGCGAATGCGTCGCGGGGAAAAATACAAGAATAAAAAGACACAACGACATCAATGCCGTAATTTCTAAACACCTTGAAGCGAAATACACTATATACGAGGAGCAATCATTCAATCTAGAAGATGGGTCCTGTCTTAAACCTGACATCGTGGCTATAAACACGGATCGGGCAATCATTATAGACACTACCGTTAGATATGAGAATGAGCAATCACTTAACCAAGCCTCCTTGGAAAAGATCACAAAATACACCGTGCTTACCAGTAAAATCAAACAAGAGCATAGGGTAGGAAGAGTGGACATTATGCCGATTGTTCTGGGTTCCCGTGGTGCCATTCCACATGGCACAGAAAATCTATTAGCGGGGTTAGGCTTTACTAGAAAAGTTATGAGAGACATTGTCCTAAGCGTAATACGATCCTCCCTATCAATCGCACGAGCACATCTAGATTACGGTTAATTAAAATAAATTCTTTACTTACCTGCGGCGCGACTCCATAACATCTTGTCGCCAATGTCGATGTGGTGTCCTCACGGTCGTTCCGATTCCATCTGAAATAGAGAAAATTTATTAGTCATGGTGGAGTTACAGAGTCAATAATAACAACTTCCCTCGGGCGCGTGAAATTATTCACAATTAGAAACATCCATCTAATGCATCATTATACAATATTATGTTTCAGATACAGTACGAAAAGGAAGGTGCATGAAGAAGCGACGAGGCGGCTCTGGGTGTGCGAGGCTGAAGAGAAGAAAAGAAGAAACTCGAAACTGCCAACTGAAAAGAGAAGATTAAAGTCAAAAAACCTGTACTTCATGTATTAATTAATTGTAACCCCTCGGGGAAATTGAAAATGTTCTTAATGTTAAAATTGTTAAAAATTTATTTATCATGTAATGAGAATTATCTGTAAATGTTATAAGAAATATGACTAGTATATAGATGACATGTTAAGAATACTCTGAAAACCTTATAAAAGGAAATAATTTTATGTTTATGTATTATAAAAGTATGATAAATCTAAATATATAAAAGAGAAGATCTGTTTGCTTGCGTGTTCGCTATACGTTCCTAGACCCTTGGACCGATCTCAACCAAATTTTGCACAGTTATTTTGTAGCTCCAGGCGCAACTATTCGTGCATAAATGGAGAAGAAATTCGCTCGGGGAGCAAAGTTATTCGCTTTTTTCGATAAATCAAATCACAAGTTTGACAAAAAATTTAATTTGTCAAATAATTAATCTGACGGACAGTCAGTGATTCAAAATACTGTCAACAGATGGCGGGGATGGCGGCTTTAATTCGAAAAATGCAAACCACTAACAAAAAACCACTAACAAATTAATCTGAAAATACTGTCAACAGATGGCGGGGATGGCGGCTTTAATTCGAAAAATGCCAACCACTAACAAAAAACCACTAACAAATTAATCTGAATGCCGCGAATAAGACCGGAGCACTTTATATAGGTCGCAGAACGTGGAAGATCCACCTCTTTGCGGAAGATTTAACTTTACATGAAGATGTAACTTTACGTGAAGATTATGTATGTATGTATGTATGTATGTATGACAGATGACCGATGACGGATGACAGATGACGGATGACAGATGAAGGCCGAACAACTATGGCCTTCACGGATCTATTATTGTCCGCCCTGTGAGGCCGAAGGCCGAACAACTTTGGCCTTCACGGATCTATTATGGTTCGGTCTGTGAGGCCGAAGGCCGAACAACTATGGCCTTCATGGATCTATTATGGTCCGGTCTGTGAGGCCGAAGGCCGAACAACTATGGCCTTCACGGATCTATTATGGTTCGGTCTGTGAGGCCGAAGGCCGAACAACTTTGACCTTCACGGATCTATTATGGTCCGGTCTGTGAGGCCGAAGGCCGAACAACTATGGCCTTCACGGATCTATTATGGTCCGGTCTGTGAGGCCGAAGGCCGAACAAATATGGCCTTCACGGATCTATTATGGTCCGGTCTGTGAGGCCGAAGGCCGAACAACTATGGCCTTCACGGATCTATTATGGTCCGGTCTGTGAGGCCGAAGGCCGAACAAATATGGCCTTCACGGATCTATTATGGTCCGGTCTGTGAGGCCGAAGGCCGAACAACTATGGCCTTCACGGTTCTATTATGGTCCGGTCTGTGAGGCCGAAGGCCGAACAACTATGGTCTTCACGGATCTATTATTGTCCGCCCTGTGAGGACGAACAACTTTGGCCTTCACGGATCTATTATGGTCCGGTCTGTGAGGCCGAAGGCCGAACAACTGTGGCCTTCCCGGATCTATTATGGTCCTCCCCCTGTGAGGCCGAACAACTATGGCCTACTCGGATCTATTCTGGGTCTAGATGGCTAAGCGCCCGTGCCAGCTAGTATATGTATAAAATAGCCAAATGCCTCATCTAATTAGTGACGCGCATGAATGGATTAACGAATGGCGGTGTCCGGATCGTCCCCTCGGACCTTGAAAATCCGGGTAAGGGCCACGATAAACGACGCACCGGCTCGTACCCATATCCGCAGCAGGTCTCCTAGGTGAATAGCCTCTAGTCGATAGAATAATGTAGGTAAGGGAAGTCGGCAAATTGGATCCGTAACTTCGGGATAAGGATTGGCTCTGAGGATCGGGGCGCGTCGGGCTTGGTCCGGAAGCGGGTAACGGCTCACGTGCCGAGCCTGGGCGAGTCGGCGGTGCGTCGGCGTGTCGTTCGCGCGCGCGTCTTTCGCACCGTCCGTCGAGCTCGGTCTCGCGCCATGGTCTCCCGCGGAAAGGCCTTGCTTAGAGACCCCGTAAGGTCGGCGTTCGCGCGCCGACCCCGGTGCGTTCTCTTCGGCCGCCATTTAACGGTCAACTCAGAACTGGCACGGACTCGGGGAATCCGACTGTCTAATTAAAACAAAGCATTGCGATGGCCCATGCGGGTGTTGACGCAATGTGATTTCTGCCCAGTGCTCTGAATGTCAACGTGAAGAAATTCAAGCAAGCGCGGGTAAACGGCGGGAGTAACTATGACTCTCTTAACTCTCTTAAGTTAAGAACTCTCTTAAGTGCCTTCAGGCTGAGCGGTCGCATTTTAGGTCCCTCCACAACTTTCGTGAATAACCATCAAACGCGAAGTGATAAAATTATAGTGAAGTGCGGGTTAGGTCGGGGATACGATTCTGCTCCCGACAACATCTTCAGATTTCTTATCGGACCAACCCTCGATTTTATATCAAGGAAAAACCGATTTTCAAACTTAGACTCAAGATAACGCGCAACAGGAGCGACGCCGCGAGGCCCAAACCAAACAGAAGATGTAAAGTGTACCAGACCACCGACCAACACCAACAAAGACGCCCACGGACCAACCAGAAGCCAGCAACTGGTAAGAAAGCCATTGCGGAAGATTTTGACGCGCGATAACGCGAATAACCATACAGAAGCGTAGATTAATTAAAACTACATTGACCACTTTTTTCCCCGAGCTTATCGGAGCAAAAATAAGAGTAATAATTGACATTCCGACTTATCTTTGCTGCTTCTGTTCAAACATGATAAGGGCATCTTTTACTTACTCCGATTAGGACCAAACGGGTCTCAAACGAAAGCTGAGGAGAGTGTCCACTAAATCTCAGAGGGTGTTGGAGGGGATTATCTTATGGGGAAGCCAATAATTCAAAAATAGTGTCAAAATATTCAAAGATAGTTTTTATACATAGACCAAAAAGACAAAATTTATTTAAAAATTCATTTATTCATAATCACTATCTTCATTCGAAATACGGGGTGTTGCTCTCCATCATATATAGGGTGGCCAGCGCTTCACATCTACAGGGTGGCCACCGAATAATATATAGGGTTGCCAATTAAATACATATAGGGGGAACCAACAATCATATACGGGGTGGACTACTACATATATAGAGCGTGTCCAAATAAATCTAATATCGCAAATTCCATCTATCGACGATATCTCGGGCATCTAACATCGGAAAATGCCGAGAAAACTTCCAGAAGACTCAGGCCGAAGAGGCGGTCCCAAAACACGCAACCACCCCCCCCAACCCCCCCTTAGGTCTCGTGGGAGACATTTCCCCCCTCCCCCCTCAAACATATCTTCGGATATCTCGGGAACGGGGCGGCGGAGGGATACCGTTCCAACGACAATGGACTGCCCCAATGAGGGCGCCTCTTCTGAGCCGGGGCCCCCCCGGCTTACCCCCCCCTTTCGAACTTTTCTGCCCCGCAAGCCAAAACGGCCAACACAAAAACAACTGGCGGTGCGTCATCTAAAGGCCCCGCCACAATGAATCGAAATAGGCCAGGTTCGGCTTCGGCCACTCCCCCTCTTTCGACACAATTCGTAAAAATTCCAAATTCTAGGCGGGATGGGGGCACAGGGGAGACGCCAGGGAAAAGCCTAATGGGTACCACACCCAATCAAACAGTGGACTTAACAACAACACCTTCCCACTCGCAGCCAGGGTCGGGGGCCGCGAGTAAAACAGATGGGTACTACATGCCATATAGAACGACAAAATGCCAGAGATGCCGACAGGCCTTTAACAAGCCCATCATACTGGCCACACACTACGCCACACACCATCCCGCAAATCAGATTTCATTTATATGCTCTAAATGTAAGAAATCCTTCGCGAAACACCATGCAGCTACCTGCCACATGAATAAATGCCCGGGGCCGGCGGCGGCCCCGACAGAAAATCAAATTAAATGCCCCCACTGCGAGAGGCACTTTGCCACCAAAAGTGGACTAAGTACCCACACGCGCCACGCCCACCCCGCCGCCCGCGATGAACAGCGTAGAGAGCTACTAGGGCCCAAACCAACTAAACACGTATCGCGGGGAACATCCATATGGAGTGAGGAAGAAACGGAGCTGCTGGTGCGAGAATACGTCAAACTAGATGGGGTGCTGGGCTACTCAAATAAATTAGAGGAAATATTGAACACGGGGAAAACTGCGAAGCAAATTAGAGATCGTTTAGCTAACCTTCGCAATCGCGCTTACCCTCCCCAAGCCTTATTAGACTATTTAAACAGTAAGAGGGCAGAGAAGGGGGGGACTGTCCCCCCGACGACGCCCTCCCCGACAACAACGAGCAAACGTCCCCGCAACCTTCCACTTCTGCGGGCGGGACGGGAGCATATGCACTAACGCCACAACCCAGACCACCCATCCTGAGGAGATTGGCCACCTGGAGCAACATTAATTTGGAAACTCCGGGGGACTCGAGCTCCTCCTCAGATGAAAGTACCCCCGGCACTACTCCGGAAAAGGTCGGGGCCGAAACATTACTGGCGAAAGAAACCAAAATCTTCTCTAACTATGCCCAATCCCCTCAGGTTGAACAGCTATACGCTGACTATCTAGCAGCCGTCGAAGAGCTTTCGAGGGATTCACCTGCCCAGCCTGTCACCCGCAGGATGGGAACAAGAAGCGGTGACAAGACTCAAAAAACCCAAGCGACAAACACCCCTTCTAACAAAGGCCCGGCAATCGAACCGAGCCGGGCAATGCAAGCCCAACTTAAGGCGACGAGCGTTCCCCCTACGCCGCCCCCGGCATGTAGCAATGCCGAGGGAGGCTCTACACTACGGGACGCCTCGCCCACAAAATCACCTTCAGGTCCCGATGACCCCACACCCAACAACCAAGGGGGGCACGAGGAGCCACACGAACAGATAACCGCCCCAAAATCACCTGAGGCGGTATCGCAGATTGACAGTGACGACCACAAATCCTATGTGGATCGCGAGATGGATACCACCACCATAAAGAAGACGAATGTGCCCTCTACGCCGCCCGCGGCACTTAGCAATGCCGCGGGGGGCACCACGGACAACGGCGCTCCACCGACCGCGTCCCCCATACTCCCTATCGCTGTCCCAAGGGATATCGACTCCAGCGTGACGGGTCAAACCCGCAATGTCACAGAAACGCTGCTTATGGCGTCCGACGAGGTAACAACGGGCGAGGGAACGGGGTGGGGCGACGGGGCCGCGCCGGTTCTGGCCGGGGGCACCCAATCGGCTGGGGATTGGCGAAACAGTCTCAGGGGCGAAACAATCACTTATCCGCAACACCTGCCTTTTGCGAAGAGACTCAGGGAGGCCTGCGTGGGGGGAATGCCCTCTGCGAAGGACGTGGAGGAGGCCCTGAATACTCTAATCACAACCGCAAATTCTGAAAAGAAAACTTCCAAGGCAGAGAGAGCTCCCCGGCGAGAGAATTTCTCGCGCCGGACTGTCGATAAAAAAGCCAGGTTCGCAAGAACCCAAGAACTATATAAGAAAAACCCCTCGGGGCTGGCCGATCTGGTCGTGAAGGGTAATGCCCACGAACTGACCGGCGCGGCTAAGCCTCGTCTCCCAGAGGAAGAGATCAAAGAGTTGTACGGGCGACTCTGGGGGGGAACGGGCGCAAATCATCTAGCGATACCGCCCCCCCAAAACGACGACCCAATCCCGATCATAACACCTAAAGAAGTCGCCAAAGCTATTAATCGACTAAAAAGTAGGGGTGCGGCGGGCCCAGACGGGGTTGTGAAGGTTGGCCTCAGAGCCCATGGTATGGCAAGCGCGGTGGCGCTCATTTTTAATTCCATTCTTCTTTCAGGGTACTATCCTGTGGCGTGGCTGGGGAACAGAACCACCTTAATTCCAAAGGAGGGGTGTTAGAATTTTCTGCTTATCCGCACCCCTAATGAGAGGGTGCCTAACGAAAAGCAAAAGATTCCTCCACGTGAAGAAGGATTCCTCACTTTTCAAACGTGGGTACCCTAGATGTTCCTGTAAGCTAGCTCTTTGATGTACTCGTCGGTATGCGAGGGCCGCAAGTCCAGGTCACAAGCTTATCCTGCAAGGCTATAAAGTAGTCCCCTCTCTCGAGGAAATAAAATACGGTGTTGGATTTACTATGTTTAATATAACGTTTACTAACAACACAATACAAGACAGGTGACAGACAATGGCGTCGTGAACAATAATTCCCGGCTTCTGAAGGAAGCCGGCCAAGTTGATCTTCGGCGTGAAACAGTCGTCTCCCCGAGAGTACCTCGTGAACGAGTAATTTACAAACTGTGTGCGTAACAAACTTGCACAACTATTACGTTACTAAATATTCGCAAATAATTAAATGGCAATCCCACCCAAAAGAATACAAAATTTGTCTCACCTAGACGTCCGGTGAGTTACACAATATTGGAGACAGCAACTGCAACCTTCAGGCGGACTGCCTACGAATTCGATCTTGAACTCCTTCACTCAGCTTCCCCAGGAAGTACGACTGCACACCTCTCGGTTGACGATGCCTCAGCGACCCCAATCTGGCGCAGGAACACTGGACTAGACTGGTATTCCAACAGAATTACAACGCTTCCGATGGTTTCTCGTCGACGGAAAATTCTAATGTCGTGGTTCAACAACAACCGTAAATCGGACAGCACAAAACGGACGGACTTGACGACGTAAAATGACTCTCGGAATGATAGAATGATTAAAGCTGGCTGATAGTAAAAACGGTCGGTGACCCTCAGAGTGTTGACATAAAATACTTCAATCAATATCCCATAGAGGGCGTCTGACGTCGCGCGCGCAACAAGCTCTTATCAGCGAGCAGATACAAGATGGCGATCCCCGGACACGAGGGAGATAAAGAAAAAATGTGCACCCACTTCTGTAAACGCAGAGAACAGGCTTAATCCTACCTCCAACGCACCGGCGAATCTTTAGTACAAAGATGGTATAATATTCTAATGCCTAAGGCAATTAAATTATTCACTATAAGCACGCGCGACTAGACGACACTCTCACACGGTTTCCAAACCAAAAGTAACTCCTAGCGCCGCATCCTGCGGCAAGAATACGAACTCCCCAAGGAAGTGTCTCCACTCCCATCTAAATTATTTCAAATATAAATGGAAGTGGTCGATGTGAAAATAATTTGTTAAGGTTGATACGTGACGATCTCATAGCCAAAAAATCGTCACAGGGGAAGGACCCCAGCCGAGCCGAAAACTGGCGACCGCTCACCATCTCATCCATGCTGGCGAGACTGTTTAGCTCTTGCATTAAGCCCCGCCTAGAAGCCGCAACTAACATCTCGTTGCGCCAAAGGGGATTCGTCGAGGGCAACGGGTGTTTCATCAATGCCACCCTCCTCGACGAGGCCATCAGGCGGGGGAAAAAGTCTCGTCTTAGCGTCGCACAGCTGGACCTGTCGAAAGCATTCGACACTATACCACATACAGCGGTGATGGAAGCGTTAGCCAGACACAATGCCCCTGGAATTATCTCATCGCTAATCCGAGACATGTACACCAACGCCTACACGAGGTTCACCGGCACTAGCATCTCCCTACCCCTGGGCAGGGGGGTCAAGCAAGGCGACCCCCTTTCACCCTTGCTCTTCAATTTGGTAATTGACCCCACCATCACGGCTCTGGAGAGTTCCAAAGGATTCTCGATCCTGCCAGGCCGTAACCTGCCAGTCCTCGCCTTCGCCGACGATCCCATCCTAATGTCGGACACCCCGGAGTCCCTGCAGTCCTTACTGGACATCACTACGCAGGGCTTAGATAAGATCGGACTCCAAATTTCAGCCACTAAAAGCGCCGTCTTCGGCATAAAGTCCGGGGCGAGGACCTGGGCCACAGAGACCATACATGCGTCAGTGCAGGGCACCTGCCTGTGCAACTACCTTATAGACGAAAGGTTTGATTACCTGGGAGTCTCCTTTACCGTGTTCGAGGGGTTCTCCAACAGGGAGCACCTCGGCCGTGTCATCCAGGCGGCTGAAGGGTGCCAAAGACTGCCCCTCAAGCCAACACAAAAGGCAAATCTTCTAATGCAATACGTGCTGCCGAAGTTTACCCACCGATT
Source organism: Podabrus alpinus (assembly GCA_932274525.1). Taxonomy (NCBI): domain Eukaryota; kingdom Metazoa; phylum Arthropoda; class Insecta; order Coleoptera; family Cantharidae; genus Podabrus; species Podabrus alpinus. The sequence goes on from OW026452.1 coordinate 71,037,293, forward strand.
CTCAATCGATTCCCCCTCAAAAACATCCCTGATTCAGGTAGACGCCGCGATTCGCGGAATATGCAAGAAGTTCCTCCATCTCGTGGAATGCACCACAGACCATGTCTTTTACGCCAGAAAGCGGGATGGGGGACTGGGGATGCCGCGTCTTGCGCACCTCGTCTCCATCAACGCAATAAGGGCGTTCTCCAAACTGTCCCGGGACCGGGACCCTTTGGTAAGGGATCTTGCCCAAAGAGGGGATTTCGGGGGTAGAATTAGGCGGCACGCCGAGCAGATGGGACTCCAAATTCCAGCAGGTAAATTGAGCATCAATCAGGCTAAACTTAGCCTCAAGCGAGACGAACACCAGAAGTGGTCCGGCCAGGTCTCGCAAGGTAAGGGTGTCGCAGCCTTTCGTGACAACCCCCTTGCTAACACCTGGCTGCTAAATCAACACACCCTGCGACAGGGCGAATTCATAGATCTCTTAAAGATGCGCACCAACACCTATGGGGTGCGCGAGGTCTTGGGAAGATCGGGATTCCCCCAACTCGACATCAAATGTAGAAGGTGTCACCTCAAGGTCGAGACGTTGGGGCACGTGCTGGGTGAGTGCACTGCGGGCAAAGATCTTCGAATTTACAGACATAATCAAATCGTCCGCACTTTGGCAAAACATCTTGAAACCAAAGATAGCAACACTGTATACGAGGAGCAGACCTTCCAGGTGGCAGACGGATCGTATCTTAAGCCGGATCTCGTAATTAAAGGACGAGACCGAGCATTCATTATAGATGCGACCGTCCGCTTCGAATCGGGGACTTCGCTCCTTGACGCCGCCAACGAGAAGGTCACAAAATACGATCCCCTAAAGGCTCTTTTGCGAAACACACTTGGTGTTAAGTCGGTCGAGGTCGTGCCCGTGGTGTTCGGATCCCGGGGTGCCATTCCCTATAGAACGAACAATATTCTGAAGAAGATGGGGTTCCCCCAGGAAACCATTTTATTGGCGAGGACCCACATTGATTATGTCTAACAGTTATGTTGCAGATTAGATACCACCACCGCAACCAGACTCACAGGTCGGATGGACGCGATATGGTGCACTGAAGTCGACATGAGGGACAAAGAGAGAGATGGCTATTCGCCAACCAATCATGGACGAGGGAATATCGGATCCCAGCGCCACAGAAAGGCGCCGACCAAACAAACGGACAACCGAAAAGATGGGCCGGAGTCCTGATATTTAATAAAATGCTGTGAACCCACAAAGGGTGAATTACTTAGACAACTTGTGACGATTTTTTGGCTATGAGATCGTCACGTATCAACCTTAACAAATTATTTTCACATCGACCGCTTCCATTTATATTTGAAATAATTTAGATGGGAGTGGAGACACTTCCTTGGGGAGTTCGTATTCTTGCCGCAGGATGCGGCGCTAAAAGTCACTTTTGGTTTGGAAACCGTGTGAGAGTGTCGTCTAGTCGCGCGTGCTTTTAGTGAATAATTTAATTGCCTTAGGCATTAGAATATTATACCATCTTTGTACTAAAGATTCGCCGGTGCGTTGGAGGTAGGATTAAGCCTGTTCTCTGCGTTTACAGAAGTGGGTGCACATTTTTTCTTTATCTCCCTCGTGTCTGGGGATCGCCATCTTGTATCTGCTCGCTGATTATAGCTTGTGGCGCGCGCGACGTCAGACGCCCTCTATGGGATATTGATTGAAGTATTTTATGTCAACAATCTGAGGGTTACTTACTGCTTTTACCCTCATCCAACTTTAATCATCGCTCATTCCGAGAGTCACTTAACGTTGTCAGGTCTGTCCGTCTTTGTGCCTGTCCGATTAATGGTTGTTGTTGAACCACGACATTAGAATTTTTCCGTCGGCGAGAAGCCATTCGAAGCGTTATCAGTCTGTTGGAATACCAGTCCAGTCCAGTGTTCCGGCGCCAGTCGGGGGTCGCTGAGGCATCGTCAACCGAGAGGTGTGCAGTCGTACTTCCTGGGGAAGCCGAGTGAAGGAGTTCAAGATCGAATTCGTAGGCAGTCCGCCTGAAGGTTGCAGTTGCTGTCTCCAATATTGTGTAACTCACCGGACGTCTAGGTGAGACAAATTTTGTATTCTTTTGGGTGGGATTGCCATTTAATTATTTACGAATAATATTAGTAACGTAATAGTTGTGCAATTTTGTTACGCACATAGTTTGTATATTACCCGTTCACGAGGTATTCTCGGGGAGACGATTGTTTCACGCCGAAGATCAACTTGGCTGGTTTCCTTCAGAAGCCAGTAATATTATTCACGACACCATTTTGTCTGTCACCTGTCTTGTTTTGTTTTGTTGTGTAACATCTATACGTTATATTAAATACAGTAAATCACATATCGTATTTTATTTCCTCGAGAGAGGGGACTACTTTATAACCTTGCAGGATAAGCTCGTGACCTGGACTTGCGGCCCTCGCATACCGACGAGACCATCAAAAGCTAGCTTAAAAGAACATCTAGGGTACCCACGTTTGAAAAGTGAGGAATCCTTCTTCACGTGGAGGAATCTTTTGCTCTTCGTTAGGCACCCTCCCATTAGGGGTGCGGATCAGCGGAAAATTCTAACAAACTTTTCTTTAAAAATGTATTGCCTGTAGCCCCCAAGGGGCGAATTGTTTTTAAAATGTAATGTTTGTAACCCCCAAGGGGTGAATAATTGAATCAAAATTGTATAAAACAAAAAACTTAAATTGACCACTGTCATTAATGATCACCCATATGGGGAATATGTTTGTAATTTTAAATTTTACGTGTGACATTCAAAGTGTATCTATAGACCTTGCGAAAGGAAATTATGTATTGCCGAAATTATGATTCAATATACGTTTTAATAGCCAAATGCCTCGTCATCTAATTAGTGACGCGCATGAATGGATTAACGAGATTCCCACTGTCCCTACCTACTCGATAGACCTGAAAGATCTAGTAAAAGACCAGGACAGTTATATAAGGCTGCAGACCTTCGCCAATGGCGTGTTTGCAAGACGACGTCTAGCAAACGTTGGCATAGTGAACCCCGACGAAGGGACTGCCCATTCCGATGATGAAAATGATGAAGATGATCTATACGATCATGAGGATGACGATGCTGGTAATGAGTAAGGTAAAAGGAGGAATGAAAGTATTTAAGTATGAATGATATGAAAGATGTAATATATTGCGGTGTTTTGAGCCACCTTAAGTATAGAACTAATTTGGGTAAATACACAAAGAAGAATTGATGAGATAAATTTAATTACGGTCCTGAATAAAATTTTGAAAGATAAAAAATTTAACAATAGGGATTATACGTTAAAAGAATTCATGCTTAATTTTATAATAAATTAATAATTAATATAAAGTCAAATCATAGAAAATTTAAATGAGCAATAAAAATAAACAACACAAAATTAGGTATACCAAAATGACGATTTTCCTGTAGATAGTTATAAATTTTTCTGTTAATTATAAGTTAATTTTAGTATTGTTATTAGTTTATAATTTCCATAGATAATTTAGTGCGTCAAACGGTTGGTAAAATTCAGTGCTTCGGACGATTTTAAGTGTTGCTAAAAAACGAAAAACAATTAAATACAAAACGATAAGAACATTTCACAGTGACTTACCTTGTATATGACTGTCGTTGAAAGTACATTTATATTGGGAGCCAATCAAATAGAAGGATTGGGAATTTTGATGATCGAAGAGGTAGTTTTAAAAATAAAAAAAAACAGAGTCCTGGGTTACCACAAAATAGTGACGGTATAAAAATTTAAATTGCAATTACAAAATGCAAAAATGTAAGAAAATTAAGTGATTAAAAATGCAAAAAGAGAGTCAAAAGATCGATCTAGCAAAATATTAATGATTGAAAAAGTGAAAAGTTATGAATGTCAAAGTGTGACACGTCAAAATACATAATTGAAAAACATTAATTCAAATTTGAAAAATATCGTGTTAATCGATACAAATTGGACAAGAAAAGTGTATTTAAAGTGATTGTGAAGAGATATTTACTTTAAAGATCAATAAAATATGGATCACTCACCTGTTCTTTATATCAACAAGAGTCACCTAAGAAAACTTCGATTAAGGTAAAAACAATAAATAATAAAGTGAATATTTCAACCGCGAAGCGACAATAAAAAAAATTTCAATTAACCACAAACTTTTCTTTAGTTTAGTATAAACTTGTCAGATAAATAATTTTAAGATGCTAGTTAGTTTAAGCGCTTGCGTCAATATTCAATATCTACAGTCCTAAGCATTTCATGAATAATGTCAAACAATTATTTTGAAAATATTAATAACTCGATTAAAATAAATAATTTTCATTGTGAATAATTAATGTGTTGTTTATTTAATTATAAAATCAAGAAACTAGAAAGTCATAAAATAAAATTAACAATTCAAAAGAACGTACAATCTTTAAAAGGATTCAATAAAATAAATAAAAGCGAACCCAACCCATAAGAAAAGATCTCATAGCTATAAAAATTATTTGAGCAGTAAGGATTCATTTCTTAAAAGTGTATAGTCCCATAAACCCCAAGGAGAGTACATCTAAATGGCGCCCGAAACGTGGTGGCACTATTGAAGTTACGTGGGGTGCTCGATAAGTCAATTAGGGGAAGTAAAATTAAACAATTTGAAATTTTGAAAAGTTATTGTTAATATTTTGATCGTTATTGAATCCCATTTACAATGGCCGACAAAATAACAGATAGGAGGTCAGAGAGGCTAAAGAGAAGGAATAAAAACGTAGAAGAATTAGAAATAGAAGAAGAGGCGACACAGAGTGAAGAAGGATCAGAGGAAGAGGATCATGAAAGGCCAGACTATTCACCGATTATAGAAGAACCAGTAACAGAGGAAGAAGAACAAGTAACAAAGAAAGCAGAAAGAATAGAAAAAAAATTTGATTTCACACAAATGATGGCTATGTTTACAGAAATGAAAGAAGAGGCGAGAGAAAATGCAGCAAAAGCTGACAAAAATGCAGCAAAAGCTGACAAAAATATGGAAAGATTAGAGAAGAAAGCTGATAAAAATACAGCGGAAATAAAAGAAAACATCAATAAAATAGCACAAGAGGCCAAAGAAGAAAGACTACAATTAAAAGCGAAAGTATACGAGTTAGAGAAAGAAGTTGAGAAAAACGCACAAATACTTATTGAAGAGATTAAAATTCAAACTACTGAGGTAGAAGAAAAAGTAAAGTTGAAATTAGAAACCATTAACAATAAATTACAAGAAAGAAAGGTAGAGACAGAAAAATTAAATGAAGAATTATATAACATCACTCAGAAAATAATCCCAATTGAAGCCATAGAAAGAAAAATTGAAGAGAGCATGCAAATCGAAAGCCAAAGAATAAATACATCAATGACTACATTGGAACACAAAAATAATAATTTTGGATTAGCCATCAATGAAAGAATCAACGAAATGGAAAATAAAATAGTGCTAGAAATCTACAGTAACGATAAAAAGATAGAAGAAGTGAAAGAAGACTTATCAAAGAGTAAAATGAACATTTCGTCAAATGGAACGAATGCTACGATCAACCTAGCGGCACTACAAGAGATATCGTGGGATACACACCATGGACAGGCCATACAATTCTTTGAAGGTGGTAATTTTAACCCGAAACAATTTATTAAATATTTAAAAAGAAGCACTAGCCACATTAAAGACATCAATAAACTCAAAAATCGAATATGTACTATGATGGGGGGCAGCGTTAAAAATTGGTTCGGCCAAATGCCAAAATTAAGAAACGCTGCATTTTCAAAAAATAACGAGTTAGTTATTATTCGTAGTCTAAGGTTGGGAAGAAGAGAAGATGACCTGTGTCAAAAACTGCAACTTCCGTTTGATCGAGGAAGATTTCACGTGGATATGATCTACAGCTACAATAATAACCAAAATGCATTATTAAATGAAGATGATTAAATATTTAGGATTAGTTGATTAGAATTAAGGTTGTAAATTTGAGAAATTAGTTATTAGAAGAAGTTGTTATTAGAAATTGTTAAAGAAGAAGAATCATGGAAAAGAAGATTTGAAAACGTGAATTTAAAGAAGAAAGCAGAAGAAATTGATTTTTAAAACAACAATTAAAACGCGTACAAAGATTAATTATTGAAAGAGATTTGTAGAAAACAATATTTAAACGAATTTGAATTAACAAATGAGAATCCAAAGAAGCTAAATAAAATTCGAATAAAATAAATAAAAGAATAAAATTCGAAGAAGAGAAAGAAATTAATGCTTTATTAGTAAGAAAGACGCGAGACATTTAAATTGAATTGTTAGCAAAGAGATGAGTTAATTCAAAGACTTTAGATAGAAGTTAAAAAAAAAAAATACGAGTGATGAATTCACAAAACAGAAAAGAATTGACGAGAAGGAACCATGATTCTTGCAAACAAATGATTATTGTTAATTGAGTTAAGAATTGAGTTACAATATTGAAATAGTTAAATGGAGTTAAATTGTTAAAAAATTGAGTTACATTAGTTAAATTGAGTTGAATGAGTTACAAATTGAAATAGATTAGCCAAACCAAGTTAGAGTTAAATGGTTAGAAATTAGTTTAGTTGAGATGAGTTAAAAACAGTTCGATTTAGAACAATTCATTTGAAAATAAAATTAATTAAAAAAAAAATTGGATAAATGAGCAGAGAGAGAAGGGGAAGATTTTATTCCAATGTGAACTTACGAATCAGGATTCTAAAGCCACATTGAGAACAAAAACTTCGGGGGCAAGATGCGGTGTTTTGAGCCACCTTAAGTATAGAACTAATTTGGGTAAATACACAAAGAAGAATTGATGAGATAAATTTAATTACGGTCCTGAATAAAATTTTGAAAGATAAAAAATTTAACAATAGGGATTATACGTTAAAAGAATTCATGCTTAATTTTATAATAAATTAATAATTAATATAAAGTCAAATCATAGAAAATTTAAATGAGCAATAAAAATAAACAACACAAAATTAGGTATACCAAAATGACGATTTTCCTGTAGATAGTTATAAATTTTTCTGTTAATTATAAGTTAATTTTAGTATTGTTATTAGTTTATAATTTCCATAGATAATTTAGTGCGTCAAACGGTTGGTAAAATTCAGTGCTTCGGACGATTTTAAGTGTTGCTAAAAAACGAAAAACAATTAAATACAAAACGATAAGAACATTTCACAGTGACTTACCTTGTATATGACTGTCGTTGAAAGTACATTTATATTGGGAGCCAATCAAATAGAAGGATTGGGAATTTTGATGATCGAAGAGGTAGTTTTAAAAATAAAAAAAAACAGAGTCCTGGGTTACCACAAAATAGTGACGGTATAAAAATTTAAATTGCAATTACAAAATGCAAAAATGTAAGAAAATTAAGTGATTAAAAATGCAAAAAGAGAGTCAAAAGATCGATCTAGCAAAATATTAATGATTGAAAAAGTGAAAAGTTATGAATGTCAAAGTGTGACACGTCAAAATACATAATTGAAAAACATTAATTCAAATTTGAAAAATATCGTGTTAATCGATACAAATTGGACAAGAAAAGTGTATTTAAAGTGATTGTGAAGAGATATTTACTTTAAAGATCAATAAAATATGGATCACTCACCTGTTCTTTATATCAACAAGAGTCACCTAAGAAAACTTCGATTAAGGTAAAAACAATAAATAATAAAGTGAATATTTCAACCGCGAAGCGACAATAAAAAAAATTTCAATTAACCACAAACTTTTCTTTAGTTTAGTATAAACTTGTCAGATAAATAATTTTAAGATGCTAGTTAGTTTAAGCGCTTGCGTCAATATTCAATATCTACAGTCCTAAGCATTTCATGAATAATGTCAAACAATTATTTTGAAAATATTAATAACTCGATTAAAATAAATAATTTTCATTGTGAATAATTAATGTGTTGTTTATTTAATTATAAAATCAAGAAACTAGAAAGTCATAAAATAAAATTAACAATTCAAAAGAACGTACAATCTTTAAAAGGATTCAATAAAATAAATAAAAGCGAACCCAACCCATAAGAAAAGATCTCATAGCTATAAAAATTATTTGAGCAGTAAGGATTCATTTCTTAAAAGTGTATAGTCCCATAAACCCCAAGGACATTACAATATATATATATAATTGTAAATAAGGATGTAAATAGTCATTTATTTATCCTATTACGTATTAATTTATTTTTGGTTCGGTTTAATTTAATTTAATTTATTTATTTTATTTATTAATTAATTTATTAATTAATTAATTGGAGGTGTAAAAGGAATGAAAGATCCTTTATAATAAATAGTAGATTTTGCTCTAAACAGGGATAACTAAGTATAAGTATATTAAAAGGCGTGTCGTCGAGCTTCCCGCCGTACCACTCAATGATCGTGCCGCCATAACCATAAGCCGCGACGAGTATTTAAACGGGACGTGCGCCGAATGCTGTGATTGACAAATGCGCCCATATTAGAGCAAGAACTAATAATATTAGCTCAAAGGAGGTGTGAAAGATAATTACTTAATTAAAAGAAAGAACGAAGGAATGGATGTTGCTCTAAACAGGGATAACTAAGTATGTTAAGAATGTGTCAGACGAGCCTCCCGCCGTACCACTCAATGATCGTGCCGCCATAACCATAAGTCGCGACGAGTATTTAAACGGGACGTGCGCTGAGTGCTGCGATCTGACTGAATAACCAATTAGAGCAACAACTAAGACTTAGCTCTTAGAAGGAGAAAGAGGGAAATAGTTGTTGTTCTAAACAGGGATAACTAAGTATGTTTAAGAATGTGTCAGTCGGGCCTCCCGCCGTACCACTCAATGATCGTGCCGCCATAACCATAAGTCGCGACGAGTATTTAAACGGGACGTGCGCTGAGTGCCGCGATCTGACAGGTAACCAATTAGAACAGCAACTACAAACGCTATCGGGGGTTTCTGTCGAAGAAACTGAACCATAGCAAATGGAGTCAAAGGCCTCGGCCAGAGACACAACGCGTGGCCCAAGGATACCTTGGGTATCATAAAAACTTGGGCAAGCGCGATAATCATGTAACATTAAGCGGTCGCTGATGGCACACGGTGCTCCCAGCCCCGTAACGGAGAGTATGGGATGACAGGTAAGAGCCTCGCGTAAGCCTTACATGCCGATACCTACAAGATAGGTATCGGAATCCGCTCGGACTTATCAAAATAAGTACCGAATAAAGGCATCAGCGCCTATTGATGTTTAAGGGGGGAAGTCATCATTTGGATGACTTCCTAAGGGGGTAGCATCTCCTTTTCACCCGAGCCCCCTCTATTTGTCTAAGGCCTTGCTCCGAGCAACAGGCGCAATGATATATGATTAAAATTAAAACCATAATCGAACACCAGAATGCCTGGAGCTAAATCATCCGGAAAGATGAAGATGCCCTGACATCTAATCCGAAAGATGAAATAAAGGCATCACAAGACAAAGGCGCAGCCTTACAAGGGGACGCTGACGGGACAATGTGGCTCGGATTAAGGATAAAGAGCAAAGTCTTATCCAAAAGAAATAATCTCACCCCAACTGCACAAATAACTGTCCAGTAGGAAGAGAACATCCAAATCCTTGAGCAGTTGTCACTCGGAAGAATAACCTGTAAGACTGTCCTGAAAGCTGATTAAGCTATTGGCGCGTCCCTGCTAAAAAGGTCAAATACGAGATAATGTGGCTCGAACAATAGACTGGGTGTTAAACTTAGCCTAGAAGAAGTATCCCCCTTCACAGCTGCACAACCCGTCCAGCAGAAGGAGAACTTCTGGGTTCTTGAACAGTTATCAGCCGGAAGACGAACTAGCAGAGACGCTCATAACCTGAAGGCGCGACTTTGCCTGACAAAACTAACGAGATAACGTGGCTTGAATAAGAGACAATGATCCTATCATGTCCCTGGAGTAAGCCCTCTTACTACTGCACAACCTTGTCCAGAAAGAGAAAACACTCCCAATTCATAAGCAGTTATCAACCGGGAGAAAGTCGGCAAGGTTGTCTAACAAATAAGCCTCCTAGGAACCTTCACAAAAGTATCCTAGGAGCAACGCCGCCAATCTACTCAGATAAGCGCGCATACTAAAAGAAGCCAATGCAAGATCACTGATCCACGTATAGCAGCATTAGTATGTTAAAAGTGGCCACAAGGCATAGAGTACAGACTGGTCTGTACAATACGCCCCCAAAGCTTGAAAAGCTGCACTAAGTGGCATCCTTGCGGACAGAAGTCCGATACGAGAGGGTAGAATACGAAAACGTCTCTACCCGGGACTTTACACATCCCCTAGTCTTTGTCCAAGAACCGGTGTTGCAGCCCTAGAGCCATCTTAGGTCGAACACCGGGGGGCGAAGCGGTGAGGCTCCTGAGTACGCAACTCCCGAGAGATCCGGACTGCAGTACAAAACCGTTACCACGGGAGGTGGGGGCCCGAGAGTATTCCATGCTCTCCCCACCATAAGAGAGTAGTGGTACCATACTGAAACTGGAATCATCCCCACTGCGCATGATCGAAAGTATTGATTAGGGTCAAGTATTGATTATATTATATTATTGACATAAGGGGTTGACAAAAGGGTATTTAAATTAGGGGTCACTCCCCTTTATTAGTAAGGTATTTAAATTAGGGGTCAGCCCCCTTTATTAGCTTGAGTATTAAAATTAGGGTGTGAGCCCCCTAATAGGTATGTATTTTTAAATAGCAATACATCACTAAACTGCGCATGATCGAAAGTATTGATTAGGGGACAAGTATTGATTAATTTAGGGTTCCTTACATTATTAAGAAATTATTATTATATGTTATAAGTAAATGCGAAGGGTGTGAATATTTATTACGATAGGGTGCAAACCCCCATTGAAATCTAAGGTAAGGTATTTAAATTAGGGGTCAGCCCCCTTTATTAGTAGGGTAATGAAATCACTAGATCATAAGGTGTTATTGTTATATATTGTTATTGGTATTGCTAGTGTAATTTTATATATAATAATAATCGCTTACACTTTGTAAGAATACAAAAATTCTAATTTATAGCAGGTATTGATCACATCACGATATTAGTATTTGCTCTTTGCAATAAAATCAGTAAATTACCTATTCTATATTTAGGGATACATATTATCTTAGACAATAATAGTATTACATATTAGACACATTATGTGAGTAATTGTATATGGGGTGTAAAACTTGCAATTAGAATATGTTCTTACTGCAATAAAAACCAGCGCATGCAAGCTAATATTATAGGATTAATTAACTTCATTCACTATATAAGGCTGATAACTGTATATATATAAAACTAGTTCTTCGAGTCTACTGGTTAGGTTAACTTCGGTAACGCATATTCTAGAAGTCATGGAAACTAAAACTTCATTGAAGAGAAGATCAGAAGGATCCGTACAAAGTAAGTTCATAACAAATTAATCTTTACTTATTTTAATAAACTGGTATTAGAGTTAGGTGAGTGCTCATTACTTGTAATGAGTACTTACCTAACCCTCAACCAGTTAATATTGTACAATTGATAATTTTACCATATATACTTGTACTAATTTTTTTCTTTTTATGTAAATTCTAGTTGAAAAGGATTGTAAGTTACCTAAAACCTTACAACCAAAAATGGTATTCGAAACTAGGTATTGGCTTAATAAGTCAGAAACAAAGTTTTTGTCGGTGGGGATCGATGTTGAAGAATGGATACCAAAACTACGCTTAGGAGGATCAAATGGATTGGGTATCTCATTATGCACCCAAGATTGGGATATTATAATGGATAAAGAGGTATCGATTACAAATTTTTTAAATGGTGGGACTATGGATCACATTGTTATGAATCGCAATACTACAACTTTAAAAATTTCCGGTCAAAAATTTCAAAACAATAATGTGTTAAAATTAAAAAGAAATGATTTTTATATTTACATAGGGAAGGTAACCGTGGAGAGGTTATATGAAATATCACCGTTAATCAACCAACGAATGAGAGAAATTGTTAATATGGAAATCAAAGACTACTATACTGATGTTTTATTTGCATGTATTCAGTTAGGAGGTGATCCTTTTATGAATACAAAAGAGGTGATACAATCTACAGGTGACTATCAAGGAGTCCATTCATATTGCATCTTGGAAATGTTCTACATGTATCCTGAGGTGATTAAACAAAACTTGTACGATTTACCTTAAGTAATTCTTATATGCAATGTATATGTATACTGTATTTTAATATAATTTTATAATAATGTGGGGTGTAATTTTTGAAATAATCTACCATTATAATCCTACGAAAGTAAAATTCTATCATTTCTTGAGATATTCAAGCAGCATAATGAAAACTGAATGATTTTATTAATCCATACCTCCCCTATATACCTAGTCGTGCCATAAGTTCTGATACTTGTGTGGAAGCCGATTTTAGTGATTTTAAAATAAAAAGCCTCTATATAAATTACTACATTTTATTCGGTACATTCTAAGGAATTCAATTTTGTACGATTTATTCGAAATGGTCACCTTTTGACTTCACAAGGGCCTTTAAACGTCGCGGGCAGTCATCCATTGTGGCACGCACTACTTTTATTGGTATAGATGTTCCAACCTTGATCAAATTCCGTTTTAAGAGCTCAATATTTTTATGGGGTACTTTGCAAGCTTGTTCCTCAAGAATAAACCATAATTTGTAATCCAAAGAGTTCAAGTCAGGACTACCTGAAGGTCAGTCTTCCGAGGCAATAAACTCAGGTAAATTTGTTTGTAGTCATTCGTTGGGTCGTTTTCGCTTTATGCGCTGGTGCAGAATCTCGCTGAAACACCCTATGGTTTTCACGAAATAAGTTGTAATTTAGAGGGTTAACTACGATCTGTAACATTTTTTGGTATTTTTTCCCCCGTTATTTTTCACGTTTTTTCCCCTTTTTCACAAAAAACAGCTGCGTTACTGCTTCATACGACACACCTCACCAAATCATTACTATTGTTGGATAATGGTCATTTTTCACCCCTGAAATTTTTTCAGGGGCTTCATTAGAGCTGTAGGCCTACACAGGATCGATTTTCATGTTGAATTTTTCTTCGACTGTGAAAATATTTTCGTCAGTAAACAAAATATTTTTGTGATCTTCATACTCGTGCCGGTCCAGGAGTCGTTTTGTTCTTTCTTGTCTAATATTTTTTAGAGCAATTGTAAGACGATGTATTGTAATCCTACGATAAGCCCCAAGTTTTAAGTCATCTTTTAACACGCGAGAAATGGTTCTTTTCGAAATTTGAATTTCCTAGCCGTAATTTTTTGTTTCCTCAAGGGATTTCTTCTCATTCGCTCGCGAACTGTTTTAATAACTCCAAGAATTCTTACCAATTAACAGAATCCAACCCGATTATTTTATACAAATTAAGATTTACATTCCGAACGTAATTGAGACAATCGATATGGAATATATTATTGGGGGATATGAATTTATTAGTTGAAGATTATAAACATTACATCTACGGGTTCATAAGAACAACCTGTCAACCAACCCGACAAAATAGGTTCATATCAAACAAACAGGTGCATAACAATCCAAACACGTTCATACAAATCAATTATAGGCGTTCCATCAAGATCTTCAATGAAATAAGTTACAGGTTTACCATAATTAATTTGTATAATTTTAAATAACTCTGTAGTCCAATTAGCATTGTAACCTTGATCAAATACCTATTTATACTTCGAAATTCACACGAAATCACCAAGTTTTAAATTTTATTCCCCCAATATCAATATTTTCATTATACACGCTTAACTTTGGGTATGGTTAACAACATAAGGACGTATCATAATTGGGTGATGTTTTCGGCGATTATAATCCTTAGTGACAGAATCCAGTATATCGATCCATTTATATTCATTATTATAATTTGAAAAATCGGGTATATCGTTAATTTCTGTTCTTGAATCAGATTTATCTAAAGTTTGCATTAATTTCTTTGAACATGAATTAAGATTTCTAAAATGCGTTGAAACCTCGTAAAGATTGCATATTAATGCACGTCAACTCTAAAGATATAGTTTTACCCCTACAAGATTAAGAAATTCATTAACCCCTATTTTTCTTTGTATTTTATTATTATGTATAAATATATATTTGAGAATGTTTACAGCTAATAATATTACATTAATTACAAATATTATTATAATATATTAGGGAGCGTTTGACCCATCCTAAGTACCAAGGTCTCTATTAAAATATTATAATATTTTAAATACAATATTAAAAGCGCTATCGAAGTTTTAGAATGTAAGTTTTAGTGTAAGAACGAGAGAACGGTCTTATATACTTTTGAGAAATTTAAGTAGTTTGAATTTATCACATGGAGAGGTGAATAAAAAATAACATGAAACAAATGCTTTTTATTTATAAAATAATCTTTATAAAATTTATAATATATTATATATTAAAAATATTAGTACAAATTAAAATACAAATTACAATCTATTATAAATATACTATATGAGCGATCAGCTATATGTCTATATAAATTACTACATTTTATTCGGTACATTCTAAGGAATTCAATTTTGTACGATTTATTCGAAATGGTCACCTTTTGACTTCACAAGGGCCTTTAAACGTCGCGGACAGTCATCCATTGTGGCACGCACTACTTTTATTGGTATAGATGTTCCAACCTTGATCAAATTCCGTTTTAAGAGCTCAATATTTTTATGGGTACTTTGCAAGCTTGTTCCTCAAGAATAAACCATAATTTGTAATCCAAAGAGTTCAAGTCAGGACTACCTGAAGGTCAGTCTTCCGAGGCAATAAACTCAGGTAAATTTGTTTGTAGTCATTCGTTGGGTCGTTTTCGCTTTATGCGCTGGTGCAGAATCTCGCTGAAACACCCTATGGTTTTAACGAAATAAGTTGTAATTTAGAGGGTTAACTACGATCTGTAACATTTTTTGGTATTTTTTCCCCCGTTATTTTTCACGTTTTTTCCCCTTTTTCACAAAAAACAGCTGCGTTACTGCTTCATACGACACACCTCACCAAATCATTACTATTGTTGGATAATGGCCATTTTTCACCCCTGAAATTATTTCAGGGGCTTCATTAGAGCTGTAAGCCTACACAGGATCGATTTTCATGTTGAATTTTTCTTCGACTGTGAAAATTTTTTCGTCAGTAAACAAAATATTTTTGTGATCTTCATACGCGTGCCGGTCCAGGAGTCGTTTTGTTCTTTCTTGTCTAATATTTTTTAGAGCAATTGTAAGACGATGTATTGTAATCCTACGATAAGCCCCAAGTTTTAAGTCATCTTTTAACACGCGAGAAATGGTTCTTTTCGAAATTTGAATTTCCTAGCCGTAATTTTTTGTTTCCTCAAGGGATTTCTTCTCATTCGCTCGCGAACTGTTTTAATAACTCCAAGAATTCTTAGAGTTCGTGGTCGACCACTTTTTTTCGGTTATCTACTCCAGAAGTTTCATTCTATCGATGGATAGTTAAAAAGAAAAAAATTTGTAATCCGTAATTTTTTTTAACAAATTTAAAATTGCACTAGTACTTTTATCATTGTTATGTATAGCAATTACAACAATACGATTATCGTTGACATCCGAATTCATGTTTACTATTTAAGACTTGAATTTCAACTTTCGCCCACTTATATAACCTGCAAATGATCTTTCCAAAAATACCATTAGCAACCCCCATCCCGTAATCTTCATAGTAAAAATGAACGGTGCTTTGTTAGTATCAGAACTTATGACACGACTAGGTAGTATTATTATTATATAAAATTGAAGAGATTCCTATCAGAATGAATTCACAACTTAAATCGCATACTCATAGAAGTATTGGTAAGATGAAATGATTTATTTCCTCATAATTTCAATTCGTTGTCAGGTAAAATTTTTTAAACAACAAACTGCACGAGTTCAATACCGGTGTAATGACTTTATATCACTAAATATGTGCTAGTGAAATAAAGTAAATTGACTTATCTACATTTATATATAATTGAATAGTGAAGTATAATTACTTAAATCTCAACATAAGCAGAATAAAGTAAGGAAAAAGCACTTACAAGTGGTAGTCCTGATGAGTTGGACATAACGTTTAATACTTAAAGTAAATTTTTTAATAGAAAAGCAAATTGTTTTATCCTACAATACTAATTTTCAATGATATTCTTAAAAGTATATTGAATAAAATTTATTAAAAATCTGGACCATAAGAGAACGTAATTTTAATATGACGCATTTTTTCCATCATCGTAAGCACAACAAAAATTTTTTAATTTGGGTGGAACCGGTATCATTCTATAGAGAAAAATTTGATGATTCCAATGATATAAATAACTCATTTTTAGCAAAAATGTTGCTTAAGACTTTTCGCCTTTCCACCATCGATTATGGACATTGTCAAAAAATTTTTATAGCACAGATTTACCCGAAGACAATATTTATTCATTTGTTACATGTGTATAAAAATGTATCATATTTGACGATTTGAGCTCTTCGACAGGTTCGTTATTCTGTGGAGGGATTTTACCAATCACGCTAGTCGATTGTATATGAATACATGTTGGACATATTAAAGATACCCTTTCGTGGGGGAACTTTTTTCACATCAAAATATTATTTTATATTATTCATGGTATAATTACTTAAATCTCAACATAAGCAGAATAAAGTAAGGAAAAAGCACTTACAAGTGGTAGTCCTGATGGGTTGGACATAACGTTTAATACTTAAAGTAAATTTTTTAATAGAAAAGCAAATTGTTTTATCCTGCAATACTAATTTTCAAAGATATTCTTAAAAGTATATTGAATAAAATTTATTAAAAATCTGGCCCATAAGAGAACGCAATTTTAATATGACGCATATTTTTCATCATAGTAAGCACAACAAAAATTTTTTAATTTGGGTGGAACCGGTATCATTCTATAGAGAAAAATTTGATGATTCCAATGATATAAATAACTCATTTTAACAAAAATGTTGCTTAAGACTTTTCGCCTTTCCACCATCGATTATGGACATTTTCAAAAAATTTTTATAGCACAGATTTACCCGAAGACAATATTTATTCATTTGTTACATGTGTATAAAAATGTATCATATTTGGCTATTTGAGCTCTTCGACAGGTTCGTTATGCTGTGGAGGGATTTTCACCAATCACGCTCGTCGATTGTATATGAATACATGTTGGACATATTAAATTTACCCTTTCGTGGGGGGACCTTTTTTCACCTCAAAATATTATTTTATATTATTCATGGTAATATTTTGGTGATAAAAAAAGGTCCCCCACGAAAGGGTAAATTTAATATGTCCAACATGTATTCATATACAATCGACGAGCGTGATTGATGAAAATCCCTCCACAGCATAACGAACCTGTCGAAGAGCTCAAATAGCCAAATATGATACATTTTTATACACATGTAACAAATGAATAAATATTGTCTTCGGGTAAATCTGTGCTATAAAAATTTTTTGAAAATGTCCATAATCGATGGTGGAAAGGCGAAAAGTCTTAAGCAACATTTTTGTTAAAATGAGTTATTTATATCATTGGAATCATCAAATTTTTCTCTATAGAATGATACCGGTTCCACCCAAATTAAAAAATTTTTGTTGTGCTTACTATGATGAAAAATATGCGTCATATTAAAATTGCGTTCTCTTATGGGCCAGATTTTTAATAAATTTTATTCAATATACTTTTAAGAATATCTTTGAAAATTAGTATTGCAGGATAAAACAATTTGCTTTTCTATTAAAAAATTTACTTTAAGTATTAAACGTTATGTCCAACCCATCAGGACTACCACTTGTAAGTGCTTTTTCCTTACTTTATTCTGCTTATGTTGAGATTTAAGTAATTATACCATGAATAATATAAAATAATATTTTGATGTGAAAAAAGTTCCCCCACGAAAGGGTATCTTTAATATGTCCAACATGTATTCATATACAATCGACTAGCGTGATTGGTAAAATCCCTCCACAGAATAACGAACCTGTCGAAGAGCTCAAATCGTCAAATATGATACATTTTTATACACATGTAACAAATGAATAAATATTGTCTTCGGGTAAATCTGTGCTATAAAAATTTTTTGACAATGTCCATAATCGATGGTGGAAAGGCGAAAAGTCTTAAGCAACATTTTTGCTAAAAATGAGTTATTTATATCATTGGAATCATCAAATTTTTCTCTATAGAATGATACCGGTTCCACCCAAATTAAAAAATTTTTGTTGTGCTTACGATGATGGAAAAAATGCGTCATATTAAAATTACGTTCTCTTATGGTCCAGATTTTTAATAAATTTTATTCAATATACTTTTAAGAATATCATTGAAAATTAGTATTGTAGGATAAAACAATTTGCTTTTCTATTAAAAAATTTACTTTAAGTATTAAACGTTATGTCCAACTCATCAGGACTACCACTTGTAAGTGCTTTTTCCTTACTTTATTCTGCTTATGTTGAGATTTAAGTAATTATACTTCACTATTCAATTATATATAAATGTAGATAAGTCAATTTACTTTATTTCACTAGCACATATTTAGTGATATAAAGTCATTACACCGGTATTGAACTCGTGCAGTTTGTTGTTTAAAAAATTTTACCTGACAACGAATTGAAATTATGAGGAAATAAATCATTTCATCTTACCAATACTTCTATGAGTATGCGATTTAAGTTGTGAATTCATTCTGATAGGAATCTCTTCAATTTTATATAATAATAATACTACCTAGTCGTGTCATAAGTTCTGATACTAACAAAGCACCGTTCATTTTTACTATGAAGATTACGGGATGGGGGTTGCTAATGGTATTTTTGGAAAGATCATTTGCAGGTTATATAAGTGGGCGAAAGTTGAAATTCAAGTCTTAAATAGTAAACATGAATTCGGATGTCAACGATAATCGTATTGTTGTAATTGCTATACATAACAATGATAAAAGTACTAGTGCAATTTTAAATTTGTTAAAAAAAATTACGGATTACAAATTTTTTTCTTTTTAACTATCCATCGATAGAATGAAACTTCTGGAGTAGATAACCGAAAAAAAGTGGTCGACCACGAACTCTAAGAATTCTTGGAGTTATTAAAACAGTTCGCGAGCGAATGAGAAGAAATCCCTTGAGGAAACAAAAAATTACGGCTAGGAAATTCAAATTTCGAAAAGAACCATTTCTCGCGTGTTAAAAGATGACTTAAAACTTGGGGCTTATCGTAGGATTACAATACATCGTCTTACAATTGCTCTAAAAAATATTAGACAAGAAAGAACAAAACGACTCCTGGACCGGCACGCGTATGAAGATCACAAAAATATTTTGTTTACTGACGAAAAAATTTTCACAGTCGAAGAAAAATTCAACATGAAAATCGATCCTGTGTAGGCTTACAGCTCTAATGAAGCCCCTGAAATAATTTCAGGGGTGAAAAATGGCCATTATCCAACAATAGTAATGATTTGGTGAGGTGTGTCGTATGAAGCAGTAACGCAGCTGTTTTTTGTGAAAAAGGGGAAAAAACGTGAAAAATAACGGGGGAAAAAATACCAAAAAATGTTACAGATCGTAGTTAACCCTCTAAATTACAACTTATTTCGTTAAAACCATAGGGTGTTTCAGCGAGATTCTGCACCAGCGCATAAAGCGAAAACGACCCAACGAATGACTACAAACAAATTTACCTGAGTTTATTGCCTCGGAAGACTGACCTTCAGGTAGTCCTGACTTGAACTCTTTGGATTACAAATTATGGTTTATTCTTGAGGAACAAGCTTGCAAAGTACCCATAAAAATATTGAGCTCTTAAAACGGAATTTGATCAAGGTTGGAACATCTATACCAATAAAAGTAGTGCGTGCCACAATGGATGACTGTCCGCGACGTTTAAAGGCCCTTGTGAAGTCAAAAGGTGACCATTTCGAATAAATCGTACAAAATTGAATTCCTTAGAATGTACCGAATAAAATGTAGTAATTTATATAGACATATAGCTGATCGCTCATATAGTATATTTATAATAGATTGTAATTTGTATTTTAATTTGTACTAATATTTTTAATATATAATATATTATAAATTTTATAAAGATTATTTTATAAATAAAAAGCATTTGTTTCATGTTATTTTTTATTCACCTCTCCATGTGATAAATTCAAACTACTTAAATTTCTCAAAAGTATATAAGACCGTTCTCTCGTTCTTACACTAAAACTTACATTCTAAAACTTCGATAGCGCTTTTAATATTGTATTTAAAATATTATAATATTTTAATAGAGACCTTGGTACTTAGGATGGGTCAAACGCTCCCTAATATATTATAATAATATTTGTAATTAATGTAATATTATTAGCTGTAAACATTCTCAAATATATATTTATACATAATAATAAAATACAAAGAAAAATAGGGGTTAATGAATTTCTTAATCTTGTAGGGGTAAAACTATATCTTTAGAGTTGACGTGCATTAATATGCAATCTTTACGAGGTTTCAACGCATTTTAGAAATCTTAATTCATGTTCAAAGAAATTAATGCAAACTTTAGATAAATCTGATTCAAGAACAGAAATTAACGATATACCCGATTTTTCAAATTATAATAATGAATATAAATGGATCGATATACTGGATTCTGTCACTAAGGATTATAATCGCCGAAAACATCACCCAATTATGATACGTCCTTATGTTGTTAACCATACCCAAAGTTAAGCGTGTATAATGAAAATATTGATATTGGGGGAATAAAATTTAAAACTTGGTGATTTCGTGTGAATTTCGAAGTATAAATAGGTATTTGATCAAGGTTACAATGCTAATTGGACTACAGAGTTATTTAAAATTATACAAATTAATTATGGTAAACCTGTAACTTATTTCATTGAAGATCTTGATGGAACGCCTATAATTGATTTGTATGAACGTGTTTGGATTGTTATGCACCTGTTTGTTTGATATGAACCTATTTTGTCGGGTTGGTTGACAGGTTGTTCTTATGAACCCGTAGATGTAATGTTTATAATCTTCAACTAATAAATTCATATCCCCCAATAATATATTCCATATCGATTGTCTCAATTACGTTCGGAATGTAAATCTTAATTTGTATAAAATAATCGGGTTGGATTCTGTTAATTGGTAAGAATTCTTGGAGTTATTAAAACAGTTCGCGAGCGAATGAGAAGAAATCCCTTGAGGAAACAAAAAATTACGGCTAGGAAATTCAAATTTCGAAAAGAACCATTTCTCGCGTGTTAAAAGATGACTTAAAACTTGGGGCTTATCGTAGGATTACAATACATCGTCTTACAATTGCTCTAAAAAATATTAGACAAGAAAGAACAAAACGACTCCTGGACCGGCACGAGTATGAAGATCACAAAAATATTTTGTTTACTGACGAAAATATTTTCACAGTCGAAGAAAAATTCAACATGAAAATCGATCCTGTGTAGGCCTACAGCTCTAATGAAGCCCCTGAAAAAATTTCAGGGGTGAAAAATGACCATTATCCAACAATAGTAATGATTTGGTGAGGTGTGTCGTATGAAGCAGTAACGCAGCTGTTTTTTGTGAAAAAGGGGAAAAAACGTGAAAAATAACGGGGGAAAAAATACCAAAAAATGTTACAGATCGTAGTTAACCCTCTAAATTACAACTTATTTCGTGAAAACCATAGGGTGTTTCAGCGAGATTCTGCACCAGCGCATAAAGCGAAAACGACCCAACGAATGACTACAAACAAATTTACCTGAGTTTATTGCCTCGGAAGACTGACCTTCAGGTAGTCCTGACTTGAACTCTTTGGATTACAAATTATGGTTTATTCTTGAGGAACAAGCTTGCAAAGTACCCCATAAAAATATTGAGCTCTTAAAACGGAATTTGATCAAGGTTGGAACATCTATACCAATAAAAGTAGTGCGTGCCACAATGGATGACTGCCCGCGACGTTTAAAGGCCCTTGTGAAGTCAAAAGGTGACCATTTCGAATAAATCGTACAAAATTGAATTCCTTAGAATGTACCGAATAAAATGTAGTAATTTATATAGAGGCTTTTTATTTTAAAATCACTAAAATCGGCTTCCACACAAGTATCAGAACTTATGGCACGACTAGGTATATAGGGGAGGTATGGATTAATAAAATCATTCAGTTTTCATTATGCTGCTTGAATATCTCAAGAAATGATAGAATTTTACTTTCGTAGGATTATAATGGTAGATTATTTCAAAAATTACACCCCACATTATTATAAAATTATATTAAAATACAGTATACATATACATTGCATATAAGAATTACTTAAGGTAAATCGTACAAGTTTTGTTTAATCACCTCAGGATACATGTAGAACATTTCCAAGATGCAATATGAATGGACTCCTTGATAGTCACCTGTAGATTGTATCACCTCTTTTGTATTCATAAAAGGATCACCTCCTAACTGAATACATGCAAATAAAACATCAGTATAGTAGTCTTTGATTTCCATATTAACAATTTCTCTCATTCGTTGGTTGATTAACGGTGATATTTCATATAACCTCTCCACGGTTACCTTCCCTATGTAAATATAAAAATCATTTCTTTTTAATTTTAACACATTATTGTTTTGAAATTTTTGACCGGAAATTTTTAAAGTTGTAGTATTGCGATTCATAACAATGTGATCCATAGTCCCACCATTTAAAAAATTTGTAATCGATACCTCTTTATCCATTATAATATCCCAATCTTGGGTGCATAATGAGATACCCAATCCATTTGATCCTCCTAAGCGTAGTTTTGGTATCCATTCTTCAACATCGATCCCCACCGACAAAAACTTTGTTTCTGACTTATTAAGCCAATACCTAGTTTCGAATACCATTTTTGGTTGTAAGGTTTTAGGTAACTTACAATCCTTTTCAACTAGAATTTACATAAAAAGAAAAAAATTAGTACAAGTATATATGGTAAAATTATCAATTGTACAATATTAACTGGTTGAGGGTTAGGTAAGTACTCATTACAAGTAATGAGCACTCACCTAACTCTAATACCAGTTTATTAAAATAAGTAAAGATTAATTTGTTATGAACTTACTTTGTACGGATCCTTCTGATCTTCTCTTCAATGAAGTTTTAGTTTCCATGACTTCTAGAATATGCGTTACCGAAGTTAACCTAACCAGTAGACTCGAAGAACTAGTTTTATATATATACAGTTATCAGCCTTATATAGTGAATGAAGTTAATTAATCCTATAATATTAGCTTGCATGCGCTGGTTTTTATTGCAGTAAGAACATATTCTAATTGCAAGTTTTACACCCCATATACAATTACTCACATAATGTGTCTAATATGTAATACTATTATTGTCTAAGATAATATGTATCCCTAAATATAGAATAGGTAATTTACTGATTTTATTGCAAAGAGCAAATACTAATATCGTGATGTGATCAATACCTGCTATAAATTAGAATTTTTGTATTCTTACAAAGTGTAAGCGATTATTATTATATATAAAATTACACTAGCAATACCAATAACAATATATAACAATAACACCTTATGATCTAGTGATTTCATTACCCTACTAATAAAGGGGGCTGACCCCTAATTTAAATACCTTACCTTAGATTTCAATGGGGGTTTGCACCCTATCGTAATAAATATTCACACCCTTCGCATTTACTTATAACATATAATAATAATTTCTTAATAATGTAAGGAACCCTAAATTAATCAATACTTGTCCCCTAATCAATACTTTCGATCATGCGCAGTTTAGTGATGTATTGCTATTTAAAAATACATACCTATTAGGGGGCTCACACCCTAATTTTAATACTCAAGCTAATAAAGGGGGCTGACCCCTAATTTAAATACCTTACTAATAAAGGGGAGTGACCCCTAATTTAAATACCCTTTTGTCAACCCCTTATGTCAATAATATAATATAATCAATACTTGACCCTAATCAATACTTTCGATCATGCGCAGTGGGGATGATTCCAGTTTCAGTATGGTACCACTACTTAAGAGGAAGGACTCGTGGTGGCTGTGGTTAGGGCGAGTTTCGGCCAACAGCGGGAACTACCTAATAAAGTAAGACCTGCGACAATTTACATGGCGATCAAAAGTAAACGGCGCCTGCCTGTAAGCAGGAAGCTCGAGACCGACTAGAAAGTGTCTTGAGGCCCCCACCTAGGGCGACGCTCAACTGGCTCGTTGACGTCCGATAGGTACCTCTTAAATGGGGCACAAGTACCCGGTGAAACCTCGTTAGGAAACTTCTAGGAGCTGAACAACGAGCGAGGGACCCACGGTTCATGGGAACCCATGCTGGGCATGACTCCGGTCAAATCCTAACATGCAAAGCAAATCAGACGTTATGTCCCTACCTACTGGGAGTAACTATGACTCTCTTAGATTTAGTCTTAAGATTTTGTGTGAATCTTGATTGAGATTCTGTGTGAGTCTCTATCGTAGATCTCTTAAGATTATATTGGATTAGTTAGATTCCCCTAATCCCAAACACCTACTTTCTAGCGAACGCCGTGACCTCGCTCACGATCTGCGTACTGCAGTCGTGCTCTGTCGGGTCGCCGCGCTTTCAATGCCGAACGAAAATAAATTAACCTTACTAATGTCTGTATTCTTTCTGTTTCAGGTTCGTTAAGTCTCCCCTGAGGATTCGGCCCGTCGAGGGTCGAGACCTCGCATCGTATCTTTTCCATACTGTGGAAATACCCTGCCGAAGAGTAACGCCCAGTTTAAAAAGAAACAGACATGGTAAGGCGAACATCTGCGAAGCATCTCGTGACCCGGGAGCCGTGTGAGAGACCAGCTATCTCCCCGGCTACCCAAGGGAGCTGCGTCAAATTGAGACGTCAAAATGACCTCTCCCTATCGGGATGCTTTCTCTCTGGTGCCCGGTTTAAACCGCGCACGGCCTACACATGCTCGCCTCGAAGTTTTGCTAACTTCATGTGTGAGCGGCGTGTGAGTTCGTACAGTAGACGTACTGTTCGAACCCCGTCATCAGGTCGTGCGCTACCAAATCCGGACCATGCACCAACCGATTTTTTTTGAGCTGTTTCGTTCGGCATCCCCCATTACTCGCTCATAAACCCATATCCGCCCCCCGGTGCGTTCACGCGTACCGGGTGGAATAAAACGGCCCATATCCGCCCCCCTCATGTTCACGCATGTAGGGTGGACAAAGTGTCGGAGACGAACCTAGTTCGCGAGATCCGGTTAGCCGAGATATATCGAAGCAGCCGGAGATCGAGCATTTTGTTTCTTTCGAACAATCTGCGAGGCGACGAATATTGAATAAATTTGAACAAGCCCGAGGGCGTGCTATTGCACGTCTCTCGGGCTTTTTCCTTAAAAATTTTTAGAACCTCGGTTCTACATTTTCATCGCGCTCCCGCGCGTAGTCGCCTCGCCCACAATTTCTCCGTCTCCGACACGAAAAACCCCACCTCGTAGCGGTCCCCGTCGGTCCCTCCACCAAAAACGGTTTGCCCGGGAGTATGCGCAAGCATGCTGCCCGGGCTTTTCTACGAACCGATTTTTGGACCACCCGCTGCGAGGACCCCGCCCATCACTTTTCTATATACACCACTCCCCCCTCGGCGGTCCCCGTCGGTCCTCCCACCTTAAACGGTGTGCCCGGGAGTATGCGCAAGCATGCTGCCCGGGCGTTTCTACCAATCGGTTTTGGACCACCCGTCGAGAGGGACCTCCCCTTTTCTATAAACCCCACCCTCACCCCCTTCCCAAACGATGAGCGAGTTCCCCGGCGCGGCGTACCTGAAAAGTGTGGGAAACCATACTTACCTGAACACCAGTCATAGTTGCTCCACCCTTCCTCGGTGACGACGGCATACTTCGTTTATCGCCGTCGAATCCCGGGGGGGTCCAAAGGAATCGGACGGTCTGACCATCCGACCGTACCGCTTCCAGGCTTAGGCAAGACCGGACGCGGCGCCTTCACGTGGCGGCGCTGTTTTCACTAAGACCGGGACGGATCGAACAGTGGCCGGGCAGCTGCAATTGTCCGGAAGCGGCGTGACGGCTCGCCGTGGAGGGGGCAGCCCCCCCAAACCGTCTAGCTTGCTTCGGCCAACCACCGGAGCAGGCGAAACCCTGGTTTAGTTGGCAGTACTACAAAACAAGCCTCGGATATTGGACTGTCTCCTGTTGACGACCCTGCATGTCCCGGACTTCCCGACGTGACAAGCGACCTCGACAACGCCCCGCAAGGGGCGGCTAGCTCTATTATGCCCTACCAAATTCCATTTAAGGCAGGTCCCTGCGTCATTTGTGGCAAGGGGTTCACCAAGCCGAAAGAACTAACGGACCATTATGCGACGCACCACCCTAATACCGCCATCAAATACTCATGCGGCAAATGTGACAAATGTTTCCCCGGTTATAGACCGGCAACATGCCATTACACTAAATGCACCGGTCCCATTACTACTCCATCTGAGGGACAGTTTCCATGCTCGCTCTGTCCTCGCAAGTTTGCCACCAAAAGCGGCCTATCTACGCATACCCGCGGTGTCCATCCCGCGCTTAGAAATGAGCAAAAGCTCGCCGAACTCCCGGGACCCAAATCCCATGTATCTAGGGGTACCTCCATATGGACAGATGAAGAGACCAACCTTCTGGTCTCCGAGTTCATAAAGATCGACGGCGAACAAAATTACTCACTAAAGTTGGCCGAGTTCTTCAATGGCCGAAAGACAGCCAAACAGTGCCGAGACAGACTTGCCGTGCTTAGAAAACGCGCGTTCCCACCTCAAGCGCTAGCGGACCATATGGCCAGACAAGGGGATGAATCCGATACCCCCCCTCTCGACCGACAAGGTCCCCCAAACCAGGCTTAGACTACACTCGAATCCGACAACCCGCAAGGGCAAGGATCCGATCCCATCTTCTAGGGACGGAACCAAATCACGCCCAAGAACACCTGTCGAAGTGGGTGCGTCCTCCCAACGCATTAGTGCGAGAAGGGGGACAACACTCAAGATTTCCATTCCCGACACCCTAAAATCCGCTCCGAGAACCCGAACAAGTTCCGGCAGCAGTGCCGGAACACCCATACCAAAAAAGACCAGGATTGGCAAAAAGATCCTACCCAGCAAGAGTCCTCTACCCCACATCTCCCTATCATCAGACACAAACACCCCATCACCCATTCAGAAACCGCACACCTGCCAAAAGGCGACTTTAACACAAAATGCGGCGCAGCATGAGGCTGCCAACGCTGAGCTCACCGTCGGAGAGTCTTTTGCGACGCCCGACGCCACGTTGACCTCTAAAGCGATCGAGACGGGACCTTCCAACGTCCCCAGCAGTGTAGATGGGGGGGAAAAAGATGAGGGGATACAGGTAGCTCCACCACATACAATTCTATCTTTAACTGACCAACTCCCGTTAACACACGCGCTCCATGAATCCAGCGAAAAAGAGCCATTAGCGACTCAAACACACACGGCAACGCAGCATGAGGCTGCCAACGCAAATATTACCGTCGGAAGTGTGTCTTCTGCGACTCCCGGCGCCACGTTGTGCAAAAAAGCGGTCGAGACGGGAGCATATACTCTTCCCAACAATTCGAACTTGGGGGGAAATACTGAATCAGTTCTAACACCATTAGAAACCACTGTCATTGCCAATTCTGTAAGTGAACAATACCCTGAGGTAAGACCACTAGATATCGAGAACACACCACCTCAGATAAATCAGCCCTCCCCGAGTGATCCACCGTGCGGGCCAAACACACCAATTCCTGCACGCGATTGGAAAGAGACGCTCCGCGACGTCTGCTTGAACATTCCTCAGAAACTTGATTGTGCCAAACGATTTACAAACACCTACCAAAGCATGATCCCTACGCGCGACGACATAAACCAATTCGTCGAAGAATTGGTCGCATTAGCGAAAACTGATAAAGTCGCCTACATCAAGCCTACTAAAACTAAATCCATAGAGTACTCCAGGCGCACCGCGGAGAAGAAATCCCAATACGCGAAAACACAGGAACTTTATAAACATAACCCTAGCCAATTGGCCAATCTTGTAATAAAGGGAAGCCAGGACGACTTGGGAAATGGCAAAAGACCGCAGGTGCCTTTTCGGGAGGTCAGGGGTTTGTACGAAGATCTATGGGGCGGGAGCGAGATACGAGCGGGGGAAGGGATAACAACCGAACTAGAAGATACACCCATCGACTACATCGCGCCCAAAGAAATAGCGTTTAAAATCCAAAAGCTTAAAAACCGAGGCGCGGCAGGACCCGACGGGGTCACCAAGTACGGAATACGTTCAGCTGGGTATAGCGAAGCCCTCTCCCTACTTTTCAACACCATAATCCTAACGGGACAATACCCGAAAGCTTGGCTCAATAATAGAACCACGTTTATACCGAAAGAGGGGAAAGACCCCACGAAACCCGAGAACTGGCGCCCATTAACAATATCCTCCATCTTAGCCCGAATATTTAGTTCGTGTATAAAAACCCGTCTAGAAAAATCGCTAGATATATCTCTAAAACAACGGGGTTTCGTCAAGGGTAACGGTTGCTTTATTAATACCATCCTGCTAGATGAAGCAATCCGAAAGGGGAAAAAGAGCAGTCTCTGTGCCGCCCAGTTGGATCTTTCCAAGGCGTTTGATATGATCCCCCACAGCGCCATTACCGAAGCGCTGGTGGCCGCGAGGGTCCCCAAATCAATAACATCACTGATCATGGGCATGTACGACGGAGCCCAAACCACCTTCACGGGCTCCGACATAACTATACCCCTGAGTAGGGGAGTCAAACAGGGCGATCCTCTGTCCCCAACCCTATTTAATATGGTACTGGACCCTGTCATTCAAACGATTTCTAGTTCTGCCACTTTCCATTTGACACCCGAGAGAGGACTTTCCATCCTCGCATTCGCCGACGATATCATCCTGTTGGCGAAAGATCCACAAGACCTTCAACTCAGCCTCTATAAGACTGAGATGGGGCTAGACAATATCGGACTCAAAATCTCCACTAATAAAAGCGCAGTATTTAGCGTACGTAGGGTTAGCAAGACTTGGGTCGCGGAAAGTATAAAGGTTGGGATTCAGGGGAAAGACCTTAGGAACTACGGGGTTGACGAAAATTTTCAATATCTGGGAGTATCCTTCACACTCTTTGAAGGACTCTCAAACAAAGCTCATCTAGAGGAGATCAAGTTGGCTGCCGAAAGATGCGGCAAACTGTGTTTAAAACCAACCCAGAAAGCCACTCTTCTGGCACAATACATTATTCCAAAGTATATACATCGGTTCACCATAGATTCCCCATCTAAGACCTCACTAACACATGTCGACGATGCCATCCGTGGAGCGTGCAAACGCTTCCTTCATCTCACGGATGGCACTTCCGATCACTTGTTTTACGCAAGAAAACGCGATGGCGGTCTTGGTTTCCCACGCCTCGCGCACTTAGTCTCTTTAAATTCGGTTAAGTCATTAAATAAGTTACGATTTGACGGAGACCCCCTGCTAAGAGAACTATCCAATAAAGGGGACTTTGGAAATAGAATAAGACGACACGCACAACAACTAAACTTGACTCTCCCTTGCAAAATGGCGGATATACGTGCAAAGAAATTGCAATTAAAGAAACAAGAACTCACTCTATGGTCCAGCCAGGTCTCGCAGGGTAAAGGTGTTACACATTTTCGTAACAGCCCCCTTGCGAACAGGTCCATTTCGCCAGCCCCCCCCATCGCGAATTTGGGGTCGAATTTGATGTCAATCGTTTGTGCTTCGTTTGTGCTTGTTTGTGCTTCTATTATTTTCGTTTGTGCCAACACCGTTCGCGAAATATCTTAAAAATAAGTTTGGGGGGCTGGCGAAATGCTAGCCCCCCCCATCGCGAATTTGGGGTCGAATTTGGTGTCAATCGTTTGTGCTTCGTTTGTGCTCGTTTGTGCTTCTATTATTTTCGTTTGTGCCAACACCGTTCGCGAAATATCTTAAAAATAAGTTGGGGGGGCTGGCGAAATGCTAGCCCCCCCCATCGCGAATTTGGGGTCGAATTTGGTGCCAATCGTTTGTGCTTCGTTTGTGCTCGTTTGTGCTTCTATTATTTTCGTTTGTGCCAACACCGTTCGCGAAATATAGACTTTTAAAATTTTATAAACCTCCGAGCAACAATCGTTACAACAAACATTAACTTAGGAAGAAATAAAGTACATTGTAACAGTTTTCGTAAAATATTTTTATTATAAATTATGATTTTCATTTACAAACAAATTTAAAAATTACTATAATGTACTTTACATTTGTATTAGACCGTATGTTGGATTTGCGATTCATTTTTAAAAGGTCGTCGTATTTTTCCAAAATACCTAGATGGGATCGCCAGCAATAAGCTATATAATGTCCTAAGGATAACAAATTTCTTCTTTAAGGTGGGAGAAAACTAATAATTCCTTTCAAATGAAATTGTTTTTCTAGAATATTTAAAATTCAGGGAACATTTGAAAGAGCTGTTGAAAATTGGGATTCATGCGGTATAGAACTGGTTACAGTTTCTATAAAAAAAATGAGAACCTATTGTGAAACTTCGCGCTATAGACGGATTACCGCAGAACCACATTTTGCTGGATCTTCGAAATAC
Organism: Podabrus alpinus; assembly: GCA_932274525.1. Classification (NCBI taxonomy): domain Eukaryota; kingdom Metazoa; phylum Arthropoda; class Insecta; order Coleoptera; family Cantharidae; genus Podabrus; species Podabrus alpinus. The sequence goes on from OW026452.1 coordinate 71,068,068, forward strand.
CTTAACATGACTTGTTGTAAAAGTTGAAGATTATCCATAGGTAGATTAGCCACTATTGTTTCCCCGGGTCGACTGTTTTCGAAATCGCAAGAAGAGCATTTTCTGATTTCTGTGAAAGAAGGATATTTTCTAAATAATTGAGTTAGTAAATAATTTGCCCGGGCTGGGGAAATGCTAGCCCCTCCCATCGCGAATTTGGGGTCGAATTTGGTATCAATCGTTTGTGCTTCGTTAGTGGTCGTTTGTGCTTCTATTATTTTCGTTTGTGCCAACACCGTTCGCGAAATATCTTAAAATAAGTTTGGGGGTTGGCGAAATGCTAGCCCCCCCCCATCGCGAATTTGGGGTCGAATTTGGTATCAATCGTTTGTGCTTCGTTTGTGCTCGTTTGTGCTCCTATTATTTTCGTTTGTGCCAACACCGTTCGCGAAATATCTTAAAAATAAGTTTGGGGGTTGGCGAAATGCTAGCCCCTCCCATCGCGAATTTGGGGTCGAATTTGGTATCAATCGTTTGTGCTTCGTTTGTGCTCGTTTGTGCTTCTATTATTTTCGTTTGTGCCAACACCGTTCGCGAAATATCTTAAAAATAAGTTTTGGGGTTGGCGAAATGCTAGCCCCCCCCCCATCGCGAATTTGGGGTCGAATTTGGTATCAATCGTTTGTGCTTCGTTTGTGCTCGTTTGTGCTTCTATTATTTTCGTTTGTGCCAACACCGTTCGCGAAATATCTTAAAAATAAGTTTGGGGGTTGGCGAAATGCTAGCCCCCCCCCATCGCGAATTTGGGGTCGAATTTGGTATCAATCGTTTGTGCTTCGTTTGTGCTCGTTTGTGCTCCTATTATTTTCGTTTGTGCCAACACCGTTCGCGAAATATCTTAAAAATAAGTTTGGGGGTTGGCGAAATGCTAGCCCCTCCCATCGCGAATTTGGGGTCGAATTTGGTATCAATCGTTTGTGCTTCGTTTGTGCTCGTTTGTGCTTCTATTATTTTCGTTTGTGCCAACACCGTTCGCGAAATATCTTAAAAATAAGTTTTGGGGTTGGCGAAATGCTAGCCCCCCCCATCGCGAATCTGGGGTCGAATTTGGTATCAATCGTTTGTGCTCGTTTGTGCTTCTATTATTTTCGTTTGTGCCAACACCGTTCGCGAAATATCTTAAAAATAAGTTTGGGGGTTGGCGAAATGCTAGCCCCCCCCCATCGCGAATTTGGGGTCGAATTTGGTACCAATCGTTTGTGCTTCGTTTGTGCTCGTTTGTGCTTCTATTATTTTCGTTTGTGCCAACACCGTTCGCGAAATATCTTAAAAATAAGTTTGGGGGTTGGCGAAATGCTAGCCCCCCCCCCCCATCGCGAATTTGGGGTCGAATTTGGTATCAATCGTTTGTGCTTCGTTTGTGCTCGTTTGTGCTCCTATTATTTTCGTTTGTGCCAACACCGTTCGCGAAATATCTTAAAAATAAGTTTGGGGGTTGGCGAAATGCTAGCCCCCCCCCATCGCGAATTTGGGGTCGAATTTGATGTCAATCGTTTGTGCTTCGTTTGTGCTTGTTTGTGCTCCTATTATTTTCGTTTGTGCCAACACCGTTCGCGAAATATCTTAGAAATAAGTTTGGGGGTTGGCGAAATGCTAGCCCCTCCCATCGCGAATTTGGGGTCGAATTTGGTATCAATCGTTTGTGCTTCGTTTGTGCTCGTTTGTGCTTCTATTATTTTCGTTTGTGCCAACACCGTTCGCGAAATATAGACTTTTAAAATTTTATAAACCTCCGAGGAACAATCGTTACAACAAACATTAACTTAGGAAGAAATAAAGTACATTGTAACAGTTTTCGTAAAATATTTTTATTATAAATTATGATTTTCATTTACAAACAAATTTAAAAATTACTATAATGTACTTTACATTTGTATTAGACCGTATGTTGGATTTGCGATTCATTTTTAAAAGGTCGTCGTATTTTTCCAAAATACCTAGATGGGATCGCCAGCAATAAGCTATATAATGTCCTAAGGATAACAAATTTCTTCTTTAAGGTGGGAGAAAACTAATAATTCTTTTCAAATGAAATTGTTTTTCTAGAATATTTAAAATTCAGGGAACATTTGAAAGAGCTGTTGAAAATTGGGATTCATGCGGTATAGAACTGGTTACAGTTTCTATAAAAAAAATGAGAACCTATTGTGAAACTTCGCGCTATAGACGGATTACCGCAGAACCACATTTTGCTGGATCTTCGAAATACCTTAACATGACTTGTTGTAAAAGTTGAAGATTATCCATAGGTAGATTAGCCACTATTGTTTCCCCGGGTCGACTGTTTTCGAAATCGCAAGAAGAGCATTTTCTGATTTCTGTGAAAGAAGGATATTTTCTAAATAATTGAGTTAGTAAATAATTTGCCCGGGCTGGGGAAATGCTTGCACCCCCCATTGCGAATTTGGGGTCGAATTTGGTGTCAATCGTTTGTGCTTCGTTAGTGGTCGTTTGTGCTTCGTTAGTGGTCGTTTGTGCTTCTATTATTTTCGTTTGAGCCAACACCGTTCGCGAAATATCTTAAAAATAAGTTTGGGGGTTGGCGAAATGCTAGCCCCCCCCCCATCGCGAATTTGGGGTCGAATTTGGTATCAATCGTTTGTGCTCGTTTGTGCTTCTATTATTTTCGTTTGTGCCAACACCGTTCGCGAAATATCTTAAAAATAAGTTTTGGGGTTGGCGAAATGCTAGGCCCCCCCCATCGCGAATTTGGGGTCGAATTTGGTATCAATCGTTTGTGCTTCGTTTGTGCTCGTTTGTGCTCCTATTATTTTCGTTTGTGCCAACACCGTTCGCGAAATATCTTAAAAATAAGTTTGGGGGTTGGCGAAATGCTAGTCCCTCCCATCGCGAATTTGGGGTCGAATTTGGTATCAATCGTTTGTGCTTCGTTTGTGCTTCTATTATTTTCGTTTGTGCCAACACCGTTCGCGAAATATCTTAAAAATAAGTTTTGGGGTTGGCGAAATGCTAGCCCCCCCCCATCGCGAATTTGGGGTCGAATTTGGTATCAATCGTTTGTGCTTCGTTTGTGCTCGTTTGTGCTTCTATTATTTTCGTTTGTGCCAACACCGTTCGCGAAATATCTTAAAAATAAGTTTGGGGGTTGGCGAAATGCTAGCCCCCCCCCATCGCGAATTTGGGGTCGAATTTGGTATCAATCGTTTGTGCTTCGTTTGTGCTCGTTTGTGCTCCTATTATTTTCGTTTGTGCCAACACCGTTCGCGAAATATCTTAAAAATAAGTTTGGGGGTTGGCGAAATGCTAGCCCCTCCCATCGCGAATTTGGGGTCGAATTTGGTATCAATCGTTTGTGCTTCGTTTGTGCTCGTTTGTGCTTCTATTATTTTCGTTTGTGCCAACACCGTTCGCGAAATATCTTAAAAATAAGTTTTGGGGTTGGCGAAATGCTAGCCCCCCCCCATCGCGAATCTGGGGTCGAATTTGGTATCAATCGTTTGTGCTTCGTTTGTGCTCGTTTGTGCTTCTATTATTTTCGTTTGTGCCAACACCGTTCGCGAAATATCTTAAAAATAAGTTTGGGGGTTGGCGAAATGCTAGCCCCCCCCATCGCGAATTTGGGGTCGAATTTGGTACCAATCGTTTGTGCTTCGTTTGTGCTCGTTTGTGCTTCTATTATTTTCGTTTGTGCCAACACCGTTCGCGAAATATCTTAAAAATAAGTTTGGGGGTTGGCGAAATGCTAGCCCCCCCTAGTATAATGTACTATAAAGTACATTATAGTAATTTTTAAATTTGTTTGTAAATGAAAATCATAATTTATAATAAAAATATTTTACGAAAACTGTTACAATGTACTTTATTTCTTCCTAAGTTAATGTTTGTTGTAACGATTGTTCCTCGGAGGTTTATAAAATTTTAAAAGTCTATATTTCGCGAACGGTGTTGGCACAAACGAAAATAATAGAAGCACAAACGAGCACAAACGAAGCACAAACGATTGATACCAAATTCGACCTCAAATTCGCGATGGGAGGGGCTAGCATTTCGCCAACCCCCAAACTTATTTCTAAGATATTTCGCGAACGGTGTTGGCACAAACGAAAATAATAGGAGCACAAACAAGCACAAACGAAGCACAAACGATTGACATCAAATTCGACCCCAAATTCGCGATGGGGGGGGGGCTAGCATTTCGCCAACCCCCAAACTTATTTTTAAGATATTTCGCGAACGGTGTTGGCACAAACGAAAATAATAGGAGCACAAACGAGCACAAACGAAGCACAAACGATTGATACCAAATTCGACCCCAAATTCGCGATGGGGGGGGGGGGCTAGCATTTCGCCAACCCCCAAACTTATTTTTAAGATATTTCGCGAACGGTGTTGGCACAAACGAAAATAATAGAAGCACAAACGAGCACAAACGAAGCACAAACGATTGGTACCAAATTCGACCCCAAATTCGCGATGGGGGGGGGGCTAGCATTTCGCCAACCCCCAAACTAATTTTTAAGATATTTCGCGAACGGTGTTGGCACAAACGAAAATAATAGAAGCACAAACGAGCACAAACGAAGCACAAACGATTGATACCAAATTCGACCCCAGATTCGCGATGGGGGGGGGGCTAGCATTTCGCCAACCCCAAAACTTATTTTTAAGATATTTCGCGAACGGTGTTGGCACAAACGAAAATAATAGGAGCACAAACGAGCACAAACGAAGCACAAACGATTGATACCAAATTCGACCCCAAATTCGCGATGGGGGGGGGCTAGCATTTCGCCAACCCCCAAACTTATTTTTAAGATATTTCGCGAACGGTGTTGGCACAAACGAAAATAATAGAAGCACAAACGAGCACAAACGAAGCACAAACGATTGGTACCAAATTCGACCCCAAATTCGCGATGGGGGGGGGGCTAGCATTTCGCCAACCCCCAAACTTATTTTTAAGATATTTCGCGAACGGTGTTGGCACAAACGAAAATAATAGAAGCACAAACGAGCACAAACGAAGCACAAACGATTGATACCAAATTCGACCCCAAATTCGCGATGGGGGGGGGGCTAGCATTTCGCCAACCCCAAAACTTATTTTTAAGATATTTCGCGAACGGTGTTGGCACAAACGAAAATAATAGAAGCACAAACGAGCACAAACGAAGCACAAACGATTGATACCAAATTCGACCCCAAATTCGCGATGGGAGGGGCTAGCATTTCGCCAACCCCCAAACTTATTTTTAAGATATTTCGCGAACGGTGTTGGCACAAACGAAAATAATAGGAGCACAAACGAGCACAAACGAAGCACAAACGATTGATACCAAATTCGACCCCAAATTCGCGATGGGGGGGGCCTAGCATTTCGCCAACCCCAAAACTTATTTTTAAGATATTTCGCGAACGGTGTTGGCACAAACGAAAATAATAGAAGCACAAACGAGCACAAACGAAGCACAAACGATTGATACCAAATTCGACCCCAAATTCGCGATGGGGGGGGGGGGCTAGCATTTCGCCAACCCCCAAACTTATTTTTAAGATATTTCGCGAACGGTGTTGGCACAAACGAAAATAATAGAAGCACAAACGACCACTAACGAAGCACAAACGATTGATACCAAATTCGACCCCAAATTCGCGATGGGAGGGGCTAGCATTTCCCCAGCCCGGGCAAATTATTTACTAACTCAATTATTTAGAAAATATCCTTCTTTCACAGAAATCAGAAAATGCTCTTCTTGCGATTTCGAAAACAGTCGACCCGGGGAAACAATAGTGGCTAATCTACCTATGGATAATCTTCAACTTTTACAACAAGTCATGTTAAGGTATTTCGAAGATCCAGCAAAATGTGGTTCTGCGGTAATCCGTCTATAGCGCGAAGTTTCACAATAGGTTCTCATTTTTTTTATAGAAACTGTAACCAGTTCTATACCGCATGAATCCCAATTTTCAACAGCTCTTTCAAATGTTCCCTGAATTTTAAATATTCTAGAAAAACAATTTCATTTGAAAGGAATTATTAGTTTTCTCCCACCTTAAAGAAGAAATTTGTTATCCTTAGGACATTATATAGCTTATTGCTGGCGATCCCATCTAGGTATTTTGGAAAAATACGACGACCTTTTAAAAATGTATCGCAAATCCAACATACGGTCTAATACAAATGTAAAGTACATTATAGTAATTTTTAAATTTGTTTGTAGATGAAAATCATAATTTATAATAAAAATATTTTACGAAAACTGTTACAATGTACTTTATTTCTTCCTAAGTTAATGTTTGTTGTAACGATTGTTGCTCGGAGGTTTATAAAATTTTAAAAGTCTATATTTCGCGAACGGTGTTGGCACAAACGAAAATAATAGAAGCACAAACGAGCACAAACGAAGCACAAACGATTGGCACCAAATTCGACCCCAAATTCGCGATGGGGGGGGCTAGCATTTCGCCAGCCCCCCCAACTTATTTTTAAGATATTTCGCGAACGGTGTTGGCACAAACGAAAATAATAGAAGCACAAACGAGCACAAACGAAGCACAAACGATTGACACCAAATTCGACCCCAAATTCGCGATGGGGGGGGCTAGCATTTCGCCAGCCCCCCAAACTTATTTTTAAGATATTTCGCGAACGGTGTTGGCACAAACGAAAATAATAGAAGCACAAACAAGCACAAACGAAGCACAAACGATTGACATCAAATTCGACCCCAAATTCGCGATGGGGGGGGCTGGCGAAATGGACCTCTTGCGAACGCCTGGCTATTAAACATCAACACACTTCGTCCCGGGGAATTTATAGACCTACTAAAATTCCGAACGAACACCTATGGGGTAAGAGAGGTTCTGAAGAGATCGGGGGGTGCTCACCTGGACGCAAATTGCCGGCGTTGCCACGAGAAGATCTAGACTCTCGGGCACGTCCTGGGCGAATGCGTTGCAGGGAGAGGTACGCGAATTAAAAGACATAACGACATAAATGCCATAATATCAAAACACCTCGAAGCCAATTATACCATCTACGAAGAACAATCATTCATCCTAGAAGATGGGTCCTGTCTTAAACCCGACATCGTGGCTATAAACACGGATCGGGCAATAATTATAGACACAACCGTTAGGTATGAAAATGAGCAATCGTTAAATCAAGCTTCCATGGAAAAATCCGTTAAGTATGCCGTGTTGACCAATAAACTAAAACAAGAACATAGGGTGGGAAAAGTAGAAATTATGCCAATTGTTCTGGGCTCCCGGGGTGCCATCCCACATGGCACGGAGAATCCGTTAACGGGATTGGGCTTCACCAGAAAAGCTCTAAAAGACATTATCCTTGGTGTATTGCGTTCCTCCCTATCTATCGCGCGCTCTCACATAGATTACGGCTAATTGCATTATTCGCTACTTACCTGCGACGCGACTCCATCTATCCTGTCGCCGTCATTGGGGTATCCTCACGATCCTGTCGAATCCACCTGAAAAGAAAAGAAATAAAAGATTAGTCATGGTTGAGCTATAGAGTCGAAAATAAATAACATCCCTCAGTCGCGTGAAATATTCACATTGTAACATCCTTCTAATGTATCTTTATTAATGCTATATTTCAGAAATCAACACGAAGAGAGAGATGCACGAAGAAGCGACGGGGCGGCTCTGGTTATGCGAGGCTGAAGAAACGAAGAAAGACATAAGAAGCTGCCATCTGAAAGAGAATAAATTGAATTATAAAATAATGTACTTAGTGTATTAAATGTAACCCCTCGGGGAAATTGAATAATATTATTAATGTTCTATGTAAAATGTTTAAAAAGTATGTATCATGAAAATGAGAATTGTCTGTTTACGTGTAATGACTATTATGGATGACTTGTGAATTAATTCTGAAAACCTTATGAAAGGGAATGATTGTATGTTTATGTACTGAATGATATTATAAATATATGTATTAACTAGCCAAATGCCTTGTCATCTAATTAGTGACGCGCATGAATGGATTAACGAGATTCCCACTGTGCATGGGTGCGGCAAGGACCTTCATGCTGTGTCTAACGACCTCATTCTGAGTCTGTCGCACCAAGTGATGTGTAAGCCTCCACGTGGCGCTCCTGGACCAGTTGGCAACTGTTAACTGACTAATTACACACACGAAAACTCAACCCACGCCACATAAAGACATATCGTCGAAATTGTTAAAGATGTGCATGTCTTATGTGTGCGTTGGGGGTGTGCCTGTCGGCCAATGAGAACCCCTGGTGACCGTTAGATCCCCGACTCTATCTTGGTGTGATCCGGAAGCTATGGCGAGTAAGTAATTGGTGGTCTGAGAGGTGATAGGCGTGGAGCATAACTTGTTATGCATGATAACCACGCCCGCCAAGTGAGTGTACGTCTTCTTCGGCAGATAGTGTGCATCGGGTGCTGCTAGAAACCTTACTCGACGTACATCCTGGGGCTCTTGGACCCGCGCGCAAGGGTAAATGGCTAGCTGCCGCCAAAAGTCCGACCTGAGAGCTTCCAGAGGGTAATGCAAGTGGTAGACCCTCGGATTAAGAAAGCAATCTAACATGGGCTTTTGGGTCCAAAAGCGTAGGGATCGGTGTGCTGCCCTTCAGGCGGGCATCGGACGGCGTAACCGCTACCGACCACGGTTGCGCCAACGGGGAGTGAACCTCGCGAAAAATCCACCTACCCTAAGGTCAGCGTGCTGAGGGGGTACGCATCTGCGGGCCGGGGATGAATACCCGGTCGCTAGCGCTAAAAAGGGGTAATGGCCGGGAGGCAGCGCTCCGGCGTCAAATCCTGGTAAGCATAGTGTAAGCCCTCGCGGCACCTCTGGTTTTTACCAATTCACACATGCGAAATGTCACTGTCGGCCAATGAGAACCCCTGGCGACTGTTAGATCCCCAACTCTAACTAGTGTGTGATCCGGGAGCCATGGCGAGTATGTAATTGGTGGTCCGAGAGATAATAGGAGTGGAGTATAACCTGTTATGCATGATAACCACTCCCGCCAGTGAGCGTGTCGATAGGCATTACGCGGTGGCCGGCTTTCCTATTTAGGCACTGCTCAGCCAATCGACACCGTGTACGTATTCTTTGGTAGATGGTGTGCATCGGGTGCTACTAGAAGCCTTACTCTACGTACACCCTGGGCTCTTGGACCCGCGCGCAAGGGTAAATGGGATAGCATATAGGAAGGTATATGCTAGGCACCGCCAAAAGTCCGACTTGAGAGCTTCTGAAGGGTAATGCAAGTGGTAGACCCTCAGATTAAGAAAGCACTCTAACATGGGCTTTTGGGTCCAAGCGTAGGGATCGGTGTGCTGCCCTTCAGGTGGGCACCGGACGGCGTAACCAATACCGACCACGGTTGCGCCAACGGGGAGTAAACCTCGCGGCAAATCCACCTACCCTAAGGTCAGCGTGCTGACGGGGTACGCATCTGCGGGCCGGGGGTGTATACCCGGTCGTTAGCGCCTCACTCGAGCAGTCCAAAGGCCACTGCTTGTTTTAAGATTTAAAGCCCTTCTCCCCAGCGCTGTCGATGCGTTGGGTGTGACCGAATGAATCGACAGCACTCGTGGGATTAGTAATGAATAGGAATTTGAAAAACATAGACGATGGCGCCGTGGTAGCTCGCGCGAGGAGAAGTGTCACGGACTTGTCCGGAGGCACGGCTGCGGAACCCGTTGACGCGGGGAAAGTGGTGAGTCCGGGGGGGGGGACCGAAGCGGCGACGCCTAGGCAAACCCCCTGGCCTGCTTACTGGGGGAGAGGGAGTCGGAGCTGACTTAACCGACTCCTCTGCGGATCAATGCGCCGCAGGAATCAAAGCCATTGGAGCCAGCATTCGGAGGGTTGCTGGCGCCAAAGTAAGTGGCGGTAGGCGGAGCATGACCTTGGCAACGGAGGCTCAAATCTGTAAAAAGATGGATGAGGCCGAAGCCCTGATGTCGTCTCTCGTCATCAGAAATGAACAACTCAGGAGGCAGCTCTCGGAGCGTGTTGTCGAGCCGAGAGACCTGAGCTTGTCGTTGCCTGCCGATAATGCATTAATATCGGAGGACGTTAGTTCTACGTATATAAAGACAGCCGAGTTCAATCCACCAATCCGTGAAAGTGCAGTTAGTGGTGCCAAGGGAGTTAGTTCTCCCAAAGTATCAAAACCTGCGCACCATGCGAAAGGAACAAGGGAAGGAACGTCTACGTACACAACTAACGTCGGGGAGGAACTGGACCAACCCCTCGACAGGAGTCTTTACTCCATGAGCTTAATGAGCCGACCTGAGATTGAGACATATCTAAAGCTGCAGTCCATTATGGAGAAATGGAGTGTGACGGACCTAAGTCTAGGTACCCCGAACACTTGCTCTGTAACTGCTACTAACAGCTTGGATACCGCTCGGGATTGCAGCAGCCTACAAGCGGCTCTAAATGTCGAGGGGAGTCAAGGCTCCTCCTCACTTACCGGAAGAGCCTTGGTAGCGGCTCCGAGGAAGAAGAAGAAGAGCAAGAAGGTGGCTACTACCCGGGCTCCTATACTTGTAGACTCTGATTCCGAGCCGGAGATTGTCACCATTGATCTCTGACGTTGAAAGTAGTGACGCCGAGAGGGATGATGGCTGGATCGGAGGGAGCCGGTCCTGGCTACCGGTCGACAACGTAGCGTTGACGGGGGTTGTGGCTCCGGCCGTGGCTCTCCCCGAAACGACAATGGTTGCGGCGGTGGCTGTAGGAAACCGGGATCGGCTACCGACGGACGACGTAGCGTTGACGGGTGCTGTGACTCCGGTCGTGGCTCTCCCCGAAACGACAGTCGTCGCGACGGTGGCAACGATGCCTCTCTTCGTCCGGCGGTCATCCGGACTCACTCTTGGTGATGCGAAACCAGGTAGTACAAAAACCTATGCGAATCCGACCCACAGAGGCCCGGTGATACTAGGCAATGTACTCCTGAGGAGGGGAAGCGGGGCGAGTGCTTCGCAGGAGACGGTAGCCGGGGAGGATGATTGTCCGCGTACTGTAGATGATCATTCCGAACGACAGGAATGCCGCTCTCCGGGAGACTCAAACCGTTACTCTAAGAGAAAGAGGAGGGGAGACGAGGCAAGTGTCTCGCGTGGGATGGTGACCGGCGAAGATTTGTGCCCGGCAAAGGAGGATCTAGGGAGCTTGGCATCGGGGTATGACCAATTCTCTCCGAACATCTCTCCAATGCGCACAGTGGACACTCATTCGGAACCGGTGAGCCACTCCCCCGGTAGCTCATATCGTCTCTCGGGAAAGCCGAGGAAAAGGACAAGGACGAGAAAGGGGAGAGATGCGCCCCCTATCGAAATTGAAGCTCCCTCGACTAGTGGTGGCGTTGCAAAACGTCGCCGTAGAGGCAAACATTCCTCTATGACGAACGCTGCCAAGAAAGTATTTCGTGTGGCCATCAAGTCCTATGGTAAAATGGCACCGGATGAAATCAAGGCGAAGCTGGAGGTAGCGGTGGAGAGATCCCTCAATATCAGGATAACAGGTGTCAAAACCTGCAAAACTGGAGGGATACTTGTGGAATTACCCACCGAGGCCGACAGTGAAAAACTGAGAAACTTCCGGGAGTTTGAAGACGCGGGTCTCTTCATGGAAGCGCCATTAGAAGCGGATAAAGTAATATCCGTGTTTGGCGTCCCGGTTGAGATTACGAATAAGCAGCTCCTAGAGGGTATCTTCAGGAAGCTTGAGAAAACATCAATCTCAAAAGACCTTTTCGGGAGGTGCATAAGAGTGGCACGCAGGGGTTTGGGTAGTAAATCCGACGTGACCCTCCATGCAACCGAAAGGGTATCGCGCCAGATAATTGCAGACGAGGCGGTGTATGTGGGGACCCAAGCCTTCAGGGCGAAGGTAGTTGACGATCCCATACGCTGCTACTCGTGTTATGCCTTCGGTCACGTCACCGGAGTGTGTAGGGCAGTCTGCAAGGATCTGTGCCGAAGGTGCGGGGTGCAGGGACACCGAGAGAGTCGATGCAAAGCGGAGATGCGATGTATCAACTGCAGCAGGGAAGGCAAATCGGAGAGACATTCGGTGCTGTCGAGGCAGTGCCCAGTATATGTCAGGTATGCCCAACTGATGCATGGCTGGCATTAAGCTCCTGATGTGTAACTGTCAGAGAGGCTACGCTGCCACCTCGGATTTCTCTGCACTAGCCGCAAGGGGGAAGTACGATGTGATGCTCATTCAGGAGCCCTACGCCAAAGGTGAGGAAGTGCGCGGTATTCCGGGGAGGTTCAGAACGTATTCCGCGGCCTGTCCTGGTGGCCGTCCGTGGTCTGCTGTGTCGGTTCTCAACCCGGAGATCACCTGCCTCCAGATACCCCTCGATGGTACTGGTAAGGCTGTGCTGCTGCACCTCACTGATGGCGTCCTGGGTGAGTATTATGTTGCTAGTATGTACTGTCCTGGCAAGGGGCCAATTGAACCTGAATTGGCCAGGATCGAGAACATGTTAGAGATAATCGGTGATAAACCATTCTTGCTAAGCATAGACTCGAACGCCCAATCTCCTGCATGGCATAGCAAAACCATCAGGGAAGGCAAGCTCTCAACCTACCGAGGTATGGCTCTATCAGAATTCCTAGAAGAGAAAAACTTGGTTGTGTTTAATCAGCCTAATGCCGACTACACCTTTCAGGGGGGTCGGGGTGCTGGGGGTCGAGGAAGGTCGGATGTCGACGTCACCCTCGGGAACGTTGCTTTCGATAACTTCGGCACAGAGTGGAATCTGCTTAACTGCGATGGCGTAAGTGATCATAACCCCATCTCTATGATGGTTTGGAGAAATGACCAACCTCGCAGCCAGGAGCAGACCCCTGTTACTACTAGGTACGTTGTCAAAGGTGCTGACTGGAATAAGTACATAGATACTATCCGCAGCGCCGCGACTGACAGCATGGAAACAGCTGCATTCGACCGACTATCTATTGATCAAAAGATAGATAAGATCGGCGAATGGATTAACGCTGCCAATGCTGAAGTCCTCGTACCTAGGAAGGAGCCCACGCGCCCTCGTGTCTCCTGGTGGAGCCACGAGCTTAGGGAGATGAGAGTCAAAGTCAAGACAGCTAGGAAGCGTCTGCAGCGAGCGCGACGCGCGAATCGATTAAACTTGCACGACTTGGAGGATGCCTGTGTGGCTACCTCCAGGGAGTACAAGAAGGCAATCCTGGACGCTAAAGCACGCGACTGGCAACAGTTTGTGGGCGAGTCCGGGAACGCTGACCCATGGGGCGCCGTTTATAAGATGTGCAGAGGTAAACGGAAGAACTCCGTCGTCGCCTCACTCAAACACACTGTAAACGGCGTCGAAGCACGTACGTCAACTTGGCGTGAAACAGCGGAACTGTTGCTAAGCAACTTTTTCGCTGCCGGTACTCTAGGACCAATGCCTGAAAACTTGGAAATAGAGGAGCCGGCCCCCAAGTTCACCAGTGATGAAGTGGAGGCGGCCTTTAAGAAAGCAAAAGCGGGCAAGGCGCCAGGGGTAGACGGTCTGCTACCAGAATGTGCTAAGAGGGTGTGGGTTGCAATTCCGGACCAGGTACTATCGCTTTATAACGATTGCTTGGAAAAGGGTTGCTTCCCGACACAGTGGAAAACGGCCCGACTGGTTGTCGTTTTGAAGTCCCCCAATAAGTTGAGAGACGACGTGGCATCCTATCGCCCCATATGCCTCCTGCCAGTGATGGCAAAGGTGTTGGAGCGTGTGATGGTGTCCCGTCTCAACACACTTCTCATGGGACGACTCAATGGCGCCCAGTACGGGTTTGTTGAAGGCAGAAGCGAAGCAAGTGAAAATCGAAAACGAGCGATATGGTTGTAGAAACGCCCAGAATCCGAATACTCGATGCCAGAATCTTGAACAGAAAAGATCCAAGCAATGATCCAAAAGACAAAAAGAAGAATGACGAATCCAAAAGAACAACGCGAAGTCAGAGTACTGACGACGCGAAAAAATCCGCGAAATCCAAAAGAGATCGAGAGACATCAGAAAATAGTGACGAAAGCGAGGAGGAACAACCGTTTCTCTCCAAAACGAAAAGAAATAGAAAGAAAAAGAAGGAAACCTTGTAAGAAATGGAAACAGACTCATCGTCAGGTGAAGAGAGCGAAGATTGCGACCTGGAAAAGATATTAAAAGAAAAAGAGAAGGAATTGGACATTAACCAAGCGACTGAAAGCGACGGAACGAACAAGAAAAAACGAACAAAAAATCAGAGGAAGAAAGATAAGAAACGAAAAATGGACGAAGAACACAAAAAAGAAGAGGACAGAAAAGAAGCCGAAACTAAAGAAAGAAATGCTACCCCAGTGAACGAAACCCAGGAGGAGACCGTTAAGTCGACTCCTGGTTTGGCTAGTAACGAAGGAACCAACTTAACCACCGAAGCAAACACATGGACAGACGACAAGTTAAAAGAAGCAACAAGGAAGGTGATGGAGGACGCACACGAGGTGCGTCGCTTCTTAATGAGAAGCAAAGAAGCCCTGAACTTCAGGGAAGTGGCCCTGGAAAGGGTTAAAAATATGGAGGCTCTAATACAAGAGCTATGCCTCGATGGAATAATGAGAAACAAAAGGAGGACGGGAGCGCCTTCAGCCTCCCCTCCCCAAACCAAAGTATTAATAGAAGAGGTGGTCAAGGCCATTGCCAAGACCACCCCTTCTATGAATCTGGCGCCGACCCTTCAGGTCACTCAAAGTAAAGAAGTTCCAATTAATGATAAACAGAATCCCCCTAGGGATTACTTGGAGGCAGCTAAGAAGGCGGCCGCTGGCGGCCCTCGTAGCACGCCACCCAAAAAGTACAAGGTGATAGTGTACCCTGACGAAGGGAACATTAGCAAATCGGCGGACGACACCAAAGCCCAACTTACGAGTATAAAACTGGCCGACCTCAATATTAAACCGGATAGGGTATACCCCATCAAAAACAACGGAGTGATGGTTGAATCCTCTCAGCCATCACTCAAAAACCTGATCGGCAATCGATTTTTAGTAGAGAAGAAATTGGTGGCCCGGGAGCCTTCAGCTACCTGGCCATCAATTTCCATTCAGATGGTGGACAAGTCCATGTCCAAGGAAAAGGTGGTTGAAGAATTTATCGGCAACTACCCCGAGGCAACTAAAGTGGCCGGGAGCTCCTGGCTCAGGAGCATCAACCCGGTGCACTCCAAGGGTAAGACCCATAACAAGTGGATCCTGGAGGTTCACCCCGTGGTCAGGGAAGCGGCAATTAAAGACGGGAAGTTCAGAGCTTCCTGGAAGAGTTACCGGATCCATGACCACATAACGATAACGCGTTGCTACAAGTGTCAACGCTTTGGACACACTGCAAAATATTGTAAAGGGGCTGAAGCATGTGCATTCTGCTCCTCAACAGAACACGCCTCACGTGCCTGTGGGGTGCAGAATGACAGTGCGAAACATGCGTGCATCAACTGTGTGAGAGCTAAACATAGCGATACCAGGCACACTACAGGATCTAACACATGTAGGGTCTACAAAGCGAGACTTATGGAATACGCACATTCAATTCTAACGCTTACTGATGTCACTCATGAGTAAGTCGTTTAAAGTCTTGCAGGTAAACCTGAGGAACTCGGAGGCCGCCACGGCCGACGCGCAACGCTTTGTTGCCGAGAAAGAAATACTCTTAGCCATCTTTTCGGAACCCTACTGCTACCCCGCGGCAGCAGGAGGGTTTCGTCTTCCCTTCTCCCCGAACACACGGACGGCAGCCATCTTCGGCGACCACTTCCGAACTTGCATCATGGTTAACGACGCGGTAGGAAATGAATTCACGTTCTCCTTCCTCCCGCAAGTTTCCAGCAGGTTCGTAACGGTCGTGTCAATTACCTTCAGTAACAAAGTGACCTACTACTTTATAGGCACGTATTTTCCTCCTTCAGAGGATATACAGATTCCACTCGAAGACCTCCGGAAAGCACTGGGTGTTTGCGGAAGGGGTAAGACCTACATTTGCGGAGACTTCAATTGTCGATCTAGGGTGTGGTATGACACCGTAGATTCCGACTCCAGGGCACAGGCGCTGGAGGAATTCATTGCGCAGCACGAACTTTTCGTGTTCAATCGACCTAACAAACCGCCTTCGTTCGAGAATTCTCTCGGAGGGAAGAGCAACGTGGATCTAACATTGGGCACATGCGGCACCGTCAATGAAACCCACTCGTGGGACATTGCGGAACACGTCATAATCACAGATCATAAAGCAATCACTTTTGAAATAGGTGCACCTAATAACCCCATCAGGGTTATTAGGAATAGAAACCCAGATACCATCCAAGCGGAAACCATAGAGACAGAGTTAACTCAGTGGGTAGAGGAAAACGGCCCCAGGTCGGACAATCTAACCACTGAAAACGAAATCGAGGACATGGTCTCCGATTTGCACGGCAGGATCCAGGATCTAATAAATAAGAAAGCCCAAATGAAGAAGATCTACGTTGGCCGTCCTGACTGGTGGACCGACAATCTTGAAAGAGCGCGAAAGAAGTATCTTTCGCGGAAGACGGCCTTGTATAGGAACCGCATTGAGAACGAAAGGAACGGGCTGTACATTGCAATGATGGAATCGAAGGACAAATTCTTGGAAACATTAAAAAAGGCAAAGCAGGCCAGTTGGCAAAAGTTCGTCGAGGACGACCTTGTACCTAATCCCTGGGGGGTTACCTACAAAATAGCGGCGAGAAAATATAAGGGAAAAAACATCCTCACCACCTTCAGTGGCGGGGACGGGAAGGTAACGGAAACGCCGGAAAAGACCCTAACCTACCTCATGAACGGTCTACTCCCCGACGACGATCGAAACTCCGATGCAACGGTGGATCACCAAACCATGCGGTCAGATTTCGAAAATCTGAGGGGCGTGCCGGACATGGCGCAGGTTAGGGAGGTCGAGAGCGACGAGCTGGATGACCTAATTAGGACGACGCAAGCCAGGAAGGCACCGGGTTTTGACAACATTCAGGGATCTTTTCTTAATGTTGTCATCAAAAACGTGTTAATGGGTATTTACAATGCATGCATTAAAGTTGCTTATTTCCCAAAGCTGTGGCAGGTAGGGGTCCTCAAGATCCTACTCAAGAACCCAGATGGGGAAACAAGCAACATCAAGAACTATAGACCGATCACCCTCTTGCCGGTGTTCGGCAAAATACTAGAAAAAATAATGAAAAGAAGAATTCTAGAAAGTAATACCCCTTACCACGATCGGTGCCAATATGGCTTCGTGGAAGGTTGTAACAAAATATGTTTATTTCGTCACCTGATTTTGAATCTAATTTAAATTATAAATTGTTACTCCAAGCGCCATCTCTTTACTCATTTTTGCAACGTACTTGATAGTACAGGATATAGACGCGCGCCGTTAAAAACTTAACTTTGGCTTTGAAGTGCGATACGACAGGTCGATATTTATTGATCGTGTGAAAATCGATATTTTATCGGTTGATTATCGTTACAAAATTAGTGATACGCAGTAGTAATTCCACCGTCATTACGGATTTCGTGAAAGCAATGCGTAGCTATTTTGTTTTAGCCAGTTCAAGCATTTTTTGGAAAATATTCGATTGGTTATATCTCGAACCATCATATTTTCGTTATCGAAGTACAAATTGGTACCAACCATAATTTTATTTGGTAACATTCGTCTGGTGACTATTTTGACAGCTGCTTTTATTTACATTTGGAAGTCGATTGTTATTGTCAATCGCGGCTTCAGTTTTTGTGATCAAATTGTACTGGACGATCACTTTGTTTTATTTGGATCGTCAACCTGTACCATACTGTCAACGCAGCGGAGTGCCGCCTGTCCATCTTCGTATCCGCCTGTCAAAACCTGCTCATCGAGTATTACGTCGGTGTACTGCAGTCCGAGGATCTTAGATTGGGAGCCATTGGAATTCAACACCAACCACTGCATTCCATACAAGGATTATTGCTGTCATCTCCATTGTGTGAACTCACGATTGATATCAAGGTGAGACAAATTTTATATTCTTGTGTGGATTTATTCTTGTGGTATTGTGGTAATTCATTACAGTCAATTATTTGTATTGACGGGCCTACCATTCTGGTGTCCCGTATTGTGTCACCTTTGACGTACCGTTGTCACCATCAGTTAACGTGCTTCTTGTTCTTGGCACGCCACTACCGCGAGCGTTTGTAATTGTCGTAATCGTTTCAATTTTCATTAAAATTTTATTGTTAATTATTGTTTTATTTTTCGACGAAGCGTACCCTCGTATTTTTCAGCACAACGCAGAGTGGAAATTTCATTGGACTTACGACCCTCGCTTCCAGGCTATAGCGAGTTAGCTTATACCAACATCAGGGTTACCACGAATATAAGTAGGAGTTTTACTTCTGCGTGGTCTTGTTTGCCTTTCCAAACCGTTCTCTCATTAGGAACGGAAAGGAGGGTAAACATATCACTGGCGTCCATACGTGGAGCTCAATTTGTTGATTTTCCAACTCTGTGTTTGTCCCGAGGTGCGTTTTCGTGCATACGATTCGACAACGGAACGTTTGTGGTCGTGTTAATTTTTTATTATTACAGCAGTTTTTGGCAACTGGAGAGCGTTGTGGACTGGGCGCTTTGCGTGTTTGTATGGTTTGGTACATGGTAAATAATAATAGATTGAGTTGTCAACCTAGTACTCGTACCGGCGAAAAACCTTTTTACTTTGCTAATTGTAGTGCACAAATTTTATTGGTTCAAAAACGAGATATCCTTTTGTTGTGCTCTCGCCTTATTCATTTTTGCAATATATATATTATTTTTAATTATTGCTTGCGAGTAACGCTACGCCCATTTTCAAAATTCACACCGGCGAGAAACCATTTACGTATATATATCAGAATAATTATATCCTTTTGTTGCGTTCCCTTCAATTGCAATTTGACTGTATTTGTTTTGTCGCGCAATTGGGAGTCGTGTTTACGCACTATTGATTTTTATTATTCGATTCTTTGTACGATTTCTTTTCGTGTTTTATCGAACGCTTACAATTTTATACTTCGTCTTTGTCAAGTTAATTATTATGTCTGAAAAAGCTTACGTGGCAGCCTTATCTAGAGAGGAGATCGCCGTTGAGTTGCAACGACGCAAAGGAAATGACTTACCCGGAATTCCTGAACATTTAGCTTCTCGTCGTAAATTACTATGTCAGTTGATGCGCGATGAGAAATATAATTCATCATTAGCTATGATTAAATATAAACCTGTCGACATACCTGCCGAACTAGAAATATGCGAAAAGTCCCTTTCAGTAATCAGTAAACAAATTAATGATTTGTCAACTAATGTTGATGATAAGCTTTTGGATGCGTTAGATCATCGGCTGGCGCATTATAGTAATCGTTTAGATTCAATGGGCGGAGGTTGGGTAATGTTTGTCACAGGGGGGGGGTTCGATTACACCTTGAATCCTACATTTTATTAGTAATGTTGTCTCTATTGATCATATTCCATCTCAGATCATATAAAACAGCCCGTAAGACATTCCATCAGTCTTACCATTTCCTTATTTGTGTTGGCATTTATGGGGTTAGCGGACTTCGTGCTTAGTGCAGGCAGGGTGGCCGGTTTGTTGCTTTCTGACGGGATTGACTACACCTCAGTGGGGTTGGTCAGAAATCTTAGTTGGGGGGTAATCGGCTGGTTTTCCTCCTGTTACGGGCATGAAGGGTCGTTGGCCGTATTCTTGTCGACACATCAACTTATTGATCACATTCCATCTCAGATCATATAATAAAAAATCCCGTAAAACATTCCATCCGTTTTACTATTCAGGGTTAAGGGTTTTTTATTCTTTTATTTTTACTCCCTGGTTTTTACTCAATAAATAATTAGTGCAGACCATCTCGCCACTAATTATTCCAACGGAATTTATTCCAACGATTCCGGAGAAGCTGTCAAAGTCTTGGTAGGACGATCTGTTGATCAAATATTCGTTTGATCAAATTATTTAATTATTTTGTTTATTTTGCAAAATACCATTTCCTTTGGGTTGAGAACCATGAGTGTCTCACACTGGAAAGTAGAATTTAGTTGAATATAATTTTTTTTGTTTGACTATTCTCGAATGGATCCTATGTGACCCATTCCCAGGTTGATTATCAGACGTTTTTTTGTCTTGATGTCCCTAAAGATTTTTTTGTATCCACTTTTTTCGGTGCAGGTCCAATGCGGGCTGCCCATTTTGTACTCATTGATTTTTATCTGAGACAAAATCATTTATACATTATGGTTTTCAGTAGCTATCATTAGCTCTACCAATTGGTTTTCGTTTCCGCGGATTTAAGGCGACATTTAGTCCCATGGGTGAAAAACCATACAATTATTATTTTATTCTTAATCCTTTAGAGATTTTTTTATTTTATTTTTTTATTGAAATATTTTAAGCTCATTTTTTTACTTGTTAAGCTTGATATTTCTATCCTACCATTATTGCGACAAACTCTCTCCTCACTACAGTACGGTTTCTTCTGTAAATTCACAGTTCGTTGTAAATGTCAACTTCTTTATCTGATCTTTTTAGATCTTGGCCTGCGGCCAGATCGTTTAGTTGGGGGGTGTGTAACAAAATATGTTTATTTCGTCACCTGATTTTGAATCTAATTTAAATTATAAATTGTTACTCCAAGCGCCATCTCTTTACTCATTTTTGCAACGTACTTGATAGTACAGGATATAGACGCGCGCCGTTAAAAACTTAACTTTGGCTTTGAAGTGCGATACGACAGGTCGATATTTATTGATCGTGTGAAAATCGATATTTTATCGGTTGATTATCGTTACAAAATTAGTGATACGCAGTAGTAATTCCACCGTCATTACGGATTTCGTGAAAGCAGTGCGTAGCTATTTTGTTTTAGCCAGTTCAAGCATTTTTTGGAAAATATTCGATTGGTTATATCTCGAACCATCATATTTTCGTTATCGAAGTACAAATTGGTACCAACCATAATTTTATTTGGTAACATTCGTCTGGTGACTATTTTGACAGCTGCTTTTATTTACATTTGGAAGTCGATTGTTATTGTCAATCGCGGCTTCAGTTTTTGTGATCAAATTGTACTGGACGATCACTTTGTTTTATTTGGATCGTCAACCTGTACCATACTGTCAACGCAGCGGAGTGCCGCCTGTCCATCTTCGTATCCGCCTGTCAAAACCTGCTCATCGAGTATTACGTCGGTGTACTGCAGTCCGAGGATCTTAGATTGGGAGCCATTGGAATTCAACACCAACCACTGCATTCCATACAAGGATTATTGCTGTCATCTCCATTGTGTGAACTCACGATTGATATCAAGGTGAGACAAATTTTATATTCTTGTGTGGATTTATTCTTGTGGTATTGTGGTAATTCATTACAGTCAATTATTTGTATTGACGGGCCTACCATTCTGGTGTCCCGTATTGTGTCACCTTTGACGTACCGTTGTCACCATCAGTTAACGTGCTTCTTGTTCTTGGCACGCCACTACCGCGAGCGTTTGTAATTGTCGTAATCGTTTCAATTTTCATTAAAATTTTATTGTTAATTATTGTTTTATTTTTCGACGAAGCGTACCCTCGTATTTTTCAGCACAACGCAGAGTGGAAATTTCATTGGACTTACGACCCTCGCTTCCAGGCTATAGCGAGTTAGCTTATACCAACATCAGGGTTACCACGAATATAAGTAGGAGTTTTACTTCTGCGTGGTCTTGTTTGCCTTTCCAAACCGTTCTCTCATTAGGAACGGAAAGGAGGGTAAACATATCAAGGTATGAGCACCACAACGGCCCTTAAGGCATTTTATGAGAAAATAGATACTGCGGAGATGAAGCGGAAGAAAGCCAAGGGTTTTCTCGCGGTAATCTTCTACGACATCTCCGGAGCTTTTGATAACATGTGGTGGCCAGCCCTGTTCCGCTCGCTGAGCGAAAAAGGGCTCCCCCACAGGTTAAAAGTCATGATCAAAAGCTACCTTTCAGCCCGAGAGGTGACTCTCACCTCCGGGGTCTCAAAGGTAGGGAAAAGATCCACGAAGGGGTGCCCCCAGGGCTCAGTCCTCGGACCGATCCTATGGAACTCCCTTCTGGATCACTATTTAAAACAAGATAAACAGTGTGGCACTCATACCTTCGCGTACGCGGACGACATCGCGACCGTCGTCACGGCGGCTTCCCGAATCCAACTTCAAGAAAAACTACAAACATGCGTTAACCAATTAAGCGGGTGGTGCAAGGACATGAAACTCGCTCTCTCGGAAACGAAGACGAAGATCATGTGCTTGTACCCGAAGCGTGTCCATAATTACGACTTAGATGTGCGACTTAACGGAAAGAAAATAAAGGTGGCAAGGGAATATAAGTACCTTGGAGTCCTTATTGACGAAAACCTATCGATGCAACCGCATGTAAACTACGTTTGCGGCAAAGCCAGTAAACTAGTCCATGCGCTGCATCGAATGGCAAAAAGCGGTTGGAACCTGGACACCTCGAACTCTATGCGAAGGATCTACCAGGGGGCGGTAGTCCCCATCTTGGCTTACGGAAGCGAGATCTGGATACATAGAATAGGGGATAAGCACACGTTGGCCCGGCTGATATCGTGCTATGGATTTTGCTGTCGCGTGATAACAAAATGTTATAGGACTGTGTCGGCCATAGCCGCGGGTGTTTTGGCAGGTATCCACCCGATCGACTTAGAACTCTTGCGATTACTGTCATGGCGTGAAGCCAGAAACAAGAAAGCAACCACCTTTCTGGGGGTAAGGATCGACCCAAACGACTTCAAATACAGAGTAGAGATTAAAAAGAAAATGGACGACCTAATAAAAGAAGAGTGGCAACGCAGATGGGACGATGGATTGGTAGGTAGAATTACCTACCAATTCATCCCCAAGGTAAGTAGTCAAATAACAAATCATTCATTCCAGATGACTCAAATGCTAACCGGGCATGGTGAGTTCGGCCGACACCTCAAGAGATTGGGGAAGTCGGAGGACGGACTATGTCCGGCGTGCGAAATTCTCGACGAACCTACACATCGGATACGGGAGTGCGATTTGTACATGCAAGAACAGTTGGAGTTGGCGGCCTTTCATGGCATCCATCTCCCTGCACAACTGGACGAGCTGTACGAAGAAACACCACCCGACCTGATTTGTAAGTTCCTCGAGAATAAAACCGTCAACACAACCGATAACGAGAACTAATCGCATAAATTAATAACCCGACATGAAACAAGGTCTGGGTGTAACCAAAAATGATAAAACTATAATTGAAAAAGAAAAATTGACACCCAACAAAGTAAGGAATATTTATACTTACCAACAGTGAAGAAGGAAAACGCCCACGCAAACATGATGTGGAAACTTAAAAACATGAGAAAAATTAGAATAACACTTTAAAAATCAGGCAGATTAATTGTACGAGACAATCCAACAAATGAAATGCGGTTTGAAACCCGACCAAAATTCAAAAAAAATACCAGATACCAGAAAAATAATGTTTAGAAATTTTATTTTATTTTTTAATGAAAACTTGAACGTCCTGCCACTTTGCAGGATTAAATTTAGATTGGTAAAGCTAATCCGTTTTTTATTTTTATAAATAAACAAACTTCAATTGAAGGCAGAAGCACGGAAGACGCTTGGCACAAGGCCATAGAAATAACACAGACTAGTAATACCAAATACGTTCTTGGTATATTTGTGGACTTTAAGGGAGCCTTTGACGGCCTCCTATGGTCCGAGATTATGAATACTCTAATCTCTTTAAATTTGCCGGAAATTAAGCTGTGGGCAAGTTATTTCTATGACCGAAAGGTGTGCTATAGCGAAAAAGAGACAGTTACGAGAGAGGCGCAGAGAGGTTGCCCGCAGGGTTCCATTATTGGTCCCTTTATCTGGAATTTAATGATGGATGGATTGTTAAATTCCTTAGAATCGATTGGTGCGAAAACGGTCGCATATGCAGACGACATCCTAATCCTGGTGGAGGGAAATAGCCGTCATGACTTAGAGTCACGAGCACATGCTTACCTAGTAGAGGTCGCCGGATGGGGCGAACAGATGGGGGTCAAAATATCGGAAAAGAAAACCGTCACTCTTATAATGAAAGGTTCTTTTTCGGAGCACCGACCCCCACTGGTGCGAGTGAATGCGAAGGCCCTCGACCATGTGAAAGAAGTCATATACCTAGGTATCAAGGTTGGCGTTCGTCTAAATTTTAGACCCCACCTGAAGTACCTGCGAGAAAAGCTGACCGCTCTGGTTGGGTGCCTTCGGCGGGTGCTAAAGAAGGAATGGGGGCTCAAAAGGTCCGCCTTTAAAACGCTATATCAAGGACTATTAATAGCATGTATCTCCTATGGTGCAAGTGTATGGGGACATATCTTGCATCGAAAGACGTATAGGGATCAGTTATTTAGGTGCCAGAGGATCGCGTTATACGCTTCGCTCAATATCTGCAGGACGGTCTCTACTGAAGCGATGCAAGTGCTCGCGGGAGCAATCCCGTGGGACCTCATTGTTAGGATGAGATCAGAATGCTATTGTAGAAAGAAAGGACTACTCCCCAGAGGGGGAGACCTTACTAATGAAGCGGAACGCAGAGGATCTAAGGCATCTTTTAATAGAACCCTTAACGAAAAGCTGATCCAAGAATGGTCTAACAGATGGAGAACATCTGAGAAGGGATCCACGACCAGACGGTTCGTACCTGAGGTGGTTCACGCCATGATCAACGAGTGGTTTAACCCAAGCTTATACCTAAGTTATCTACTAACGGGACATGGTAGCATGAACTACCAATTGTGCAAATTCGGCCTGGCAGAGACACCCGAATGCCAGTGCGGCTCGGATGAGACTTGGCAACATGTTCTCATGCACTGTCATTTGTACGAAGATATCCGGAAGTTGCAGCTCCCGAGCCTGCCACCGGAAGACTCGATAGACCTGAAAGATCTAGTAAAAGACCAGGACAGTTACATAAGGCTGCAGACCTTCGCCAATGGCGTGTTTGCAAGACGACGTCTAGCAAACGTTGGCAATGTGAACCCCGACGAAGGGACTGCCCATTCCGATGATAAAAATTATGAAGATGATCTATATGATCACGAGGATGATGATGCTGGTAATCAATAAGGTAATAGGAGGTATAAAAGTATTTAAGTATGAATGATATGAAAGATGTAATATATATATATAATTGTAAATAAGGATGTAAATAGACATTTATTTATCCTATTATTAATTTATTTTGATTTGGTTTGATTTTTATTCTTAATTTATTAATTAATTTATTGATTAATTAATAATTGGAGGTGTAAGAGGAATGAAAGATCCTTTATAATAAACTAGCTGACCCGGCAGACCTTGTCCTGCCCAAATTTCAATATTTGTCTACATGTATTTTTTAGATCCAATCCGCATAATGACCTTGCGACTTATTTGGTCATCGCAAATACCAAACGTATTAAAAATGGATTAAATAAATAAATTAATAAAAAATACAAATCAAGGTTTAATAAAAAAAAGTTTAACAAAACTGTTAAGTATTCACAAAAACCACAATAATTTCTAATTTTACTTTATTTTATTTTTGCCAATTACTCTTGTTCTTTGTGTTCTTCCTTTTCTTCCTCCCCTTCGTCTTCTAATAAGGAATTTTCGAAAGCACGCAGCGATATTGCCAATTCCTGTTCTTCTTACATACATACATACATTGAATTCAATATATATAGATATCGTTCGTTAATACGTTGATCCGTTGAAACGTTGATCCGCACTAACGTTGTTCAAGCTAATACAGCGCTTGACCAAAGTTCGCGGCAAGATTCTAAAGTAGCCTATGTTTTTCGTAGCATTGTAAATAGCTTCTACACCAAATTTGGTAGAGATTGGTCAAACGGTGTAGAATTGTATAGAAAACATACATACATACATACTGTTGTGTCCATCAAAATTTGGCTGTTGCGATATTAAATTGTTTGTCGTGCAGTCAGAGAAAATATGGCATGAGAAAAATTTATAAAAAAAAAATGTTTTAAAATGTTAGATTAAGTTTTTGTGTTTATAAAATTAAATAAAATCAAATAGTTATAAAAAAAGATAGATTGGTTGTCAAGGGGAAATAAACAGGGGTTGAATAAAATCCAGCGACAAAAGTAGTCGCATTTAAAATAGTTCCGTTTAAAGATAAATGGAGGTTGAATAAAATCAAGCGACGAGAGTAGTCGCATATAAGAGACTTCCTTTTAGAAAGTGATACGGGAAGCATGTAAAAGAGCCCGTGAAAAGAGTACTACCACTCCACAATAAAAATATTTGGTTGACCAAGAGGTTAGACCTGGATGGATACAAGGTGGTGTAATGAGAGAAGAATAAGTGTTATAAAAGAAATTAAATAAAAGTTTATTTACCTTGTGCGGTGAAGAGCACAGAGAAAGTTGGAGATATTATTGGAAGGAATTGGAGAAGATACAATTTGGTTGATAAATCACTGCTGAAAGAGTGGACCGTGGTATTAGCGCGGATAGAAAAGAAAGCCGATGACTTATGAAGGAAGTGACAATTGTTTGTGCGTAAAAAGGGGTAAGCTTACCAATTTATTTACTTAGAGTGTCGCGAAATTCGGAAACATAACGGTGATAATTAAAAACAAAGGGTAGAATAAGGTTTGATTTTCGTATGATTAATTTTAAGAATTTGTTTGATTATTGTTAACTTTGTTATTGCTGTTAATTGTTTATTTTAATTTTGTGTTAATTTGTTAATTAAATGTTTATAAAGATTAGATGTCCGTATTTTCTTTGACTGTGTGATTAAAGTAATTCCGTCGTAAAAGTCAAAAGAACCTCTCATCCTGAGATCAGAGTAAATCGTGTTAACGGTTCACGGTGGATATTGCAAATTGACAGCCCAACGCGAGGTTAAGGTCATTGCAATACATACATACATTGAATTTTATATATATAGATATCGTTCGTTAATACGTTGATCCGTTGAAACGTTGATCCGCATTAACGTTGGTCAAGCTAATACAGCGCTTGACCAAAGTTCGCGGCAAGATTCTAAAGTAGCCTATGTTTTTCGTAGCATTGTAAATAGCTTCTACACCAAATTTGGTAGAGATTGGTCAAACGGTGTAGAATTGTATAGAAAACATACATACTGTACTGGAAATTCAAATTTTTGTAAATCTGATCCATCCTCGGTAGCTTTTCGTTTGCAGTTCAGGTTTGTTCGCAATAGAGCAAGAAAGTATTTTCCTGGTGCATCCCTGCGAAACATTAGGTAGCTTAGTTTCCCTTCATTAATTCAGATCGATGGCATCTGATTAGAAGCAATTCTCATGGTTAGTTGAGGACCTCATCTGTATTCGAGGTCATTGAACTGAAATGTTTGATGTGGTTTATTTTTCAATAAAAATTAAGTTTTTGATGATGTAGACTTGAAATTACCTTTTTACATTGTTGTAATATTATGTAACATTGCGTTTGCTGTGGTTTTGCGCCAATTTTGTATAGAATTTAATAAGGGTCATATTTGCTAGAATGTTTTATGATTACGGTTTTGAATCTAAAAATTAATTAAAAATCAGTGTTTTGACTAAAATTACGAGTGTGGTGTACTTTAAAATTAAAAAGAATATTTACCAAAAGTTTATCGAGTCCAGATCATTGGGATTTCCATCAACAATTTTGAATTTTTTGCAACTTTTATCCAACCATTTCCGGTCCACGCTCGAAGTTTATAAAAGGACTTGGAACAACTTAATCTCTCTCAGTCGTTTTTGGAATGTGCTAGAGTAAACGTCGCACAATTGAAAATATTTTAGTGATTTTGGATTTAACAGTTGGTAGTTGAAGAAATTTTTATGGTTGGCAGAAATTTTTGTGCTCATAAGATTGGATTGGAAAAATTAATTGGATTTTCAATCAATATTGGTTTTATGCTGGTTATTTTGAGAATCGTTTATACAGCAATTGGAAAGTTTTGTTGCTGTTTATAATATCGAGGACTGCCTGGTTATGTTGGAAAATTTCGTACCGTTGGAGGAAAATTTAAGGTTACCTGGAGATAAATTTTGGTCAATTTCAATAAATTTCAAGATTAGTCTACAAAGTATTGGAATTAATTTTAACGTACCTGGATATTTTGGATGTAC
Organism: Podabrus alpinus; assembly: GCA_932274525.1. Lineage (NCBI taxonomy): Eukaryota > Metazoa > Arthropoda > Insecta > Coleoptera > Cantharidae > Podabrus > Podabrus alpinus. Next base: position 71,096,323 of record OW026452.1, read on the forward strand.
GATTGGATATCATGCGAACGTGATTCCGTTGCTTGGATTTGGGAATACCAGCACATCTGTCAAGTTTGCAGATAAAAACACACCTGTTCTGATTGTTTCTACAGAAGCTAATATCACTAATGTCATCATTCACAGTGGCGTACTAAACGAAGGTAACTGTTATTTAAATTTAGTTAAAACATTCTTAAAAATTTCGAAATTATCTTTTATTTTTAATAATCGTGAACAATATTTGTGTACCAAAACTTTTTATGTAATTTGTTATTTGATATCGTCAAGTTTACATCTTTTTAATAGCCACAGCAAACATTCATCTGGTTTTGTAATAAAAATAACCAATACAACTGTCTATGAGATATTGTTTCTTTTATTTAACGTCAATCAAAAGGGCTACATTTGCAGAGTGGTACTAGGATTTTATTCCAAACAAAGCGGGGTAAACCAGCAAATTATTATAATTTGTATATCGAGTTGCTATTTTATTAAAGCAACAAAATTAAGGTCTGCGTCAGATTTGCAAAGACGTCACATCGCAATTCAGCATTCCACAATTTTATTAATAAAAGAGTCTCAAGTTCTGGAGCTAGTCGTGGTGAGTAAGAGTGTGACTATCAAGGGAGATAAAAAAGCAAAGCTCCTTTATATCACAACAATACATACATACTGCAATGTACCACTACCACGTCAATAGAAATGATCACGTTAATGATTCAAGGTTTTATTTATTAATAAAGGTAGCACGAGACTTATTCGTTCAAACGTAAGAGTTTCATCTGATATCAAAAATTTGTTTTAAAATCATAAATTTACATGAAGAAAAGGGATCACCGAACGAAATAACAAAATAAATTCTAATGCAACGTTTTAATTCTGTTAACAAAAATGTTTGTTAAAATTATAAATTAATTTAATTAGTAATAAGAAATGTAATTTGAAATCAAAAATAATTGTTCTAATAGACCGAGAGCCAGCAAGAAAAACGACGTATGATTAGCGAAACGCTGAAACTTTTTGAGAAGTTAGCCAGTGTTATAAAGAACAGGGAAACGCAAGTATGGCGGCCCGTATGTGTCGGTGTTGCGATGCGCAATTTTTTGAATGTGTCAAAAAAAACTATGCCCTTGGGGAATGAGCTAAAAGGTAATTCTGGTTTTATATCATATATTCGATAGCCAGAATATGAAGGAGTCGTATGCCATACCGATGCGGCGTCTCAAACTGTCCGCCATACTGAATTAAACGTGTCATTTATTTTATGTTCTCTTGAAATACTAGCGAAAAGCTAATTTTTTATCCAACCATACAAAAAGATGTCTCATCACCGATTATGACCATGCCATACTGTTTCGGTGTCCCTAAGTACACGCCATACTGATTCAAAGATGTCGAATTTTTCACCAGTCCATGTATCATAGGTCCTATGATACATGTCATATCATATGTCATACAGGTCATATCCTATGATACATGGACTGGTGAAAAATTCGACATCTTTAAATCAGTATGGCGTGTACTTAGGGACACCGAAACAGTATGGCATGGTCATAATCGGTGATGAGACATCTTTTTGTATGGTTGGATAAAAAATTAGCTTTTCGCTAGTATTTCAAGAGAACATAAAATAAATGACACGTTTAATTCAGTATGGCGGACAGTTTGAGACGCCGCATCGGTATGGCATACGACTCCTTCATACTCTGGCTATCGAATATATGATATAAAACCAGAATTACCTTTTAGCTCATTCCCCAAGGGCATAGTTTTTTTGACACATTCAAAAAATTGCGCATCGCAACACCGACACATACGGGCCGCCATACTTGCGTTTCCCTGTTCTTTATAACACTGGCTAACTTCTCAAAAAGTTTCAGCGTTTCGCTAATCATACGTCGTTTTTCTTGCTGGCTCTCGGTCTATAAGTTAATTTGTGAAAATGTGTTAAACGAAAAACTTATAAAAAAATTAAAAATAATTTTACATCTATCGAAGTGCGTCGTAATTCAATGTACCACAAATGGAAAAAACATTTTCTTCAAAACTTTACTGGAAGATCACAGGAGGTGCAAATACTTCAAATTAATCTGAAACATAAAAATTTTATTAAAAATTTTATAAGTCACATTGGGCTTAAGCCGAACCTGTATATTATAAACTTCAAATATTGATTTAATTTTCGATCAATGGAAAATCACATTTGCCTTGGAAAAACACAAGTAACGATGGAAAAACAATGGATAGAGGAAGTTGTTGATTTAGATTCGAAAAATGGCGTGGTAAAATTTTAAGCGTCCTACAAGAAAATAATTTATCAGTAAAAAGTGCGATTAAAACCGAATAAAAGATATAAAATTTAAAAAGTAAGTTTAACTTACGTGAGTTACCAGTGTTTTTGGATCAAAATATTGAAAGATTGAAGATATTTTCACAAATAACTACAAACGAATTTACACGTGTTGAAAAAGGCATCCACTCGTATTTATGCAACTGTGCACCATCGATAAAAGTTTGATACTGGGTTTCATGGTCATCCATCCTGACAACCACAAAAGAACCAGATTTTAAAGGTAAAGTTGAACAATTTTCATTTTAACAAAATTTAGTGCGGACTTATAAAAATTTTACTACTGCGTAACTTCGATTTAACATTTATAGTTTTGGGGTAATTTTAAGGAATTTGTTTAATTTATGTTAACGATTTATTTGAAACTAAATACATTTTTTGCAATAAAATTTATCATTACATTATCAAACGGAGCATAATTTTGTAATCATTCCGAGAACCATAATATTTCATTTCAGAATTAAGATTTGGTTAAGGAAGGAACCCAACGTGAGAAAAGGTAGGTCTATGCTCACCGAAATTGCTAAGCCGAGGCATAAATTTATTTTATTTGTCATTATCAATAAAAATTTTGCATACATTTCTGTTGACGGGGTACATTTACGTACACTCGTACAAGGTATTAACATTAAACGTGTAGCCATAATAAAGCTCCGAGGCTATACAGCACTTTTTGGCGCCCATCGTGTAGGCATCGACAAAAGGGGGGTACCAAGACGTGGTATTAACAAAAATTAGTTAGGTTAGTTACAACGGAAAATTTCATTAAAAATTATTTACATTAACGTCAACATAAAATTACAATTTTCTTAAAACTAAAATTAAAATTACATCGAGACTTAATTAATAACTATTTCCTTAAAATCAATTTGAATAAATACATAAAACATAAATCAAAATGGCAGAAAAATCTGATAGGACGTTGAGGTACGAAAAGAAAAATCAGGAAGTAGGAGAGACAGAAACGGAAAAGGAAGAAGAAACGTCAGAAGAGGGTGTATCGATAACCGAAGAAGTTACCGAAAGTGAATTGTTAATACAATTAGAGGTGGACGAGACACCCAAAGTAGAAAAGAAAACAGAGGAGCAGCAGCGATGGGACATGATGGCTTTTATGAAAAAGTTCGATAATAATAATGAAATAGCAAAAGAGACAAGTAAGAAATTAGAAAATTTAATCATAGAAAGCAGAGTGGACTCCAAAAAGGAATTGATTGAAAAAACAGATTTAATAATTAAAAGGACAGAAGACACCAGAAATGAATTGAATGAGAAAATAGAAGTAGTTATTAAAAATACAGAAGACACGAAGAGGGAACTCAGGGAGAATTTACAAAAATGTAAAGAAGAAATTGAAAATAAATTTGCTCAGGCAATAAATGACACGAATTCAAATGTACAAAAGGTAAAAGAAAATGTATATGAGTTAAGGGAAGAGGTATCAGAAATTAGAAGTCAAATAATACCAGAAAGTGATATTAATAGGAAAATTATACAGACAAGACAAAATTTGGAAATTATAATTGAAAGTTCAAAACAGGATGTGCAACAAGAGGTATGTAAATTAGCAAATCGGGTAGAAATAAAATTAAATGATCAAGAAAAAACATTAAAACAAATAGAAGAAATCGCTAAAATAAAAAGTGAAAGTGTAAACAGCTCAATAACTTTATCGGCTTTACAAGACATTACGTGGCCCACAAATAACGGTCAGGCTATTAAGTTCTATGAAAAAGGGGATTTTAACCCTAAACAGTTTATAAAATATGCGAACCGCAGCACAAGTCACATCCGCGATGTGAACAAATTTAAAAATTGCATCTGCTCAATGATGGGTGGTAATGCTAAAAAATGGTTCGGATGCGTGCAAGATAAATTTGAAGATTTTGTCGGTTTCGAAAGACTATTTCTAGATCGTTATTGGGACAAGCAAGCTCAGGGGCGAATACGCAACGAGTTAATGAACGGTAAATTTAAAGGGTACGGTCGCCGCAATGATTACGCGGAAAACATCATTAACGAGGTAACGCAACTTGAACCGGAAATATCCGAGGAAGAAATCGTTGAACACTTATCTAATCATTTTTGCCAAGACATAATTAATCGGGTAGCTCTTGAAAATATTAACACGATATCCGAATTATCAAAATTGTTAAGGAGAACGGATGCGGTTAACATGGACGAAAGAGCCAATAGGCCAAGTTATAATAACGCGACTAGAAATTTCAATAATTATTCAGGGGGGCAACACGACTCAAATAACCAGCGTACTCACTACAATAATGGGAATGACAACCGCTATAATCGGGACAACAGGTACAACCGGTATGAAAGATCGGGAAATTATAATCAAAATAATAATAATCATACAGGGTACAACAATTTTGAAAATCGCAGGGGCGCTAATAATAATTTTAATGCAAACAATCGGGAAAGTCAGGATGATCGCAATGCGGGATACAACTCTAACAGGAATAACTTTGGTAGAGGTAACTATTACGGAAATAATCGAAATTATAATCAGGGTTATCGTGGACGTTTCCAGAGAGGAGGTAGATTTGAGTCAAATTGGCGTAGCTATCACAATCGCACGAACGATCAAAACAACCAACAAGGAGGCGACGAACGTTATCCAAACCGAACGTCAGCCAATACAGAAAACCGACCGATTAATAGTGTTACGATAAATAGGACACCTGCTGTGGAGGAAGAAGCATCTTCTCCACAGGATTTTCAATAAACGGCGTGCCAATGAATATGCAGATAAGCTCTTACCAGCATCCCAAAGAGTTTATCAGTATAGAAAATACGGGGGGGTTAAATAATGAAAATAAATTCGATTTGTTGCCATACATAATGGTAGATATTAATAACGTTCAGGTAAATTGTTTAATAGATACAGGGGCAGAAATTTCATTAATAAATCAGGGGGTAATTTCGAAAAATCAAGAAAATTTTAAAGATTCAATTTTAAAAACAAAGGTAGTAAATTTGGTAACGCCAAACCAGAAAAAGTTCTCGTCTGCGAACGAAAGCGTACTCGCAACAATTAAAATAGGGGATGTAATCATAAAAGAATCGATTTTAATTATTAAAAATTTATCCATGCAATGCATACTCGGAATAGACTTAATTAATAAATTTAATATGACCATTGATGCAGAACGGAAAGTAGTAAAAATATTAAACAAAGAGATCACTTGGACAAACAATTTAGGTAATCAAATCACTAATGGGAATGAACCGGAAATGTTAGTAGAAAATTTAATAGAAGGGGAGTATAATGTTAATTATGTTAATTATGACAGGGAAAAAGGTTTAAGAAATGTTAATTGGGATACACAGTTAATAAATAAAAACAAAGGGGATTTGAAAAACATAAAATTAGATTGTCCAAATAATTACACCCACGAAGTCATAAAATTATTCACGAAATACGATGCATTGATAAATCAGGAGTCGGGTACCGCGAAAAATTACGTGCACAAGCTGCAAATTATCAAGGACAAGCTATTCCGCTGCAAAACCTACCCTATCCCGCAAAGTTACAAACAGCAGGTACAATTAGAAATTCAAAAGATGCTAAATGACGGCATCATAGTAAAATCTCCGACAGCTTATTTAAACCCACTCGTTATTGTTAAAAAGAAAGACGGGAGTTTAAGATTATGTTTAGACGCGAGGGGGTTAAACGCAGTCACAAAACCTCAGTTCGAGAGTCCGGAAACTATGGAGTCATTGTTATCAAAATTGGGATCATCAAAAACTTTCAGTAAACTCGACTTAAGAAATTCGTTTTGGCTAATTAAATTGCATGAAGACTCACAACAATACACAGGTTTCAGCGTGGATGGTAACACGTATATCTTTAGAGTTGTTCCATTTGGATTATCCACCAGCAGTGCAGCACTCATCGGTGCATTACAAGTCATTCTCAACCAATTTAGTCATTTTTGTGCACACTATGTCGACGACATAATAATCTTCAGCGAAAATGAAGAAATTCATAAAGTTCACTTAGATAAAATTTTAAAAGCATTAAATGACGCAGACTTGAAGCTCAACATAGAAAAGTGTGAGTTCTACAAGACGCGAGTTCAATATTTGGGTTACATAATTTCAAACGAGGGTATTAAGATAGACGATGGGGAAAATAATCGAAATTAAGAATTACCGTAGACCATTTAACTTAAAGTCACTAAGATCATTTTTAGGGTTGATGAATTATTATAAAAGGTTCGTACCTAACTATTCCAATTTAACAGTTCCGTTACTTGAGCTACTGAGAAAATCGGTAAGGTGGAAATGGGACGATGACAAACAGAAAGCTTTTGAGCAAATGAAAAATACGCTATATGAGAACGTCAAACTACTACATCCGAATTTCAAGGAAAAGTTTATACTAAAGACAGACGCAAGCCATTTTGCGATAGGAGGCGCCTTAATACAAATGCGTGATGGGGAGGAAGAACCGATAAGTTTTGTTTCGCGAACTTTAAAGAAATCGGAGCTTAATTATTCCACGTCCGAGAAAGAAATGTTAGCCATCGTGTTTGCGCTCACAAAATTAAAATTTTATTTAATTGGCAACCGTTTTGAAATCCACACAGACCACTCCGCGTTGACATTTTTAATGCGCACAAAATTCACGAATAATAGAATTTATCGGTGGAGCTTGCTCATTATGGAGTACTCATTCGACATCGTGCACATTAAAGGCAAAAATAATATTGTTGCAGACGCGCTTAGTAGAAAAGATAACCCGGTAAATAAGCCGAAAGAAATTTTAATTGCATTAAACCAACTGGTGGTATTGGGATACGCCACTGACATTGAATACATTGCATTTTTGTGTCGGAAGCTAATTTACGTGAAAAGTGTTACTAAACAAAGTCCCTAGTGATTAATACAGTGACAAAAAACTAAGAAAAATTCGTACTTTGCTGTACGGTGTGATTTATTTAAAATTCGCGAGACAACACGCAAATTAACTGCTCAAACATAAAGTTAGGTTAGAATGCGCAATCCTTTGCGATGCAAAGAACACCTCCTCCAAAAATTAATAACCCAACTCCCTCGCAATGCGTGGGATTACATAAGAACTTGAATGATATCAACCAGTACAATGTAAATACAACTTTGATGCAGGAACCACCACCGAAAGTGTACCAAACACAATCGCAGCAAATGATCCCACAGGTATTTTATAATCAGAATTATCAGCCAATTCCGAGTTACTATGATCCTGCTTTGCAAATGCCAAACCAACTTGCAAACAATACAAATCTGCAAACTCAGACAGGGCCGTACTTGCCCCAACCGCTGGCATTCAATTACCAGTACCCAGTACCACCAAACCAGCGGCAACACCAGCCTGGACCATCTAGTATAAACTACTCCACTAATGGATGGGTCAATGTCAATTACAAGAAAAGACCACGAAATGGAAGTCCTGAAGTGCAGGAAAGAATGTCCAAACAATCAACCATAAAGGACTACTGGCTTAGCAAACCAGTGCCCACTGCCAACAGATTCACCAATTTGCCTACCGAAAAAGAAGACGAAGAAAAAGAAGATCAAGAAGAACCGCCAACGAATACACCCAAGGAAACTAAGCCACCACCAATATTTGTGGACGGGTGGAAGATATCAAACCATTAGAGGAACTTCTTAACAGCTCCGCACCAAACTCATATACGATGAAAAGCTTGTATAATGACCAGGTGAAGGTTCAACCTCACACCTCAGAATGTTATACAAAAATAGTGAAAGCTCTAATTGAAAAGGATACCAAATTCTATACTTACCAACTCAAAAATGAACGTAGTTTTCGCGTAGTCGTTCGAAATATTCACCAATCAACAGAGCTTAATCACCTAAAGAATGCCATAGAAGAACTGGGCCATAAAGTAAAAAACATCTCAAACATCCGCCAAAGAACAACAAACACAAATCTTCCTCTCTTTAATATAGAGCTGGCTGTAAACCCAAACAATAAAGACATCTATAAAGTAACAAAACTCCTAAATACTATCGTAAAAGTTGAGCCTCCTCTTCCGAAACGTGAGGTGCCTCAATGTATTAAATGCCAGAACTTTGGACATACCAAGAAGTACTGTCATAGAAACCCAAGGTGCGTTAAGTGCACGGGTGACCATGCCACAGAGAACTGCCCAAGGAAGTTACGCGACAAAGAGGTCAGATGCGTTAACTGCGGGGAAGACCACCCAGCAAATTATAGAGGATGCTCAGTTTATAAAACTTTGCAAATGAAAATGTATCCTTCATTACGAGAAAGATCACATCTAACTGTAAACAAACACACTAACCACTCAGGCATTTCTTACGCCCAAATAGCAGGAGGAAACACACAAAAATTTCAAACCGACAGTAGACAGCAACAACAGTACACCAACACAACCCTTGTCCAACAACCACAACAACTACAACCAAGTAACCACCTAGAACTTATGCTGACAAAAATGATGGAAAAAATGGACAAAATGATGGACCTACTCACTGCCCTAGTCACAAAAATGTTGTGATGGCAGTACCAAAACTCAAAATATCTGTATGGAACGCCAACGGCTTGGTCAATCATGGCCAAGAGGTTAAAACCTTTCTCACTATGCACGATTTGGACATTATGCTCATTTCAGAATCTCATATGACCGAAAAAAGTTACATCAAAATTCCACAATACTCCTTACATCACACTCAGCACCCCGAAGGAAAAGCCAGAGGAGGTACAACGATTATAATTAAAAACAATATAAAACATCAAGTAAAATCCAAAATTAGTGAAAAAAACATGCAAGCGACAACAGTGGAAATAGAAGATTCACACGGCAAAATGATACTGTCCGCAGTATACTGCCCGCCTAATCTATCAATTAAGAAAACCCAGTTTGAAAATTATTTCAACACACTTGGCCACCGCTTCATATCCGGAGGCGACTTTAACGCCAAGCATACCCATTGGGGGTCTAGACTTATCACACCGCGTGGAAGACAACTATACTACGCCATGCAGAGTAGAAACTTGCAGCATCTATCAACGGGTCAACCAACATACTGGCCCACCGACAGAAACAAGATTCCCGATGTACTTGATATCTGCATTACAAAAGGTATCTCACCCAACTACATAAAAGTAGACACGTGCCTTGATCTTTCGTCAGATCACACCCCAATCATGGTTTCAATGGAATCGAAGGTCCAAATTCAAACAAAGCCACCCAGACTAACAAACAAAAATACCAACTGGAACGAGTTTAGAACTATTCTCATCAACCTGCTAAATATAGACATACCTCTAAAAACGGCACAAGACATTGATGAAGCGGTTGAACACCTAACTAAATCGATACAACAGGCTGCATGGCGTGCTACTAACGAAATGCTAGAAGAAATAAAACCTGGATTCGTACCAAAAAATATAAAAGCAAAAATTATAGAGAAAAGGAAACTCAGAAAACGGTGGCAATTCACTCGCGACCCAATCGATAGAACAAACTTAAATAGAGCCATCAAAAATCTAAAAGAAACACTGGCGGACCACAAAAATCAGGGTGTCAGAACTTTTCTTGAAAACCTGTCTGCATCAAAATCTACCGAATACTCATTATGGAAAGTAGCACGAAAAATTAAGCAGTCGCAGAAAACAGACCCCCCAGTTAGAAGAAGAGATGGAGATTGGACCCGGAGCGAACAAGAGAAGGCAGACGCATTTGCTGAATACCTTGGCAGTGTTTTCAAGCCATTCCCACAGGAGGTTCCAAATGCTGTAGAACAACCAATCCACCAGCTACTAAATGCTCCATACCAGATGGAACTGCCCATAAAACATCTAAAAATTAAACAAATTAAAAATGTTTTAGCTCACAACGTACACCCAAGAAAGGCCCCAGGATACGACTTGATAACCGGAGAGATCTTGAAGAATCTACCAATGGTGAGCATCAGGCTAATAACAATGATCTTTAATGCCATACTTAGACTTGGATACTTTCCGATGCAATGGAAGGTGGCTCAGGTAATACTCATCCAAAAACCTGGAAAAGACCCATCCGAAGTATCATCGTATCGACCAATTAGCCTCCTACCAATACTCTCTAAGGTGTATGAAAAACTTCTTTTGGAAAAATTAAAACCTCTTCTACGGAAAATAATCCCAAACCATCAATTCGGCTTTCGCCAACATCATGCGACAGTGGAACAGGTTCACCGAGTTGCAAGAAAAATCAAGAACGACCTTGAATGCAAGCGATATTGTTCGGCGGCGTTCCTGGACATATCACAGGCCTTCGACAGAGTCTGGCATCAAGGCCTAATATACAAGATCAAACTCACACTTCCACACGAGTATGGCAGAATCCTCGAGTCATACCTTTCCCAGAGACACTTCCTGGTTAGACATGGTGAAGCATACAGCACCCTTGTACCAATAGAAGCCGGAGTACCACAAGGAAGTATTCTCGGTCCCTTACTATATTTAATATTTACACACGATTTACCGACAACCAAAGATACAGAAATTGCCACTTTTGCTGACGACACCGCCATAATGGCTTCACATCAAAATCCTGAAATGGCTTCTCACCTACTACAAATCCATCTGAATAAAATAGAAGAATGGCTAAAACTGTGGCGAATAAAAGCCAACAACAGCAAGTCGGTCCACATCACCTTCACGCTCAGGAGAAAGACATGCCCCAGCGTGACGTTGCATGGCAGTCCCCTTCCCCAAAAAGAGGAGGTGAGGTACCTGGGAATGCATCTGGACAGCAGACTAACATGGGCTAAACACATTTGGTACAAGAGACTCCAACTTGGGCTTACCTATCGAAAAATGCTTTGGCTTCTGGGGCGTCATTCTCAACTAAAGCTGGAAAATAAATTACTACTGTATAAGGCAATACTAAAACCCATCTGGACCTATGGAATTCAGCTATGGGGCTCTGCCAGTGATTCAAACATAATTAAAATACAACGTTTTCAGTCCAAAGTACTTCGCGGCATATGTGACGCACCATGGTATGTTACAAACCACAGCATCCACCAAGACTTGAACACTAAAACAGTGAAGGAGGAGATTTCCTCCATGAGCACCAAATATCAACTACGTCTAGGCGACCATCCCAACACCCTAGCTACGGATTTACTAGTAGCTCCTCGAGTCAAGAGACTGAAGAGGATGGACCCATTGGACCTACCTCAAAGAACCTGAGTGCCACAGAGTAGTTTTGCTTTGATTATGGAATAGGCTAATGGGCTTATCTCCACTATGTCCTGTAAATTGTCAAACATATTATTTATTGTCCTCGGACAGCTTGTAATAACCTAGGAAGTTAATAAAAAAAAAAAAAAAAAACCAACTGGTTGATGACGAAATTCCGTTTTCACGTCAGGATGTTTTGTTAGCTCAGGAAAATGAATGTTTTGATAGCTTAAAAATTAAATTAGATAATAACGATCAAGAAAATACAAATTCATTTAAATATAAGGATGACGTAATCATAAAAACTTTGAGAAATTTAGAATTATATGTGGTAGACGAACCTACCACAATAAAAATTACGAACGCGTTACATTTAAAATTTGGACACGCTGGGATCAAGAAAACGTGGCTTATGTTCAGGGAAAATTACTTCTGCCATAAAGATTTAAAAATTATAAAGCGTACCATTAACCAATGTACATTATGTCAAATGGGGAAATTTAAAAATTTTCACAACCAAAATATCGTGCAAAGCTTAAAACTAGAACAACCTGGGGAGTTAGTTGCAGTTGATTATATCGGTAATTTAATAGCCAGTAGTGAGTTTCATAACATCTTCGTCGTAGTTGATGCCTTCACAAAATTTGTCCAATTATATCCGACCGTATCATGTACAACAGACATTTCGCTGGAACTTCTGGATCGTTTCTGTAACGAAATCATTAAGCCAAAAAGAATTTTAGTTGATAATGCAACTTACTTCGATAACCAACGTTTTAGACAGCATTGGGAAGAACGTGGTGTGAAAGTCACGTATTGTTCCATACGACATCCACAAGGAAACATCTGTGAGAGGTATGTCCAAGAGACGATTAAATTCCTCAGACTCCTGGTACACGATGATCAAACTTCATGGCATAGTAAACTCGAAATAGTAGAAAATTTCATTAATCATACCCCAAGCATAGCTACGGAAAGAACGCCACATTTCCTCATGTTAAACCAGCAACCGGAACGACCATGGGTGTATAATCAATCTGAAAAAGAACACGATGAAATACTTGACGAAGTTAGAAAGAGACTCAAGAAGAGAAGTCAGAAATATACCCGAAAAATGAACAGGAAAATTAAGAAAAAATGCAATTTTGAAATAGGAGAATGGGTAATTGTTAAAAAGTTACGATTGGGACGAAGAGAGCACAATGAATGCCAGAAACTTCAACTCCCCTATGAAGGACCCTTCATCATAGATGAAAAAGTAGGCGAATGTACCTACCAAATAAGACACCCCGACTCGGATTTAATAAGAGGTCGATTCCACATCGACATGATTTATCGATGGGACGATGGGACCATTATGATTGAAAACCATGGCGAAACTTAATAAATTATAAAAAAAAACAACTAAGATTTAAACCGCTAAAAAAGTAGTAAGAATAATAGCGAAACGAAAATCAAAATATGAAATAATAATAACATCTATGAGAAACCGCGAAGAAAATAGTAATATAGGAAAAATAGGACAATTGAAGCGCTCGGGGGAAAATAGTAACAAGCCACACATTTAAAAAAAATACAAAATTAGTTAATAACCATGCAGGAAGAAGGTAACAAGCCACTGAAAAAATATTGTGACTATTCATCAAGAGATGGTGCCATAATCACTTAGTTACTTTCTTTACTAAATCTGAAATATAGTGTTATTTTCGTACAAAAACGTAATAAGCCACAAAAATTCAAGATGGCGAGTACTAGCAGTCAGAGGTTTAAAAGAAAATTATTTAATAGTGAAGAAAATACCAGTGATAGTGATAAATCAAGTGAATGTGACGATAGTGTAAAAGACAAAGATTATTTTAACTCAAGTAGTAGCAGTGAAATTAGCAACATTTCTGAAAAAGAGGTAATTACAATTTTATGTGGCTTATTCCGTTTTTAACCAAAATTTCTTTGTGAAATTTTGATTTTGATTTTTAAGTTTCATTGTTTGCACTGTTTTTTGGTAAAGGCTTATTAATATTTTTCAAGTACAAATTCATATAAATTGAAGATTAAATTTAGTGTAGGTAAAATATAGCTATTTACATAGTTAGAATTACTTTATTTTAGTGGCATGTTACCTTTTTACACAAACTTTTTTTAAGTTAATTCTCTAATTTAAATAACTATAATATGGAAGTTTCTATCAAATTCTGAATTAACTGGACATTTTATTGTAGAATGGGGGCACAACTAGAGGAAATCTAGAATCACCATTGAAAAAAGAACCATCAAGAAAAAGGCAGATTAATATTCATTGTAGGAAAAAAGAAAAAGCTAAGCACAAAAGAAATTTTGGGTATGGTTACACTACTCCAAAAGGAAAACAACATTCACCTAGAGCATTAGGTCCACCGTGCAACTGCAAAAAGAAATGTAGGGAATTATTGAAAGGCGAAGAAAAAATTATATTTCACTTGTTTTGGAATTTAGAAACATTCGATAAGCAAAATGCATATTTGTTTGGAACTATAAAAAGTGTAGGTAAAAAGCGCACGTACCCAAAGAAAACAAAAAGAGAGCATTCATCAAGAACTGCTACATTTAAGTATTTTGTAAAATTGCAAGGAAAAGACCAAGAAGTGTGTAAAGAAGAGTTTTTATCTATTCATGGTTTGCAACAAAGTAGAAGAAGAATTTATAACATCTGTAAGCAGATAAGTGATGGGCTTTCTACTCCAAAGTCTGATGGACGCGGAAAGCACCAAAATCGAAAAAATAGATTACCCGTAGAAATGCTGCAGTCGGTTCATGACCATATTAAATCAATTCCGAAATACGTTAGCCATTATAGCAGAAAGAAAAATCCGCACAGGTGTTATATTGATCATGATGTTTCAATAAGTTCTCTTTATAAGAAGTATTACATAGCATGGTGTAATGAACGCAATATTAATCCCGTTAAAGAAGATAAATATCGTAGAATATTTTGTTCTGAATACAATATAGGATTTAAGCTTCCTAGAAGTGACACATGTGGAACTTGCGATGAGTATCATGTTTTACTTGAATCCCATAAAGGGGATGAAATTAAAAGCAATGAGCTAAGATTAAACTTAGAGCTACACCAGAGGAGAGCTGAAGCAATGCAGACGAGTCTTAAACAAGAAATGGAGAGATAAAAAGATCCTGGAAATGATCTTGATGTAATATCATTTGATTTGCAACAGGCTTTGCCGATTCCGAATCTTACTGTTGGGAAAGCTTTTTATTTACGTAAAGCCTGGATGTACAATTTAGGAGTTCACGATGGAAAAAATGGGAAAGGCTATAATTATGTACATGTGGACAGAGAATACAGCAAAAAGAGGAAGCGAAGAAATCGCTAGCTGTATATTGAAGTTCATAAAGGATATTAGTCCTTTACAAAGTAAATGCCTTATAGTTTTTACTGATAACTGCGGAGGCCAAAATAAGAATTGGACTATGATGGCTTTATGGCTTCATTTAGTAAGAAATCATGTATATAAGTCCATAGAACATCGTTTTTTGGTATCTGGACATACACACTTACCATCCGATCGTGATTTTGCAGCAATTGAAAAACACAAAAAATATGTAAAGCAAGTTTATTCGCCTGAAGACTGGATACATGCAGTAAAAGAATCGCGAAAAAAGAATCCGTTTATTGTATACGAGATGAACCAAGACGATTTTTTTTCTTTTGAGAAAGTAAGTACTTCCATTAATAAGAAGCAGTTGACAGAAGAAAAGGAAAACGTCAATTTCGCTAAAGTACGTTGCTTCAGATTTGAGAGTGAGCATCCTACTAAAATGTTCATTAAACATTGCTTTAACGAAGAGTTTAAGACGGTTAATATTGGGAAAAGGGGCCAGAAAGTACTTCAAGTGATAGATCTCAATAACATTGAGAAAAAATACAAAGAACCTGTAAAAATGAATTAAAAAAAACTGGAAAATTTAAAAACCCTACTTCCATTCATTCCACCTGTACACCACACCTTTTATTTAAATATTGGTGTAGAAGACGTCACTACTTGTGAAAGAAGCGATGACGAAATTGAAAATATAGATTTTGATATTGAGGATTTGTAAGATTTCATAATAAAATTTTTACCTAAAAAGTCTTTTATTATCTTTTATGTACATGAAGATGTAATTATTTTCTTGCTGCAAAAGAGTAACAAGCCACAATTTTTTTAGTTTATATTTTTTTTTATAAAAACCGAAATAAAATTGAATGATTTTTAAATGCCAATACAAACCTTATAATAGTTCTGACCATATGCAAAAATATAAAATCGCTAACTTTTATAATATGATTTCAGGATTTGATAATAATGTTTAACCCCTTGTATCTCAAAATTAACATAATGTGGCTTATTACTATTTTCCCCCGAGCGCTTCAATTGTAAATATGATTTTGTCTGAGAATAGAGTTTGACCAAGATGAAAGTATTAATTTTAGGAAATAGCTAAGTTTTATGGTAATTTAAAAATTTATGGAAAGAAATAATATTGAAAATTTGGATTCATTTAAAAACAATAATATAATGCGGGTTAGGAAATTTATTTATGTAGGTCTGATTAAGTAAATAAAGGTATTCGGTGACAAAGAATAATATAAAATGAAATAGGAAACAACAGATTGAAAGCAAAGGGGTTTAAAATAAATTGGTATCAAAAGCAAAATGTCTAATATTGAAATAAGAATTATTGTGAATTATTATTGTGAGGGAATATGATATATTATGATGTGGAGAATTTATGAATAAATATTATGAGATATATAAAGGGGGGAAAATAATTATGAATTATGATAATGAGATAAAACAATGGAAATATTATGATAAAGAAATAAAAATAAGGATACCAAAGATAAATAAATTAAAACCAATTAACAAGGGGGTAAGAAGAAAAGAAATTTTAGTCACCAGAGTAAATTAAATTGAATTAAACGGGGCTACTTAAGTAAAGAACAGGTCGAATGGATAAAGTAAAAGAATAGATAATTGAAAACAGAGTAAAAATAGACGAGTAATAAAAATAAAAATTTAAATAAAATAAAGGTCAAAACAACGATCATTTCTAAACGTAATCCTAGGGACAATTAATAAAATAATCTTGGTCAGATTAATTAATTAAGTTAGTATATAGGATAGTTTTGTTGAATTTGATTAGTTAGTTTGGAACATTTGATATGATTTAATAATTTAATTTTGAGTTTAGTTATAATTGTTAGTTAAAATTAGTTTATGTTTATAAATGTTAAAATTAGTTAGTTTATGAATAAACGCACGTGTGTTAATTAAGAAATTTATCACAAAAAATAGGTGTTTTCGGATAAATTTTAATTAACAGGGGGTAAATGCAATGTACCACTACCACGTCAATAGAAATGATCACGTTAATGATTCAAGGTTTTATTTATTAATAAAGGTAGCACGAGACTTATTTGTTCAAACGTAAGAGTTTCATCTGATATCAAAAATTTGTTTTAAAATCATAAATTTACATGAAGAAAAGGGATCACGGAACGAAATAACAAAATAAATTCTAATGCAACGTTTTAATTCTGTTAACAAAAATGTTTGTTAAAATTATAAATTAATTTAATTAGTAATAAGAAATGTAATTTGAAATCAAAAATAATTGTTCTAAGTTAATTTGTGAAAATGTGTTAAACGAAAAACTTATAAAAAAATTAAAAATAATTTTACATCTATCGAAGTGCGTCGTAATTCAATGTACCACAAATGGAAAAAACATTTTCTTCAAAACTTTACTGGAAGATCACAGGAGGTGCAAATACTTCAAATTAATCTGAAACATAAAAATTTTATTAAAAATTTTATAAGTCACATTGGGCTTAAGCCGAACCTGTATATTATAAACTTCAAATATTGATTTAATTTTCGATCAATGGAAAATCACATTTGCCTTGGAAAAACACAAGTAACGATGGAAAAACAATGGATAGAGGAAGTTGTTGATTTAGATTCGAAAAATGGCGTGGTAAAATTTTAAGCGTCCTACAAGAAAATAATTTATCAGTAAAAAGTGCGATTAAAACCGAATAAAAGATATAAAATTTAAAAAGTAAGTTTAACTTACGTGAGTTACCAGTGTTTTTGGATCAAAATATTGAAAGATTGAAGATATTTTCACAAATAACTACAAACGAATTTACACGTGTTGAAAAAGGCATCCACTCGTATTTATGCAACTGTGCACCATCGATAAAAGTTTGATACTGGGTTTCATGGTCATCCATCCTGACAACCACAAAAGAACCAGATTTTAAAGGTAAAGTTGAACAATTTTCATTTTAACAAAATTTAGTGCGGACTTATAAAAATTTTACTACTGCGTAACTTCGATTTAACATTTATAGTTTTGGGGTAATTTTAAGGAATTTGTTTAATTTATGTTAACGATTTATTTGAAACTAAATACATTTTTTGCAATAAAATTTATCATTACATTATCAAACGGAGCATAATTTTGTAATCATTCCGAGAACCATAATATTTCATTTCAGAATTAAGATTTGGTTAAGGAAGGAACCCAACGTGAGAAAAGGTAGGTCTATGCTCACCGAAATTGCTAAGCCGAGGCATAAATTTATTTTATTTGTCATTATCAATAAAAATTTTGCATACATTTCTGTTGACGGGGTACATTTACGTACACTCGTACAAGGTATTAACATTAAACGTGTAGCCATAATAAAGCTCCGAGGCTATACAGCAATACATACATACATTGAATTTTATATATATAGATAGTAGATTTTGCTCTAAACAGGGATAACTAAGTATAAGTATATTAAAGGCGTGTCAATCGAGCTTCCCGCCGTACCACTCAATGATCGTGCCGCCATAACCATAAGCCGCGACGAGTCTTAAACGGGACGTGCGCCGAATGCTGTGATTGACAAATGCGCCCATATTAGAGCAAAAACTAAGGTTATTAGCTCAAGGGAGGTGTGAAAGATAATCACTTGATTAAGAGAAAGTAGGAAGGAATGGATGTTGCTCTAAACAGGGATAACTAAGTATGTTAAGAATGTGTCAGACGAGCCTCCCGCCGTACCACTCAATGATCGTGCCGCCATAACCATAAGTCGCGACGAGTATTTAAACGGGACGTGCGCTGAGTGCTGCGATCTGACAAAATAACCAATTAGAGCAACAACTAAGACTTAGCTCTTAGGAGGTATGAAAGATAACCATTTCACTAGATTAAGGTACTCTAAGAAAGAGGGAAATAGTTGCTGTTCTAAACAGGGATAACTAAGTATGTTTAAGAATGTGTCAGTCGAGCCTCCCGCCGTACCACTCAATGATCGTGCCGCCATAACCATAAGTCGCGACGAGTATTTAAACGGGACGTGCGCTGAGTGCTGCGATCTGACAAAATAACCAATTAGAACAGCAACTAGAAACGCTATAGGGGGTTTCTGTCGAAGAAACTGAACCATAGCAAATGGAGTCAAAGGCCTCGGCCGGAGACACAACGCGTGGCCCAAGGATACCTCGGGTATCATAAAACTCGGGCAAACGCGATAATCATGTAACATTAAGCGGTCGCTGATGGCACACTGTGTTCCCAGCCCCGTAACGGAGAGTATGGGATGACAGGTAAGAGCCTCGCGTAAGCCTTACATGCCGATACCTACAAGATAGGTATTGGAATCCGCTCGGACTTATCAAAATAAGTACCGCATAAAGGCATCAGCGCCTATTGATGTTTAAGGGGGGAAGTCATCATTTGGATGGCTTCCTAAGGGGGTAGCATCTCCTTTTCACCCGAGCCCCTCTATTTGTCTAAGGCCTTGCTCCGAGCAACAGGCGCACTGATATATGATTAAACTAAAACCATAATCGAACACCAGAATGCCCAGAGCTAAACCATCCGGAAAGATGAAGATGTTCCTGACATCTAATCTGAAAGATGAAATAAAGGCATCACAAGACAAAGGCGCGGCCTTACAAGGTGACACTGACGAGACAATGTGGCTCGAATTAAGGAAAAAGAGCACAGTCTCATCCAAAAGAAATAATCTCACCTCAACTGCACAAATAACTGTCCAGTGAGAAGAGAACATCCGAATTCTTGAGCAGTTGTCAATCGGAAGAAAAACCTGTAAGGCTGTCCTGAAAGCTGATTAAGCTATTGGTGCGTCCCTGCTAAAAGGGTCAAATACGAGATAATGTGGCTCGAACAATAGACTGGGTGTTAAACTCAGCCTAGAAGAAGTATCCCCTTCACAACTGCACAAACCGTCCAGCAGAAGGAGAACTTCTGGGTTCTTGAACAGTTATCAGCCGGAAGACGAACTAGCAGAGACGCTTATAACCTGTAGGCGCGACTTTGCCTGACAAAACTAACGAGATAACGTGGCTTGAATAAGAGACAATGATCCTATCATGTCCCTAGAGTAAGCCCCTCTCACTACTGCACAATCTTGTCCAGAAAGAGAAAACACTCCTAATTCATAAGCAGTTATCAACCGGGAGAAAAGTCGGCAAAGTCGTCTAATAAATAAGCCTCCGAAGAACCTTCACAAGAAGTATCCTAGGAGCAACGCCGCCAATCTATCCAGATAAGCGCGCATACTAAAAGAAGCCAATGCAAGATCACTGATCCACGTATAGCAACATTAGTATGTTAAAAGTGGCCACAAGGCATAGAGTACAGACTGGTCTGTACAATACGCCCCCAAAGCTTGAAAAGCTGCACTAAGTGGCATCCTTGCGGACAGAAGTCCGATACGAGAGGTCAGAACACGAGAAATCGTCTCTGCCCGGGACTTGACACATCCCCTAGTCTTTGTCCAAGAACCGGTGTTACAGCCCTAGAGCCATCTTAGGTCGAACACTGGGGGGCGAAGCGGTGAGGCTCCTGAGTACGCAACTCCCGAGAGATCCGGACTGCAGTACAAAACCGTTACCACGGGAGGTGGGGGGCCCAAGAGTATTCCATGCTCTCCCCCACCATAAGAGGAAGGACTCGTGGTGGCTGTGGTTAGGGCGAGTTTCGGCCAACAGTGGGAACTACCCTATAAAGTAGGACCTGCGACAATTTACATGGCGATCAAAAGTAAACGGCGCCTGCCTGTTAGCAGGAAGCTCGAGACCAACTAGAAAGTGTCTTGAGGCCCCCTACCTAGGGTGATGTTCAACTGGCTCGTTGACGTCCGATAGGTACCTCTTAAATGGGGCACGAGTACCCGGTGAAACCTCGTTAGGAAACTTCTAGGAGCTGAACAACGAGTGAGGGACCCACGGTTCATGGGAACCCATGCTGGGCATGACTCCGGTCAAATCCTAACATGCAAAGCAAATCAGACGTAATGTCCCTACCTACTGTCGTGGGTGTATATTGCAAGTGAATAGACGCGTTTCGAAGAATCAGGTAAGAATAGCACTAATAATTTATTTTTTAGGTACTATTCGTAGAAGAAATTACCAGAAGCAGACACGATAGAAGGCAGCCATATTGGACCACAAGTGCAAACGTCATTTAGACATTTTAATTTGTCGGCCGAAAGTGAGGTTAGACGGGCGAATATACCTTGCCCTTCGTAATTACTGTGCATTATAAAGTAAAAAGGCGTGGCCTTTATGTATAATTCGCCCCTTGGGCCCCATTTTGAGTGTTGATTACCCCAATTTTCTTTCAATCGCTTTCAATTGAGACCGGATATTTTCTGTAGGCCTCAATTTTGAAATCTACTCTGATTGTACCCCCATACTCGGACAGTAAAATCAAAATTTGACATTAACATTCACATAGTAAACGCCCCCCCCCCCGCAAACCCTTCACGGCTGCACATACATAACCTTGACTAAAGACAACTTCACTATAACAACTACCCGATAGATCTGGGCCCCCTTTATCACTGACATTTAGTAGGATATCGATTTTAGGGCCCCCTCATACTGTCAAAGCAGTCATACACAGGGTAACACGTAATTTAATTTCTTCTTAATATTTTCCAGATAGCATTGGCCCCCCGATTCTTTCGATCAGGGTATCCATTATTAGGCCCCTGGTTAGCGTCAAAAATTTTGACTGACATATTTCCCCCTCCAACTAGTCATAGACTAAACATATCACTAGAGATCCCAAATTTGACACATATTGCTCTGAACGGTCGTAGCTAATAGGGTTCTCGTTATAATAAATTTTTGCAATGTTCGGGTGCACATAAAATGTACCCGTCGATAGAAATATTAAACTTTTACACCAGAGACAAATAATGTAATAATAATGATAATACCTCGGCTTTAATGTCTCGGAGTGCATGGACTTACCTCTCTCAGTCTGGGTTCGTTACGGGACCAATAACTGTAATACTAAAATCAAATTTTGGACTCTCGGAACAGATCAAAAAAAAAATCTTCCGTTGCAAAGACAATTATATTTTTATTACACACAATAACGTAAATAAATGGTTTATTAAATAAAAAGTTCTTAATATTAATCCTATTAATCAAAATTCTTAACATTAACGAAGAAAAGCACGCGTTTATGTTGTCCGAAATTTTCACTTAATTTTATTACGAAAATAAAGTTTAATGGGGATTTACCTTTAAGAGCTCTAGGGTTTTTATTATGCATAAGATGTTTGACCATGAGATTGTTAACCTTCGACACGCCGATGGTTATTTCTTATCTTGATATGGACGGATTACTTTTCTTGGTGCGTCGTACAAACCACGTGTAGTTGAAATTCGTTTTTTGTAGAAATATTCTGAATCATTTATGATTTCGATTGGAAAACACTTTAATACAACGTAAGTACACTTTTTATATTAATATACACTAATTTTCGTCGACTTTACCAAATACTATAGATAAGATAATACGTCCAACTTGGGCCTCTAACAATAGAAATTTTGTAGCCCAACAAAGTGCGCCATCTGTTATCTCGAGTTGGAACCACTTTGACACTTATCAACTTGTTCACGCCATGCAGGGGTGTACTTAAAGAATTTTACCTCTAAACAGACGATCAATGTAAACTTTAATGATACATCAAATGAAAACCTAACTATCCAAGCACTTATGAAATCGTTCAATCTGCGGAAAACAATAGAGAAGGCAACACGAACAGCAACACAAACTTGCATTGACAACATCTTTACCAACATCGACTACATGGCAGCCGATTTAACTGAAATTGGTTTATCAGATCATGAAGCACTGTACATCGAGTGGCGAATTGATAAACCAAAATCAAAAGAAAACAAAATTAACAAAAGAAAATTCTCTCCAAAGTTGAAAGAAAAGTTCAGACAAATAGTGGAGGGCATGAATTGGAATCATATCTACGATGAACCTAATCCGGAAACAAAATTCGAACTATTTAACAAAATCATACAAGAACAGGCTCAGTTAGCATTTCCTGTTAAAACATACAAGGAGCATAATGAAAAAATTAAACTCACTAGGGAACTTCTAGATATGAAGAAGCAAATACAAGCACTCCACAGGCACAACAAACTCATCCGCACAAGCGATAAACGAGAATATAATGAGCTAAGAAAATTATTTAACAAGAAATTGAAAGAAAACAAACAGCGAATAAATATGCAACATATTTTCCAATCGGATAATAAGCAAAAGACGACATGGAGGATCATAAACAAGGAACACAATCGAAAATAAACAAGGAAGTCGGTAAAAAGAAACGAGATTCTTCCATCAGTACAGTAATTAGTGCAAACGACTTTGGCACCCATTTTGTAAATGCAAAACATGATCTGTATGAGAAAATTCCACAGGTAGACACGAAGCCCGCACAATATTTAAACTCAACTGGAGGGAGTTTGAAGAATACAGTGTTTCTGACACCTACAGATGGAGTCGAAATAGAAAGCATCATCAAAAAAATGAAGAATACGCCTACATACGACATATACGGTTTAAATGCTAGGATGATAAAATCAATACAAAAAGAAGTGTCGGCTGTACTCGCACACATTATCAATGAATGCATAACTGAAGGAGTCTTTCCAGAAACTCTTAAAAGATCCAAAATAATTCCCATTTTTAAGAAAGGAGATAAGGAGGACAAAAGTAACTATCGACCAATATCGATACTACCTATAATGTCCAAAATATTCGAAAGAGTCCTATATGATCGACTCACAAAATTTCTACACAAACATAGAATCTTTTCGGACAAGCAATTTGGGTACCAACAGAAAAGAGGCACCATTGACGCGATGACGACTCTTGTATCTCACATACACAGCATGCTGGAGAAGAAACAAAAATGCCAGACAGTGTTTTGTGATTTATCAAAAGCATTTGATATGATGGATCACGGAGCATTTCTAGAAAAAATTAAACATTATGAAATAAGAGGAAAGGCATACGAAATAATAAAATCCTACCTCCATAACAGAAAACAAATGGTATTCTGGAATCAGGAGTACAGTGAGGAAAAGCAGATCGTCTCGGGGGTGCCTCAAGGAAGTATCTTGGGTCCCTTCTTCTTTGTTCTCTTTATTAATGACCTCCCACTAAACATGGAGGGTGAAATAGTTTTGTATGCAGACGATACTGCCTACATGATGAAGAAAGATGAAACCGTACAAGAAGGGCTACACAAGCTGATGGAATGGTTCTCATCCAACAAGTTACTGCTGAACCCTGACAAAACACAACAAATAAACTTCACAACAAATAGAAGAACTGAGCAGGAGGAAAGGAGCTCCACGAGGTATCTAGGCCTGATTCTGGATACTTTATTAACTTGGAACGACCACATATCTTATCTAATTAAGACACTGGGGAAAGCTGTCTATGCGATAAAAAGGACAAAGGAAACGGCCGGAGAAGAGGCAGCAAAAATCGTGTACTTTTCTATGTTTCACGCAAGGATGGTGTACGGTCTTCTGATCTGGGGTAATAATGCGCAAATCAATAAGGTGTTCATTATACAAAAAAGAGCCGTACGAGCATTGAAAGGGGCACAGAGTGGAACACACTGCAAACCTCTATTCCGCTCCCTTAACATAATGACTCTTCCATCAGCATACGTATATGCCAGTGTACTGCAAATAAGATGCGATCAAAAGGCACAACAAAACATCGCCACACATAAATATAACACGCGACAATGTAACGAGATCAGAACCGAGAGATGTCGACTGAAATGTTCCGAAAATAAAAACATGAAAGTGAGGCTCTACAACAAACTAGCGACAGAAGTGAAAAATCTTGCGTTGCCCAAGTTTAAAAGAAAAATAAAAGAAGAGTTGATAGAAAAAGCACTATACAACGTCGAGGATTTTCTGAGACGATGAAATGGCACTTTTGCGTTGAGATGAAAACCGGCATACGCTGATCTCCACCATTTACATCTGAACGTTTATTGTAAATTTGTAGGATTTATTTTGTTCTGTGTGTAATAAAGATTATTATTATTATTATTATTAATAAAACTACATAGGTTAATTGTGAGAAATTTTTTTTTATTTATTTAAAAAATTAATTTACTTAAAGAGTTTTACCTCTAAACAGACGAAATAAAACTGCATAGGTTAATTGTGAGAAATTTTTTTAAATTTATTTTTACTTTTTGAATTTTTTTTGTACTATTTACTTTTTTAAACAATGTTGACATATTGTCTTCATTAAACTTATTAACATAAGCTTTAATCAAAACATTAAAATATTTATCACAAAATAAATTTACACAGGTATCACATACTACATTGCCAATATTTTCCCTAATTCTACAACAATTTTTTAATTTTGTTTTAACCGTTCCAACATTTTCTTCTAAAAAAACATTAAACAAACTTTTAAAAGTATTATTTATGAAATCGGATGCTGTCTTAGCAATTTCATTAGGAAAATACAATTTTGATGTTTCCGTATACTTTTTTAATTCCAACCAATTTTTAAAGCCAACCTTTTGATGGTTGTAACTTCCTCTTAACAACAGGAAAACTACAATTAAAATAATACATAAAAACATCATAAAAACACTTGAAATAAGCCTGCAGATCATCTCCACATAGATACAGCTCCGACCAGCTTTCGTTTTCAAGTAAACCCCTAAAATTATTATAATTATTCTCGTTGTATTTGCGAGATTCACAACTCGCGACAGAATTTAAAGTGCTGGCCGAACCGAAAACTGCTATGTAGCGATGATCAGAGACGACACAGTCCGAGACCGTACATGACAACTTAAAATTAAGATTACATGAAACAAATACATTGTCAAGCACAGAGTTATGACGCGTAGGCATATCAACAATGTCAAACACATTGTATGATGACAAAAGTTCTCTCAATGCAAAAACATTACGATTAGCATTACCATCCTGAAAGTGCACATTAAAATCACCCAGCAATACAAATTTCTGCCTACCGCCATTATAAAAATTCTCAAAAACATTAGACAAAACTTCAATAAACATATCCAGATCACCAGAAGGGGATCTATAACAGACTACAACAAAAACCGACTCCTCCGGAAGACACCACACAGCCCCACAGAGCTCAATCACAATCTCGCTACAATAGGCACTCAGATCAACAGGCACAATGTTCAAATCCGTCCGCGCAAACAACGCAACACCACCATGCACTCTCTCACCTCTACAGTAGGAAGAAACCATGCTAAAATCCTGGAAGCTGAAAGAGCCCACTGACTCACACGTAGCCCACGTCTCAGTTATACAAATAAAATTTGGTTGCATATCGCAAAAGTCAACACTCATTTGATCAATCTTTGCAGAAGTTAGTCCTTGAATATTTATTAAAATGAAATCACACTTCAGGCCATCAGAGATTACATCAGTTGACTCCAGCCTCTCACCTACCGCAGCCTCCGACCCCGACGAGCCAAGGGAGGAAGCCTGAAAAGTGATTTTATTTTGTAATAGTTTATTTTTAGAGGTTAGGATAATCAACATCTATCATTTGGTATAGATACGGTTTTATATTCTTGACATTGTTCATATGGTAAAAGCTGCTAGATGTTGGTTTTTGTAGTTTACGTAATAGTTTTATGTTATTTTGTAATGTTGGAGAGAAGGTTTATGCGACCCTGCATACTGTGAGATTTGACACGATTTTTGGTTTGAGTAAATTGAAGTCATTGTGTTGTAATTTTGTTTGTAATTGTAAATAAATTGCAGGTCCTGAAGAAGCTGAAATTGTCAGCGAAACGTCGACAAAGAACTAAGCGTGTGTTTTATTTTGTCCTATTCCCAATATTAAAGAAAGACAATGGTAATTATGGACGATATTATTGGTGAGACTAAAGTAAATATTTCAAACGCGAAATAACAATACAAAATTCAATTAACCACGAACGTTAACTTAGTTTAATAAACTTGTCGGCTACGGACCCCTAAGGGTGTCCACTCCAAATAAATTGAAAATTTCCTATTGCAAAGAGGAAGGTTTATATAGTATACTGACATAATTTTCACAAGCGAAGATATAATCAAAATTTTGAGTAAATCGATTTTGAAGTTTGCTAATTTACATGTAAAAATTTAGTGAATTTCATTTTGTTGACGGTACGTGCGCTATGAATGACTCTAACACTTAGAATATTTCGCACCGGCAGATGCAGCTCGACTCTCGTACATGTAACATCGATTATTTTTTGTTTTTAGGCGAATTTTTGGGGGTTTCAGATCCCGGTTGCCTTCATCCCGGTTTCCTTGATGCGTGGCGCCTTCTCGTATGTTTAGCTCTGCCGCGTAGCGGCTCCACCAATGAAAAACCGACCGGAGGGCCGTAGGCTCAGGTTTTTTGTTGTGCCCAATTCTGGCCAAGCCATAGTTTATTATGTTTATTTAGAGACCTTATTCTTAAAATATTTGTGGTTCTGAAAAGAACCGATTTGACATGCATGTTTACGAGTCGACAGTACGTAACGAAATGTAACTACCGCTTGCCTGTCCCCACTTATATTTATAACTTCTGTGGGGCGGAGCCTATACCACGGGCGAGCGATGCACATAGGCCCCGGTGTACGGCATACTCGATGCTACTTTTCCGTACTTTTCAAATTGATTTTTCTCGAAATTTTATGTATATCATCTCCAGTGAAATTTTTACAGTATACTATTTAACCTTCCTCTTTGCTATAGGAAATTTTAAATTTATTTGGAGTGGTCACCCTTAGGGGTCCGTCCCCAACTTGTCAAATATAAATAAGTAATTTTTAAGATGCTAGTAATAAGTTTGAGCGCTTGCGTCAACATTTAAAATCTGCAGTCTTAATAAACATTTGAGTAAAAATAGTAAATTCATGAATAATGCCAAACAATTTTTATAAAAATATTAAATAATTTGATTAAAATAAATAATTTTCATTTTGAGTAATTAATGTGTTATTTATTTAATTACAAAATCAATAAATTAGCAAGTCATAAAATAAAGTATAACAATTCAAAAAAAAACGTACAATCTTTAAAAAGATTTATTAAAATAAATAAGCGAACCCAACCTGTAAAGAAAAGATCTCACAGCTAGAAAATTTATTTGAGCAGTAAAGATTCAGTTCTTTAAAGTGTACAGTCCCATTCACCCCCGGACATTACATCTATTGGCGCCACAACGTGAACGGCTCGATTAAACGACCTCACCACGTTTACATCTATTTTGCAACAGCAACGTGTGAGCTCGATTACACGAATTTCTCATAAAGAAATCTTGTATAAATTGAATAGGGGTGTAAAAATTTGATTTTCAATTTTAATTATTGAAACTAACATTTTCTATAAAATTCTGATAATATACGATAAAATTTTACTCATAATGGCTGATAAAAGTAAAACAATCAGCAAACCAGAGAAAATGGTGTGGAGGAATAGGAATACGGAGTAGGAAGAAGTGGCTAACCAGATGCCAACGCCTGCAACAACGAATGAAGAAGCGACTAATAAAACAAACGAAAGTGAGCAAAATATCGACCTTGCTACAATTATGGCTATGCTCATTGAACAAAATAAAAATGCAGAAAATTTAAAAACGGATTTAAAAGCGGACATAAACAAAAATATTGAAAATTTAACAGAAAAGCTAGATAAAGCAGATCAAAATATAAAAAATTTAAAAGCGGATTTAAATAAAAACGTTACAGAAATAAACAAAAATTTAGTAGCAGAAATAGACAAAAATGCAATAAATTTAACAAAAAAGATAGAAAGAAGTGCAGCGGAAGCAAGAGAAAATGCAGCAGAAGCAAATAAAAATATTACTGATATAAATAAAAATTTAACACAAAATATTGAAAAATTAGAAGAGAAGATTATAAATAATGCAATAAAATTAACAGAAGAAATACACGTGAAGGCAACAGAAGCAAATAAAAATGCTGAAAATCTAAGAAAAGATGTACAAATTTTAAATAACAGAATGGAAGATGGTTTCACGAAACTGAAAGAGAAATTTAAATCCGATTTAACAACCGTCAACGATAAAGTGCAGGGTATCAATACCGAAATAGGTTCGATTAAAACAGACTTATACAATATGATCGAGAAGATCGTACCAGAGGTAACGATTGATCGAAAAATAGAAGAGTGCATAAAAGAAGAAGGCAAACGTGTGGACAGCTCAATACTCATGTTGGAAGGTAAAAACAACAATTTAGAACATGTCATGACAAATAAAATGTACGAAATGAATAACAAAATTACTTTAGAAATATACGGTCATGACAAACAAATTAAAGAAGTTAAAGATGAGTTAGCACAAACGAAGTTAAAAGAAAATAACAATTCAACAATAAATCTAGCGGCATTACAAGAAGTTTCATGGAATACGAATAATGGTCAGGTAATGCAATTTAAGGAAGATGGCAATTTTAATCCAAAACAGTTCATCAAATATGCAAAAAGGAGTACGAGTCATATTAAAGACGTTAATAAAGCACAGGATAAATTTAAGGATTTCGAAGGTTTTGAGCAATTGTTCTTAGCAAGGTTTTGGGACGAACAAGTCCAACAAAGAGTCAAAACGAGGTTAATGACAGGAAAGTTTGCAGGAGAAGGAAGAAGAATTGATTACGCAGAGAGCATAATTAAAGAGGTCACACAAGTAGAACCCGTTATAGCTGAAATAGATATCGTGAAATATTTAGCAAATCATTTTTGTTGGGACATTACAATATGTACATGTTAGCTTTTCATGCGTAGTTGGCAACAATGCATTGCCGCGTATTTGTTCAAATTCAAATACATTACAATTACAAATGGGATAGTGTGCAGTGTAATAATTTTGGATATCTACCGAGTCAATCAACCCGGAGACAAAAATATTTCTCTCGAAAAATAAAAGAATTGAGAATATCGATCATGCAAAAAAAATTCCAGACGAGGAACAATCGACTAGGACGTTTGAAATAACAAACTTGGTGACGATTATCTGGGGTGATGGAAAATTTCGATGACGAGTGGATTACAAATTAGTTTTAAGGTATATATAAGGACCCAAAAATGTGGGAATTTCAGTATCATTCAATCATCCGCCAAGGCACATCAACGCTACGCTTTTTTGTGACTTGGCAAAAAGATCTAAAAGTTTGTGCTCGCAGTAATTTGTGTTATGAAAATTACAAATATAGTATATTTAATAAAGTATTTGTCCAATCAGGATATTTATTTTATTGATTATAAAAAACAATCACAACTGGTCCTTCGAAAAAACATTGAAGAAGAGTTCGACAGCCGGCACTTTTATTTAAAGTGAAAATCTTTGAAAGGCCCGAACATATCGAGCCTGATTAATCAGCACATTTTGGTCATATCGACTCGGTTTCATCAGCATTTGGATCATCCGATCCGAATTCATCAGCATTCGACCTTGGATGAATCATCAAATGTCATCGAAAAAAGGTTAGGAAAGTGATAAACATTTGATCATAACGCATCTTTTCTTGTGCAATCCAGTTCGCCGAGAAAACTCGTGCAAATTATAAGTGGAACAACTCGGCTGGGTGCGCTTTGTAGTAATAGCGCAACGCAATCGCTAACCTAAAAAGCACTATTAGTTCACCAAAAAATCAGTGCCATAAAATTACCTTTTACAAGCTGTTTCAGCTGATGGACAGCCTATATCCAGATTACATTTAGGGCAGGAATACCCCTTCGGAAATTCTTCCTTGCTCCTATACCCTAGAGCCCTAGACATACTCCGTGCTGATATGCGGAGCAGATATTGCATTGAAGCATGTATATCCTGTCAAATCTGCCGCTGACGTCACATAGAAAATATAAATAGAATAAATTAATAGAAAATATTACATGAAATTCCAGCATCCGGCAGAGTTTCAGCTTCTTCTTTCGGTATGTCCATCATAATGCTTGGTTCGTACTAAACGATACGTGGATTTTAAGAAAAAAAAATAATAAATAATAAAAAAATAATAATATACTAAACTATAAACAAAAGTAGTAACTAGTAATGTACCTAAATACATAATATACAAGATTTATCTAGTATATAGGTGAATTTCAAGGAAATATCTCCGTATATCGCTTGACGACTTTTCCAGGATTCGTTTACAATTGAGGACCGTTTTTTTGAAACTCGACAACTACATTTTTTCCAATATTGAGTTATATATCGATTCTGTATATTTTAATAGCAAGGAATACGATAAACTATTCAGATCTTTCAAAACTCTTCAACTTTTATAGTTAAATAAGGTTTAATTTCAAGTGATATCTTAAAACTCGACATCTACTTGTGTATTATGTAACTTTTTAGTAAATAGTATTGTTTTCAAAGAAATTTTGCATATTTGCCCAATACGAGGACACAGTTTTATGCCTCCGGGCATTTGGAAGAGTGGAAAAAGACTTCCGTAAACGTGAACAGATTATATCGCCTTCTGAGTATTATGAAATACTTAACGCCCGGATTCATAGTCGATCCTTAAGTATTGGTCGTTACTTGAGGGATCCTTTCGCATTTCATAGTCATAAATTCGATACTTGAGGGAGGCGTTACTTGGAAAAGTAGTGACAGTTGCTATAGAAACTAATTAGAAACCGCTCCTTGAGTACTAGTCAATACTTAAGGGTCGAATTTCGATTTCATAGACGTGTAACCGTTACTCAAGGGACGGTATTACTTGGAAAAACTCAAGTATGGGTAGTAGGTTACTTGAGTAACGGATAAATTGCGAACTAAGTACAAATGGCTTGTTAATAATTATTATTATTGGCAAATATGCTAAAAACCAAACAAACATCGCATTATTTGTTACAAAAAATATATTTTGTAGTATTTAAAAATTATAATTTTGATTTTATTGTTTCAATAATGAACGAATTCTTCCCACTTACTGGTAATATTTTGCGATTGTTGTTTGATGTATCGAAAATTTGTTATTTATACTGATTGGCAATAAAAATGTTACAAATTAATTTTTAAAATTTATTTTAATATATAATATATTTTACATTTGCACTAGTTTTAATAATTGAAATAACTCAATGCATAAGAATTTGCATAATTTTAATATAAATAAGCAATTTTATATATAAAATTATTCTGAATTTTTATTTTCGTTTAACTTTGTACGAAAACCAACACTATCGAACACGTAAACAAACGAAGCTTGCCGGAAATTGATTGTACATAACCTTAAATTGACATTTATCAAACAATTGTATTCAACTTGAAACACTAAAGTTACCAAATATCGAAATATCCCTGAGTAAGGGTTCCTTTCCCGAGTATTCACGAAGTATCGACTATGAAATGGACAAAAAAAAACAGATACTCAAGTAACAACCGTTCCTTTTCCAAGGTGGCGTTCCAAGTAACGGATAAACCACGAACTAACGCATTTGGTATTACAAACGTCAGATTGTCAGTATTAGAGTAATCAAAGGTTTTAGTAGAAAAACATAATAGGGAAGATGCATAAATTTTTTTATAGCGTAGTTGGATCAAAAATAACTAAATATACTAATTAATGCTATTTAATTTATTTATTTTCGTTTTGATAATAATTTAAAAAATATTTAAAAATCCGTCAATTTGAATTGAAGGAAACGACCGCGCAATTTGCCTACCTACTTGTGACGTCACAAGTCTCAATTTTACATTCATTTATATTATTTTTCTGTGGTTTTGTGCTTTGAAAGTTGATGTTTGTTAGTGTTAAAAGCTGTTATTTATCATAATTAAATCAATTAAAAACAAAAAAGTTAAAGAAGTACTCTACACGAGTAGAGTAAACAAGAAAGTGAGATTATTGCAAGCAAGCAAGCAAACGCGTTGCGTTTAAGGTCACATGATTTATTTTAAATTATCATTGAATTTTAAAATGGATTATTTATAACAAAATACAATAAATAGAAGTTATTTTTGCTGATTTGATATTTAATATATAGGATTAATCGGAAAATACTGTTTTAACTAAATT
This sequence comes from Podabrus alpinus, assembly GCA_932274525.1. Lineage (NCBI taxonomy): Eukaryota > Metazoa > Arthropoda > Insecta > Coleoptera > Cantharidae > Podabrus > Podabrus alpinus. The sequence goes on from OW026452.1 coordinate 71,129,317, forward strand.
TTTTTATTCCATGCATGTTCCCCATTGTGATATTATAATACATATAGAATTCTTTTGTATTTTAGTGATAAGTGAAAATGGGTAAGTTTAATGTATAAAAATTTGAATATAAATAAGGAATATAAAAAATAATTAAATTATTATTTTCACTTTATTTTGTACAAAGGGTTCAAATGTTATTATTTATTGTACTAGATCCTGAAGTTAAACGTGCCTATTCATATAAAGAGAAAGTCCTTCTCGCCAATATTATGGACAAGTATAAATATATACTTTAAAATAAAAAAACTAACGCCGTCGATAACGAACAAAAAAAGAAGCTTGGCTGAAAATAGTTGCAAGTTATAATTCCCAGCCTGAAATCGAATGCAAGAGAAGTGTCCAGCAATTAAAACGATGTTGGGATAATTTAAAGCAGAAGTGAGTACCATTTCACATGAATATTTATTAATTAATAATGATTTAAATTTTTTATACTTTAGAAAACGAAAAAATCATACCGCCGAGAGAAATAGTTATTTGGCAACAGGTATGTATCCTGAATTGGTTATTACAATATAACATTCGTATTAATTTGTACATTACCAGGTGGTGGACCACCCCTAAAAACATCAAAATTGGACAACGAGCTAGACGAACTAGTCCATTCCGCAGCTCCATTTTGCGATGTAGAGGTCAGCTGTCCATTTGACAGTACCGCCACTTATCCAACAAACGATATGCCCTCTACATCACAGTCTTCCTCTACGGAGAGACATTTTGAAGGTAGTGAATTGCTAGATTATTTCATGAATATTAATTATTTTACTTTTTATTGGGACACCACTACTATAATTAATCTCAAGTTCTACAATGCATTTTTTCCTCTAGAAAATAGTGAAGAATTAGTATTTGCTTCTCCGCCTGCAACTGTAACTCAACGGCCAAGATTTTCGGTTCCAAAGAACCTCCTGGACATGGAAAAACATTTACGTGTCCAAAAAATTAAAGACTCCATAGAACAACAAGCTAGTCTACACGACTATCTTCACACGACGAAGTGAAGATGGAGGCGGCTGTATCAGAGCGCAATGCCAGAAAGTTCGAAGAATTATACTGGAAAAAAAAATTCGAAAATTTATAAGCCAGAGCATAAAATTTAAAATTTATATTGCAAATATATTATCAATTGAAGGGGCAAGTGGATAAAGGGGCTATGTGACATTTCTTGATTTTATGATATTTCGTCGTGAATGAAGGGGCTATATGTAAAGGTAACTCATGCACTCTTTAACCATGTGAACTCTAACTCTAATGTGAATTTTAACTTGATTAAGGGGCTATGTGCAACAAAAATAATGTAATGTATTGCATAAAGGAGTCAAGACGAGCCAATGACCCCTTTATCCACTTTCAAATCTCAGAATAAATGCACATAGCCCCTTCTTCCTCTAATCATGATTATACATAACTTAAAAATTTAGTAAAGTGAAGTGTCAATTTAATGAATGCTTGTACGTCTATTCTTTCAAAACGCTGCCAAGGGGCAAATTAATTGTGGAAATGGCCTGTAAGCAGGGGCGGTTCTTGCATGAGCGCTGCCTCGCTGCAGCACTCCCAGAAAGTAGAATCCGCAAAATAAATAATAATTACATAATTTAACTAAAATATTTTATATTACACAAATTATTACACAAATGTATAAATTTGCATTTGCGCTATAGATATTTAAGTGCAAGCAAATTCCACAGTTTCGCTCAACGAAGTAAAGTTGACCAGTGGAATAACCTACCCACTCACACTATCGTTGAGTCATTCTTTATCTGGGCTACACGATGGAGCTCTGTGAACGTTTCCAAACATCCCCGCGATGCCCCCTCTCCTGCAGCCGTCCAAAAACATATGCGGTGTTTTAACTGGATTAAGCGCTGCATTACAACCAGCTTTAGGCATATAATGGAAAATAAAACGTATGGCGATTGCGCGACGCCGGAGAACGAAAGCCGACCGATTGCAAGAAGCAATCGGTTGACATACTATTTTTTATTACTGACGTTTTTAAACGTATTTCCAATTTTCAATGTATTACAAATTATCGTATTGTATTACAAGTTATACAATGGTTGAGAGAAGACCTAGAAATGATGCGGGAGTCCGGCGCGGATCCTATTTACGCCGGGGTTTCTTGAGAACTCTTACAATGGGCATAATAATTGGAGCAGCCCTATTTGGAGTAACAATGATGATATGGGTCTATTTTGAGAATAAGCCAAAGAAAAGCTTCTTGGGTTGGTAGTTTATTTTGTACATGTATTTTTTAAATTATTTGTATCTCCAATCTGAAATGACTCCAACAAATTGTAACGCCCACCTCCTATAATAATGTATAATAAAAAAATCCTATAATAAAAAAAAAAAAAACCCGTGGGGCTTGGCCTATAAGGTAGTGAGGGGTAAGCTAAGAGGGGGAAGAAACATGACCGGACCGAGCCCACCCAAGGTCCGGGAGATAGCGACGGTGCTCTTCCCTGAGCATCCGATCTTCCGGGAGCCAAGAATGCTCCCACCCCAGCAGATTAACCTCTTTACAACCGTTGAAATCCAAGCCGCAGTTAAAAGAGTGGCTTCGGACAAGGCCCCGGGTCCCGATAACATTCCTGGTCGGGTCGTGAAGATAGCTTTCGACGAGTACGGGTTAACCTTCCTGTCCGCCTTCAACGACTGCCTCGTTAAGGGAGATTTCCCGGCGAGGTGGAAAAAGGCGAGACTGGAGTTGGCCCGCAAAGGTGTCAAATCTGTCGATGTAGCGAGCAGCTATAGACCTATATGCCTCCTCGATCACGTCGGCAAGGTTTTTGAACGAATGATCCTGGACAGGCTCATCCAGGACATAGAGAGATCGGGCGACCTCAACGAAAGGCAGTTTGGCTTCCGATGCGGCCGATCGACTGTGGATGCTCTGGAAGCAATAGTCGGAGTCGCGGGAGAAGCAGTGCAAGGTACACGGAGAACTAGATGCTTTTGCCTTGTCGTCACCCTGGACGTAAGAAACGCATTTAATTGCGCAGGGTGGAGGCACATACTGAACTCGTTGAGAGCCCGAAATATCAGTCCCGAGATCTTCAACCTGGTGGCCAGTTACCTTGAAGACAGAAGTCTTATCATCAACGGTGCCACTAGGGAAGTTACCAGCGGTGTCCCACAGGGTTCAGTACTTGGCCCAACCTTGTGGAACGTAATGTATGACGAAGTTCTCGGGCTGGTATACCCAGACGGCACTACGCTGTACGGCTTTGCCGACGACCTCACCCTCATCGTTGTAGACAGAGAGTCGTCGGCTTTGGAAGCCAAAGCAAACGCAGCGATAGCCACCATAAACACCTGGGCGGGCAGCCGCGGACTTACTTTGGTGCCGGAGAAATCCGAGGCAGTCGTAATCCGCGGCAGAAGAAAAGCCCCCACTATGAGGCTGCTTTTGGGTGGTTCCCCAATTGCAGTCAAAGACTTCGTCACCATACTGGGGGTAAAGATAGACAAGAACCTGAATTTTGCCGATCACATCCGTACGGCGTGCAACAAGGCGACGGCGATAGTTACTTCGTTCGCTAGACTAATGCCCAACATCGGTGGCCCAAAACCGACGAAGCGAAGGATGTTGGGCACCGTGGCACAGTCCGTGATGTTGTACGCCGCTCCCATTTGGCAAGAGGCCGTCAACGTCCAGCGTAACCTTAATAGGCTGCAAGCGGTCCAGCGCAAGATGGCACTTCGAGTAACTTGCGCTTACAGGACCGTGTCCGGCGAAGCCGTGCGAGTCTTGGCCTCCATGCCTCCCATAGAGCTTTTAGCTAGAGAGAGAGCAGACGTACGAGCGGGACCGGACCCCACCATTAAGCAGCGGACGCTCGACGATTGGCAAAGGAGCTGGTCCTCCGGCACGAATGCCGCTTGAACCAGAAAGCTCATTCCGGATCTTCGTCCTTGGGTAGCGAGAAAGCACGGATAGGTGAACTTTCATATAACACAAGCTCTCACCGCCCACGGATGCTTCCAGGCATATCTCCACAGGTTCAGGCTGACCGAGTCACCTGCCTGTCGTTACTGCGGGGACGAAGATACGGCGGAACACACTCTTTTCGGATGCCTAAGATGGGAGAGGGAGAGAGTGATGATTTCGCTCCGGATGGGCGACACACTAAGCCCGGACAACATGATTGCTTTCATGCTGTCCGGCGAAGACGAATGGCTGGCTGTAGCGGTCTTCATCAGTCAAGTGATGAAGACCAAGGAGGGGGACGGACGAGCTTAGCAAGCCGCAGCTCGAGTTCTCGCCCTACAGTTAAGTCAATGACAGCCTTTTTAAGTTCCCTTGAGAAGTTCCCGCGAGAAGATGCGCGAGAAGTTCCCAAGAGAATTCCCGAAGAATATCGTCATTGATCGGCGGGTCGGGTCGGGTCGTGACGGTCGTTCGACGGGGTAGGTTAGTGTCGGTACGACGATAGCGCGTAGACCCTCTGTGGACACAAACTCTCGTGCTAATCCAGAGGGGGACGATCGCGAAAATAGTGCCGTCAAATATAAAGACGAGTGGACTGGCACTTTGCCAGCGACCACAAGTTTTTCAAGATGACCCGGTCGCATCGCGCTCTGTGATTTAATATGATTTGCAGGGTCGCTTGGGGGCTCGGAGTCTCCGGTATGGATGACGGTCGGCTCGGCCTTGACTTTGTCGCCGGAATTTCCGCCTATTAAGTTAATGACGAGTGGACTTTCACCTATACTGCCGATTGCGGACCACTAGGTGACCCGGTGAGACGTGTTGGATCGCGGCGAGCGGTGTGTCCGGTTCAATTGGAAAAGTAGAATCAAGTGATAGTGCCTGACCTCCCGGACACAAACTTTCGTGCTAAACCGGGAGGTCATCGGGAGCCTGCATCATCGATGCAGCATGGAAGATCGCAGACGACAGCGGAAGTAATGCCGAGAAGGTAAAGCCCGCTGTCGTCGGGGAGGGGGTTTTAGTCAGTTAGAATCTGACACTACCATCCCTGATGGGGTGGTGCCTATGAAGGTTTCCCCCTTCCCTGCAGAAAAAAAAAAGTGTGTACACATTAATTAATTAGTTAACCGGTAAGGTTCAAACTTAACGTAACACTTAATTATTTACGGACGTAAAATGGAAGTGGTTTTCAATTTAATTAACGTTAGATTTTTTAAATATTCGTACGAAGAAACGATTAAATTGAAAGCAAAAGGTAGACCACTACCAGATATTATTATTGAAAAATCTGGAATTAGTAGAGGAAAACGTTATACACGAAAATTTAATAGAGACATTTATTTAAAAACTGACTGGATTTGTGGATGCAATATTAAAAATGCTTTATACTGTTTTACCTGCTTACTTTATGGTGGTGACAAAGCTTGGACGGAAAATGGAGTAACGGAGCTAGATCACTTGAGTTTAAAAATAAATAAACACGAAAACTCTAAAAGTCATGTTCATAATTCAATGGAATTTGCGTTACTAGGGACAACTAATATCATGGCTCAATTAGATTCTGCTTATTAGATAAATATACAGAGACACAATGAAAATGTGTCAAAGAATAGGTATGTTTTATCAAAAATTATTAATTGCATTAAATTCTGTGGAACTTTTGAATTGGCTCTTCGAGGACACGATGAAAGCCAAACATCCGACAATCCGGGGATATTTCGTGGACTTGTAAATTTTTCGGCTGAACTAGATGCAACTCTAAGTGAGCACCTAAAAAATTCATCAATATTTAAAGGCACCTCCAAAGAAATACAGAACGATCTGTTACAGTGTATGCTTGAAGTCTGTCAAGAACAAATAATTGGGGAAATTAATAATTCTTCATTTTTGGCGATCATGGCGGACGAAACAACGGATGTTGCTGCAAAATCTCAACTGGTAATTATTTTTAGATATGTTCGCAATGGTGAGCCAATTGAACGATTTTGGAACTACTTAATTCCTGAGAAATGTGATGCAGAAACACTTAGTACAACTATTTTAAGTGTTATAGATCCTTTAATTCAAAATTCACCTAACAAACTCATTGCACAAAGTTATGATGGAGCAGCGGTGATGAGTGGCCAACATGCAGGAGTTCAAGCATTAATTAAAAAAAAAGTATCCTTTTGCTCACTATGTACACTGCTATGCCCATCAGTTAAATTTGATTATGTCTAAAGCTGCTTCCGCAAATAAACAAGTACGTGTATTTTTTGGAAATTTGCAAGACATTCCTGGTTTTCTTAATAATTCACCCCAACGAGTCCAAGTGTTGAACAAGATTGTGAACAGAAGGATACTCCACGGCGCTACAACTCGTTGGAATTTTAATATACGAACCATTAATGTTGTTTACGAAAATAGAAACTCTCTCATTGCGTGTATGGATGAAATAGAAGATCAATTCTCAAACATCACAGTGTGTAGTGCAGCCGCCTCTATTCGCCGAACATTGAATGATCCGATTTTCAATTTTTGGCTAACTTTTTTCCATCATGTGATGCCCCACGTAGATATCCTATTTAATCAATTGCAGCAAAGAAAAATCGAACCGACTCTAGTAAGAGACGCTATCGATAATTTTGAATGCAGTATCATTCAAGTTCGAAATAATATTAATAACATCATTAGTGAAGCATCAGATATAATAAGCGCTGAGCTACCACCAGAAAATAAACGCAAACGTCCATCTAACAGCAAATTTCATCACCGGATTTCTGCTTTAGAGGTGTGTGATGTAATTATAAATTGTGCAAAGGATCGATTTCATTTTAAAGAACATCTAGTAGTTGCATCACTTTTCTTTTCGGAATACTTTGGAGAGTATTGCGGTAAATTTCCTGAGGATAAACTCACTTCCGCATGTTCCTTTTATCCCACACTTGATAAAGAACGATTACGAACTGAACTATCTGTCATTTATTCAAGAAATGATTGCAGGGTATTAAATGGCGCACTACCTCTTCTAAAATTTTTAATATCAAACAATCTAGGAGATACGTTGAAGGAGACTAAAAAATTATTAGAAATTATGGTAACAACTCATATGACAACATCAGAGGCCGAACGATGTTTTTCAACACTAAAACGAATCAAAACGTTTCTTAGAAATTCAATGACCGAAGATCGTTTAACAGCCCTTTCCATGCTATCTATTGAAAAAAAGTTTATCTCCGAAATAGACAGTTTTAATGACAAAGTGATTAATAAATTTGCGAACAGAAAAGAACGTAGGATACTTTATTTATAAAAAATAGGTAAGTTTTTTTTTTGTAAAAATTGCAGAACACCTTAAAATTTTTACCACGAGCCGCCACTGCCTGTAAGTATAGTACATGTGTATTAATAATATTATTAGAATATTGAGAACAATATTTCAGTGTGCATTATCATTATTGTTTCTTTTTTCAAACTTTCAGTAAAGGAGAGCCAAGCTATCAATAAAATTAGTTTGCCAACAGAAACAATAGAACAGGAACAACAAGATGCATCTTCTACAAGCAGTGGTATTTATGAAGGTGAAAGATGTTCGGGTACTCCCAACCGAGATAGTATAGGTATATAAAGATATATAAAGATATACCTATAAAGATATATAAAATCATCATATTCAAACAAATTTTGTACTAAATTTAATCTGTCGTTCAGTCACCCACAGAGCGACACTTGCAACAAATGTGATGCAGGTGAAGGAAACGAAGAGCATAAAGAGAATGTTACCAATGGATTTAATCTTTTGAAATCAGATCGTGAAACTGCTCGTAATGATGAAAATATATTGTATGTAACTGTTGATATACAGCAGACAATGCCATTGCCAAAACTAACCACAAATAAGGCATTTTATTTACGTCAGATATGGTTTTATAACCTTGGTATCCACTAAATCTCAACAAATGGTGACAAACCATATATACAAACTTGGACCGAGGACGTCGCAGGGAGAGGCAGCAGTGAAGTGGCCAGTGCCTTATGGAACTTTATACAAAATTGTGAAGAAGCTAAAAGGAGGGATCACTTGGTAGTTTGGTCAGATTCTTGCCCCGGACAAAATAAAAACTTTCAGTTGATCTGCTTCTACCAATTTTTAATTTCCAAGGGAATTTTCAAAACCATTGACCACAAATTTCCGGAGGTGGGCCACACCTACCTAGACTCCGATCGAGATTTTGGACGCATCGAGAAGGTTCTTCGAAAACACGAAACAATATACACCCCACAACAATATCGCAATGTGATACAGAAGGGGTCTACCAAAACCGCGGTCATCACTGATATGGAACATCACTTCCAGAACTTTGATACGTTAACAAGGGATTTAGGTGTCATGCAAAGGAAGAAAAATACTCTAAATGAGGTGGTGCGTTTCAGAGATGGAATAAAGTGGATTAGGTTCGAAAAATTTAGAACTTATTTATATAAAGAATCATATGACCCAAATACGCCTTTTAAAGAAGTGTGCCTCATAAAAAGTAACAAAAAAACATAACAACATCACTGCTCCAAATCTGGAACTAACCTGAATTCGCAACAAAACTGGTAATATTGCAGAAAAAAGCTGGAGAACATAAAAGAGCAAATAAAATATGTTCCAGAGCAGGATCGTTGGTTTTATGAACAATTTTTTCCATAAATTTCACTTTTCTGCCGTTTTTTAAATACATATAGGTACTTATCGTTTATTTTATTTTTTGTTAATGTTAATCTCTTTTTGTTGAACTAAAAATCTGCAATAAAATATTAGTAACTAGGTACTAAGTTTGGTATATACCCCATATTTCCATTTCATTTGTTCATCATTTTGTTTAATTTGTATTGAATGAAGGGGTTATGTACACAAATTTTGTGAAAAATAAAATTTTGAAAACTTTTTTTTATTTCTTAAATTTCTATTTAGAAAACCTAATTTACAAAAAAAAATATAATGTTACAGCCATTTATCAAAAAGTAGCAACAAATTTAACTAATTGGCTTTTTACTCAATAAACAGCCTTATGAGTCATGCATTAAAATCTTTCCTAAAAATATTACACGCGCGCCTGTGGCGAAAAATTGATGAATCAATGGGAGATACTCAGTTTGGCTTCAGAAACGGCCTAGGAACAAGAGAGGCCCTGTTCTCTATACAAGTCTTGACACAGAAATGCCTCGACCAACAACGATCAGTATTCACCTGCTTCATCGACTACGAGAAAGCTTTCGACAAAGTGAGACACGACATACTCATGAACCTGCTACGGAAAATAGGTCTAGACAGCAAGGACATTAATATTATCCAAAATGTGTATTGGTTTCAATCGGCTCAACTAAGATTCGGAGATGCCACAACCGAAGACATAGAAATCCAGAGGGGAGTTCGCCAAGGCTGTGTGCTCTCACCACTCCTTTTCAATTTGTACTCGGAGGCCATCTTTGAGGAAGCTCTGGAAGAGGCACAACAAGGAATTAAGATAAATGGAAGAGTCATCAATAATATTCGGTACGCAGATGACACCCTCATAATCGCCGACAACCCTGAAGATCTACAAATATTACTAAATAAAATAAATGAAACAAGTAACGCATACGGTCTCCGTATAAACAAACAAAAAACCAAAGTGATGGTAATAACAAAGAGACCAATTATGTATGTATATTCGGTTATGAACGTCTTTCGACATTTTCCCGATACCTCCCTGTCTCTGCTCGTTGCGTGTTGAAAATGTGTGACGAGCACAGAGGACCTACAGCTTAACGTGGATTCCGAACCACGGGAATAGACGATTTTTACACCGCCTCTCCATCAGGGAAGTTTTTTAGCCATAAATAATGTTATCTGGGGCCAGCAGATAGACATTTGGTGAGCGAAAATTTCTTCTATAGATAGCACCTCACAGGATTTGAACCCGTGAATCTTGGCTTGAAAGCGAACACGCTAGCATTTCAGCCATTCGCTCACCTGACCTCACCTCACCTGACAGAGACCAATTAACAACATAAATATTAATATAGGGGGTGATCGATTAGAGAGGGTAGATAAAATCAAGTATTTAGGCTGTTGGTTGCACGAAGATTGGAATCCCGATGATGAAATCAAAAAACGAATAGAGATGGCACGCAATTCTTTCTTCAAGATGAAGACCTTGATATGCGGTCGGGAATTAGATCTGAAAACCCGCTGGCGCGTCGCAAAGTGCTATATCCTATCGATACTCTTCTATGGTGTAGAGGGATGGACTCTAAAAGTTTCATCCATCAATAAACTGGAGGCTTTCGAGATGTGGATGTATCGCAGGATGCTCAGAATATCTTGGATTGAGCATGTCACAAACGAGGAGGTATTACGCCGTATGCAGAAAGATCGAGAAGTCTTAACAACTATTAAAAGAAGAAAGGCGGCTTACTTCGGGCATATTTTCAGAAATGAAAAGTATGCTCTTCTACAGCTGATCATGGAGGGGAAAATAGAAGTCAAACGAGGTCTCGGAAGAAAAAGACAGTCATGGCTGAAAAATCTGAGGCAATGGTTCGATATTCGGGACGCCGCAACATTAATAAGACTCGCGAAGAACAAAGAAGAGTACAGCATCATGGTAGCCAACCTCCTATGAGGAGACGGCACTCTAAGAAGAAGACTCAATAAACGGTTTTTGTCACATAGCCCCTTTATCCACTTGTCCCTTCAATTATATTCATTCCTAGCTTTTTATTAATAATCAGTATAAATAACAAATTTTAGAAACATCAAACAACAATCAACTGAAATTAACAAAATTAAATGTACAAAACTATAAAAACATCAAATAACAAGTGCAAAACTTATCCCGTAAGGTGAAATATTGTTTTATTACTCAAGAAATTGAAAATTTGGCACTATTATTATAATACTGTCTAAAAATGTCTAATGATAAATTCATTCCTAAAAGCTAAATTATTATTGTGTGTTATATCGGCGTTATCAACATATGATAAGATGTCGTTGTCATGAGCATCTTCAACAAGTTCATCTTTCTCTTTAATCGCAATATTATGTAACACTGCAGTAGCACATATTACTGCGACAGTAGTGTCTAATTTTGTGGCCAAACACCGTCGAAGACAAGGAAAGCGCCTCTTCCAAACACCAAAAAGTCTTTCCACACAATTTCTAGTAGCAATATGTGCAGTGTTGTATTCAACTTCATGGGGATTACTTGGTCGGAGTACGGGTGTTAACAAATATTGTCGGCAAGCATAGCCACTATCTCCCAGTAATAACCCCAGAAGTTGACGTTGCTCAAACCGAACCCTAAGGGCACTTCTGTCAAATATAACACTGTCGTGTGTTGCACCTGGATGTCTAACGACAATGTCTAATATTTCCAATTTTGGGCCAGCCACTACCTATAAAGTTTTTTCGAGTATTACTAAATATTATTTTTAAAACTAAAACTGCTTACTTCCACATTTAAGGAGAAGTGCCTCTTGCGATTTCTGAAGACTTCTCCATTTTCTCCTTCGGGATTTGCAATTGGTATGTGGGTTCCATCTACACATCCTGCAACTGATGGGAACCCACGAATATTATAAAATAACTCAATATTTCTTCTTTGCTCTGCTTCGGTTTGAGGAAATTTTATCAAGTTGGAAGTTTGTTCTGCAAGGAGAACTGATACACGCTTAATGTATCTACAAACTGATGGTTGGCTAAAACCCCTTACATCAGCATGAACTTTCTGTAAATTTTTCGTATTATTGAAATATTACATTTTTAATTAGGATTATGTGTATTATATAAGTACCTGAAAACTCCCACTTGCATAAAAACGTAAACACATGAGTAATTGCAATATTGGCGCTATAGGTAAACCGCGATTACTGCTACTTTGCAAATCTTGTTCGATTAGTGGTAATATTTTAGTCACTACACACCGTTTCGAAAATCTATAGCATGCCCTAAAATCGTTCTCGGAAAAATACTCAATCGGGTTAGTTGCATTTCGTATAAATCTTTTTGGTAGCCGATCTGGAGGTAATTCCGCTTCTCCTACCAAGTCTACATACTCGTAAAAGTCTTCCATATCATCCATTTCAATACTATTATTAAAATATATTATATAATAATATAAAATAATATTATATAACAATATAATATAAATAATATTATAATATAAAAAGGAAATAATACTATAATAAAACAGGTTGTTATAAAAATTTTAATCGACTGACGTTTATTAAATAATTACTAACAATCAAGTAACATGAAACAAACAACAGGTACTCAAGTATCAGTGGTCCCTTAGCTTAGTAACGTTCTAAGGATAAGGTATCCCTTGTCTATGAATCCGGGCGTAAAAGACATGGTTTGGTTAAAATTTGGGGAAAAGATTGGAAATTATACGACTTTAAAACTGCATCAAAATCCATTTTAAAACCCAAGTTACCATTCAAAATAAGTGAAGTGAGAGTAATCAAATCTTATATATAAAAATGCTTGTATGTGTGTGGGTATATATGTGTGTGGGTATGTATGTATGTTCCGCATAGACGCCTAAACCCCGTAACTGTGGGCGTTGAAACTTTCACGAGATCTGGCGACATTCAAGAGTAAGTTTTTCGTCGTCTTTGAATTTAGTAATTCGTCACCATAAGACGGTCATCAGCAGTTAAACACTTCAGGTCACAGTAGTTGTCATAGTTACGATGCGATTTTGACGCTAAAAGATTAATTCAATGACATTGACATATTATAGTCAGTAGCGGCTCGACAAATAGGGGGCACAACTTTGACTAACCTTAAAAATGACATTGACATATTATAGTCAGTAGCGTTGCACAATATTTTTAAAATTATCAAAAATCATTTTGCATATATACAGGGTAAAACATAAATAGTGCGCGTTTTAGCAAGACCCTTTTCATAACCTACAGAGTGACCCTGATAGTGTTGAATAGCCCCCATGGGCCCCCCGATAGTGTCAAAGTGACGGCATTAACTACATAACCTAAAAATCCTTTTGCACATACAGATTTAACTTTACATGAAGATGTAACTTTACGTGAAGATTATGTATGTATGTGTGTATGTATGTATGTATGTATGTATGTATGACAGATGACAGATGACGGATGACAGATGACGGATGACAGATGACGGATGACAGATGACAGATGACAGATGACGGATGACAGATGACAGATGACAGATGACAGCTGACAGATGACAGCTGACAGATGACAGATGAGATGACGGATGACAGATGAGATGACCGATGACAGATGAGATGACGGATGACAGATGAGATGACAGATGACCGATGAAATGACAGATGACAGATGAGATGACAGATGACGGATGACAGATGACAGATGAAGGCCGAACAACTTTGGCCTTCACGGATATATTATTGTCCGCCCTGTGAGGCCGAAGGCCGAACAACTTTGGCCTTCACGGATCTATTATGGTCCGGTCTGTGAGGCCGAAGGCCGAACAACTATGGCCTTCACGGATCTATTATGGTCCGGTCTGTGAGGCCGAAGGCCGAACAACTGTGGCCTTCACGGATCTATTATGGTCCGGTCTGTGAGGCCGAAGGCCGAACAACTATGGCCTTCACGGATCTATTATGGTTTCACCCTGTGAGGCCGAAGGCCGAACAACTATGGCCTTCACCGATCTATTATGGTCTTCCCCCTGTGAGGAAGACTTTATATAGGTCGCAGAACTCGCCGGAATTGTGCAAGAAGACGCAAATCCACCTCTTCGTGGAAGATCCACCTCTTTGCGGAAGATTTAACTTTACCTGAAGATTAATTTGTTTTTAATTGGTTTTCTAAAGAAAAACTCGCCGGAATTGTGCAAGAAGACGCAGACCCACCTCTTCGTGGAAGATCCACCTCTTTGCGGAAGATTTAACTTTACCTGAAGATTAATTGAAAAGTGAAAATTGTGTAAAAACTTTGGACGTATGTAGCGCTCTTATTTACGCCAGAAATGGACGGGCAAACCGTTTTTGGGATTAGTTCCATCAAGACAAAAATTGAATTTAACATTGGAAGCATTTAATTACGACAAAAACTACGATTACATGAATCACGAGGATGTAGCAATAGGTGTTATGAACAAACTTTGCTTGCATTGTCGTGTTTCGAAGTTCGCTAAGGAATCACCAGGAATGTGTTGTTCGAACGGCAAAGTTGTTTTGCCACCGCTGATTGATCCACCTGAGCCGCTTCTAAGTTATCTTACTGGCACCACTGCAATTTCAAAACACTTCCTGCTAAACATTCGCAAGTACAACTCATGCTTTCAAATGACTTCATTCGGAGCAACAAACATATTCTCCAACGTCGGTTACATGCCCACAGTCATTTTAAAGTTGAAATAATAAAAAAATTGTTCATAATGTGTTGGTTCTGTTTACTATACGTATGTCTAGCGCCGCAGGCGCTAGTATATAAATAAAACTTAGAAGTCCGTTGCTGTTGAAATTCAAGCAACATATTCAGGTGGGGCAGTAAGAGTGGACAGTTATAAAAAAGGTGTCAAAAATGCTAAAAAGCTAAATTCTGTCAACGAGGTTCCAACCTGCAATCATGTGAGTGTTAAGAAGAAAAAAGATGTCGAGAAGTTGCTTCGTGGCTGCGATTTAGATGAAGATGCAAACTTATTTTACCAAGAAGTATTTTTAAAAGGAAATTCGATAGATTCCGATGAGAACGAAAGAAAATCTTGCGAAGATAACGAACCCTCCATTTAAAGCGGGCAGATGTCGAGTTTAAGTTTTTGTCGAGTTTTGAAAAAATTATGTGTTTTGTTTATTTTTTTTTTATTATAAATAAAAAATGTACAGTTTTGGTATTTCATATAGTTGTAGTTATGATTCAAATAAAATGAATAAAAAATATTGTGTTAATATTTACCACAATGCAGATTTGTAAAAGACAAAAAACACTCTCCTGAAAATTTAGGATTTTGTAGATGTCGACTTTTAAAAAAACGGTCCTCAATTTGCAAGAACTCAACCCGAATATGCGCAGGAAAAGCCTATATATTTCGGAATTGCTTTCCGACGTTTTCTCAAATACATGCTGGAAATGGTGACGTTTCTTTGAGGAACAAAAATGTCTTCATTTTCCGCTATATCCTTAACTGCGCGCACATACATGAAACCACGAACTAAACCAAAATGTTTTTTTTGCGGCCACTGGTTCTAAAAATCTCTCAACTCACCCACCGTGGTGTTGGGCTTGCAAGAGTGCTGCAACTTGGAAAATAGTGGGCAAATTGCAGTCGCGTACGTCACCATTTGGGAAACTGTCCTACCATGCACTTATTCTTTTCTTTTCTAACATGTGCAATGTTAAAAAACGTTGTACCAAGCACCTTGTTAAAATAAGCAACCGATTATTTACTTATAAGGTAATATATAATGTATAAAATTACTGAATTTTGATAAATGCAATATTATATTATGATTACACAGCTCGCCAGTATCATGCAGCTCGCCTACAGTTCTTTTAATAAATATGCAGATAGACAAATAAACTGACGCTAGTCGGCAGTTTTTTTTCCATTTCCTTGATCGTTTTCAGAAATGGTGTATGTATAATTTTGAAGATCGATTTCAGTTTCTGTATGAAATCTACTGCCCGTTCAACCAAGGTTCTTTAAATAAATAAAACAGATAGTTAAAGTTGAGCACCGGTTCGCTTCCTCTGGACAAATTTTTGAATAAAGAAACGGCAATGTTGGAATAAATTATAGTTTTTAAAATTAACAAACTAAGCGAACATATCGTATATTAATTTATGTATTGTTAATTTTGCTAAGAATTTATATATTTTATAGGTAATGACATTATTGCATTTTGGTAGAGCTATAGAACCAAAATCAAGACTAAAGAAAGCAATTCGTGCGAGAGACCAGATATTTCAAATGCTAGTTGGTGATACGGTCAACGTTAGTAAATCAACAGTAATTCGAATAATAAAACGTGTCACTGAACAATTGGGCATGTTAAAGGAAGATTATATCAAAATGCCAACAACACCCGAAGAATTAGATTATTGCAAACGAAATTTTTTTTAAATAAGAAGGTTTCCTGGAGTTATTGGAGCGATTGACTGCAGTCATGTCAAGATACAGTCTCCGGGTGGACCAACAAGTGAGTTATTCAGGAATACAAAAGGCTACTTTTCTATTAATGTGCAAGTCGTTTGCGATGCAAACTTAAAAGTGATGAACATTATTGCTCGAATCATTAATGATTCGGCTATATTTGCCGAACTTGAAAATGGAAACTACGCCGTTTCTTATTTATTGAGTGATAGTGAATACCCTCCTGTAAAAGATATTTATTAACTCCTTATTTAAATCCCAAAACTCAAAGTGAATCCCGATATAATCTAATCAGGCACAAATTGCAACTAGGAACCCCATCGAACGTTGTTTTGGCGTTGTCAAACGAAGGTTTCCGTATCTGTCGGTGGGCATAAGAATTAAACTACAGGACGTTTTAGTTGTAATTGTTGCTCGTCTTGTATTACATAATATTGAGTTAGAAATGAGGGACGAAGTGCCAGTTCATCTGAATATTGATGTAACTTTAGACAATATCCAACCAGTGGAATTACCGAACAATGCCAGAAACAACCATACCAAGCGAACTACTTACAACTGCTACATTTGCAGTGGTGTAATAAATTATGTCCGTGGTAATAAAATATGCTTATATTTACATTAAATTTTTTTTTAATGAATCAATTTTATTATAATAATACTTAATTGTATAATAAATACTTAATAATATTAATCATAATAATATACACTTGAAAATAGTCTAAATAATAAACAGAGATGAGAGTTTTTGAGAAAAATTTTACAAACTATTTTGGACCCAAAAAAGGTGAATGGGGAATAGAGACCGAGAATGAATTTTGAACTCTGTGACGAAATGGAGGGTGCAAAAATTAATGGATGGGTCACTTAATGAGAAGCAACAAAGAAAAGGTAACATGGATGATGACTATCTGGAATCAGATTATGAGCCGACATAGAGGAACCCTGAAGATGCGATGGTGGGACTGTGTGACGGAGGACCTGAAAAACATGGGGAAGAGTGATTGGAAACAGTGGGTTAATGACAGAATAAGTGGAGAGCCATAATCAATGAGGCGAGAACACATCGCAATTAAATAAGCAGAGTTAGCATTAGCAGCAATGCATTTAATCATCAGTAGCAAAATTCGACTACAGATTTCGCATTTGTACCTATTGTTACTTATGGATAATACGGCCCTGTTTGTATATGTTTAAATATTTATAATTTGTTCGCGCAAATAAATACTTAATATTCAGAATGCAGAAGAATAAAGGCAAAAATTTTACTACTTCCGAATCAGAATTACTGACAGCACTGGTTTCCAAAAACAAAAATGCTTTGGAATGTAAGAAGTCCGGTGTACTTGGAAACAAGAAAAAACATTTAGCCTGAGAAAAACTGGCAAAAGATTATAATGCGACCAATGCTACTACCGAATCCGGTAATCGATCAGCAAAGGTACTAAAGGAAAAGCGGTGCAACATTAAGATCGCCGTGAAAAACTTTGCCAGGGATAATAATTACGGCAGTGGTACCGGAGGGGGGCAGTGTCTAACTCCAAGTGTAACAACAATAGATATTTCCGTCAAGGATATCCTACGATAGCGAATGACCGGTTTAGAACCAGAATCGTAAGTAACCCGAACGAGGATTTGATCACAATACTCTTTTACAAGAGTTCAGCTTCGAATCCCTTTACAACCGCAGGTACGTGGCATCTGTGCTGTTTTTGCATGGACTAATTCATAGCAAAATTGCTTGCCCTGACATCCTGAACAAAATCCAACTGTTACCAACAAGAACTGCTCGTCGTAGTAATGAATTATTTTATGTCAACAACTACAGAACGAACACAATGAGGAAGTGTCCTATCAATATCATGTGCACTAACACAAATAGCATATCGGGTCTCTGCAATATATACTCGGACAATGCCAACACTACCAGAAACGCCGCCTATGAACACCTGAAGACAGCAACACATTTGTAAATAATGTTATTTTATTTTTGTATTGTTGTTTTATTGTTATTTTATTTTGTTTTTGTATTTCCTGTTATTGGGTATTACCTGTTGTGAAATAAATTATTATTATTAGAATGTGATTTCATCTCTGCAGGTGAGATTGCAGAAGATGAGCTTGGCGCGTAGAATATAAAAAACGTAAGTATGATGCACTTCATTGCACATGCTAATATAATAATGCATGTATCATATAATGCACATCGATTTTAAAAAATCGAGTTCCGTTCCTTTTGAGTAGCTCCGTGTGCGGATGGCCTTAGTGTATATTCCTCTCGTATGATTGGTACGTGATTTAACGGTATTTCTTTAAAGTCATCTTTGTAATCGGGAAGCATTAACCCAATTTAAAAAGGTATCTAAAATAAAATATATGAATCGTTTTAAAAACTATTTTTGCAACTTTTAATAAGTCGAACCAAATGTTCAGCATTAGCAGCAACGCACTTAACCGCTTAAGCTGACGACTGCCTCTATTTGAAATTTAATATGTAAATTTATTTACCTGTATGAGGGTAAATTGTTTTGTAAAGAGAAAGAAAGAAAGGGAGAAAGACTCTCTCATGATGGCAACACATTCTGAAAACTTTGAGGTTATGAAATCTAACCAACAAATCGAACTCGAATTAAATAAGTTGAAAAAAGGTGAACTGATTCAATTTATTTTATCAAAAGAACTGCCTGAAAAGCAACAGAATAACTTAGTCTTAACCGCGATAAATGTGAAATGTGATGCTAGTGATAATGTGGGAAGTGTTAATCAAAATGAGCACAGCAACAGTCTAAATGTGAAATGTGATAATGTGAAAAGTGATAATCGAAATGAGTACATCAATAGTCTTAAAATACGCATCGATGATTTGGAAGCTATGATCAAGGATAAAAATGCTATCATTAACCTACTCAATGAGAAATATAGGCAACCAAACGCGAACCTTAGCAAATGGCGAAAAAGTAAACAGAGATTGGTTGTTATATTCAAAGAAATCAAACTCTGTATTTTGTATATTTTGTAAAATATTTAGTTCAATAACATTTAAATTAATTTCGGGTTACTCAAATTGGAGGCAACTATCTGGAAATCTGTTTCGATATGAAAATAGTATAGAACATTTTAAAAGTGACCAAAAGTGGTATGAATTAAAAGTACGTTTTTCTAATGAATGTACAATTGACAAAGACCAACAAAAATTTTTCGAAATTGAAAAAAAACGATGGCGCGCTATCATAAAGCGAATGATTTGTATCGTTCAGTATTTAGCGGGGCAAAGTTTAGCGTTTAGGGGCCAAAATAATAAACTTTATGATCCAAATAATGGTAATTTTGTAACAGGTTTCTGTTAGTTTCGTTTCAAAACGAAAATTATATCTTTATTTTTAGGGTTTATTAATTTTCAATGAATATTTATGATTTAAAATTTAACAATGTATGATTTATTTGACCAGCTTTGTATAAACAAAGCTAATTTTATTTTTATTAATGCGAATTATTATATTATATAATTTTATTATGAATAAATAACACTTTCTCATAAATTACAACAAACCATTGATTACCGCGATCGACATATCTTTTTCATCCATAATCAATGGGATTTTAATATGAAATCGGTAAAGTAGATCGCTAACTTTTAGCTCAAATGAACATCGACGCAAATTGCATTAGAATCTAGAGCACCAAACTGCATTAGTATAGCAAACACGTATAAAATTTCAGCTCCGATAATTATCAAAGTTTACTGGTTTTCGATCAAGTTTTATCGAACCAAAGTATCAAGTTTATGACGGATAAAGTACCACTTCGAGTGTAGTGTTATTTTTTAGATTCAATAAGATTAATAATGATCAAAAAATCGATTTTAAGTTCGACAATTTTAATTATTGACTCGCCACATGGGAACGCTGATACGACCCCATTTTCTGAATCCGGAAAAAATAGCCAAACACCGCAGCCAGGATATCAAGGTGATTTGTTTTATTATTCGATCAACCCAAATATTCTTGACAAATCCGGAGAATTGTAAAAATTCCAATAAAAGAAGAGGTTCGAAAACCCGCAAATTCATCTGCCCGTTGTAACTCGTCAGCGAACATATTCCCGCCATTTTGGATCACCAAAGGCCTTTTGACCATCTGCCGAACTTTCCAAAATTTGTGTGTGCCGACAATAAACTATATCTTGAATACAGCTGGGAACCAAACTACAAACCTGATTGCTTTTTTTTTATAATTAAAATAAATCGCTACATTTTTCTTGGGTTTTACAATATCGTACACATGCTGTGTTCTTAACTACGTTTTAGGTCAACCATCATCAATCGAAATCCTGACGATTTCAACCAGGATCGACAGCGTGCAATCAGATCTGATCCAGCGCAGTCAAGTAGTCATTCCGAAGGAAACCGTAAGTAGCATTAAGAACTACCTACTGTGTGATTTGTCTAACCGAACTATTAATCACGTAGCTAACAATTTGTCAACCTGCTTATTTGATTGTAATCTACCTTCAGTAGACGTATGTAGTATTTTCCTGCTTTTTAATAGTAGTAGAGCGACCTTTTTATCGCTAACAATTTATAAAACAATAAAATTCGTAGACACACCAGTCAAGTGCAAAGGTTCACCTCGTTAAACAACACGACGTCCATTTAGCGACATCTATCGATTCGCTGTGTATATTTTGTTTATTATTTTTTGAATAATTTTTATTATTCAATCGATCTGTGTAAACAAGAATCTGCTTATGTTATTTACGATTAATCTTATATTAATTTCTATTAAAAGTGTGTGTTCAAAGAAAGTATTTTTATTTTATTTTGATTTGATTTTTGTCTCGATAAGGACGACTAAGGTTTTCTAAAGTCCTTACTCGATTCTGGCGCCCTCCGGTTATAATTGCTAAACGAAGAAGATTTCAATTTAAGGATCCACGAACGCAACTAGTTGCGACCCAAGCTCTCGAGACTTGGTATAAAACATACAGAGCTACGCCGCTTCGTAAAGTACATCAACGAGCGCAAAAGAGGCAAGTGAAACTAGAAGCTTGGAATTTATCATCAGTGACGACCAACGAGGCGACTACGATCTACTGCCGTTTCTCACCTCTGCTACTGAGTTTTAACGTTTCATAAGTGGCACCACAACGATTGGGGCTCGAGTCATTTCATAAATGACCGTTGGCCATTCCATCAGTGGCTTGGTAGTTAAATTTGCTATAGCTTCTACCGTTTCAATTTCTTAAAATTAGTTGAAATGTTAGCAAAATTTGATCCCATTATACTCGAACATGTAAATAAAATTCAAACATCGAAACAATTACATAAAAATCAAAATATGCCTAATTATTTAGGTAACAAGTTTCAAAACGAAATAATTAGTTTATTGTCTAAAAATATTCAACGAGAAATTTTAAATTGTTTAAAAACAGCAAAGTATTATTCCATAATTTTAGATGAAACTCCAGATTGTAGTCACAAGGAGCAACTTACTTTTGTAATACGCTTTGTTCATTGCTTATCGGATGAAGTTGAAATAAGAGAACATTTTTTAGGATTTTTTCATGTTACAAGTACCACAGGCGAAGGGATTTTTAAGGTTTTAACTGAAGAAATATTACCAAAATTTCAAATAGATTTTCAAGACATGAGAGGCCAGGGCTATGATAATGGGGCAAACATGTCAGGTAAACATATAGAACTTCAAAGAAGAATTCAAAATATTAATTCCAGGGCAATGTTTGTGCCTTGTTCAGCTCACACCTTAAATTTAACTGTAAATGACGCCGCAAAAATTTCATATGAAACTGTTGGGTTTTTTCAATTATTCAAGAGTTGTTTAATTTTTTTTCCGGTTCTTACAGATGGAATATCCTAAAAACTAATTTACCCGCTTTAACATTAAAATCAGTTAGCGAAACTAGAGGGGCCAGCAGGATAAAAGCCATTCACCTTTTGAGAACTCAATTTTCTGAAATATGCAAAAGTTTAAATGATTTGACAGAAGACCGTTCAAGAGACATGAGTAGCAAACATTTGGCACAATCGTTACTTGACAAAATTAAAAATTTTAAATTTATATGTTCGATTATAATTTGGCATGATTTATTAACAAAAGTTAATGTTGTCAGTAATATGCTGCAAAACCCCAAATTAAATTTAAATGAATGTCTTAAAGGAATCCAAAATTTAATACATTATTTGACTGAACAACGCTCAGACACTCATTTCGAGAAATTTTTAAATGAGGCTACAGTAGAAGCTAGGAAAAATGATATAGAGCAGGAGTTTCCCTCAACTCGACAAAAAAAACAAAACGACTTTTTCTGTATGAAGGAACTGATGAAACTATTTTGGAAGCAAAACAGCATTTTAAAATCAAATTTTATTATTCTATCATTGACACTACACTTCAATCCTTACAAAGCCGTTTTGAGGGTATTAATAAATGCTATGACTTATTTAGTTTTTTATGTAAGTTTTACGAGTTAGAATCGGAAACGATCAAGACATCTTGCATGGATTTAGACGTCGCCCTCCAAATGCAAGATAAAGACACTATATGCAAAGATATTGATGGCGTTGATTTGTATAACGAAATTTTATCGTACAAAGTTATAGTTCCTAATGCAGAGTCTCCTAGTCATATTTTAAATAATATTGTAAAAAATAACTTGAAATCGTTATTTCCGAACTTAATTGTGGCCTTAAGAATATTTTTGACGTTGCCAATATCAGTAGCCTCCGGAGAAAGGAGTTTCTCTAAACTCAAAATTATTAAGAATTATCTAAGAACAAGCATGTCTCAAGAGCGATTAGCAGACTTGGCTATTATTTCGATCGAAAATAAAATCTGTGAAACCATCGATCATAGTGAAATGATCAACGATTTTGCAAGACGTTGTGTTATATATAATTTTAATTTCAAAATTTTAATTGCTTTAGACTACTACTTTTTGGTTCACAATTAACTTTTTACATATATTGTTTATTTTTATTTCTATATAAGTACTTATTATGTGTAGGTAATTTTGATTTAGCGAACTTACACAAAATATAAAATTTTACTTTATTTGCTTTTTATTTAAATTTTTGACCTTTTTTTTTGCTCATCAGACAATTTCCCGGTTGATTTTTCATAGCCCATCTAGCATAAAGGGCGGAAAAAATTTCTTGCATGCAGGCGCAATACCCCCTAGGAACGGCCTTGTTGGTTGGCATAATACTATAATAACCACTAGCAATCACGGACTAGCAGTCAAGGCAGCCGAAGGCATATAAATATAATCTATTATGATCCGCCCTGTGAGGCCGAAGGCCGAACAACTATGGCCTTCACGGATCTATTATGGGTCCAGATGGCTAAGGGCGGCCAAAGGCCGCCCGTGCCAGCTAGTAATATGATAAAACCAGAGTGAGAAATTTGTGAAAAATATCCATAGTGCGACGACTTAATACCTAAGACTTAAGACAACAGCACAGCACAACAGTTTGCACGTCTATTTTTCGCTCCGTATAATTTTAACAAATTTTGACCATTAATAGTATATTATGCACCAAGCTTGAGAAAGATACTATTATTGCCGAGGGCAAAGATTGTATCGCGAGGTGCTTGCACCGAGCGATACAAGGCGAGAGGCAATAATAGTATTCTCAAGCGTGCTGCATATACAATTTTTTTCCCTTCTAGAACCTTCAATCTTCGTATTTAATTATTTTTTTTTATTAGTAATAATAAACGTAGCAGGTAGAATTTTAAATTAATTATCCGTCAATTTTAAAATTGAAAATTAATAATTTGATCTTGCGTTTTCTTTAAGCCTTTCAATTAGCGTGATAATAATGTGTAGTGAAAGTGGAAGAAGCAGTACACCTGATTATATTAAAGAAATGGCACAAAATGTGCATGATAACTTACTGCCAGAAAAATCAAAACATGTCTACATAAAAGTGTATACTAACTTTAAAGACTGGTGTCTGACTAAAAAGATAAGCACATCCTCTGAAAATGTGCTTCTAGTATATTTCCAGGAGCAAGCACAGAATAAGAAGGTTTCTAGTTTATGGGCCACATTTTCGATGTTCAAATCTACTCTTGCCTTAAAAGAGAATGTAGATGTCTCAAAATATTTCAAATTGATTTCGTTTTTGAAGCGGCAAAATACTGCGTATAAACCAAAAAAATCTGCTACATTTTCGAGAGAAGAAATCAACAAATTTCTAATAGATGCATCAAATGACTTCCTGACGACAAAGGTAAATTTTCTTACAGTGATACTAAAATTTTAAATACTAACTAATCAATATTGCAATACATAGACTGTCCTTGTCATTGGAGTGGCTGGAGCTTGCAGAATTGATGAAATGTGTCATATGCTGTTGAGGGATATTGATGTTCGTGACGACATAATTATAATAAATATCCCAAACAGCAAAAATGGAACTTCGAGGAAATTTGTTTTAATGGAACCGCTGTGGATTCAAATTGTAAAAGATTATTTGGGTAAGAGGCCTATTCCAGATATGCAAAGAGTTTTTCTTACTTTTCGCGGTGGCAAGCCTACAAGGCAAAATATGGGGCATAATACGTTCAGTAAGATGCCAAAAACAATAGCTACATTTTTGAAATTACAAAATGTAGAATGTTACACTGGGCATTCATTTCGACGCACTTCCGCTACCATTTTGGTAGAAAGTGGTGGAGATATATTATCTTTGAAACGGCACGGAGGTTGGAAGTCCGCTACGGTGGCAGAGGGATATATAGAAGAATCCCTCGCGGAAAAGAAGCGCATTGCCGAAATGGTTCAAGGAATATCAACCGAAACATCTAATTTAGTAACAACATCGACCGCTGCCACTGTTGGTCAACATTATAATCCAATCCTTGCTGCTTCTGTCTGTTCAAGCCCCATGCCTCAAAATGCGGTGATAAACATTCCCATGGGAAACCTTGTTGGTACTTCGTTGAGCACGGCTACTTCGGGACCTGATATGACTTATCATAATTGTACAGTTAATTATTACTACTTAAATAAATAATTTGCGTTCGAATTAGTTAATAAAAGTGGTTTTCTTGCATTTAATAAGTAAAATTTCGAAGCTTGAGTTTCTTCAAAATATAACAAAGAGTGACAATTTCCATTAATAACCATGGTCAATAATTTTTTTATTATTGACCAAGCGAATAAAATTCAATTTCTCGGATCAAAAATCGGTCAATAATGGTAGGCTTTATTAGCTAGAAGGGGGAAAAAATAATAAAAACTGTATAGTAAATTCGGGGTCATATCCTTGTGACTGCTACTGGTGAAGTTTACAAGAAAATCAATTAATTACGCGTTTTTTTGGCCAAAATTAGAAATTTATTTTGACGTTTAATAAATTTACAAAAAATTTGGATTTTAATGCTAAAAAAGCATCTTAATACCTGCGTATCATATTTATAAAGGTATTTATATAAAATTGAACTGGTAAAACCTAGGGAAAAACGTACAATTTTGGAAAATTTGGAAAAAATTTTGAAGTGACGTTTAAACGAAAAACTTAAAAATTTTGGATTTAAACATTCAAAACTATCGAAATACCCCCGTGCTATCTTTATAAAGGTATTGACTTTTAATTGAACTGGAAAAACATTGGGAAAAACGTATAATTTTGGAAAATTTGGAAAAAAATTTGAAGTGACGTTTAAAGGAAAAACTAAAAATTTTGGATTTAAACATTCAAAACTATCGAAATACCCCCATGGTATCTTTATAAAGATATTGACATCTAGTTGAACCGGCAAAACCTTGGGAAAAACGTACAATTTTGTAAAATTTGGGAAAAATTTTGAGGTGACGTTTAAAGGAAAAACTTAAAATTTTGGATTTAAACATTCAAAACTATCGAAATACCCCCGTGGTATCTTTGTAAAGGTATTTACATCTAGTTGAACCGGGAAAACCTTGGGGAAAACGTACAATTTTGGAAAATTTGAAAAAATTTTGAAGTGACGTTTAAGGGAAAAACCTAACAATTTTGGATTTAAGCATTCAAAACTATCGAAATACTCCCGTGTTATCTTTATAAAGGTATTGACATCTAGTTGAACCGGGAAAACCTTCGGAAAAACGTACAATTTTGGATTACTTGGGAAAAGTTTGAAGTGACGTTTAAAGAAAAAACTTAAAAATTTTGGATTTAAACATTCAAAACTATCGAAATACCCCCGTGTTATCTTTATAAAGGTATTGACATTTAGCTGAACCGGGAAAACCTGGGGAAAAACGTACAATTTTGGAAAATTTGGAAAAAATTTTGAAGTGCCGCGATACATCCTTATAAGTGCTCCTGGTGTGATTTGGAAGAAATTTCATCAAAAAAGGCGTTTTTATTTGGAGAAATTAGAAAACACAATTTAACGTTTGGAGTAGATTTTGGAATTGGTTTAAAGCAATAGAAACTAAACAAGAATTAAAAAATTTTTGGTACATTTTAAAGGTGAGCATAAATCATAAATTCATTTTTTAACTGGGTGGCAAGTGTTCACCGGAAATTATAATGGCAACGATAACAGAATTGGCAACAATGATATTGAAAAATTTGGCCTTAAGCAAAAATCTAAAAACCCCTATCAGGGTTAATATTTTCGACGCGGCTACGAAGATCTGTTTGTTGGCATCAACAGCAGATCTGAGCCAAGAGGGAAATATTAACCCTGTTACGGGGGATCAAATAAGAACAATTGTTCGTGGCGAACTGGAGAGCGCTGCTAAGACACAGAAAGAGAAGGTCGCTGTTTTACCATCTTATAGCGAGGTGTTGAAACCTAAGATTAACAAAAAACTACCATCCATTGTGATCTCATCTACAGCGACCTCCAGTTCGCACGACCTCTTAATAAAACAGTTCAAAAACTCCATCAGCTTTCGTACCAAAAAATATTCGCCAAGTTCAATCATAAAATTAGGTAACAATAAAATAAAAATTAGTGTTGACACTGAGGACCAAAAAAAAGATATTTAAAAAACTTTAAAAGATATCACGACAATTAAAATGGAAGAACCCCTCCATTTTAACCCTTGTGTGATATTAAAAGAAGTACCAAGGGAGGTTGATCCTGGGGAGCTCGTACAGTTAATTTTAGCGCAAAACGAAACAGTACAGACGAACCACGACCCAGACGACATAAAAATTAAATTCTTGAAAAATAACAAAAACAAAACTTTGTATAATGCCATTTTAGAAACCAAACCCAAAATTTTCAGTATTTTAATAAATTTAAAAAAATTAAACATCGACTACGGTAGGGTGCACGTTGCCGAGTATGTGAATGTGAGGCAGTGTTTTTGCTGCCTCAGATTTGGACACTTGCGCAAATTTTGCACGGAAAAAACACCTACCTGTTCCCACTGCGGCGGTGAACACGCCTTTGTAAACTGCGATTCAACAAAAAAAACATTCAAATTGTACTAACTGTTCGTCAAGTAACGAAAGATTTAAAACCAAATATAACACTTGTCACTCGGCTACGTCATATAATTGTAATGTATATATTACAGCGGAAGGCAAGTTAACAGACAAGACTGAGTACGGTTGGTAAGACAATGAATTTTGTGCAATGTAATTTGAGGCGTTCCTATGTCTCTCACTGCGAATTCCTCTCTTACTTCATGAAGAGCGACAGACATGTCGCTCTAATAAGAGAACCATACGTAGGCCGAATTAATCAGATGAAAGGTGTGGACGGTGTACACATCTTCCAAAGCAACAAGAACCGCCTGAATAAACCCAGGGTCAAGAGCTGTATCCTGGTCAAGCAGAGTTTGGGGGCAGTACTGGGCATGTCTCAGTACTGTGACACCAACCTATGCGTGATCAGGGTCGGCTTTGGACAACGGTTCTTGTATGTTGGAAGCGTGTACATCGAGCCAGACCATGACAACAGTACTCTGGTAAATCTGAACCACTTCCTTGATAAGATCAAAGGATCACACGTTATCGTTGGCGGGGACTTTAACGGTTCGAATCCCGCATGGGGTTCGATCAGAAGTGATGAGCGCGGTGATGATGTCCTGAGCGTTGCATATTCACACCAATTAAACATATGTAACGAAGGGAGTACTTCGACATTCGAGGTTGTCAGAAATGGCAACCTCATAGCATCAATAATAGATGTCACGATGGCTTCCGAGCGCATCACCACCCGTTTGTCACTTTGGTGCGTAGGCAAATCAGTTTGTCAGTCATCTGACCACAATGCCCTTACATACCAAATTTCAGTTGATGACTGTGTAAATCCGGTCATCAATAATTCGACGTACATTTTTAGGAATAAAATCGCCAATTGGCAAAACTTTAGAACCAATCTTGTTAAAAATTTTAACAAATCCAAAAACACGTGGGGTATTAATCCACGTAATGTGGAGACAATATACCACGCGGTCATCGAACCGACCATTACTTATGGTTCCTTTATTTGGAGTGGTGTGCTAAGATACAAGTACGTGCTGGGTTGGTTGCGATCTTTTCAGCGGGCATTCGCCATCAGGGCTACTCGCGCATTTCATACGGTCTCGGCAATATCTGCGTTAGCCTTAGCTGGATTTACTCCAATCGAGCTAAGAATGAAGGAGGTGGCAAGGGTAGAGCAAGTGAAAATGGATGGTACTTTCGATCGACTTCCGGACGACGTCGTCTTGCAAAATCGTACGTCGCCAGCGGAGATGTTACATCCCCGCTACAGACAAACGATCAGCTTCGTAAAAGCAAACGATTCGCTGGAAGTCGATCGAATATGCGACCAGGTCGATGTTGCTATATTTACCGATGGCAGCAAGCAGGAAGGTGGGGAGGTCAGCGCGGCAATCGTCATATACCGTGAGGATCGGCAAGAGACCCACAAGTACCGGTTAAACGGTGTTTGTAGCGTGTTTCAAGCCGAGCTATATGCGATTGACACCGCCCTGACTTGGATCTCCCCCAGGAGATTACACTCAGTGTATATTTTCTCCGACAGCCTTTCATCGCTTGTTACCATCGCTAATAGGAGTAGCACCGTACCTTTGGTCACCTCCATCCATCGGTCACTGCTCAAACTGAAGGACCAAACGATCATCAGATTTGCGTTGGTAAAGGCTCATTGCGGCATTGAAGGGAACGAGGTTGCAGATCAATGTGCCAAAGACGCGGTTGTTTTGCACAGTCGCATGGTATACAACCAGTTCCCTCTTAGCTATGCAAGAAGGGTGATTCGTCTTGAGGCGGAATGTACTTGGGAAACCGAGTACAGAAATGCCGTCCAAGGATCGACCACCCGGCAGCATTTACCTACGCTAAATGATGTTCGCTTGTTCCGAAGTGCCGTTGATACCTCCTTTGAAATGACGCAGATATTGACGGGTCACTCGTTTGCGCGCGAGTATCTTTACAGATTGAAGATCAGTCCTAGTGACGTGTGCCCCTGCGATTCAAAAAGTAGGCAGACTATGCATCATTTATTGTCTTGCTGCCCAAAGTACACACAACATCGACACAATTACACCTTACACTGTCAATTTTACAACATTACACCTTTCGAACTAACACAAATAATCACCAATAAATTCATCACTACACAATTCATCAAATTTTGCAAAATTATTATTAATACACTTAAACAATTTAACACCACCCCTTAATTTGTCTTCAATGGATTTATGGATTTGTGCTCACACCAGCGATTTCTTACTTGATTTCTTGATCAATTCAAATTAGTTTAAATTCAAATCAATTTATAATTTAATGTTGTTTATGTTCAAGTTTTTAGTTATCAATTGTTCACCATTGTTATTGTATTGTTAAGTTTTTCTTTTAATGTATCAAATTGCATTAATATACTCCCTCTCTAGGTGGTTAACCTAGAGAGGAAACAGGAAAAAAAATACCTAAGTGAATCCACCGACAAGATATTGATCCAAGCGTTCACCAACTCGTGACGAATCGTACCTCATCACCAGCGAGGTATTTAATATCTACCAAATTTGTATATGTAAATAGTTTATGTAAGATTAAGCTAAGTCCAAGTCTTTATATCGAAGCCCCAAGATCCCCTAGAAGAGGAGCGGTTTCTTGTTACCTTATTTACCTTTGTTTATTAGTCTTTAGTTTAGTTCATAACTTTATTGCAGTAATCAAACAACTGTTTCGTAGGATAAGCCACCGTGTATGTATAATAGTAGGACCGAAGTGGGGTCTACTAATTGTAAATTAATTGTAACATTCAATCAAACGTATTTCTTTATTATTTTCGAACAAACATTCAAGCCAAACCAGGGAAGGAGTCGAAATTTAAAGTACATTCTCTCCACCGAACTAGCGGCGTGTTACATGCTTATGATGAATCTATTGTCATCAAAATAATGAATTTGTATGGGGTGCCCGGTGGAATTATTTTCTTGAATTCAATAGTCTTCCAATTATAAGACAGCATTTGGTTGTAACTGTACAGGCCCTACGTAATTAAACAGTAATTATTGCAGATGTTTTAAAATATAATTAAATAAAAGCTTTACAGTGATTTAGGGGGATTGCGCCAACGTCATTTGAGAATTTAACAGACACCTATGCCTGTAATATAAGTGGAGTTTCAGTATTCTTAATACTGTGTGCATTACCCTTTATAATTACCCTAAATACAGTAAACGTATACATCGAGGTTAGGTTACGTTTAATTGTTTGTTTACGTGAATTGTACAACATCGAAATGGAACAAAATACCGATTTATTTAATGCAATTTCTGAAATTCTATGCCAGCAGCTTAAACCTTTACAAGATGAAATAGGTAAGCTTTGTCATCAAGTCACCATCCTTAAGGCGGTTATTGATAATCAAAATTTATTAATAAAACAGCAGCAATTGGAAATTTCTACCATCAAACCACTCCCAGTGAACATTAATAAAAACAAGGTTATTAACACCGGACGAATTACGAGGAGCCAATTGAAGACTGAAAATAATAAAAAATTATATAAGTATAACAATTCAGTGGCAGCGATTGATGAATCTGATAATAAACTTAGCAAATCAGTGACAGCGATTGATGAATCTGACGACAAACCTTCACCTGCTCTACAGAATAATAGTAATCTGGATTTGGGTAACTTAGACAGAAACATTGAAGACACTGCCGTATAATTCTACTATTGTGCCGAAAATTCGTAGTGTAGTGGGTAAAGCTACGATTGATACTTCGATTTTAAAAGGAGTGCAGGAAAAACGCAAATGGCTATTTGTATCCAAATTAGTGGCTGATACCAAACCAGATGATGTAACTAATTATATAAAAGGTAAGATTGGTGACATCGATGTGTTTTGCCACAAATTATATACAGGTATTCGGACTAGCTCCTTCAAAATTGCCATATATGAATCTAATTATAATGATGAGATGAATGAGGAGTTCTGGCAATCAGGCGTGCTTGTTCGAGATTTTGTTTTTCGTAAGAAAAGTTTAACACAGTCTAATGATGGGGTAAATTTTCGTCAAAACCCAGTCAGGAATATAAGTAAATGTAATATTTATTATCATAATTGTGGTGGAATGCGAACGAAAATCGATATTATTAATAAACGCATTAATGTCTGCTCCAACGACATAATAATCTTTGTCGAAACATTTCTTGACAGTTCCATATCTTCCAGTGAACTTCGCTTCCATAATTAACAAATTTTTCGTTGTGATCGATCTTCTAATTCTAGTCATAAAACAAAAGGTGGTGGTGTTCTGATAGCTGTTCAGAACAAACTATCCAATGTTGTTTTAATTGATACTATTGATACAGTAGAAACAGTGTTTGTGAGGGTCGGCAATACTATTATCGGTGCGGTCCAGACTCGACTGTTAACGATTTTGATAACTTTTGTGATATCCTGGAAAAGGTTTCCCATAGCTTTCCACAAGCTAGAATGGTTGTAGTTGGTGACTTTAACCTTCCTAATGCGCAATGGGCATATGATGGAACCAATGTTTTGGCGGGGCCCAGTTCCTGCTCTAAAGTTGTAGCAATTGCTGACTGTATGTCTTACCTAATATGATACAACACAATCATAAGCCTAATAGCCGTTTTTCTCTATTGGACTTAGTATTTGCTAATTTTAACGTGGACAATATCGGCATCGCCTGTGACGCCTTAAGTATCGATTCAATACATCATTATCCTTATTCCTTCACCTTAGCAGTTGATGTACGGGAAGCCAATTTAGTAACAAATAGCTGCATGTACGACTTTAAACGCGTCGACTACATAGCGATTAATAATTACTTGTTAAACTGTTCATGGACTGAAATGTTTTCCGCCAACCACATCGATTTAGCGGTGTCTAAATTCTATGAGCTATTATGGTACATCATTAGTATCTTCGTTCCATTCAAATATGTTAGTACTGGTGATTATCCGGTATGGTTTTTTTTTGGATTTCGGGGGAGGGGTAAGTACTAACTTGCACGCACTTAGGCCACTCTACCGGGCCCATTGTACTGCCTCCACTTTGTTGCTCACCCCCAGCCTGACCCACAATGTCGACACTACCAAGTATGAC
Organism: Podabrus alpinus; assembly: GCA_932274525.1. Lineage (NCBI taxonomy): Eukaryota > Metazoa > Arthropoda > Insecta > Coleoptera > Cantharidae > Podabrus > Podabrus alpinus. The sequence goes on from OW026452.1 coordinate 71,161,979, forward strand.
CGCAGCCGTTAGGCGGTCTCTCGGCCTCACCACCGACCAGAACTCCCCAACAATGGCCGGCACTACGAACCAGGGACGTCCGCTCGATGACCGAGCTCTGAGAAGTCCCGCGATTCGCAACCCACCAATGCTAGGTGCAGTCGATGGGTGGCCCCTGGACCAGGCCACCCAGCCCGAAGCCTCAACAAAATCAATCATTGCGTAGTCGATGGGGAGTAGGGGTGATTTTTATTACCCTGTTTGACATATTAGATCAGGTCAAATCAGGGGGACCGCCGGCTTAACGTGCCCTCCGAAGCACGGAGACGGTCATTGAAGGAAAGAAAGTCCGAAAGAAAATTGACTCCTACTGGACTCGAACCAGTGCCTTTAGCATCAGTAGCCGATTGCTCTAACTACTCGGCCAATGACCGTCTCATCCAGTATGGTTCTCTAAGGAATTGATGAGCCTTATTCACGAAAAGAAATTGGCTCATAAAAAGTACAAAGAATGTCCATGTGAACCGCATTATTTGAACTTTTACCAGCTACGTAATCATGCGAAGGATCTTAATACTTATGCTGTATCACGATTATCCATCAAAAACAGAAGCACACATAAAATCTGATCCCAAAGTTTTCTGGCGTTTCATAAATGAAGGTAAGAGATGTAATGGATACCCATCCTCAATGTTTCTTGAAAATTCCCACAGCAATTCTGGACAGGAAACTGTTGATCTATTTGCCTCACATTTCTCCTCTGTTTATAATGTTATCGATAATTCCAATTATAACTATACGTATGATAATATTGTCGACTTCAGCTTCTCATCTATAACAGTGTCGGAGGTAACTTCAGCAATTAATGCAATGACCGACTCTTCTAAACCAGGACCGGATGGCATTCCAACTTATTTTCTCAAACGTATGTTTTCTTATTCAACATTTCCTTGTCTAATGGTATTTTTCCTGATTTGTGGAAGGTAAGTTTCTTAACTCCCCTTTTTAAGAAGGGCAAAAGGAGTGATATTGCTAATTATCGTGGTATAGCTCTTCAGTCGGCTTTGCCTAAATTACTCGATAAACTTGTTTCATGACAATTACGCTGCACAACTCGTGGGATCATCGTTGAAAACCAACATGGGTTTTTTCCTGGTCGTTCAACAACCACTAATCTCATGGCATTTTCTTCAGTTGTAGTCGATTCCTTAGAAGATGGTATGCAAGTAGATACTATTTACACCGACTTTGCCAAGGCATTCGATCGTGTCTCCCACACAGCTCTTCTTGCAAAACTCAAAGCTTTAGGTCTCCACGATAGCGTTTTAATGTGGCTGGGCAGCTATCTTGTCGGCAGAACCCAGCGCGTGTTATGTTAAAGTAAAACCATTCATTAATATAATAATTAAAAATTTCAAATATGTTACGATAGCCTGACTCACATTCGATTCAGCAGTATATCGCATTCCTTTTAAAGTTCAATAACTGTAAAATTTGTAATAAGCAATATTTTTATTATAAATTATTATGCTGTATGTCTAAAATCGATGTCAGTCGTAATTTTCAATAAATTTATTTAAGTAATTTTGATTTTTTTTAAAATAATTTTGTTAAGTGAAATTAACTGGCGCAGTCGGTAGGATACTCAGAAGGGCTTTAGATCAAATTCTCTAAAATAACCCTTTTTGTGTTAACAATCAACTGAGAACCAACATTAAATTTTAAGTGATAAGAAGAAACAAATAAAAAGTGCAACAAGAAGAAACAAATAGAAGACAATCAATCAATCCAATAAGAGGGAAGAAGTTTCGAAAGATTTATAACCAAGGGATGAAGAAATTCACAACGTTCTTCATTTGCTTAGCGTAAGTTTTTGCTCATTATTATATTTCCTTTATTCCTTCCTGAATGTCAGAAGCAGAAATAACCGAATTATTCAATAATTTAACCCTATCATCGGAATCAATTTTACAAAGTATTCCAAATATTCTATCAAACGATCCCCCTAGTAATAATTACGAAATGGCACAACTAGATAGATTTAACTGCGAATTAGTACCAAAATATGATGGCAATCCAGCGACTTTATCGATATTTATTAATGCATGTGAACATTTATTGAGAAAATTTGGTACAACAAATTCAGATGATGTTGTCAACGGACAACTTATACAAGTTATACTGGGCAAATTCGAAGGACGAGCACTCACATTAATTGCTAGTCGAGAAAATTCAAATACCTAGGGTAACATAAAAAAATTATTATTACAACATTTTGGAGATCAACGCGACGAAAATTGTCTACTACGTGATCTGATGAGCCTCAAACCATACAAAAACGAATCCTCATATCAATTCGGAATGAGATGTCAGGATGTACGAAGCTTACTTTTAACCCATCTACAATTACATGAAGCGGACCCAAACGTCAAGTTGGTAAAAACGAAAATTTACGATGATTTATCACTCCAAACATTCCTTCAGGGTTTGAACGGTCAAATTGGCCTAGTGGTAAGATTAAAACAGCCACCCAATCTAGAAGCGGCAATGGCGTACGTAACAGAAGAAGAAAATTTCATGTACGCCCAAAATAAAACAAACATCTTAAATTTCCAACGGCAATATCAACCGATAGAAAAGAAACAACCATTTCATCCAACTCCAATGCCGAGTGTCAACCCACCTATGTTAACCAATTTTGGACAGCAGCCACTACAAACCCAAAATATACTTCGACCACCCGTATTCAAACAAGCTAGTACAACAAGGACACCAAATCCATTTGCCTCACAACCTCGAACTTTCGGAAGATTTTCAGGCCCACCAACGCAATCAAGAATGGTCCCACAGCAAACAAATAATTACAGTTACAAGAGAAACTACCAACAACCTAATTATAACGGACCACAATGGAACACACTTAAACCTCCACAACAACGCTACGAACCAGAACCAATGGACATTTCATCTGGGAATACCCGTCGATCAGGAATCCCACAACAAGAAACACAAGTATTGTACTATCAAGATATAGAACAAGGAGATTATGAAGATACACCCACATATGAACTAGCAGAAAATTGTGATGAAGTTTATGAAACAAAAGTTAGCCAACCATTGGAAAATTCCAACGAACATGAGTACGTCGAAAATTTCCACATGGAAGCCTACAGTACCAGCACGACAAATAATACAATAAACCTTAATATAACGACTCTTTCCAAATTGCCATATATTAAAATTCCAGAATTAAAGTTAAAATTTTTAATAGATACAGGATCAACAAAATCTTTAATAAATCAAGAAATCGCACATAAATATTTCCCTAACCAAATTAATTACGATTCGTTCAAAATTCTGACAGCTCATCAAGTAAGTCAACATGATGAAGTAGCATACATAAGGTTACCCGATTCAATCGATTCTACAATCAAGCACAAGTTCTACCTTTTTAATTTTAACAATAAATACGACGGTTCAATAGGTGTAGATTTATTAAAATTTTTAGAAGCCGAAATTAATTTCAAGGATAAGGTACTAAAAACGAAAAACAAAACGATACCGATCTATTTAGGAGACGACGACGATGACGACATCTCGATGGCAGTCAATCTAGACGAATCCGAAAACGACCTCAGAATAATCGATTTGGATACAGAGAAAGAATGGGCAGGAGCACCCATGCCTACCATAAGCGAAATCAACGGGTTACTGAACAATTCAAATGAACCGGCAGCGAAAGGCCAAGATGATGGAACTATTCATTCCAACATAAACGACGAACGAGTAACAGCAACCCACATCATTAAAGAAGCTATAGATGATAAAAAACACCAATTCATAATTAGGACAACCCACCAGGGAGAGTTAAAGGTACAAACAAAAAACCAAAAATTTCTGACACTAATCGACAGTTTGGGAAAAATCGGACAAGCAGTTCCAATAACAAGTAAAAATATTACTGAACTTGCGAATGCCTTAATCACACATTTTTCATACTACGGAGTTCCAGAATCAATAACAAAGGATAACGGGACGGAGATAAAACACGATATCGTACGAGAATTGTTAAACTTACACAAGGTAAAGGTTCATTTTACTACACCAAGAAATTCACAATCAAATAGGATGATCGAAAGGATGATTTCAACCCCAATCGAACACCTACGAATTATGAGGGTAGATGGCAAGAAAACTAGTAACATAAGAAGAAAAACTAAGAAAAAATTTTACGGACCTTTATCATTACAAAATTATTTAACGATAACACGGCGGAAATCCGGAATAAAAATAATCGAATACAGGAGATACATGTTAGATTACTAAGAAGACCTACTCTTGTTACAGATGCTGCTACGCAACCGTCGACATCCAAGACTTGAAGAACAACCCCGGAATGTTACCACTTAGATTAGGAATAGTTAATAATCAAATTAGTTACTGGACGCTTATTAGAGTAATAGATATAGCACCACTTGGAAGGGAATTAGATGAATTAAATAGTAGTTTTAACAATTTAACCTTAATATACAGTAAACATGAAAACGGGAAAACACATCGATGGAATAATCAAAATCTACATAGCCTTTTGGAACATACCATAACCGAAACTAATACAAAATTCGAACAAATTAATCTTTACGAAAATCATAGAAGAAAAAGAGGTTTCATTAATGGATTGGGCGGACTAATTAAAACCATTACAGGAAATTTGGATAATGAAGATGCAGAAAAATATAACTATGCAATAAACCAATTGACCAACGATCAAAATAAAGTAAAGTTGCTATTTAAGGAACAAATTAAATTAACAACTTCAGCAATGGAAAACTTCAACAACAGCATTATTAAAATAGCAAGAAATCAAGCACTTTTACTAGAAAAATTAACCTTCATGGAACTTAATATAAACGCAACTAATTTTTACAAAACTAAAGTAGATGAAAAATTAACGATGACGACAATTTATCTAGAATTAATAACAGCCGCAGCAACAATACGAGATATTTTAGAAACACTCGAAGAAGCGATCACCTTTGCATCAGCAAACATTATGCATCCATCAATATTAAAAGCCAAAGACCTTAATCACGAATTGTTACAGATACAGCTATTATTAACAAATTCTAAATTGCCTATAAACCCAAATTTGGAAAATATTCACGAATTTCATAAAATCATAAATATTAAAGCCTTTATCCAAAATACCAAAATACATTTCATATTAGAAATCCCAGTCGTCGAAAAAATCGACTATAATTATTTTCATCTATTTTCCTGTCCAATATTTAATAATCCTTTATACTCAATAATCATTCCCAAAGCCAAATTCCTTGTAATAAACGAGCAAAACTTCGCATTAAGTAACCAAAGATGTAAAGATATAAATTTTAACAAATTTTTGTGCAAATTGGAAATTAACCAAATCGAAGAAAAGTCACCTTGCGAAGTTCATCTTATTCAACACACAAAGAAATACCAAAATTGTCAGCAAGAAAGTTTAAGTTTGGCCCACACGAAAGTCCAACAGGTCTCTAGTAATCAATGGATGGTAATAACAAAGGGAGAAGACGTAATCAAGAAAGAATGCGATGCAACAACAGAAACTATTTCGTTAAATGGAACATACTTAATATCACTAAATGGTAAATGCAGGATCAAAATACAAACAAAATTACTAACGACACAAGAGAAACGACTTAAAAATAACTTAGTGGAAATCCCGAAGTTAAAATTCGAATACACTAGCAACCGACACAATAATGTCAACATTACCTTCAGGCCAATCGAATTGGAACCGATAAATTTGGACGAAATTAAAGCAACAGAACTCAAATTGCATCAAATCGAGGAAAACATTGAAGAAACATCCCAAGCTCCTGTGTACTTCCATCAAGCAAGTGGATGGACCATCATGTTATATATGTTAATTTTCATTATTTTAATCACATATGTTTTAGTTAGAGTTTTTAAGAAGAAAACACCATCCGGAACAATCAAAGAGAAACCAATCGAACAGAAACCAATCGAACAGATCGGACTTCAAAATTTAAGGATACCCTAATTTTGGTCCTAGAGGGGAGGTGTTATGTTAAAGTAAAACCATTCATTAATATAATAATTAAAAATTTCAAATATGTTACGATAGCCTGACTCACATTCGATTCAGCAGTATATCGCATTCCTTTTAAAGTTCAATAACTGTAAAATTTGTAATAAGCAATATTTTTATTATAAATAGTCACAATTGTAATTATAGATTATTATTATGCTGTATGTCTAAAATCGATGTCAGTCGTAATTTTCAATAAATTTATTTAAGTAATTTTGATTTTTTTTAAAATAATTTTGTTAAGTGAAATTAACTCGCGTAATGATTGACAAATTCATATCGAATGAGATATTTGCTACATCTGGTGTCCCGCAAGGTTCACATTGTGGACCCATCCTATTTTCGATATTTGTAAATGACATCGGTTTTAATTTAAATTGCAACTATCTTTTATTTGCCGATGACCTCAAAGTTTTCTTACCGATCAATTCCATTAACGACTGCTTAACATTACCGTCAGATTTAAATAGTTTATATCTTTGGTGTTCTACAAATAACTTGTCACTAAATTTAAACAAATGCTATGCAATCTCATTTTCTAAAGGTAACTCACTTTCATTTGACTATACATTAAATAATCGGATACTGACAAGAGTTGATGAAGTAAGTGACTTAGGGGGCATTTCACGTGAAGCGGACAGCGAAAAAAAAAAGTGACGTTCTGAAATTTGTTCATATTCGGCTCAATTGTACTTCTTTTTTCACAATTTTTTTTTGTATGATGTTTATTTGTCAAGTTATGTTCTTCTAAAGAATTGTCGTTATTGAAATTCGTATTTTTTGAAAATAGTTTTTCGAATTGAACAAATTTATTTTAAAATATTAAATATGGCGACTTAAATAGAAAATTTACCGTTCTTTCTAAATACAAAATAAAACTGGGTTTTTTAATTTTTTTTAATGTACAAAACCGGAAATCAACTTTCCAAATCAGAATTTTAGTAACTTCGACCAATTTTTTTTTTCAAAATATGTATAGCCTAACGTACATTTATAATACACCAGAAGTTTCAAAATGGGATCTGCAATAGTTTAGGAGATAAATGAATTGAAGTACATACTGCTGTGACCTTTCCTACCTAATTTTTGTACAGGGGAGGTTCAACATTATTGCCCCTTCTTACTAAGCTCCCGGTGATGAGTCGCTCAAGGGTGGGTTCCTAATGAACGGTCAATATTAGAGGCGATCTTATGAATATTTATTGGCTCTCTCGGGATGTCTAGTTGCTTTCCTTTTTTTAAGAAAAAAGAAATAAAAAACTTTCATTAGCTTATGAGTAATATTTATTGTTGACAAAATCGAACTGATTGAAATAATTTTCATAAAATAAATGTTTACACAAATGTTTTGGATCGCAGGTCCAATATAAAAATGAACCTTTCAAATTAAGAACAATTGATACAAAATAATATTTCAAAATAAAGAGGTGTCCACTCTTTATTCCGACGTGCTTGATTGTTAGGCCAATCAAGTCTCTCGCTTTACACTAGCGGGCTTAAATGTTTTTAAATAATATTGGTGCTTGTTCAAAGCTTAAAGTATTAATAACTAAATAATAAAACTTTTGATAAAAAAAACCTTTCACTTAGGGTAATGAAAAATGCACTTTGGAAGAAGTCCTTTTTTCAAATCCTGTATTAACGCGCTGATGGCCAATTGTGTAATAAAATTAAAGAAATAATAAATTCACAGTACCTGTCTCCTTGACAAATCGAAGTTTTTAAATTTTAAAAAGGATATTACTTCGTCTTTTGTGTGTGTGGCCTACTTTAGTGTGCACATCTGATGAGTCAACAACATGGAATTACATTAGTGCGGCGATCGTCATAATCATCTTGTTTGACCTCACATGAAGTTGTTTCCGTATTGACTGGTGACTGAATTTTATATTTGTCGTTTGCATCTTTCCAATTGTAGATTTCCAAACGTTGAGAGGTAAGTTAATTTTAGTTGACAATATTTATTATTATCCAGAAAATTTTATGTGAGTCGAGTTCGTAAATTATAACCATTTACAATAACATTATGAGCATCCATTACTGTCCTTGAGTTTATTTTTAGATTTGGTTCCAACCCAACTGAAAAATTCTAACCTCCAATTGTTAGTAAACAAATAATTTCGGAATCCATCGCAAATATTTTATGGAGCGCATAAAATGCGTGCACTCTGTTAGAATTCACGAAGTCAACTGATTTTTCATCGAAAATCGATATGATTGGCATGCCTGTGCGAATGAAGTAAGTCAAATCCGTTTATTTTCGAATTTATTTCTTTCTAATAAATAATTTTGATTGCAGATTCACTCCTTGTACCAATCTCGGTTTCCTTTGAGGTGTTTTTCCATGCAGTTTTGCTGGTATATTGCGTTTTTATGCTGTATTTGGATTGTCCATTGACTCATGTTCTCCATTTTTGTTGTTTTCTTTGATGTCACACAAATTTGACCTTTATTCACTATTTTTTTGATTTACCCTTCGAAATTACTCACATTAGATGCATGAAACAATTACATAATTTTTGATATGATCACATTTTTACAAAGAATGTTATTCATAGAATAAATCAGTTTACAAATTCTTACATTTTTATAGGTTATCACCATTAACACATTTTTACAAATTTTCAGCTAATTAAGTTTTTTGTTTCATTTCTGATGTGACAATCATCAGTCTATTTAAACTTAGCAATGTTTATCATCTTTTGTTCATCCTGAGAGACTCAAGTAAAGTTAGCAAATTGAAATTTTAGAAAAATAAAAATTTCTCGTAGAGCAAATTTTTAAAGTGCCTACCGATTTAGAATTTTATGCTTATTTTGAATTTATTATACATTTTTGTATCGGGAGCCTTTATTTATCATTTTGAATCATAGCAATACGTGTCACACTGAGAGTAGTACCCTAGCTTCCTTAGGTCGACTGGTTTGCGCGATATTACACTAAAACGCTGCAATATTTATATTTACTATCCTATTTAAGCGTATTCAAAGCTCTAACAATGTTGTGGGGTAATTATTATTCAAAATAACATAGTACTTATTGAACAAAAATATTAGTAGGAAGCAGTAGTTTAAAACCAATTTTGTGATAAGTAATAAAATGCGACTGCTAGCGCCATCTCTTAGATACGAAAAGTATTAAAATAAAAGCTTTATGTTAGCAAGAGATAGAAGTATGACGCTAAGCCATTTCATATTTTCCGTTATTACTGTAGTTGTTGTTCTTACCTCTCAGCGACTGTGCACATTTTAAGATAAGTTATTGATTTATAATGGCTCCGTACGGTGATCGATGTTTTAATCCATTTCGCTTGGTACTTCATCGAAAGTTTAAAAATTTAAGAAAAATATCTGAACATTTGGCTCAAAAGTGGAGATTTTCACTCGATGTTTATGTATGTGCCTTTTGTAGGAAAAGACTCTTAAATGAAACACCTCCAATTAATTAATAAAGATCTTGTACAATGCAGTCAAACATCGAGTGAACCTTCGCAAAACACCCAAGATGAACCGTTCATTCCTGAAGATAAGTTTAAACATAATTCAACCCAAACTGAAACAGTACTGGAAAACCAAGAAATTTTAAAGCAACTAAAAGAGAAATTTAATGATCCGTCTACTTCGACTTCTATGAAGACTATGATGCTGACTATTGCGCCTAAGTCATGGAGTGAAAATAAACTTGCGGAAGAATTTGGAACATCCAGACGGCAAGCGAAAAAAGCAAAGCAACTTGTAGATCGATTCGGTGTCTTGTCATCTCCAAACCCACGTGGTGGCCGTAAACTACCAACTGAGACCGAAAACTTAGTTACAATGTTTTTATCTCCGAGAAGATATTAGCCGAATAATGCCTGGTAAAAAAGATTTTATATCTGTTAAATTAGATGATGGCAAAAGAACGCATCTACAAAAACAACTTCTAATGTGCAACATTGATGAACTTTATCAGAAGTTTAAAGACGAATATTCGAATGTTCAGGTAGGCTTAACAAAGTTTTTTACTCTAAGACCCAAGCAATGTATCCTCGCTTGCGACTCTGGAACACATATGGTATGTGTTTGTACTTACCATCAAAATGTAAAGCTGATGTTAGATGGAGGAGATATTGCCAATGTTACTGCAGGAACTGCCATGCCACTTTCATCTTATAAAGATTGCCTCCGCAAGATGATGTGTCTCAATCCAACACCGACATGTCATTTGACGACTACAAAGACACCGTCAAATGAATGTTGTAAATCTTGTTCTGGCTTAAGTGCAATTCGTGAAGATTTGAAAATCATATTTGATAACAATCAAGTGATGGACGTGCAGTTTGAAAAATGGGTTGGCACAGATCGCTTCACAATATCTACTCAACTGCTGTCTTCTGATGATTTTGTGGATAGCTTGTGTGACGCTTTGGATACATTGAAGCCTCATGCCTATATATATATTGCAGAGGAACAGGCGCTGTATTTTAAAACTCTCAAGGAGACTATCGTTGAAGGCAAAATTTTCGTGCAATGTGATTTTGCCGAAAATTATAGTTTTGTTGTCCAAGATGCTGTTCAATCGTTTCATTGGATTAATGAACAGGCAACACTTCTGACATCGGTTTTTTATTATAGAGATGGAAATGAAATAAAACATGGCAGCATTGTTATGATTTCGGATGACTTGAAGCATGATACAGCCACCTTCTACGCTTTTCAAAAAATTATATATGGAACTGACGGGGCCTAACAACATTTTAAAAATAGATTCAACTTTGTGAATCTATTTTATTACAAAGAAGATTTCAATGCGAATGCAGAGATACATTTTCACGCAACGTCTCACGGAAAGGGACCGTGCGATGGGCTTGGAGGAAACCTCAAACGTTTAGCAACGCGTGCAAGCCTACAGTTGCCTGCAAGTAACGCAATCGTTACACCAATGCGATTATACGAATGGGCAAAATCATCTTTAAAACAGACAGCCATTTACTACTGCTCCAAAGACAATATTCAACGTCAGAGGATTTTTTTGCAACCCCGGTTCGATTCAGCAATCACCATTCCGGGAACAAAAAAGTTGCACGCCTTTATTCTAACAACCGAAGGCCTTTTGGTAAAAAGAACCAGTTCTAGCATTGGTTATAAAACTGTAAAAATTTTTAAATAAAATGGGTACCTCCTTTGTTACAATATTGTCTCATTGTGTAATTATTATGATAGCACAGCAATTTTACTGAGTATGTTTTTTTTTCGGGCAAACCAGTCGACCTAAGGAAGGCTAGGTACTATGCTCAGTGCGACACGTATGTACTTTAATTCATTTATCTCCTAAACTATTGCAGATCCCATTTTGAAACTTCTAGTGTATTATAAATGTACGTTAGGCTATATTTTGAAAAAAAAAATTGGTCGAAGTTACTAAAATTCTGATTTGGAAAGTTTATTTCCGGTTTTGTACATTAAAAAAATTAAAAAACCCAGTTTTATTTTGTATTTAGAAAGAACGGTAAATTTTCTATTTAAGTCGCCATATTTAATATTTTAAAATAAATTTGTTCAATTCGAAAAACTATTTTCAAAAAATACGAATTTCAATAACGACAATTCTTTAGAAGCCCATAACTTGACAAATAAACATCATACAAAAAAAAATTGTGTCCACATTCATACCTACTTGAAGTACAATTGAGCCGAATATGAACAAATTTCAGAACGTCACTTTTTTTTCGCTGTCCGCTTCACGTGAAATGCCCCTTAGGTGTATTGATTAGCTGCAAATTTACATTCAATATGCACATTCAAGCCATTTGTAACAAAGCATTACGTATGCTAGGCTTTGTTAAAAGGCAAAGTAAACATTTCTCTCCTGAAACGGTGAAACTGCTATATTACACTTTGGTCCGATCACATTTAGAATATGCTTCATGTATTTGGTCCCCGCAGTATGACACTCTCATCAAGAAATTAGAGTCGGTTCAGCACAAGTTTCTGAAATATTATTATTTTAAATCAATGGGTAGTTATGATGGTTTCTCTGATGAACTTGTATTAAATATTTTGAACACCACTACTCTTATGAATAGATGTGCATCATCTGACATCTTACTTTTACATCGGATTATTCATAAGAAAATTCACTGCGATTCCCTTTCGACGAAGATTAAGTTTAAGGTTCCTGTTCGTGAGTTAAGAAGTAACGATTTATTCGTCGTCGACTTCCACAGAACAAATTATGGTAAACATAGTCCTATTACTAGGATGTTAAACTGGGCAAATGAGTTGAACACAATCGAAGGATTCGACATTCGTGGATCTTTTTCTAATGTAAAACCTTTTCTATCGAGATCCAGTTGGCTTGTTAGCCCACTTAATTAAGCGTGTTTTGTACTTATCCTACGAGTTTATTATCATTTAGTTGTAGTTGTTAATGTTTGTATAATATGCTCTCTTCCTTTTATATGTATTATTTTTATGTATATTATTGTATTGTACGATATATTGTATATGTAAATTGTAAAATGGACATTTCCGTAAATAAATAAATGACTTTGGCACAATAGACCCTTATTATTTCCACAAAATGGACTTCATTTTAAGAACTCACTGCGGACCGAATTTACTCGAAAAAAAGCAAAAGATGAAAATAAAAAAATAACGGTTACCTGCCAATAACAATCAAAAGAAAACAAAACAATTGTGTGGGAGAATATGGACTGGGAAGAAGAAACGACAGAGGAGATCGTCTAATTCAATTTTGTGAAGAGGAAGATTTTATTATATTAAATACGGTTTTTAAATTGCGCCACGCAGACTGTATACGTGGAAGGCCCCGGCAGACGACGCACAAAACTTGATCAAAAAGAAATCAAATAGAAGGACGAGCCGCCATAGGGATGAGAACATATCACAAATAAATCGTTTACCCACTGACGAAGAAATACTGACAGCAGGTCAAGAGGCCCAACAGAAAGCCAATAAAATTGACTTGGGTATGAATATTTCTTCACCGGACCCCTTTAAAAGTATTCTAATAACACATGAATTGATTGATAACACTAATTGCGATAGTGACCCTGAGGAAACTTCCAGTGATCTGGAGGATCTGGATGCTTTAGAAGACAGGTCAGGTTTCAGCGGTAAAATCTTATTGGCTCACACCACTCAACGAGCTCATTGTGCAAATCTGGGTCGACCGCATTACGTATTTTATTAATTCGGTTGCAATGACTTCCACTGAGAAGAGATGATTCGGGGAATTCTCATTGCTGAAGATGATACTGATAAGGATCCTAACACTGTGTCGACATTTGAAGAACAGAAACTCGTTGAGTTTCAAAATCCCGTTGTAGTTAATCGTCATTTCATGATAAAAGACAACGCGATGATGTCGATAATAAAATCAAACGAATAGAATATTATTTTCCACCACATACCTTTCATCGGCTTCAGTCCCTCAACAGAATTGCATACGGTTCTCTTAAAAGACACTAAAGTACCCATCTGCTATCAGTTTGAATTATTTATTTTATGGTTAACATCGGATTTCGATTTATGCGAATTAAGATTGTATTATATCATTAAAATAAGTTTGTGTATTGTATATTCGGTTATGAACGTCTTGCGACATTTTCCCTATACCTCCCTGTCTCTGCTCGTTGCGTGTTGAAAATGTGTGACGAGCACAGAGGACCTACAGCTTAACGTGGATTCCGAACCACGGGAATAGACGATTTTTACACCGCCTACTCCATCAGGGAAGTTTTTTAGCCATAAATAAGTCATTAAATAAGTGATTTATTAATAATAGAATTAAAGCTTTTCAAGTCGGGATCTCAATAACCGATTGATCAAATTGTCCGCGATTATAATAAGCGGAGTCTACTGTTTTTATATGTAATTTGGATATTTTATCAACACTGTGAATGTCGTAATCGCATATATGATTCACATCACAGCTCACACGATATCGCATATATTGCAAAAATAATAACAAAATATTGATATTTGCTTTGCCTGCTTTAAGTACAAAGAGTCTAAAAAGGAAGTTTATATGCGAAGAACATTGTATACAAGAATACACGACATCTAAAAAATTGAAACCTAATGCGGTGCGTTCTGCATCACTTTTAATGTTAGACCGGTTTCATCAACTCCACGTGTTGACTCTTCATCATCCAAACAATTTCTTCAATATTCAACTAGAACCACCAATTAAGGTCAAAAAACCACTCAAAAAATATATTCCCTTTTAATTCAAATGCCATCACCATCGACATTAGTGTCAAGTGAATCGTTCTCTACTCAATGCGAAAAACAATATTGAACCAGAAGCAGCAACTCCAAAGGAAATATTTTCAAATTTATAAATTAAAAGAAAAGGCAAACAAAGTAAATTATTATTATTGTATGGATCGAATTCCCTCCAAGTACTCAGAAGTTGCAGTGAAAATGCAATTATGTCACAAACTAAAGCAGTCATGGGCCGCGAATAACTATATAATATAGCAATTACCCTTCACTACAATTCGCCATTTATGTGCAATTTTATTTATTTGAAATTCAAGATGGCGATAAGCCGGCTTGAATTTCGTTATTCTCTTCACAATCACTGTAGTCTCGGAGTCAGTGAACATTTTCGTCACGTTATGTCGGCAAGAAAATTTCATAATTTATTACGTGATCATTGGGGCCGACCCTGTGGAACATAATGTACGATGGGTTGCTGCGTCTTGAACTTCCAGAAGGCGCAACACACGTGGGATTTGCAGACGATCTATGCCTAGTAATCACAGCCAGAACGGAAGATCAGGTTGAGAACGTGGCACATACGTCACTAGATACCATCAACCAATTCGTTGCGTCCAGGGGGCTTTGACTGTGTCCACTGTGACCCTATCGTTTATTGCGAGTACTCCGCCGATCGATCTTATGGCAGAGGAAAGAATGCGAAGCCATTTCAACCCGGACAAAATATTAGAAAGCAGAAGAGTCCTCCTCGAATAGTGGCAACAACGATAGTCACATGGGGAGAAAGGAGCCTGGACGAGACTCCTAATCCAGACGTCAAATCATGGGTCGAAAGAAGCCACGGTGAAGTGAGCTACGAAGTCACCCAAGCCCTGACGGAACACAGGTGCTTCAACTCCTGCCTCCACCGCTTCAAACGACGAGAATCGCCGGAGTGCTTCTACTGCGATGAGGTGGAAGACGATGAATACCACACCATCTTCGACTACTCGAACTGGTCTGAAGTAAGAAATAAATATAGCATCGAAGACCTGCGCCCTAACACCATAATAACAAAAATGCTATCGTCGAAGGATGATTGGGACAGAGTTACTGATACCTTAACTGAGATCATCCGTACCAAGCTGGACGATGAGAAGGTCATTAAGGCAGTTCTGCGTTCAGGACACGAAGACTAAGAAATGCCCTCGCATCTCGCATTTTTGTAATCTAGAATTCCTTTGATATTCCCACTGTAGAACGTTGTAATCGTTTTCTTTCAGTATCACTATCAAATTGTTTCGGCCGCCCTCTTTTTATTTTATTAGGTATTTTTTGCGTATGGACGAAGAATGCTTTACGACAATTTTAAACCTAATACGAAATAAAATTGAGTGCAAAGACACACGATTAAGGCAGTGCATTTCTACAGAAAAAAGGTACTAATTATTATTTGTTGTTATTATTAGATACTTTAACGTTATAGAGATAAATTTACAATATTTATTTTAGGTTGGCTGTAACATTGAGATTTTTAGCAACGGGTGAAACACTGAAGAGTTTGAGTTATTCTAAAAGGATCACACACAACACTCTGAGTTCTATAATACCAGAAGTTTTAAGTGCAATTGTCGATTCAATGCAAACTCAATACTTATAGGTGAATATAAATGAGGTATAAGAAATATTCGCTAAAGTTTTAAAATACATAATAATTGTAGAACTCCTAGTACAAGGTACATAGTAAACAAACTTTATATTCAACATTGGATACCTTCACTTATTATTTACATATTGTCATCTTCATATTGCAAGATCATCTGTAACATATCGTGCTTACACATTTTTTGGTTTTGCTGGCAAGCAACTGTAGCGTAGAGCTTGCCTGCAATAAAAAATTGTCCCCTACTGCAGTAGTGTCTTTTCGTTTCCTTTTTCTTGGCATTACTTTGCTAGTTGCTGGCCAAGTTAAAGGCGTTGGAATTTCCAATAATGTAGGACTTAATAGTACATCTATATTCTCAGTTCCACTCTGCAAAAATCATATAAAATGTTAAAAATTATAGGTACTTATTTTAATTACAGGTTTCAACAACACAAGAAGAATGGGAAAGTATCGCAGAAGACGTATAATTTATGGAATTTTCCGAACTGTCTCGGGCCATTAGATGGTAAACATATAGTTTTTAAACTATTAACACAAATTTCTTCCTCAGCTATTAGATTGTAAAAAACCTTTTTGGGTGTGAAGGAAAGCAATCAAACAAACTTATCTACCGTTTAGCCAACGTTTCGATTAATGTATTTAATCATCCTCAGGGCTGGAAAAAATATAAAAATCATAAAAATGAGAGAGAACATGTGTAATAAATTTACGAGGTTGCTCCACCAACAGCGAAAAACGGACCTGTTGGGAAACAAGGATTGGGTCATCAACCTAACACACATTGACCTACCTGATGAAGTGACCTGCACTATATCCTTGGGCCCCAAATTTGCCATATCCCCTAATCTGAGAAACTTCCCTATTTATTCCTTTTTGGCGGAAGTTGACTGCACTCTGGAAGGCACTACCCTACCTAGAGAAAAGAAAGAGGTACTCAGAGGGAAAATAATCAACATCACTCACAACTTCCTTAATGAGAGGAGCAAGGTTGTGGACCCCATAGCGAAGCAGGTTTGGACATCGCAAAAATTTATTAAGGCTAATCCGGACATTCTCGTGTTGAAGGCAGACAAAGGCAATGCCACGGTGGTAATGTACAAAAAAGAATACCACGAAAAGATGTCACAATTGTTTAGCGACAGCAAAGTATATATGAAACTTAAAACAAACCCTACCAACACCATCCAAGGGAAATTTAATAAAGTAGCTAAACAATTGGAAAATAACGGACACATAGATATCCATATGCGTAAGAAACTCACTAAATACAATGCACAGGACCCAAGAGCATACGGCCTCCCGAAGGCCCACAAGACAGGCACACCACTGAGACCGGTCATAAGTTGCATCGAATCCCCATCAACGCCTTTAGCGGGGTATATTAACAAAATCTTACAAAATGTGTTCCCATCTTTGCCTTTTAACGTGAGAAACTCGAAGGAGGCCAAGGAGAAGATAGTGAATCAAGTTTTAGAGGAAGATTACGTCCTAGTGTCTTTCGACGTCAACTCTCTATTCACGAATGTTTCTAAGGAGGCTGTTTTGCAGTCTATTAGGAACAATTGGGATCTGGTGACACCTTTTACTACCATCCAATTGGAAGAATTCCTACAAATGATAGCCACTATTTTCGAAAATAGCTACTTCAGCTATGGTACCGAATTTTATAAACAGTTAGTGGGGTCAGCTATGGGCAACATCTGCTCACCTATCTTTTCCAGTTTTGTCATGAACGACCTGCTCTGCAACTTTTTTGGATCCATACATTTCCACGTTCCTTTCTTGATGTTGTATGTTGATGATATTTTGACAGCCATCCCTAGAGGGGAGATACAGAATTGTATCGACATTTTAAATGGCTATGATGAATTACTTACTTTCACCTACGAGGTTGAGACCAACAACTCGTTACCTTTTTTGGACCTACTTGTAAGCCGAGACACTAATGGTTTTTTGGACACCGACGTATACAGGAAGCCATCGTCCACTGAACGCCTTCTTAATTTTAACTCTTCTCACCCCCTACAACATAAGATGAGTGTCATTACCACGTTAAAGCACAGACTCCAAAACTGTGTACCCACCAGCAAAATGGGGGTGAGAATGTATGAACTAAGCCAACAATTGAGAAGAAATGGTTATCCGGGTCGTCTATTGGACAACATTCTATTTAGGAAGAAGGCTCCACCTATCAGAAACGAAGTTTTTCAGGAAGAACCTGAGGAAAAGGCTAAATTTAGTAAGATCACATACCATCCTAAGCTAGCTAACAAATTAAAACACATTTTCAAGGAGTGTATAGCTAAGGACAACTTGCGGTTAGCATTTCATACTCCTCTGACGTTGAACAGTATCCTTTTTTCTAGAGTCAAGGATAGAACACCGATACTGGATAGAGCCAACGTTGTCTATAAGATAAACTGCTCCGATTGCGAACACCAATATATTGGACAGACGTCCCAGAAGCTATCCAAACGAGTCTACCAACACCACTATGATATACGACTGGGTAAAACGAAGACAGGTTTGGCTCACCATTCTATCGAAAAACACCACAATTTTAAAGATGAGGATATAACGATACTGGCGTCGGAGAAGTGCTACTGCAAGATGATGTTTATAGAAGCTGCCCTAATATCTACCAGCAGCAATAATATCAACATACAAAGTGATTATTCTAACATAAACAATGGTTACCTTAACCTACTGCAGAACTTTAAAATCAAGACCAAAAGACCGCAGAGGTAGTTGCGTTTGTTGCCTTGGCAAGTTGAAAGATTACTAATGTTTGTTTTACTTCTTTGTTGGACAAGTTTGGTGCGTTGTGACGACGATTACGTGATGTGATGTTATAAGATCTGATGTTTGACAATCTTTTGTTTGTTTACATCTCGGTTTGTGTTTTCGCGGCCAGATGGCGCGAACGAATTTGCTTCACCTGTCGAGTTGATATGCGGTTGGGATTTTGCGGGAATTTTTAAATTTTGTAATTTTGTACGATTTTATTGGACACGATTTATCTGTTTGTTATCTGTTTCAGGGGCAGATAAATTATTTTATTGCAATTAATTTATTGATTTATTTGACTACTATTGTTATATTTTTAAATTTTAAATCGTTATACACTGTGATTTGTCCCATATATTTTTACATAATTTTACAATATTGTTAAGTTTTTAACCCATTTTGACGATGATCGTGTCCACAATTTCATCACTTGTTGCGCAATACCTTTCCCGATGTCTATAGTTGTGCATTGTCAAACATTATCCATCACCTACTGTATGGTACATATGTAGTTGCCGATCCATAATACCTTAATCGTTTATTGAGCACCTCTGTATTTTTTCCAGCCCTGAGGATGATTAAATACATTAATCGAAACGTTGGCTAAACGGTAGATAAGTTTGTTTGATTGCTTTCCTTCACACCCAAAAAGGTTTTTTACAATATAGTTTTTAGACCCCCCAAGATTGGATGGATCTTTTTATAGAAATTACAAGGGCACTCACAGTATTGTTCTTTTTGCACTACGTGATGCAAAATTGTAAATTTATATGTGTAGATATAGGCACTAATGGGAGAATAAGTGACGGAGCAGTATTTTCTCGAAGTGAAATGTCTGCAGCAATTTATAATAATACTCTGAATTTTCCTCCTGATAAACCTTTGCCAGGAAGTCAAATGCCAATGCCTTTTGTAATTGTCGCAAATGACGCTTTTCCCTTAAAGGAGCGCATAATATTATAAAGTATACTACCTCGAAAATTAGAGGGGTTACAAGAATTTCTTTTTACTTATGATTACAGTATTGTTCAGTTCAATTTAGCTTACACCAACTTTGGAACCTTCTGCAAATTTGCCTGTTCCGGTTACAACCTGATGTCGAAAATTTAGGGATTCTTTTCTGATGCAAAACTAAAAGAATTTTGGGTGAAAAATCTCAAAACCGTAGATACTCCGTTTTTACGAAGTCAAGATATTTTAAAATTGAATAAAATTCAAAAAATTAAAACCGAACTTTAAAATACCAATAAAAAACAAATTAAAGTCATAAAAAACTTTTTCTCAAAACTTCACAAACGATTGATTGTGAAGTTATCGGCTATCCTATTTAACTAATTAAGTCACGAGGCCATTTTCTTCTCAAGCGCTGTATACATTTTCTTCTAGGAGTCTTGTGGTCTTAGGATTTGAATGATCTTACAGTTTCAATTCATGCTTTTCTGCACGATTCCTAATTTCTTCCTGTATGTAGTTCATTTTTAAGTCCTTGTGAAGAGTATCATTATTTACATACCATGGTGCATCGATCATCATTCTCAGAGCTTTAGATTGAAATCTTTGAATTACTTTAATGATTAACATACTAGCGCATCCCCAGAGCTCTAACCCATATGTCCACACCGGTTTAATAACAACCTTGTAAATAAGTATTTTATTTTCTATGGAAAGGATAGACTTTCTTCCCAGTAACCAATACATTTTTTTTGATCTTCAAGTCCATTTCTTTTCTCTTCTTTTTGATGTTGGTCTTCCATGTTAATCTACTATCAAGATGTTCTCCTAAATATTTCGTATTTTGGCTCTGTGGTATTTGAATTTCATTGATGAATATTGGTGGACATTGTGTACGATTGAGCGTAAATACCACATGGCTGGATTTGTTTTCATTGACTTTTATTCTCCACTTCAACATCCAACTTTGAAGCTGGAACAGTAAAATAAAGTAGTGAAGGAACGAACGCAACACGCTTAAGTGCCCATTCACAATAGACGTAAACGTAAGAAATAAGTAAGCGTAAAATAAGCATAAGAAATACATAAAGTAGGATACCCGGTTTTAAATGGGAGTGTTTACAGTGCAGTTATGTTTATGTTACGTTTAGGGAAGCCCGTAACATCTACATAAGCCTACGTAACAACTACATAAGAAGTTGAAATATTTCAACTTTTACGTATTTCTTATGTAAATTTAACCTTGATTTGAACAATGCGCAGTTTTTCACGCAGTGAACATACCTTCTTATTGTGCGTGACAGTTCAAATATAAATATAACCTAAAATTGTACATTCTTTTGTAAACGCTCTTAAAATTTAGTAAGATTTTATAAATCATAAATATGGATGTGATGAATGTGGATGTGGAGGTTTTAATACAGCTATTGAAGACATATCCATGCTTGTATGACAAAACGAATAAGGGCTACAAAGATATTGTAAGAAAAGAAAACTGTTGGAAGGAGATAAGCGAAACCGTTCATACTTCACGTATGTTCATCGCCGATTTCTTTTTGTACGTTATCATAATTAATTTTTGTTTCTTTTAGCGAAAGAATGTGAAGAAATCTTAAAAAGACTGAAAGATAAATTTCTTCGAACAAGCAAAAATGTCAAACCACGAAGCGGTGATGGAGCACCGGAATTCAACTCTGGATGGATATGGTACAAAGATATGGAATTTTTAATTGAGCATATCAAAGAAAGAAGGTATAAGTTTATTTTGTTTGCCATACTACTACATAATAATTTATGTCTGCTTCATTTTAAAAGAGTTTTTACTAATGTAAGAGCGAGTCACCTACAAATATTAGTATTCAAATTGACGATGATGATCAGATCTTTTGGAGAGTCAAAGTTCACAGTTGCTAAATTTTGATGATGAAGGTAAAACTATTATTGAAGTAAAATTTATATTTGTATTACTAATTCATAATATTTTTTGTAGTAAACGATACTACTTTAAACAATGCACATGCTTCCACTTCAAGAGGAAGCCAAGAAAGTAATAACGAAGAGGAAATTTTTGGAGTTCCAGTTTGCTCAGCGTCAACCCCATCACATAAAAAAGGAATGACCCGTATACAAAAGAACGATCAATGATCGGCGGAAGTTGACGTAAAAATACTAGAAACATTAAAAGGTCTAAATAACAGGCACAATGAAGATACTTCCTTTGGTAACTTGGTCGTTGATGAATTAAATAAAATCGAGAATCCTGTTAAGAAGCGGAAGAAGTTAATAAGTTCTGTTATAGAGGTGAACTAATTTTCCAACCGATCTATAGGATTGCAGATGTTGACACGGCTTCTTTTTCCTACATTCACAGCTTTTAAATCTTCGTTGAAAACATGTTTCACAAACATTGTGTTGGGATGATCACTTTTGATCATGATTATCACTTTGTAATGATATTTTAGTTTTTCCTTGTAATTTACGTTTCCCCGCGAAATTTTTGAATTTATGAAGTCCGCCATCTAGCGTTTACGAGAAGAGTTGATTGTTTAGTGGCGTATGCGACGCGCGCACTACTACGAGGAGATTGACAAAATGGCGTAGTAAGACGAACGCTTGTGTTTTGTGTGTGGTTGTAAACTTAGTAAATTATCGAAATTGGCGTAATTCTTTGTTCGTTGATCTGGGTGTCGATGAAAAGAAACCGTCCGTTGTGACAATTATTACGTTCGCCAAGACTTGGTTATATTGAATGCATATTTGGTTTTATGCAATCAACAGCTTTATGCAAATTTACCTTACTGGAGTTTTAACGACAAAACTAATCACCACGAAATTCAATCAATCCGTTGAAGTTCTTTGCTACAAAAATTAGGTTCGATTTCTTTCTTAAATTGTGGAAGCTGATGAAATTTTGATGACGCCGCGTCTTTTGTTGGCAACATTCCTGAATACAGGGTCGCACTCA
Organism: Podabrus alpinus; assembly: GCA_932274525.1. NCBI lineage: Eukaryota > Metazoa > Arthropoda > Insecta > Coleoptera > Cantharidae > Podabrus > Podabrus alpinus. The sequence goes on from OW026452.1 coordinate 71,184,646, forward strand.
GCAATATGGTCAATGTGTATTTATTGTTTATGTTAAATTTTGCGTAAGTACTTTTTATCAGTTTATTTTAATTAACCCCGCTATCGATTCTAAATATTACAAACATTAAATTACGTCAAATTAAATATATAAATTAATCATCATTTATTCTACCGGTTTTTTTTTAAACAATTGAACTCGAGTGAAGTGTTTTGCTCATTCCTTTAGTTTTTGTGTTTCGGAGTTGCTACTCAACATTTTAGTTATCTTCACGTCACACTTTTCAACGTTATTTGGTTTATCAAATGTTCATAGTTTTAATTATAAATATAAGTACTAACCCTTTTTTTGGTTCTCGAACGTGGAATCGAGGGGTTGTTTAGTGGGGTATTTCCCAAGTCAATTTTCATCTCGATTCGACCTACCGAAACCTTGTTTATATTACATTTATGTTCTTTTATGTGTTTAGTTTATATATACAGTGTGTTGAACATTTTATGTTCACCTTTAGCATAAGTATTATTATTCTTTATATCATTATTTTATTATTGTGTATTATTAGTCATAAGGTATTTAAATCCGACAACTATTTACCGTATTTATATTTCATTATTTTACAATCTCATCAACGTTTATTATTATTAATCTACATAAATTGTCAAAATCGCTGTCATTATTATTCACATATTAAGTTTATTAGCTCCACCAAAATTAAGTCTTTTAATTAAAATATTGTTACTCGTTATTGGATATATTTTATTTCACTCTCGACTCCCCCCCCCCTATTTCTATATAGGTAAGTTCTGAATTACCTATATAGAACTTACCTATTTGGGGTAAGTTTATCATTATCAGTAACAAATTCAGTGGCGCCCTTCATTACCGATTGTGACTTCCCTGTTCTTGACGTCCCGGATTATTATTGGAGGATTCAAGCCCCACGACCATCGCGATTGAGCTAGCGGCATCCAATATTAATCCAGGTAGGTGCCACACATTCACCTGTGTGATCACAGTTTGTTTACGGAACCAATTTGGCCCGTTACAACTTTTTGATTTTTCTTTTTAGTTGATTACACAAGCTTTGGCTTGCCGTGTTTCCAAGGGATTGGTTGTTGTATTACTTCAATCGATATGAAGGAAACATGTTTATTTATACCGGCGGAATTTTTTTGCATTCAACTGCGTTTTTTTTTAGTTGCTTATTACGACTGTTATTTGTGTAAGTCGCGCAATTTCATTGGATTACTTGAACGTATTTTTGTTGATTGCTTGTAACAGTCAGCTGTTGCATCGCTTCGCGATTTTCTTTATTTCTGTTTTCCTTTGAATTTTCAATTAATTTACTTTTTTCTATTTTTTTACTTTTTAAATTTAACTTTGTAAGATTTTAACGCCTAACGGTTATGTGAACTTAAAGTCACGCAAAGTATTTTCAATATTTATTGAAATTATTGATAAAGTAGATTTTTGATTAGCAATATTTTTGTTGACGTCTCTCTTGCGGCATTAGTGAAGAGGTCGAGAAAACACTATCGTGCCGTTAACACGTAGAATTTTTGCTCCTTACAAAAAGTTACAATTTTAATGGGTTTAAGTAATTTTAGAAAACTAGATTTTAAGTGTGCGTACGACACATATCGTGACGTAAACGTGAGTGTTACTATTTTAGACACCAAACCGATAATAAACAAGAAAGTTCAAATAACATGTGCTAAATCTTTAACTAGAGGTGAAACTTTATTCCATTCCAGGAAATGACTCTTGCCCCAACAATCAATAGGAATTGGATCTTGGGATATGAGGGCGTACTTGGTTTGCAGAAGATTGGAGGGCACCATGTACACGGATCTTTACAGAAAGCCTTCGTCCACTGATCGACTCAACTCAATTACAATTCGGCACACCCTCTCAACCAGAAAATGTCTGTGATAAACACCTTAAAACACAGAATCATAACGTGTGTAGCCCCAGACCTTCAAGGAACAAGATTAATACAATTACAAGACCAACTGATTAAAAATGATTACCCACGCAGAATGGTCCATTTCGCGTTGTTCAAAAACAAGAGGGGCACCCCGATAGGTGATTCTTCCAACAGTGATGGTTCACAACCTATCACTCGTTACCAAAAGTTGACATTCCACCCTTATTTAGCACCGAAAATCAAGGACATCTTAAAAAATTTCATCCGAGGCGGTCATCTGTGCCTTGCGTTCTACAATAACCATAAACTTTGTAAATTGCTTTATTCCAACCTCAAAAATAAAGTGGATCTAAAATACAAGAGCAATTTAATATATAGGGTGAAGTGTCAATGCGGTTCTACATACGTCGGTCAAACTAAACAACTGCTACCTAAACGTCTGCAACAACACGTAAACGACGCGAAATTGGGCTCCAACAAGACTGGGTTATCGGAACATCTCAATACTAATCACCACTTCTTCAAAGTTGATGATGTAGAAATCCTGTCAGAAGAGTCGTGTTTCCTTAAATGAAGCTTTCTGGAGGCTGCATTCATAGGTTTGGAGCAAAATAGTGTTAACAAAGTGACGGATTTTTGTCAGATCAGCAGTAGTTATAAAACGTTGCTACTCGCACACAGTGGAAAAACGAATAAAACTTGACATACTTTGGTGTTTGTGGGTCAACGCACTTGTTTTCTGTTTTGTTTTTTACCTCAGGACATATAAACTGGATGGCACTGTCTACATTTTGTGTTGCTGCAGCTGTGGCGGCAATAGTTTTAATTTGAATATTTTAATAGACTAATTTATTTTTGGGAATTTTTATTTTTATTGTATTGTTACAGTTTTGTTTTGTACCACCTGTTCTGATTTATAATTTTTCTAACGTTGATGTGTAAATTATTGAAAACTTTTAATTATTGTTCTGGTTTGACTTGGACGATGCTGCCGTATAATATTGTATGCCCTTACTGTTTTGTACTTTTTAGAAAAACTTTAACAACTGTTTTAAGAGGTAATCTTTATTATAGTCTATCTGGACAACTTATGTATTTTAACATGTGCCTCTTCTATTATAGTCTTGATAATGGCTTCGATGCGAAGCCGAAACATGTCGATCTGAACGCTGTTTTTCTTTAGTACGCCCTCATATCCCAAGATCCAATTCCTATTTATTCCATTCCGCTTTAAATCTCGTAGTATTTGAGATATTTATAATTTCAAAGGTTAACCAAACACGTACATGTGTGTTTTTCAATTATTTTAGACCAACATTTTTCGAGGAACCAGATGTTCCAAACAAATGATCCACGGTGCACCATAGATTGTTGTATATTTTTGAGGATCATATCCAGGGTAACGTCCAAAACCATTACTTACTGTACAAATTTGTTATTAACCGAAAATTTTCCAATCATTAAACGTAGCTAACATTTGTAGCAAAACCGCTAACTCTACCTTACGCCTACGCTTTGTAGAAGTAGTTAGTTTTATATGTTCTTGGTAGAAGTTAGACGTGCTTGCACAGAAGGTAATAAATATAAATTCTCAGGTACCAGATCCACGATTAGCGGACTACTGTCCACCGATTTCAATAATCATATTAATCAATTCAAATTGTTCAAACTTTTACTTGTAAATATTTTTAAACATCCAACTATTATATTTATGTAGCAAGAATTTTGTCTTCATTGTATTTTGTAACGAATTAATTAATTTTTCAAAAGAGTGTGTACTCAAATTTTATTTTACTTTTGAGTTATATTTTGTCGCAATTAAAGAGTCTAAACCCTTCGAAATCTTTTATTCCGACTGGCGCCTACAAAAGCATAGTTATTTCAGTGAAGCCGAGCAAAGTTTTGAAAGAATCCACGAATACTCTCGAGTAACCCAGCGAGCTCCGACACTGGGTAATTCCTATGAGCTAGGCCGTCTTGTAATCACATCCACAGACGCGAAAAGAGGCAGGTGTGAACGGAAATATAACGGTTTTCGCAACATCAAAATTGGCGACCAACTTTCAGGCCACGAATTTATCGTCAATACGTTACCTTTGCTGATAACTATCAATTTTTTTTTAAACGAGTACACACACACACACAAGGCAAAATTCTTGAATTACAAAAACTCTAGTAAATGCACATAAATTTAACATTAACGGTAGCTATAGTAGCGCCATATTTTCCATATTATTACCGTACATTATTATATTATACCATTATCCATAGATTTTCAAAATTGAACATCGCGCATTCATATTTTACGCTGCTAAAATGAGATATTTAAATCGACTCTCAGCAGACGAGCTCTCGTGGGAACTCGAAGTTCGAGGAAAAGACTTCCTCCATTTAAATGTCGACGGTAAAAGAATTCTTTTAAGAACTGCTCTTAGAAAAGCAGCAGGAGAATCGGAACCACCGATTGTGGAATTTGATATAAACGAACAACTAGAAATTTGTCATAGTAAATTTACCGCGATTGAACCTTTGGTTCAAGAGTTAGTAGAATCCCCCGACACTAATACTTGTGAAAAACATCTCGCTAGATTAGACCACGTTACTTCTCGTATAGATTATTGTTTGGAAGGTGATAACGAGAAAGTGATAGCTTATGCCAGCCGCACCTTAACACGCAACGAACTTAACTACTACGTGATGGAAAAAGAGTGTTGCGCCATCCTTTTCGGCGTAGAAAAGTTTCGTCCCTACATTGAAGGAACTCGATTTACGGTTATAACCGACAACCAAGCGTTGAAATGGCTGGGAACAGTCAAATCTCCGTTAGGAAGGATCGTCCGGTGGAGTGTGCGAATAAATCAATAAGATTTCGGTATAATCCATAGAAAGCGGAAATTCAATGTAGTGGCCGACGCTCTTTCTAGAGCACCCGTGAACATACACCTAATTTCAATTGCACCCGATGATCTAGATCCATGGTATCAAAAAGTCCTCGGCAAAATTCAAGCCAACCCCAATCTTTATCCCAATTTTAAAAATGAGGACGGGTATATTTTTAAATTTGTAGCTAATAAGCACAACATTATTGCTAATCTAGTTGAATAGAAACTTTTAGTACCCAAGTTACGTCGTCGTGAGATTATCATGGACTGTCACGACAATCCGCTTAGTGGACATTTCGGAATTTTTAAAACGCTAAATAAGATTAGCGAACTTTATTATTGGCCTCGCATGAAGTCTGACATCACTAAATCTGTTCTTAGATGTGAGATTTGCGTTGCCAGTAAGGCATCAAATCAATTAAGACCAGGTTTCATGGGGAAGGAAAAGAAAGTCAAATATCCTTTCCAAATAATTTCAATTGATTCTTCAAATTTGTCCTTGTCCAATCCTTGAGACAGGCCACAGCGGCGTCTATAGTCAAGTTCGTAGAGGAGACTTTCTTACTCTTCGGCGTCCACAGATTGTAACTACTGATAACGGTCCACAATTCACCGGCAAACTATTCAAAGACCTCATGACAGAGTACAAAGTGCAGAAAGTTTGGCCTACGGCAAACTATCATCCACAAGCGAACTCCGTCGAACGAACGAATCGTGTTATTGGCACTTGTCTCCGTTCCTTTGTGGAAGACGATCATAGATCGTGAGATATTCACATCCACAAAATAGCTCATGCCATCCGATATGCCGTGCACGAGGTGACCGGTTATACGCCTTCGTTATTGAATTTTGGTAGGTCAGTACCTAGTAGCGGCGTTTACTATGGGAAGTTAGACTTGGCTGAGCCAGGAGAATTGATGGAATTGCACGAACGACAAACATCGTTGAAGGATGGCACTTCGGTCTGCAGATACTATTCCAGTGTCATCATCCGAATCTTTGGAAATTTTTAGAAGGTCTTCGTAAGGGCAGCCAGATGCATGTAGCGTTATTTCTGCAAGGAGTTGCGGGTGCTCAATGTCGACAAATAACAAGGTACCGCGAATTAAACATAAAAGTTCAAAACGCAGTTAGTAGATACGGTCGAGTTGAAGTATTGACGTATTTGCGAGCTATTTCTTATTTGTCCCATTTATTTTATTTATTTATTTTAATAAATTTTTGAAATAAACCAATGCAATCAATATAAAATGAAGTTGAATCTCGTAAATGGTAAAGTAATGTGTTGTCACATCAGTTATTTTGATCGTTATATGAGTTCTACTGGAAATTATTTATATTAAATATTTTTAGGTAGGATTTATGTAATAAAATAGAGGATGAGAGTAAAATAAATTGCGCTCTGGATTTTAAAGAAATTACCAAGAACGAAACATTAAATTGACAACCATCAACATTGTCTATTTTGGTGAGTACCAAACTATTCACTTTTTCAATGTGAATATGAAAATGTGCAAATTAATTATCAAACATTTTAACGTGCTTAAAGAAATAAAATTAAACTTACGAAACGAATAACTATTGCTCATGTCCGATTTAGTAACAACCGAGTCGAGTTCGTGATTATAGTTTAATTTACACCACGCTATCACATTTTGAACACTTTTGTTAAGATTTAAATTATTGAATATATTACCACGCACAACACCCGGGCTTTTAAATATTTGTTCTTCGATAATATCCAGATTATGTGGTAAACACTTAATTTCTTCTGAAATCGTGGTAACGACCCCTTTCATAATATCACTAGAAATAAGAAAATTAAATCGAAGCGTTTTTCAATGCCGAAGAGCAGAACCAACTTACCTAACGTATCCTTCGCTATCGTAATACAAAAATTGTCCTCTACATGAAAAGACATATTTATAAAAAATATTTTACACACGTTTTATTTTGTTTTTTAAGGGTATTCGTTACTCTGCTCATTTTTAGGCACAAAAATTTTATAATAGTTGACGTTATTATAATTCATAATTATATAATATACATTATTGCAAATTTATATTTTAGCGGCGAAAATCGCATGGCATGGTAACCAATTCTCGACTTTAAGGTTTGGACAAATACCGTAAGCTTTATTCGCTGTACACTGGGCCAACTCCCTTTTTTGCTAAATTTTCTTCCTAAATAACAATAATTTACATTATGTTATCATAGATCTAAACATAAAATTTTAAATTAAATATGTTTTCCTTTTTAAATATTATAATCCTATGGAAAAGTAAATTTTTACCTGACGCCATCTATTGGTCAGACATCGTGGACACCGTTAGTCGGATTTGACAGCGTTGGTTGCGTGATGGTTGCTTTATTTCTGTATTGCATTTGTTCGTGATTTGTTTATTCTATTATTGTGCTTAGCAGCTGTTAATAGTTAAGTTTATCGATATATTTCATTAATTTAATATATAAAGAAATGGGTGAATCGATTGGATCGGATATGTTTTTCGACAATATTTTGAAAAGTGATACCTATATCATTAGTAGCGAGAGTAGTAGTGAAGGTTATAACCGTCAAGAAATCGCTTTGTTGCTGTCTTCCTGGGGTTTTTCTGAACATGTGATTAAAAAATTAACAGGTAAGCGAATTTATAATACTTATGTCCTATATTATACTATAATTTTTTATCACCCTAAATGATATGATTTCAGACTTGAAATTAACTCTTTGGCATTTCAACTGTATTGAAGACTCCGATATTGACGTTTTGTTCCCAGCAAGTGAACTTACCGATCGTATAAAGTTCAAATTTTACTTAAAGGAATGGCGATTAAGAAACAATGAGACCAATGTAAGACAATGATTGATTGATTTATATTTTATTATAGTAAATTAAAATTATTTAGGAGTTTAGACTACCAGATATTACGTCTCTCGAGTGACTACGGTAGATTCATCGGATGAACAACTTTTGGTAGGTACTCCAATACTTGGATGCTTCCTATTGTAATTTATTGTTAATAGATGCAATAGTTTGCATAGGAGACATCCACTTATATCATTTGCTGTCTTTTTATATGAAAAATTAATATTTAGTCTGTGGCCGATATTTTACATCAAAATGTAAAAGGAAAACAAATTTATGAAAATTTTCAAGTGAAAGGTTTTCTAAGTGAAGACCACATAAAAATATTAGTAGACGTTCTTGCTGAATATTTAATAGCAAGAAACAACGGCACATAGTTGAAATTAATTGACAAGTATTCGGATGAGATTACGATATTGTTTCCTTCAGAAAGTAAAGTAAGTTCATTGTTACTTAAATTATTTTAGTTTGTGTCTATGAAATAAAATTAACTTCCTTGACAGGTTTAAAACAGTAGCATTAGACAGAACGAACAGTTGTACAACTGTTCTTTTTGTCAAATGCCACCAATATGTTTAAAATTATACAGGGTATTTCATAAAATAATTGAATATATTTCTTCGTAGGGAACCTATTACACTCCTCGAAAAATGGGTGGAAACCCAAAAGGAAAACTCTACGATCGAATTAAAAATTTAAAATACTTCGCAGTGTGGGCTTCGTCCCCTGTTGCGAAGCACTAAACGCATCTTAGCGCTCCCATGATTGGAAATTGGATTCTCCCATCGGCACTGTGACAACCTAAGAAGGATAAAAATATGCCCGTAATAGCAAGGGACTATATGGAACAACCCAGCTGTTGTCAATTGTAGCAGTGTGATTGTTGGAAATTTTCAATTCAAACTATTTCCCACCACTACCAGGAGAACGACAACGATATTTAGGATAACCTAAACTTCCACTTGTCTGAGTCTCAGCAACGAATTTTTTCTGAAATATTTTAATGCACTTTCCATCTTTCATGCACTGTGAATTGCTATTGTGTTGTCAACATGGGCCGTGGATCATATTCTTCGTGACAATATCAAATAATGCTATATCTTCCTGTCGATTTGAGAATTCTGCACGAGAACGTTGTCAATATTGGCTGATCTTTCTCTATTATTCTTAAGCCAAACTAAAATGTGAACGTGGGGGAGCCCTATTTTTTCCATTCGATATTATATGTACATGTTGCATCTGGTTGCGCCAAAAATTTTATCCTTGACAATCAGTACCATCAGGTTTTTGATCTTCAAATGGAAAACACGTGCAATGATGTCGTTCGTATCATACGATTGTTGAATTTCAAACAAACACGATTGAGTTTCAGGCCATTTTGTGTTGTAGTTCATGGTAATGAACAGATCTTTAGACTGAACTTTTAGAATGAACAGACTTTTAGCAGTTTTACCAATTACATTCAATTATATTTAATGCAACTTTTATTTATATCAACATTTTACAAATTTCAATTGCATATAAAAACATGACAGTCTGGCACAATCTTCTCGATGGACAATACTTCGCAGTGTGGGCTTCGTCCCCTGTTGCGAAGCAGTAAACGCATCTTAGCGCTCCCATGATTGGAAATTGGATTCTCCCATCGGCACTGTGACGACCTAAGAAGGATAAAAATATAAAGGTGGGTTTACACATTACCACACCCCACTATATTAAAATTGACAAATCTTTAATATCAATTAAACCCAAGAAACAAAGCCAGAGCAGCTCTAACACAAATCAATCCTTTCATAAACAGTAAAAGTAAGTGCTCTCTTAAATCAAAAATACATTTGTACAAAGCGTGCGTCAGACCCGTAATGACGTACGCGTGCGAAGCTTGGGGCTACGCAGCCGACGCTCACCTGAGAAGCCTGCCGAACCCAAAGTGTAGCACTGAGACGAATTTTGCAGGCACCAAAGCTAGTCTCGAACGCTAGAATTCGGGAGGACACAGGCGTGGAATCGATCAACGACTTTATCCGTCATCTGACGAGTAATTTCTACGATCGCTTGGCCACCTCCGAAAACCCACTAATCAACGGGCTTGGTAACTACCAACTCGACGATTATCTGAGGTATAAGAGGCCTAAGGCGGTTCTTGCGCCGAAGCCTCCCGTGCTTTAGCGTTGCCTAATTTAAGCACTCCCCGGATCCCGCGACCGTAAGGTCCGCGATATGCGGGGAATGCTATTCCGCAGGCCATACGTCGCTAAGAACCCTCTTTTTCTGTGTTTCCCTTTCAGGATGACTGCCTTACCAGCATCAAGGACGTAAATTGGTCTTGAGGCGCGGTATACCAGTCTAGACCAGTGACCTTCAGTCATGGGAGGCTTTTCTACACCTCAATTGGGTGAAACCTCGGGGGAATTTTGTTCAACGACTCGCCCTTGCGGGTGGTCGAGATGGGATGAAAGGTGGATGTATGCGGGAGACTTCGATGTTCGGCGGCTTTCACGGAGCCAGCACGCAGGCCCAGGCTCCACATGGGGGAGGGCAACCCCCCATGTAATTCAGAGAGTCAAACCGTGATTATTTCGTTTTGGTTAAGGTTACATTCGTAATATTTTTATATCATTCGGGTTCAGAACCAGTTTTTGATATGCATGTGCAGATTAAAATTTACATTTCAAATTTAGTTTGCGCATCAGTAATGTAAATTATTAAATAGTTACTCATTAAAATAAAAATTCAAAATACAAAATACGACATGTCGTATTGGAAGTTCATTACCTATTTCAAATGTGCCCATCTTTTAGGAAATAGAAATGGATATGGAAAGGAAAGAACAACATTTCAGCGAAGGATTACTTCAGGTATACCTCTAATATAAGCTGTTATAAACATTATTGATTGACAGTGTGATTTTATTTCTAGGCAGACCATCGCAGAGGGCAAAAATAATGTTCAATATTGGTATTCACTTGCCAACAGAAAGGAAAACCCGACGTAGATGTTGCTATTGTGTCAAAAAGAAAATTGAAAAGAGGACAAAACCTATTTGTGTATCCTGCGATGTTGCTCTGTGCAAAAATTGTTTTTTGAATTACCATAAGTAAACTGTTTTAGAGTTGAATAAAAATACAAATACAATAGCTTTTCTTTTACTATTGGGATATATGTGTCCCAGGAAACATCCTAGATCCTAGAGGGACATATACGTCCCGGAGCTTTTTTGAACAAACGGGCAGTAGAAAAAATTCAAAAATGAAATTGAAACGTCCTTATGCACTCCACATTATAATTTTGCCATATACAACCGTACATTTAAAAAAAATAAAATCCGTACCGAAAGGGTTAAAAGTACTTCAATCTCTTACTGCTTGTCAATACGCAAGTGATTAGTGTTGTTAACCCTTTACCCTACGACTCTGGACTACCCCTCAACGGTCCGCTATCAAACTTACGCAAAATTAGGGAGTTCTGTCGAGCTGATCTCTCCCAAAGCTACCGGTCCGAAATTTATTACAATTTCCATAATTGCAATGAGAGGAAGCGAGATAGCTATACAAAGCTCAGTCATTTTTGCGCATATTTTAGCGTGATTTTAGCGCCGAATATGTACGAAAAGTTGTAACAATTCTTGCCACTCCAAGGAGCGACAAAAACTGTTACAAAATGGCGCACAACGTGAAAGCCTCGAGCCTCCAGAGTTGGAGAGGTGACAATTGCTTCCAACGTGAGAGGTAGTGACCTGGAAGTATTGGCGACTCATGTTTGTTTTATTTATGTGTTTTTTATTTTTCAGATATTTTGTGGTGTTACTAATTTGTTGAAATTAGTAATTTATGTTGAATTATTTATATGTTGCGATATTGGTAGTGAATTATTGGGTGCTATTGATTATTGTTGAGAGTATAATTAATGTTTGGTATTTTGCTGCTATGATGCTCGTGTAAGTAATTATTTTTGTATGTGTACTGATTTATTTTTTGTGTGTTTGTTACAATTGTGTTAATTGTAATATTGGGAACCGGCGCGATGGTACGACGGATGACCTGCTCGATTGTGCGTTTGTACAGTGGGTACTGGGTCAGTTGTCCATCGAGTTAGGTTTAGGTTGGTAGGGTTTATGTTGTCGCTAATGGTTTAATAACATCTTAAATCATAACATTACGAAGGGTGGTAGGCTGGGTAATGTTGTCACTTGTGGGTTCGATTACACCTTGAATTCTACATTACATAGGGTGGATGGTTGTGGTAATGTCGTCACTATATGATCTCATTCCATCTAGATCATATCATCCCATACACTTTTGATCTACTACTATCTGAGATCATTGCTTCACAGAATAATTTTCGCATCCGATCGAATTCCATCTTAGATCGAAGTTTTTTTTATCACCTATGAACAATAACATCTTGAGTTCATAGTTGCGCCATCGGAGATTTTTCTCCATCTGATTTTTTTAAATTGTTGCTGAACACTTAGGACTTACTTATTGGTTGATCATTGACCAATTGCCAATTGGATTTGGTTTTTTATTTTATTTGTGACGGCTCTAATGCTCCAAGGATGATGAATGACTTGGTCCAGAATCTTGTATGGGGGTGAATGTTTTTTATTCACTCTCGTGTCGAAGAGATGGGTCCAATGAGAGCCATCTCGGTGTACGTGTGCGGGTTTTGGACCGCCTTACACCATGTCTTTATAAGGGGGGGTCCGATGTGATGCCTTCCAATGTCCTTATATGTTTTTTTATTGTTGACATTTAGTAGCGTTTTCGCTTAGTCAATTTGGGTCCACGCTTATGCGGTTTTACTGGTAATGTTTCGTTATCAGTGGGGATGCCAACCTTTTTATTATTTTATGATTTAGTTTTATATGGATCAGTGATGATCCATTTTTTTGTTAAAATCTCTAAGTTGTGCAAGTAGCATTTTCAACACCACAGATTTAAGAAGCCACTTAGTTTGGTGTTGAGTCTACCATGGGTTGCCTTGATCAAAAAAACATACAGTATGAGGCAGCAATCAAACTTGTATTCAAGCACACAAGGAAAAATAATTTCGGGTACCAAGGAGTAAATAAAATAACAATAACCACAAATTGCGTAATTGCGGGAGCAATACAAAAAAGACAAAGCCATTCAAATTTGGTCAAGAGACGACAAACCAGAACGGAAATCAATGGAAATAGCCAAAAATATCGCACTCATCTACGCGAACTAAAAAAATCCTCCAACGAGAATTGCGTAAGCCAAAAAACGAATCCTCACCACAGCCACTTAACCACATTCATGGCTATCGCTCCATCACAAATAGGAATTGACCAGCTCTCCCAAAACACAACCTTCCTTGGCACTTCACAAAACTATTCTCCCTGAGTCGCTATCGCGACCCCCCGTTATCGAAACACAGCAATTCCGCCAACATTAGAATCAATGCATGAATCCACCATACAGGGCGTTGCTAAAGTTGTCAAATTGCAAAGTAGAAAAAGTAAAGATTCAAAAAATCGTTACAAAGGTGAGTCAACAGGTTGACATATATAATAAGTTAGCATTATTTGCATCACATGACTTCAAAAACAATACTTCATCGATACAAAGCGAAATGATGCGAAATGCTCTCAGTATCCCCAGAGAAAATCAATAATTAGTTGTAAGTTTTCATTGTAAATATAAATCAAAATTATCAGAGACATTTCATATGTAAATAAGCGCAAATATCAAATTACAAGTAATTACATATTGCTGCAAGTATACCAATTCCATTGGTTGCTTGCAGCAAACCTGTAAATAAGCGCAGATAACAAATTTCATGTAATTAAAAATTACCCCAAGTGTACCAATTGCATTCGTTGCTTGCAGCGAACCTGTAAATATTAATTTTTTACACTCTTTTATGTTTCTTAATTTAAATTATTTAAAACTATTGACACAATTTTACCAGGGGGGGTGCTCTCAGTATCCCCAGAGAACATCAATAATTAGTTGTAAGTTTTCATTGTAAATATAAATCAAAATTATCTGAGACATTTCATATTGCAGTGTACCAATACCATGTCAATAGAAATGATCACGTTTTGATTCAAAGTTTTTAATTTATTAACAAAGGTAGCACGAGACTTATTTGTTCAAACGAGAGGGTTTTATCCGACACCAAAGAATTGTTTTAACGTCATAAATCTAATGGAGAAAAAGTCACGGAATGAGAAAACAAGGTAAATTCAAATGCAACGTTTTAATTCTGTTTTTAAAATAAAGGTTTGTTAAAATTGTAAATTAATTTAAGTAGTGATATAAAAAAATGTAATTTGAAATCAAAAACAATTTGTTCAAAGTATTAGTTATAAAAATGTGCTGAAACGTGGGAACTTTTTAAAATAACAAAATTTTTACGTGTCGAAGTGCCTCGATATTCAATGAACCATAAATGCGAAAAACATTTTCTTCAAAAGTTTACTGGAAGACCACAGGAGATGTTAATACTTCAAATAAATCTGAAACATAAAAATTTCATTAAAAATTTTACAAATTATTTTGGGCTAAGTACGAACCTGGAAAATTATAACGCAAAAATATTGATTTTACATCGACCAATAAAACGAAATCAGAAGTGCCTTGAAAATACCAGTAGCTATGGTAAAAACAATTGAAATAGGTTGTTGATTGCTTAATAAAAAATAAATGGTGGTAAAAATTTGTGTGTCCAGCTAAAAAGTTAAAAATATAATAAAATTTGATTAAGAAAGTGAATAAAAAGTTAGTAATTGAAAGAACATTATACTTACGTATTTTAAAAAGTGAAAATTTGTGCAAAATTGAGAAGATTCACTATTATTTTGAACGAAAACTTTGGTCACGATACAAACATAAACTACCACGAGGAAATTCAATCCAGATAGATCACACACCCTTGAAGGTCATCGAACGAATACCACTGCATAATTTCATGGTACATGAACCGAACAAACAGAATTACACCAGATAAAAGGTACCGTCCCATTCAAAATTATTAAAAACATAAAAATTTTGTGCAAATTGACGATTAACTTCACACGTGCGGGAAAAACGTTAAGGTTTATCATAGAATTAAGATCTTTGTTATTAGAGATAAGAATTTTATTAACTATAATTATTTACATTTTGAAATTCATAATAAAACACGATTTGCTGTATAAAACGGAGCATAATTTGTGTATGATCATTCCAAAAGCCACAATATTGCATTTCAGATTTGAGATTTGGCTAAGGAAGGAACCCAGCGTGGGAAAAGGTAGGTCTGTGCTATCCGAACTAGTCAAGCCGAGGCATCAATTTATTTTATTTGTATTTGTCAAGAATAATTTGCTTACATTTCTATTGACGAGGTACTTTTACGTACACCCGTACAAGGTTTTAATATTTCAGAGTGCAAGCCTAACAAAGCTCCGAGGCTACGTCAGCATACAGCACTTTTTGGCTAGCCCAACGTGTGGCATTATTAAAGGACTCCGTTCATAACAATATGTAAATAAGCGCAGATATTAAATTACACGTAATTAAATATTGCTGCAAGTACACCAATTATATTGGTTGCTTGCAACAAACCTGCAAATAAGCGCAGATAAAAAATTTCATGAAATTAAAAATTACCGCAAGTGTACCTGCATTCATTGCTTGCAGCGAACCTGAAAAATATTAATTTTTTACAGACTCTTTTATATTTCTTAATATGAATTATTTAAAACTATTGCCACAATTTTACCAGGGGGGTGGGGTTGTGCACTCTGTATCCCCAGAGAACATCAATAATTAGTTGTAAGTTTTGATTGTAAACATAAATCAAAATTATCTCAGGCATTTCATATGTAAATAATCGCAGATATTAAATTTTATGTAATTTATTGCTGCCCGTATACCAATTAAATTGGTTGCTTACAGCAAACCTGTAAATAAGCGCAGATAAACCATTTCCCGGAATTAAAAATTACCGCAAGTGTACCAATTATATTGGTTGGATGCAGCAAACCTGTAAATAAGCGCAGACAAAACATTTCGTGGAATTAAAAATTACCGCAAGTATACCAATTATATTGGTTCCATGCAGCAAACCTGTAAATAAGCGCAGACAAAACATTTCGTGGAATTAAAAATTACCGCAAGTATACCAATTATATTGGTTGCTTGCAGCAAACCTGTAAATAAGCGCAGACAAAACATTTCGTGGAATTAAAAATTACCGCAAGTATACCAATTATATTGGTTGCATGCAGCAAACCTGTAAATAAGCGCAGACAAAACATTTCGTGGAATTAAAAATTACCGCAAGTATACCAATTATATTGGTTGCTTGCAGCAAACCTGTAAATAAGCGCAGACAAAACATTTCGTGGAATTAAAAATTACCGCAAGTGTACCTGCATTCGTTGCTTGCAGCGAACCTGAAAAATATTAATTTTTTACAGACTCTTTTATATTTCTTAATATGAATTATTTAAAACTATTGCCACAATTTTACCAGGGGGGTGGGGTTGTGCACTCTGTATCCCCAGAGAACATCAATAATTAGTTGTAAGTTTTGATTGTAAACATAAATCAAAATTATCTCAGGCATTTCATATGTAAATAATCGCAGATATTAAATTTCATGTAATTTATTGCTGCCAGTATACCAATTAAATTGGTTGCTTACAGCAAACCTGTAAATAAGCGCAGATAAACCATTTCCCGGAATTAAAAATTACCGCAAGTGTACCAATTATATTGGTTGGATGCAGCAAACCTGTAAATAAGGGCAGATAAAACATTTCGTGGAATTAAAAATTTCCGCAAGTATACCAATTATATTGGTTGCTTGCAGCAAACCTGTAAATAAGCGCAGATAAAACACTTCGTGGAATTAAAAATGTCCGCAAGTATAGGTACCAATTATATTGGTTGCTTGCAGCAAACCTGTAAATAAGCGCAGACAAAACATTTTGTGGAATTAAAAATTACCGCAAGTATACCAATTATATTGGTTGCTTGCAGCAAACCTGTAAATAAGCGCAGACAAAACATTTCGTGGAATTAAAAATTACCGCAGGTATACCAATTATATTGGTTGCTTGCAGCAAACCTGTAAATAAGCGCAGACAAAACATTTCGTGGAATTCAAAATTACCGCAAGTATACCAATTATATTGGTTGCTTGCAGCAAACCTGTAAATAAGCGCAGACAAAACATTTCGTGGAATTCAAAATTACCGCAAGTGTACCAATTATATTGGTTGCTTGCAGCAAACCTGTAAATAAGCGCAGACAAAACATTTCGTGGAATTAAAAATTACCGCAAGTATACCAATTATATTGGTTGCTTGCAGCAAACCTGTAAATAAGCCCAGACAAAACATTTCGTGGAATTAAAAATTACCGCAAGTGTACCAATTGCATTCGTAGCTTGCAGCGAACCTGTAAATATTAGTTATTTACAGACTCATTTATGTTTCTTAATATGAATTATTTAAAACTATTGACACAATTTTACCAAGGGGGGGGGGGTGCTCTCTGTATCCCCAGAGAACATCAATAATTAGTTGTAAATTTTCATTGTAAATATAAATCAAAATTATCTGAGATATTTCATATGTAAATAATCGCAGATATTAAATTTCATGTAATTTATTGCTGCAAGTAGGTATACCAATTAAATTGGTTGCTTGCAGCAAACCTGTAAATAAGCGCAGATAAAACATTTCGTGGAATTAAAAATTACCGCAAGTGTACCAATTGTATTCGTTGCTTGCAGCGAACCTGTAAATACGTATTAATTTTTTACAGACTCTTGTGTGTTTCTTAATATGAATTATTTAAAACTATTGACACAATTTTACCAGGGGGGAGTTGTGCTCTCTGTATCCCCAGAGAACATCAATAATTAGTTGTAAGTTTTCATTGTAAATAGTATAAATCAAATTTATCAGATACATTTCTTATGTTAATAAGCGCAGATATTAAATTACATGTAATTAAATCTTGCTGCAAGTATACCAATTGCATTGGTTGCTTGCCGCAAAAGTCGTTTTTGTTCGTATTTTAACAGTCTAAAAATCGTCATGTTGGAACCCTAATCCTTCGTGGGAAGTTGAAATTTTTTGTGAAGGAGTAAATATGACGTTTTTGGCTAAATATATTTGAACAAATTTTGTATTTCAGCTATATTGTTATCATTTAACTCACTAAAGATATTACCTAATAACACTTAAAATATTTCTTCGAAATCACGAAAAGAAGAGTTTCCAAAAAATGGTCAGGGGGTTCTGATTTTTGGATCAGATCATGTTTCTAAGGTTTGGGGTCCTAATAAAAACTCTGAGTTGGCAACCGCTCGGAAGTGCCACTATTTTAACAAAAATGACGAAAACAAAATGTTTTTTATGATTTCAAAGATGGTAAAATATTTTAAGTGTTATTCATATTTGTAATGAGTTATATGTATAATAACAATATAGCTGAAATAGAAATTTGTTTAAAAATAGTTTTGTCGACAAACAAAAAATTTCAACTTCCCACGAAGAATTCTGCAAGAAGCTCAGGTTTCCGATACGACGATTTTTAGTACAAACAATTATCTAAGGAAATCCGTCAAAAATCGCAGAAGACCGGGTTTGGATTTTTTGATCAAAATTTTCCCAATTTTCTTACACTACTATTAGTCCAGGCAACGAAGCCTAAAAATTGGCTCAAGCTTGCAAAAAATCCGGGCAAGCTGAATTTTTGCAGAGATGTACATTGGAGTGTTCTAATGAACCCCCCCCCCCCCCAAAGTTCCATAAAATCCCACGCCGGCGTCCCCCACAATCGGGGGTTTTAGCTCCAGCAACGCGATTTTTTGCCGATAACTCGCTTATTTATGCTTGTATAATGGTTTGTTATGGTTGCTGTTTAACTTTCTGGCCTAGGGAACACTAAGCGTTGCTAGGTGCAATTTGACATTTGCATTGTAAAGTTTGACATGTTGTAGCATAAACGTACTCAGAACGTTTTGACGTACGGCCATCATTTCTGTTGTTTATAGTGACTTGAAAAAATCAATTTGGCAAAAAAATGGAATTAACTCGTGAACATTTTCGTGCAATCATTTTTCACAACTTTCGACGTGGATTATCACGACAAGAGTGCATCGATGAACTTAAATCTTTGTATGGCGATGAAGCACCATCCTATAGCACTGTGAAAAACTGGTTTAATGAATTCAATCGTGGCCGACGCTCGCTCGAAGATGAAGGTCGTGAAGGTCGTCCAAAAACAGTCGTTGTGCCAGAGAACATTGATGCCGTCCGTGAACTGATAAAGCAAGATCGTCATGTGACATACCGTGAGATAGAGGCATCCTTGGGCATTTCTTCCACCAGCATACATTCGATATTGCATGGACACCTGGCCGTAAAAAAGGTTTGTTCTCGTTGGATCCCGCATAATTTGACAGTGGCTCAAAAAAAGTGTCGTGTGGATTGGTGCAAAGAAAATTTAAAAAAATACAATCGCGGTGTTTCAAAAGACGTTTATAAGATCGTCACAGGTGACGAATCATGGATCTATGCTTATGAGCCCGAAACAAAACAGCAATCGACCGTGTGGGTCTTCGAAGACGAGCCAAATCCAACGAAAGTTGTTCGTGCAAGAAGCACTTCGAAGCAAATGGTAGCCTGTTTCTTTGGTAAAACTGGTCATGTGGCGACTGTTCCGCTTGAGCAACGTAGGACGGTCAATTCTGAGTGGTACACCACGATTTGTTTGCCTGAAGTCTTCGGAGAAATTCGAAAAACGAACAAGAGAAGACGGATCATTGTGCACCATGACAATGCGAGCTCTCACACATCAGCTCAAACCAGCGCCTTTTTGACCGCCCAAAACGTCGAATTGATGGGTCATCCGCCGTACAGCCCTGACTTGGCACCCAATGACTTCTTTTTATTCCCGAACATCAAGAGAAAAATGCGTGGTCAACGATTTTCGTCGCCAGAAGATGCTGTTGAAGCGTTCAAAAACCATGTTTTGGAGGTGTCTCAATCGGAGTGGAAAAAGTGCTTCGACAATTGGTTTGAGCGCATGCAAAAGTGTATAAATCTTGCTGGAGAATACTTTGAAAAACAATAAAATCATTTTTGATGATAAATATTCGCATTTTCATTATTAGGCCAGAAAGTTAAACAGCAACCCTCGTACTTATGATTAGACCATAATTGAAGAGCATAAAATTCTCTATAAAATAGTTTTTTTTCATATTTTTCCATGGCACACTAATACTTAAATTATTGACCGAAAACACGACCCACCCTTAAAATGGCACAATATTGATTTATTGCAGAGAGAGAAATGTTTTCGGGCACGGGAAATGCTTTTAATAATAAATTAATTGAAATTGTGGCCAAGGTTGGAAAATGAAGAGAAAAATAAATATCTTCAAAATTTGCCAAAGTTATAAGTAGTATCTTCCAAGTACCGAAGCCTAAATTTTGGTTTGAGCTTACAGAAGGTCCGGGCAAGCTGAAAATTGCCAAAGATGTATATTGAAGTGTTCTAATAAACCCCCAAAATTTTTCATAAAAATCTCAAGCCGGCGTTCCCTCAAAGGAGGATTTTAGCCTCCTAAGTGCGGTGTTTCGCCTATAGCTCACGTATTTTTACTTTTAAGAAAAATTACCATTATCTTTGCCAATTTTCAGCTTGCCCGGACCTTCTGTAAGCTCAAACCAAAATTTAGGCTTCGGTACTTGGAAGATACTACTTATAACTTGACAAATTTTGAAAAAATTTATTTTTCTCTTCATTTTCCATCCTTGGCCACAATTTCAATTAATTTATTATTAAAAGCATTTCCCGTGCCCGAAACATTTCTCTCCCTGCAACAAATGAATATTGTGCCATTTTAAGGGTGGGTCGTGTTTTCGGTCAATAATTTAAGTATTAGCGTGCCATGGAAAAATATGAAAAAAAAACTATTTTATAGAGAATTTTATGCTCTTCAATTATGGTCTGATCATAATTTTTCATACAAGCAAAAAATCGCGTTGAGGGAGCTAAAACCCCGATTGTGGGGGACGCCGGCGTGGGATTTTATGGGACTTTTGAGGGGTTCATTAGAACACTCGAATGTACATCTCTGCCACAATTCATCTTGCCCGGATTTTTTGCAAGCTAAAAACCTTCCTTGCCTGGACTATATTATTTACTTCAAAATACAAACCAAAATTCAATATTGTAACCGGAGTTGAGTATGCAACCAGTAATACGTGTTAAAATCTTGTCGGTAAATTTTCAAGATTTGTTATCCGGAATGTGTTCAAATCAACAACCTAGTTTATTTAAAAATGGGTTTAACAAATCGAATTCGAATTTTTAAAGTATGCCAATAAAATTTAATGATCATAATATCATTCGTAAGTTTCTAACCTTCATTTTTACATTCTTTGTTGTATGTATTTATAGAGATCTGGTTCAATTAAAATATCAATTACTTATAATAAAATTTATAACTTTACTGTCGTTACTTTTTTAATTGATAATCTTTGTTAAATTAACAAAAACAATAAGATAACACATTCTACCAAAGATTAATTCGGCACCGATTAATCAACTGATCCAGAGTTTTGTTACATACGATATCGGGATGCATATATTTTTTAGAATAATAAAAATAAAATCCTACCTTATTTGTTGTCAGCTTCGACTTCTCTACAGCTGGCTGTAACCACTCGAGCCGCTGCTTTTTTTTCTTATGTTTAGAAAATGCACAGGTTTTTCTCGCAGTAAAACACATCACACAATTCACACGCGAATCTAAAATCAAAATTGGCTGTTGTAAATCCAGAAAAATACTGTATTACAAAGACTAACCTTGAAATAAAAAATTAACCTTGATACTTCATTTGCACCTAAAAATAAGAATCGGCACCTATTCCCAAATTACACTAAAAGTTCTCTTAATTCCAAGTGAGAATGGTAATAATTCAATCTTGATTGCACTCAAGACGATAATTTAATATTAAATAATGTTGAAAACTAAAATAACACCGGTAAACTTCGCTAAAAATAGCTACGTGCCATTTCGCTAAACAGTAAATCGACACGTAGGTATTGCGATTTTGACATAATCATAAATTTCCACAAGTACGCCCTCTGTCGAGTCGAAAAGCAGCAAAATTACAAGGTACTGCAAAATAAACCGGCTAAAGTATTGACATTCAAAATCACCTAATGAAGAATTTTAATCAAAAAATTCCGCAATCGGATTTATGCGATTTGTCGAAGTATTTCGTTAGGTAATTGTTCGTATTTTAACATACTAATAATCGTTGTATCTAAACCCTGAGCTTCTTACCGATATTTTTAAACAAATTCCTATTTCTAGCTGAAATAAAAATTTGTTTAAAAATATTTTGCCGAAAAATCGCGAGCTGAAAATTATAGTGTTCTATCTGACTTTTTCTCAATTTTACAGGAGAAGGATTTCAAATAATGCCTTCTGAATTATTAGGAATTTCTGTTTAAATAGTGTAGTAAGCAAAATAAAATTAAAATGGAACCTGGGAAATGACACTGATAATATATTTAAATTATTTAAAAATATTAGAAATGCAGTTAGAACAATATGAATCCGAAATACTGGTTACTTTATTAGTTTATCGATTTTTATTGTTCTATCTACATAAAAATAAGTAATTATTCAAATTATTAGAATAACATTTTATTAATAATAACATACAAATAAAAGTTATTTCAAACAAATTAAACTAAAAATTATTGTTAAGTAAATAAAAAAAATAAAAAAATACTACACTTTTCCTGAAGTTTTTCCTTTTCTAACCCCACTTTTCTCATTTGTTTTTTTAATTTTTTTTTGGCTAGCTTCTTAATTTTATTTCCATCCTTAAATTCATAAAACAAGGTTTCAAAATATTTCCTATCTACAAGAAATTTTTAAAACTTATTTTACAACAAATAACAGTAAACAAACTCTTTTATTAACAAAACAAATAACAGAAACCGCCAACGAATTTAATGCAATATTGTTCTAACTGCAGAATTGCTGTAGCGCTATTGGCTGTGCAGATACATCACTATTGCACTAAAATTTAGAACCGAATGCAGATAGAACTTAATTGCACGACGATTTAAAGCCAAACCAATAATATTAGTACACATTTTATTATGTAGATAGAACCGGAACGATCTGCTCTATAAAATGGTGCAAATAACTCAATTTAGCCAAAAAGTGCAGATAGAACACTATAATTCTCAGCTCGCGAAATATCATTTTCACTTCTTCATTAAAAATTTCAACTTCCGACGAAGAATTTGGTAAGAAGCTCAAAATGGTCTTTGGCCGACTTGAAATTCGTATTGAATTTGATTCCAAATGATGCTAAACATTTTTATGAAAATTTATTGGGTGATCCCAATATTGAAGAGGATATACAAGGGTTTAATGGAGAAGTTGATTTTGATATTGAAGAAGATTGATTTAAATCAAAATAACATTTTGCTGTATCAGTATTAATTAGTAAAACTGACAGTTTTTGAGTAAATGGGTGTTATAAAATGTGTAAGCATTCTCGGAAATACAAATTATTAATAGAAGCGATATAAAGCGCCGTGGGTATAAGGAATTCAATGTATTTGTTGAACTAAAACAATGTTTTGTTCACTTTCGAAGTGAATACACTATAAATGAATCGCAGAAATGCAAAATAGGTCTCTTGTAGCGTCGAATATTCTAAAAAAACACATTTTTTCGACAAAAATTGAATGACACCTCCTTACCACTACGCTGCACCCCAACATTTTTGTACTACCTTTTTGGATTGTTTCTGTCGACACAAACAATCGGGAGTCAAAACAGGGGAGTCGGAATCTCTCCCCCCCATTATAGCGAACCACAAGCTTCCGATGATGAGCAGATTAGTTACACAACCCCCCCCTCAAAGTAATGAGGCAGATTGGGTGAAACCTATAAAAGCTTTTTTCTCCAGGATTGCGTGAAATCATTTCTATCTTTATAATTTATATCTTAGAAAGTCAGCAATTCTGGTACAATCTAAGATATCAGCGTAACTTGATGTTAAATAAACTGAAAACTATGTTTTCCTCTCCGCTCCAGAGCCATCGGGCCGTTTAGACATCACTGAATTGGGCTAAACATACTTGAGGAATATTAATCCACCCTAACCGGGATCCTAGAAAACCTGGATATAGCTTTTAAAATTATTGCTGCGGTATACAGCAGTTAACTTTTACGTATCACCCCCAAAAAACCGAAAAAGTGTGAAAATTGTAATATTTCATACATGTTACTTTTACGAGAGGTGTGGTCCAACTGTCAGAGCGAAAATTTCAAAGTGTTAAAGTATATCAATCTCATGCGCGTCACTGAATGTGTAAATTTTCGAACTTCAAAGTCGATTTATTCAAAAACTTCTGAATTTACCGCAAATTTTATTTTTTTATTATACTATATAAACCGTCCGCTTACCGAATCTGCATAGGTAATTTTGCAAATCCCGGTTGGCAAATCCATGCTCTCTTCCCCTACTTAAGTAGTACTGAAGTAGTACAGAAGGGGTACACTCGCAGAGTAGTCCCTCAATATCCGCATATGTCCAACAGCTCCATTCCTATCACTCCATAGCCGCCAGCTACGAAGCCTAAGGGCAGCCTTGACCGCCATCTCCTGCACATGAACATCAAGTGGTGGGAGGCAGAGAAGGGCCTCAGGCGCCGCAGTGGGGGCGGTTCGCATCACTCCAGTTACAGCCAGACAGATTATTCTCTGAATCCGGTGCAAGAAGGACGCCGCTGTTACTTGCTTGGTTTTAGGCCACCAGACAAGTGCACCGTAGGAAAGCATAGGTCGAACAACGGCTGTGTAGAGCCAGAGGGTGATCTTAGGGGAAAGTCCCGATGATCGGGACCATGCCCTTCGACACTGCCAGAATACCACTCCCGCCTTCCTTAATTTAATTTGTAGATGTTTCCCCCAATTTAGCTTCTTGTCAAGTGTTGTGCCTAGATACTTTACATTGTCAGCCAGTTTCAGAGGAGTTCCCATTAAGCTTGGCATTACCATGCTCATTAGCTTTCTTTTCTTGGTAAATAGTACTAACTCCGTCTTCATCGGATTAACCGAGAGGGAGTGCTCTATACACCAATCTTGTATTATTTTGAGAGCTTTTTGCATGCGCTGGCAAATTATGTTCTCAAATTTCCCGTTAAGCAGGATGGTGAAGTCATCTGCATATCCTATGGTATAAAAACCTTTTTCATTCAGGCGTTGCAGAAGGCTATCCGCCACCATGACCCACAGTAGCGGAGAGAGTACCCCTCCTTGGGGACAGCCTTTAGTTACAATGCCCTTGATGTTTATGTCTCCGACACCCACCTCCACGGCCCTCCACCTTAGTGCAAAACTTATCCATCTTACAATGGTAGCGGGGGACTCCGTGTCGGTGCAATGCTTCACTGTAAGTACCTTATATGTAATTTTACTTTGGAATTTCTGAAATTTAAAAAGAAAAGTTGAAAACTATACAAAAGAAAAAGAATGTAATAATTTACCAATTTTTGGCATCACGAATGTAAAACTACATTTGAATTTTGTATATTTACATCGCCGAAATAAGTGAATGTGCAGACATTAAAAAACGAGTAATTTTTACGTTCCAAATTATGAAGAAATACAAATTGTGTAATATTCCATTAGTAATATTGTAAAATTACGGTTCTTTCCAATTTTCTTTGTATACGTAAATTTACCTTGGAATTTGTGGTATTTAAAAAAGGTCGACCCTCACTTACGCAGCCGAGACTAGACCGGACACCGCATCAACGAAAAGACAAACTGATTGGCAGAGATGAAAACATTGAGAAGAATACTCGGAAAAACTAGAAGAGACAGAATACCTAACATAAACATACGGGAAACCTGCAACATTACAAACATCGCGAATTGGATAACCGATAGGCGAAAGCTATGGAACGACCACATAACAAGGATGGACGAAACCAAGCTAGTAAAGAAAGCAAGAGACAGCCGTCCATAAGAAAGAAGGAGTGTGGGACGCCCCAGGAAAAGATGGCGAGATAGCTTATGATTAAAAAAAAGTTGGTTAGAAACAGCAAAATAATCCTAAAGAAAGAGAAGAAGAAAAAATCTGATGTGGCCATCGCATGACTTTCCGAACAGAAGTAAATTTTTATATTATATTTTGTAATGAAATGGTTACATAAATTCAACAGTAAATCGATGAAAAATTTTATATTTTGCCAAAATAGGTAGAAAAGAACTTTAAATGCCTATATCTTGCAAACGAAGCATTTTTCGACACATGTTATTAGGAACTTTTCATCTTATTTTCATTAGTAGAATACGTTAGAAAAATTTGGCGACATTTTTTAAACGCCCTGTATATTTTAAAATTTTAGAGAGAAACTTGGAGAACAAAAAATGTAGGAAATTCCATAGCGGTAATTTTTGGTTCTTAATATTTTTACATATTTAATTTCGTTTAGAAGTTAAGACGCATAATGTCATAATAGTTTCAGGTAAACCCCCGTTCCAATCAGGCAATTTAATTTATTTTCATCTGGCTTCGTTCTACGGCAGGCAAAAGCTTATATTCAAACATTTGGAATTATTTGCTTGCTTCATTTAGACGCTATCGTGTTCACAGACGTACACAAACACACCTACATACACCCTTACATACAGACAACCTTCCAAAAATGATAAAAATGAATTCAGGAAACCTCAAAACATGAGTCAAAAAACTGGGGGGGGGGGGGGCAAATTTTGCCTGATAACAATACTTTCTTTCCCTAGGGGTTAAAAGTAAAAAGAAAAAGTGAAAACTATACAAAGGAATGTAAATTTACCAATTTTTGGCATCACGAATGTAAAAGTACATTTGGATATTGTATATTTCTTGTAAGTCGTATTGTTCGTTTCCGAACGTTGTGACCCATCTCTTTCTTATGCATGTGATGTGCGTTCTAAGTGTTTTCACATACATAGAGGACCTACTTGTTTAACGTGGGCTCCGAACCACGGGAAGTATAATACACTTCATGTTGAGATGGGCGCTCTTGGCAAATTACCTCGGTGATTTGCCATTGCCTTCCGAGGAGAGACGGCCAGAATAAAGTTCTTACCCTGCCCGGATTCGATCCGAGCGTTTCGCATTAGCAGTAGACGCACTTAACTGCCAAAGCTATGACCATCTCTTATATTTACATATTTTTACGTATATTTACATCGCTGAAAAGCGCCTCCGAGTAGCGGTGATAGACTGCTGGACAAACAAACGAAAATTACCTCACTGCTGCCCTGGCGGATGCTCTAATCTCGGTAGCAACAAATAATGAACCAATGAGGCCAAACCAGCACCAACTTTTGGTGGCTTTCGTCACTGGGAAGATCCTTCGAATCGCCTGCAGTATCCAGAGCTCCCTTGAGTGGTTACAAAATACGGTAGCAAATTTCCTACCCCCCCCCCTGTGGGAAGAGGCTAAATTAGATGTGATCCAGGTGGACAACCTACCAAGGCTCACGAAGGAAACTCTCTGGATTCCTGGAAAACAGGAGCCCACAGAGGTTGTGATGAAACGACTGGTTTCATTAAAAGTAAAGTAAAAAAATTATTTAAAGTAAAATTAATTTCAAAAAAATCTGATGTGGCCATCGCATAACTTTCCGAACAGACGCAAATTTTTACATTATATTTTTAAATAAAATGGTTACATAATTTCAACAGTAAATCGATGAAAAATTTCATATTTTGCCAAAATAGGAAGAAAAAAACTTTTGAATGCCTATATCTTGCAAACGAAGCATTTTTGGACCCATGTTATTAGAAACTTTTCATCTTATTTTCGTTAGTAGAATGCGGTTTACTATTTTATTTACAAATACAAAAAATTTTTACAAATACAAAAATTTTTGAAACGCCCTGTATATTTTACAGAAAAACTTGTAGGACAAAAAATGTAGGAAATTCCATAGCGCTAATTTTTTGTTATTCATATTTTTACATATTTAATTTCGTTGCGAAGTTATGATGCATAATGTCATAATAGCTCCAGGTAAACCCCCCTTTCCCGTTACACGATTTAAATTATTTTCATCTGGCTTCGTCCTACGACAGGAAAAAGCTTATATGCAAAATTTGGAATGATTTGCTTGCTTCGTTTAGACGCTATCGTGTTCACAGACGTACATACATACATACGTGCACGTTATATGCTGCGAGATCCACATGTAGAGTACGTCGTTACGAGATCCACAACTTGCAATGGCTTGTTTTAAGTGGGAGAAAAAAAGTAAACTTAAAATTTATATTTGACAGCAATGTTCAACTATATACTCCAACATACACGAATTTCAAAAAACCTAAGAGCTATCGTTATGAGCTCCGATGCATGTTCATTTTAAATTCGTTTCTCATAACCTAGCGAGATCCAAATGTATCAAAAATTCTATAGTTGCGACGTTATCAGATCCGTACAATGTTGCCGTTGTTTGCATTACTGTAAAATATAATTTTTGTATAGTTTCTAGTTTGTGGCGTATTTCTGAACAGGCAAACGATGCGCGCGCCTGGGGCCTCATAAATCAAGGGGAACTCAAAATTCCGCTCTCAAAAAAAAAATTTTATTTGATTATTAAAAATGCTTAAAAAAAGGCGAAATAACATTGAAAACTAATTAATCAATCAATATAAAATTACAACAGTCTGGCTATATTTTTAAAAGTTTGCTGATGATCAGGGTGCAATAACTATGAAAATTGAAACTTATTAGTACAAGAATTACAAAGTTTTATTAGATAAAAAAGTTAAAAGCAAAAAAAAATCCTGTAATCGCTGAATATAAAAATAATTTATTTTTAAATTTTAAAACTGATTTATATTTCACAAAGTAAGCATAAAAAGGGTGCAAATATTCTTAAATAATTTTATTTTTAACAAAAAAAATAGGAAATAAAATTTTTTTAGTTTAATACAGTGGAGTCTCGGTGATCCGAATGAGGCTAGGTTTCTATTAGTTCGGATTACCGAGACTGTACTGTATATGTTTTTCCAGTACGCCTCGATCCAGATTTTTAAATTTTTTATGACCGTTTAACTGACGATGTTTTGGTCGAAAAATTTTTATTCGACTTTGAACCTTTATAATTAAAAAAAAAATTAAAATATAAAAAATCTGGATCGAGGCGGACTGGATAAACATACTATATTAAACTAAAATTTTTCATTTCTTATGTTGCACTGCATTTTAATAGGTGTTCAGCTGCTACGCCGCCATTTTGTAATATTTTGACTAAACATTTTGTTAAATGTTTTTTAAGACAAGTACAATAATGTGTCGAAACCCAAATTGATCTAAATACATTCATTTTCTCAAAAAAAATTAACAAATTTGGACTTTTAACTTTTGCCAGCATTGCCTATATATTGCAAAAATGTCATTGTCATTTTTGCCCCCCCCCCCTTAAAAAGCATTCCTGGTATATCATAGGAATTGAAATCAAAAGCAGATACAATTAGCAGGAACAAATTTTAATAAATATTATAAATAAATAGTCATAAAATAGCGCTAATGAAAATTAAATTTTTTTCTAAATTAAAATAAAAAATTATAAAATTAAATTAAAAAACTAAATTAAAAATTAAAACTAAAAACTTAAGAGCAACAATATTCACTGATTACTGAATAACTTGTGTTTTATGTCATTTATTTCCAGGAAGTTACAAATATTTAAATAATTACTAGCATGACACAATCCTTCAATACATTTTTATGTAAACATGCCAAAGAAAATTGATATATTTATTAAATGCCCCGTTGAAAATTAGAATGTAGGAATCTCCCCCCCCCCCTTCCAATCTTAGTTTTCGAATTATGCCATGTTCAAATAAGTAAATCAATTTCCATTAGCGTGTTTACATAAAAAAATTTTGAAAGATTGTGAATGTTACCAATTATTTTTGTAACGTCCTGGAAATAAATGACACAAAACACAAATTATTCAATGTGGAAGGAACTTGATATTGCTCTTAAATAAAAAAGCAACAATACCCAACACATATTTTATTTGTAACATTTCTTTATTAATTACTATCTCTATAAATATTATATATGAAAGTTTTTATCTTCTTCCAATGTTTATCTGAAATAAAAATTATTTGCATTATTAATTGCAGTACACAATTATTCAATCTATAATTTACCTTTCATAATATCTTTATTTTTATAATATAAAATCGTCACACTCTGCTTTTTTTGGAGCCTGTTTGAGAAGAATATGCTTCTGAAAATAGTTTTTGGTGATCGTCTTTTGTTCCTCGGTCCATGGGATTCTAATAAAGTTTTTTTTTGCTTCCTTTCCTGAAAGAATTTTTGTTTCTCTTTGCTGCCTTTTTTTGTTGGAAACTTTTTTATTTGTTAGTTGCGCTGAAGTTGTCGGTTTATCAATGATATTATCTACTTTTCGTTTTTTGGATTCCTGTTGGAAGTTTTTACGTGGTTGTGAGAATGGGACTTCTTTGTCGTCTTCATTACGTGAAGGTTGCGACTGGGAATTATCTAACTGAGAACTTATGTTCTCCGATTCTTCATCTGAACAATCTGAAATATCTGTATCATAATGATCTTCTTCATCTGATACCAAACCATCGACGTTTATGTCAATGTCGTCTAAACTTTTCCCCCTGTACTGATCTGCGGTACCTTTTTCCATCATCAGTAAGAATTTGCTTACCTTGGCCACTTGAAAAACATTTTCTGGTAACCGATAAAATGTTTTGTGGATATCCTTATTGTGACCCATAAAAGTTGCCAGCTGTTCAATATCGCCCTCGGTAAAATTTAGTAGCTGGGCAACAGTAGCAACTTGCTTTCTTAGTTTTGTCGATGTTAATGCAGTGGGTTGTTTTGCCCCACTAGCGATTGCCAATTTTCTTATTACCGTAGATGCTCTCAGACAACTGTGATCTGAATTTGGAATAGCAAAAAGATACTCGTTATTCGTATTGCAAAATGATTCTCTAACAGATATCAGTATGGATAACGCCTTTTGAATTTTTGGCGTAAAAAGAATCGGTACGCCTCGCCCTCTTTTACCACGAATTATAATCCTTTTGAATATTTTCGTAAGTTCTCTTTCAACTGCCGACAATGATAATTCAATCTCTTCTTGGGGTGCTTCTGTTGAAGAGTTTAAATATGTATTCAAAAATATTCTCTGTACTTCGCCGGCCCTCTTGCGGTTTAGCAGAATTAATTGCGCAAGCACACTTTCTTGCAAGTTTTTAAATGAATTGATGTTTTTAGGATATGATTTCAATTCCTCCAAAGACTTCTTTTGGATAGATATCAAATGATCTCTAAAGATTTTGATATCTGAAGTAAGTGGCAAAAATGCAGGCTTGTTCCATTTTTTTTGGTATAATTCTTTGCACGCATTTGTGGAAAGTTCGTAGGACCACTGCTTTTCAATTAATTTTTCAACGTTTTTAATCGTTTTGATTGCATTTTCGAAGTTATCCGTTTTCTGTAGCAATGGCGATTCTTTTAATAATAAATATTCTGCAATATCGCAGCACTGCTTCAATGAGGTGCCAATTTTCAGCACTAACGATGGAGCCTTGAACACGTCAGTTTTTGGGTCGTAACCAGCAATAATTTTTGTAGCCCTAATTATTGCATCAAAGTTTGTAGGCTTTAGGCAATTTTGTAATGTTTTACAATTATTGCTATCTATTTTTCGCATCTCAATTAACAACCGAGCCAGCTCTCTCATTTTATTTGACACTACTGTAATCAAATGTTTTTCTTTATGACATTTTAAATATCTTGTCCCAAATGCTCTGATAAGAGGATCGCCCTTCACAACAATTGAGACGTCGTCTGGTGCCATTCTCGGAAAAACTTCTTCTACTAATTTGGTATCTTCACTGGTAAAAGTAAGCAATAATGTTTGAGCTTCAGCTTGAACATTTTTCCGCTTACCACCTATTTCATCCTTTCTTAGTTTACAGATTTGGAGATGTCGACTAAGATATTTCTTTTTTAAATGACCGTAACAGTATTTACATGGTAAATAATCTTTTGCTAATGATGATATATCTTTGAATTGATTCGGTCTTCTAACCGGTTTAATTGATTGCGCACCACTAACATTATGAAAAAAATTACCCCTTTTTCTTAATTGATCGGCTAAATTTTTTCTTTCAATTGATCCTTTTTTAAGCGACAAATATTTAGCCACTTCCAATTCATTTACATGCTTTCTAGAGATATGTCTTGTAAAATTAGTTACAGGCATTTCACAGAAAATGCACATATCTTTTTTGTCCCAAACCCGTTTGTTTGTCAAAGCAATCTTTTTAGATTTGTCAACAGCTCCAGAGAAATTAAAATCTTTTTTTGCTGGATTATTGGATTTCGAAACATCACCAGATACTGTATTGTTCATTTCATCATCATCATCATCATCATTAATGCATTGATTTTCTGTCATGTTTATGCACGTTTTTCTGGTTGATTTTGCAACATCAGTTATTATGGATCCACTTGAAAATGAATTTACACTTCTTTCATCGCCATCAGGCTGATACATGGACCCAGAAGTTTCTATCAATGTTTCACTTACCATTGAGCTATTGTTAGATCTAATGAATGCAGCAGGTTCCAAAGAACCATCTGTATTTTGCCTTATTTCAATGAGCACCTCATCGGTTTTTGCTTCAGTTTCTGTAGTTATCGGAGTTAATTTGGTGTACGTAAGAGAACCTATTAAGAAATTTACGTATTGATTATAATTATTACATTCGTCTGCGTCGTCAATTGGGCAATTTTCAAGTTCTTGATAGATTATTTTTTCCCTGACGTAGAACCTTTACTTTCTTAACAAAAAAAATAAAACTGAACAATTTCGAAAACTCCAAAACTATTACAGTACTATTTTCAAAAACTTGAATTAGGTGTTTCTAAAAAAAACCACTCTTTTTCTAAAAATTAAAAATACCCTCAAAATTTGTGAGTCGTTGTGCCTTTTAGGCTTTTAATTTTTATTTATTCAAAAGCTCTTTGTAACTGAAAACTTTAATTTTTAAAGATTCATCTCCCTAAACTTCATAGGTTCTGTACTATCTACAAAATTTTTTAATGTTTTAAGTTTTTCTCACGAATTTAATTGACGAACAACTTATTTATTCTACACAATGATTTTTGGCGTTTTTCTAAAATTTTTCTTTATTTTCAATAGAATATAAGGTTATACGTAAAAGAAAAGAAGAGCATATCAAAAAACTATAAAATTGCTGAATTGGCGGCAATTTTCCATAGATTATTTATTATACACTGAATTTAAAATAACGAGTTCTGTTATTTTGGATAAGTAACAATATATTTCAGCGTAAATAAATTCTGCCCAGTCTATAATGATTTAATTTTAAATCAGTACATACCTTCATTCTTTGTGCTTTCAAAGAACTTTCCAATTTTAAATGCAACTGAAATTTAAAAAAAAAAGTTAAATATTTGATAGTTAATAGGCTAATTAATAAATTATACCGGCAGAATCCAAATTTGTATTTATTGTTGGAACGGAGGTTGGATCATTATTGTAGTCCCGATTTGTATTCATTATTGGATCATTTTTGTGCAAAATATTATCAAAATGATCAATATCTGAAAAATAATTTTAAGCATTATTTCACATTAAGATACTGTTCTTTTATTATAGAATTTATATCACGATAAAATTATAATTCAGTTTAATAAAATAAATTTTGAATTAAAAGACATTGTTATTAATTTCGTGAGAGTTTATGCAATAATGCCCTTAAGTTTGAAAATACAAAGTATTCAAAATAAACATCAGAAATGATAAAAATATTTAAATTTTTGGGCTTATTTTAATCATCTTCAAAAATTAGCCTACAAATTTGAAATTTTAATATCTTGTTATAGTACACACTTAAAAAATTCATGAAGATCGCTTGTTTTTATCAAATTTCTACAATCATTTTTTGATTAATTATAATACAATTAAAGAATATGGGCTTGTAATTAATTATAAACTCATAGTAAGCTAATTAAATAATGCTACTTACCTTTAGTTCTAGAGAGATTGTTTGATTTCAAAGCCAATTTCATTATTCTAGCACTTCTTGATTTAAACATTTTCAAACAAGTAGATTTTACAATTTTCCCGCACTTTTAAATTATGGTAACACACAAGGATCTCGTAAGCGACTGAAGAGAATAAGCCATTTACAGCAAACAAGTAACATGATAGCATCTCATAGGAATGAGATAACAACCCACATGTGTATTAGAGGCACATTCTTTTTGTTATAGTTTGCAGAAATTTATGCCTACTTCATAGATTTTCAAAATGTTGAATTTATGAACACGAAATGTAGAATTCTTCAGTGCAATATTATCAGTCCATTCCATTAATTATTTTTAAATTTTATAACATCACTTATAAAATTATAGTAGGTTCATTTGAAAATAACATTTTTCATTGGCATTAAACAGATTCGAAAACCAAAATTTGAAACTATAACTTTTAAAATAACTTTTTCTACTTATTGTATCTTTCAGTAAATACTTATTTAAAATAATTAAGTTAATTACATAGGTACTTACCTATTTTATTATATAATCCTTATGTTTATTAATTACCAGTAGAAGGGCAAGTTTATTTTAAATTTTACAATTAAATAATTTCAGATTGATTAATAGTAATAAATTTCAGTTTATCTGTTATAAGATCACTTGAACAAGCGCATATTTAGTAAATTCAAAGATATGCCCATGTCTTATTATAATCAAGTAACTAACGATAAGGTTAAACGTAATTTTAATTGCTCCGAGCAACTGCCGACTTATACAATACCGTAATTTACAATAAAATCAAGTAAAAATATGGAGGATTTATTCCTTTCCAGAAGAAAAACATAATAAAAAATGTTCATAAAATATGTAATATTATGTTGGATTTAAAAAAAGTAGTGAATTTAACAATCGCAATTATTGGGTGATAATTTCGATTAGAATACAAAGGACGTATTCAAATTTAAAAGCCGTTTAAATTTACGTTTTTAAATTAAATAATTTATTTATTTATTTTATAATATCTCGATATATTTTTCAAATCTTATTTATTATTGAAAAATATAATATTTTATTTTAGAAGTAAAAGTAGACTTAACAACTTTCCCGCGTTTTTTAAGTTTTGCAGAATTGACTATACCTAGTACCTACTATACAGGCAGAAAGATCCATAATGATATTTAATAGGATCTAATAAGGTGTCTCGAACATAGAAAGAACACACAAATGCTAAAATGCGATGATGCCAACTATACGGATCTCGCAAGATGCAAATTATCTGCATGCGCAATACACAAATTTGAAAATGCGGAGTTCCGTACCATCGCGTAACATACAGTCAAACACACATGACATGTATAAATAGTACGATATGAGATCCGACCAAAAGTTATTTTAAAATGTTGTAGATGACCTAAAACATTTATTTCCATTGAAAACGTTCCGAGATCCACCCTGTCGGATCTCACAACGAAAACGGATCTCACAACGCCGCTCATTTTCTATATTGCGGATCTCGCAAAGTACAACAAATACACCCATACATACAGACATCCTTCCAAAAATGATAAAAATGGATTCAGGGGACCTCAAAACGTGAACATCTGTCAAAAAATTGGGGGGTCAAATTTTGACTGATAACAATACTTTCCTTACCTAGGGGTTCGGAAAGTAAAAATGAAAAATAAAAACAGTGGAGGCCAAATAATACAGAAATCCGAGGAACGTCGACAGGGCGGTGATCTTTCTAGATCACCTGTTTACATCTTTGGAGACTGGAACATTGCAAAATTGCAACTACCGAGGACATCTAAATGTATGCCAACGAGCTGCAGAACTCTCTCATAAAGACCTATGAGTTATCTTGTCTCCTACGAACAGCTGACCAACACCTTGGTGGTGCGGAGAACTTCCCCAGCTAAACAGATCGGCAAAGAAGCTCTATAATATGGCCCAGAACTCTAAAAGTTGCACTAACTGGGCAGCATTTAAAGTACGCCGGTCAGAGTACAAGAGTTTAATACGCCAAAAGCGACGACAGTCATGGAGAGCCTTCTGTAGCGGTATTGGAACAATCATAATGGTTCGGCCCCGAACTAGATTATCTTTTCTCTTCATTGCGTCCTGGGACACCAATACAAAGAGGGTAATGGAAAGACAGGTGATCTAGCTAAAATCTGCTCAAACTGTCTTCCTGTGACGGTGATTGTGTCAGCCGTCAAAACCCTAGATATCCTTCTTAAAAAAGCATTCCCTAGAGCTGCATTCCAGCAGATGGGCTAATGAAACTGAATGCAGACAAGCAAGGCAGCTATAGGCACCTATAGTAAACATTAAAAATACTACTTGAAGTTGTTCAGAATCAATCTAGAAACGTGCCAGGGATGTAATGGATCAGACAGAACAGTAGAGCATTTGCTCCGTCACTGCTCTGCTCTAGCGTCAAAATGGGGTACGATGTTGGGGGGACTTGTGGTCTAAATTAGCGACATTTGCCTGCCAGGGTCCTGGAGTTTTATATTTCAGTTCGGATCAGGAACCCTGCCCTCTTTACCTAAAATCCGGAAAGGTTAATTTTATGCTTTTTTGCCTAAATGTGGCCATGACTTTTTTTAAAGACCAAAAATAGGTAACTCCAGTATAAGAATCAAATAAAAAGTTAGCAAAATTGGAAAGCCTAAATAAAGAGAAGCATTAATTAATAAATAAAAACCTAGCTGGCAACCTTTCTTATGGGGATGGTATTGGCTTGCTAATGCAATTAATTCGAGCCTTAACCCTTTCACCGATTTTACCAAAGTATTTATGCTTAAAGGCATTCAAAATGTTGGGTCAAGGAGTTATTTTATTCTTAAATTTTGGTAAGTTTATGGATTTACTTAATTAGAATCAAGCAAAATAAATTTATGATTTTAAAATTTTAATAATAAAAAAATTATTATTTAAAAATTTTTAAAAGGGAAAATAAATTGATAAATCTTTAATTACGAGGACCATTGTGATATTCTTCGAAGAAAATTATATCTTATATACCTACCTATAAAAATTTATGTGATTGTTATTGACAAATATTTTGCATTTCTTTCTTCATTTTTTACCCACAAATTTGTGGGTAAACCGGTGAAAGAGTTAAGGGAGAATTCAAGTTATAATAATATGGTAATAACCACCTGAATTCTCTTGTTGAATTTCGGAAAACATATTCAATAGTAATTGATCTTCTTGACGAGAAATAATTCGTTTTGTTTTCCAAAATTTAGACTTTCAATTTATTTTTTAAATTCTTTTTAATATCTGAACTTGACAAAACAAACTTTATTATTAATTTCAAAGCTTCACATTGTTTTTTTCGATATAAAATATTTGTTCATAAATTATTTTGTGCATTTAAAAATTAATATAGAAAAAGGAAAAATTAATTTGAAAAGCGTCCAAATTTAAGGGTGGAAATATATAAGAAAACGAGCAATTTAGACAATTATTATTAAAATAAAG
The DNA here is from genome assembly GCA_932274525.1 of Podabrus alpinus. Lineage (NCBI taxonomy): Eukaryota > Metazoa > Arthropoda > Insecta > Coleoptera > Cantharidae > Podabrus > Podabrus alpinus. The sequence goes on from OW026452.1 coordinate 71,221,925, forward strand.
ATAATGGATTGTTACAGTTTCTTATTTTCTATTTGCTCCTTGACTGGAAAAATTCTTGCCAGATTGTTGTAACGAAATTATTTACTTGAATTTGGAAATGTTTACAATTTTGTTCAATTACTGAAGAGTTATATTTTAAAACGTTTCCGCAAATTTTCCTTCCACCAAGATTTAAAAGTTGTTTATCAAATAAACTGTTAAAACAAAATGATTTTGGATGTCCATGGATTGTTTCTGTATCAGTTTGGAGTCCATTTCGCTATTGTATAAAAAAAAACTTTTTATTTATTCCATGTTTTATTTGAAAAATTAAGTCTCCAGATGTTAATTACTTTTTTGTAAGTTTCAAGTGACAAATCTTTTCATTTCAAAACATAATTAGCATGCTACCAGGCCGGTGATTGTGCGTTTGCGTCCATCCCGATTAGCAACGGGTGGTTACCTACTATTGATTGTCAAGAAATATTGTATTTCAAACACTTTTCAATGTTTGTTCGAATTTTATTCAGAAAGTGCTTTGACAAGATCGTAGCAAGCGAAATATATACGCTGTATTAATTTGAATAGTATATTCGGCTGCTATCTTCTACTTTTGAAAAGGCACAGACTTCGTTTTACGTAATCGGCACTATTCACAAACTTTTCCTGACAGTGGTTATCAATATTTAATACAGGTGTAGGTATCTGAAATAAATGAACTGTAAATGCAATAACTTCCAAGATTTTATTTCGACTTACCTAACCATTGTTTATATATCCTCCACATATTTCATCAATCAATATTTTCCTAGGTATCTCATTATGAATTTTTGGGCTGTTTTGTTGCACTTCATGTTCCGACAAAAAATATAGGTCATGAACATTATTTCAACTAAGCAACCGTTGTTTATGTAACCACCACATGTTTTATCAAATGTATTTAAAATTTCAAAGGTTCCATCAACCACAATGCTTGTCAATTTTCAGATTCTTTATACAGGTGTATCTGAAATAAATTAACTGTAAGTAAATGGAATAATTTCCAGATTTTATTTCGACTTACCTAACCATTGTTTATATATCCTCCACGTATTTTATCATTCAATTTTTTCCTAGGTATCTTATTAACTGCAATGCTGATCAATTTTCAGATTCTTGATCATTTATACTGGTTACACCACGTTTAACTTGAGGAATCCCGTAACTTGATGACGTTGATGACGTGTATGAAATAAATAGGTTATGTGGTATGATTTATTGAACAGTGGTGCGCAAACTATGGGTCCAATCTTGGTGGTCACGTTGAAGTAGTTGAAAAGTTTCAAAAAATCTAAAAAAATATAATTCGCAATTTACATTAAGCAAACGCGACCATGCGGGAGAATTTCAAATTAGTAAAAGACGTATTAAATGAAAATAAAAATTCGTTCTTCAGGCTCAAAACATAACAAAATCAACTGATTAACAAAATATATTATAATAAATTTAATACTATACTGAAATGTTTGCAAATTTTCACCAGACTATGACTTTGAATTTCGAAATATACGTCTAAACACAGCCATGTTGTTGTCGCTGGTGGCGCCACCAACGGTAATGTAAATCGCCAATAGACTATAATAAAATTGCTAACTGGCGCCAAAATATTAGGCACAAATTAAACTTTAAAAATAAAATAGTTAATTAAACGTGAAAATATTTTTTATTCTAACGTTTAATTAATTATTTTATTTTTCAAGTTTTAATTTAGTATTAATTCTCAATAGTTAAAAAATCAAATATTGAAAATATTAGTCTGAGAAATATTAAACGGCCTTCGAAGATTTGCATAAAATTTATTTTTAAATTTTATTGTTGAAATATGAAAATATTTATACGCATTAATTTTTAATAATTTTTCGCTGGGGGGGGGGGGGGGGGCTTACAAAAGTGCTTAAAATTGCGTAACGTATTTTTAGATTACCATTTTTGGCACCACATGAAGTAGAATTATTGTTTTGACTGTACAGAAAGTCGCAGCCTTTTTATTGTAACTATCGTTTAATAATGCAGTCATTTTGTGCTTAAAAAGGCGCCTAGCTTACAAGTTGTGGGGTAGTTTTGATTTCTTCGATTCTATATGTTTTCTGGGGTGCTGAATCCGAATCCGATATTTCCCAACAAACTTTCGTGACGGAACATAAAAAAAAATGCAAAAAAAGGTAAAAAAAATCATGTTTTGGCGGAGTTTTGCTTATAACTCGGAAACTATTAACTTTTCGTAAATAACCTTCTTATACAAAATGAAAGCTTATAAAATTTGCTACAAATTGCTTTACATAAGTTTATTTCTCCGACGAACCGTTCGGGTTCAAGCGCCAGTTGAAAATTTGCGTTTTTAGGCTGTTTCCGCAAAAACCCACTTTTTCCACTCCAAAACTATAATTTATTAATATTAAGTGCCGTCAATTAGTAAATTCCCTCTAGTTTTTAGTTATATACAATGTAGTCTACATTGTAGGATTCAACTGTTATGACATCTGTTAGTATGAGAGCTCTGACACAGCTATCGATAGATGGCGCGAACATTACAACCCACTTATAATGTTCGCATTATAGCTCTCCTTAAGTATGTAATGAGAATCTTAGTTTGTAATCATTCGCGTCCAGTGCTCCGAACAGTGAACAGTGCCTAGTGCCTAGTCAGTTTGTGAACTAGTGAAAATTTACTCAGCCATGGGTAAGCGTACCAAAAAATCTAAACATCAAGGTGCAGTGGTGCCGAAAGGCCCCACTGTACTAGTGCCACCCCCGACTGTCAGGGTTAAAACCCCAGGCTCGTCACCCGAAGCCAATGCGCTCGAAGAATCCCTTCGAGGCGCAAAGGCAAAACTCGAAGTCGCAGAGAAGGATCGCGAAGCCTCTATAAGGAGGGAAGCCTTCCTAAAGGGCATATTTGACACCGCCTCAAGCATGGAAGAAGGGCCTGAACAACGCGAATACATCCGCACAGCGTTAGGCCTTCCGCCTAACCCTGAAAGGGTAGACGACATCGCAGAAGCAATCGACGAAACTCCATCCTGCTCCTACGAGCAGCCTTTCGAGACTCCCAGGAAGGTAGTTAAACGCAAACTACCAGTATCATCCGAAGAACCCTCTCCTGAAGGTGTTGAAATGACCAACAGCTTCAGTTCGCTCGAGGACCTGGGAAGTGACACCGACGACGACGCAAATTGGCCCGAAAAATACACCAAGAAGCAACGGACAACACAAGATCAGGTTAGTCCAATGGTTTCCCTTGCTCCTATAGCCCCCGCCCATCCGATTGTAACCGTAGGCTCCTCCCCCCCGGTTACGAACCTCGCGAACGCGAACCCGATCGACACGGCATCATCACCGCGCCCGACACCACGACCGCGCCCGGTACCACAACTGCGCTCGGTAACCCCGATCAACCCGGCACCCGTACACCCTGTACGGCCGAGTAAAGTCCCACCAATTGTTGTTCGTGCTAACAACAATTGGCCGAATATTTTCAAATTAATTAAAGAAAAGCGCATCAATTACAACAAAATCAAAACCGTTGCAAACGGAACTTCGATACATCCAACCTCAGAAACGGACTACCGCGAATTGTCACGCCTTCTGGAAGCCGAGGGCATCCCGTCCCACACGTACTCGCTTCCAAAGGACAAACCCCTCAAAGTTGTCATTCGAGGGTTACACAGCACCCTAAAATGTAGTGACATAAAGGAGCATCTCGAGGAAAGAGATTTCAACATCCAATCCATCCATCAGATGCTACACGGACGTGACAAACACCCCATGCCGCTTTTCCTGGTCACCCTTGAAAGGACGGCACGGGGAACCTCAATCTACAATGCCACGACTATCTTAGGCATTAATGTCACAATCGAGACGCCACGAAAGAAAAACTCAGGCATTAGCCAATGCCACCGGTGCCAAGACTTCGGGCACGTGCAGAGGAACTGCCGGGCTAAACCGAAGTGCGTCAAGTGCGCCGGTGACCACTTGTCCCAAGCCTGCACTAAACCACGCAGCGAACCTGCGGCCTGCGCCAATTGCGGTGGCGCACACACAGCCAATTATAAAGGGTGTCCCTCGCACCCTAAACCAAAACAAAACTTAACCGCCAGACAAATGTTGGAAAACTACATCGCTAATCCAACAGCAAGAAACGCTCGTACCACTCCGCGAGAACCACCCCAGACGGCACAACAAGCTGCCCCAGAACCCGAACAACCGCGACAAAATATTGAAGTCATGACCATCACAGAAGTCATCTCAATAATGACCACAGCTATTGTTACCGCCTTGAGGGAGGCGAATATCAGTAGCGAAATTCAAAATATTATTTTAACCAGTGTGAACAATTCCGTTCAAACACACGCCAATATGAACTAAATAGTTAGAACTCCCCGGTCAAAGGACCACACGAGTGATTTTTTCGTGAAAAAACAATTAAGACATTAAAAATCAACAATTCACAAGTGACTTAGTTCGTGAAAAATTCAGACAATACCGCGAGTGGAAAAACAATTCCGCGTGTGAAAAATTTACGTGAACACTCAGACAAAATCCTACGATGAACAAACCTCCCCCTCCTCTCCCTAAAAAATAACCATTGCGATTATGTCCAGAGCATTTTCCGGAGCTACGCTCCGAAGTTTGACCTACAAGTCAAACGAACCCATCGTCAGCTGTCCGTTAAGACCGAGAGAAGGCCGGCCATGCCGGGAAGCTCTAAAAATCAGTTGAGCAAAATAGCAAAAATAGCTTAGTTTGTAAGTTTTTTATAGTTGTAAATAAATTATTATTATTGCATTGTAAGTGGAACTGTGACTGTGATTCGAAGAAGTAGTTCGGTGTCAAAGTCCAACGACAAGTTTTAAAATGACTTCAAACGTGTGTTTTATTTGTGATGAATTGCTGGATAATGATGTAGACAAGGTGACAAGGGTGCGAGAAAAAGGTTTGAAAACGATTATTGAGTCAAGCAAGAAGAGGAAGGATGGTAAGCATGTTCAGTGCAGTAAAAAATCTGCAGTTGAGTTTCATGAGAAATGTCGTAAAAACTACATAAATGAAAGATTAATTCTCTCTCATTTGAAGAAGGTGGAGCAGGGTTGAGATCAAGTCAAAACACGTACTACTGAAGCACCTTTCAGTTTCAAAACTCTATGTTTTATATGTGGCTTAGTCATAACGCCCGAGTTTATAGAACAAGAACAAAGAAAAAAGAAAAATCGCAATATTGTGTATAAAGTTCGAGCTTTGACATTGAAGGAAACGATCATAAAACGAGCAGAAGAACGTGGTGATGAGTACGGGCAAGACATAATTAAACGCCTTTTGCCAGTCTCAGATTTGGTTGCCTCTGATTGTCAGTATCACAGTTTATGCTTGAGAAAACTGTACAATCGCCCAAAAACTGAAGAGAAGCGAAAAAGCGGTCCATTCGCCAATGATATCGAAGCAGCAATGGAAGATGTCTACACTTATCTGGAGAATAGTGATGAAGAGTGCCGGTTTTCACTCGACGAGTTGATAGACCAAATCAAGTGTGCTAATCGTCCTGACCAAAGGACAATCAAAGCTCATCTACTCAAAAAATATGGAAGCGATATAATAGTTACTTTGTCTTCAAACAAGAAGCAGCCGGTAGTATGTTTCAAAAACACAGGTTATAAAATTTTGTGCGATTCTTGGTACCAGCAGATGTTAAAAAATGAACAAGAGGAAAGACTACGGATTGTTAAGACTGCTGCTGCAATTATTGTTGAGGAATTCGGTGCCAGGTTTATGAGACAGAACAGTACCCCCCACTTGAAATTTTTTTGGAAGAAAATGAGGATCTCATTCCTGAAACCCTCCGTACATTTATGGAAAGAGTCGTACTAAACAGAAAACGTGGGGACCACGATATGTGGAAGAAGAATAGCACAGCGCTAGCTCATAGTCTTGTAGCAGCAGTGAGGCCAAGATCATTCGTCTCACCAGTCCTCGTAGGGTTGGCAGTGTTTCTATACAAGAAGTACGGCTCAAGGAAATTGGTCGACGTGGTTTCCTCATTGGGGTTTTGTTCGTCGTACACAGAAGCTGTTCGCCTGGAAGCATCAGTAATCAAAAGCGATCCGGTGAATATTAACTAGCCGTGCTTTTCACAGCAGGTGTACGATAACGCTGATTTTAACGTACACACAATCGACGGATACAACACATATCACGTCATGGGTGGTATTTCCTGTATTACACCAAAACATGCAGTGGCCCACAATAAATCCATTCCATTGGCAGAATGAGAAACCGCCGAACGATTCGAATTTGATTTTAAATTATTGTGAAGATAGAATTAATACTAATGATGCATTATAACAATATGTAATAACTTTTCAAAATTTCTCGTTGGAATTGCAACTTTTTTGTAACTGAAATTGTAAATTTTTGAGTTCATTAAATAACTTGAACATTAAGAAATTTTTGAAAAAATTACTTATATTTACATTATATACTAAATAAAAAGGACTATAAAATCTAGGAGATATATTGTGGTGTTCCGTTCGCTAAATTCGAATCCACGACAGATATAATTTTTGTTAAAAATTAATTTTTTAACTTTTATTTTCTCGTTACACTCAAAATTCTGTTTTTTTTTCATATGAGATAATTTTTTTTTGTTTTGAAATAACTCAATTCTTCAATTTTATCAATTTTTTTTGTTTAATAAAATTTTTTTTTTACAATACAAAATATGGGTTAGTAAATAATTATTGTTTTCACACATAAAGAAATTAATTGCGCCTTTATAACATAAATTATTCAGAGATAAAAAGTCATTTAGTGTACAAACACACATGTGATTGTATAATGTTTTTAAAGTAATAAATTTCACTGGTTTAAATGTTTCAATAAAAATTCTAAATACCTTGTCTTTTGTTTTAAATTTTGTTTATAACACTCAATAAACATACCAACTTCTTGTGTAGGTTGATTTCCAATACTTTCCAAACCAATTTTTCATAAACCAAATCCACAATTGTTGAATTTTGCAAATAATTCGTGGTTAATTTTGCAACCATCAATTTTCATTAACATTGACCGCTTTTTTATTCCTCTTACTTGTAATTTTCTTAAGTTTCCACTTCGAAAAACCATTTAAGGATCCTCTTTATAACTTTTCTTTGGATATCCACTTTTAATTCCACTTATATAAATCCGCTTTTTAATAATCCACTTATCGATTGAAAAATCACCGCTTGATCTATCCTTCATTCCAGAACGAATACGTCCATGTCAATTTTGTTGCCGAAAATTCTTCACCACGCGTGTGCAATTTTTGATTCAGGTCCTCTGATTGGTTGATTTTGTGGATCTTGGCTTGCAATTTTAAAATGTGTCCTGTATTGGACGTAATCAAAATGTTCCAAATCTTGCGAGTGTCAGTTCGCGAACTTGTGTTTTTTAAAACTCATGCATGACTTTAAGCACATAATTTTAAATTTAAAATTTTTTTAATACAAATAATATTTTTTGATTTGTTTTAATAAAAACAAATCTAGTCTCATTGGAACATACTCCAGACTTGTAAATTTAATAAATTTGAAGAATTATTTTTTTCTTGTTTAAATTTATTGACCATTAAAGATTTTTGTGTATAACGAAATTATAATATTGACATTAGAAAATTATTTTATTAAATTTTGAATTCATTTTTTTGAAAAATTTTTGGTAAATTGTGAAATTTTGTTGAAGACAGTTCAATATATATACTAATTGACGAACGGCACTTAATGATAATAAATTACAGTTTTGGAGTGGAAAAAGTGGGTTTTTGCGGAAGCAGCCGAAAAACGCAAATTTTCAACTGGCGCTTGAACCCGAACGGTTCGTCGGAGAAATAAACCTATGTAATGTAATTTGTAGAAAATTTTATAAGCTTTCATTTTGTATAAGAAGGTTATTTACGAAAAGTTAATAGTTTTCGAGTTATAAGCAAAACTCCGTAAAAAAATGATTTTTTTTACCTTTTTTTGCATTTTTTTTATGTTCCGTCACGAAATTTTGTTGGGAAACCTCGGATTCGGATTCAGCACCCCAAAAAACATATATAATCGAAGAAATCAAAACTACCCCACAACTTGTCAGGTAAAAACACAATATGACTGAACTATAAATCGATATAAAATTAACACAATGTTAAAAATATTTTTTTACTTTGCCTATTATTTATCAATCACACCCCACCCCCTCACCGATGCGCTGGAAAGAGATGCATTAAAGAGATTCGCACTAAAAATTCCTCAAAAGTTAAGAAAAACATAAGTATTGATTTTTTAGCTATTTAATTTAACCCTACAGTGCATACGTAGGGCCTAGCAGGCCCGAGTAAACATTTAAATGAATATAAAAAAGAACCGTTGAAATTAATTTCATGATATTATTAGTAGCTGTCTAAAATATGAAGACATCGATATATTATTATGTTTAAAAAACTTGAAAAAGTTGAATGGATTGCCAATAAGAGGGCTTTGGGCCTAGTGGCTCGACGTATGCACTGGCGTTACTATTTTAAGGTAGCCACTCACGTTCCAATCTGGTCGGATCGACAAGCTGTACTGCACCTGAGTTGAATAAGGATGCGGCTATTGTGTCTTTGTTCAACTTATGTGTAGGACGGTTCTAGGACAGTTCGCTACGGGACATTTCGTGCCCGGTCATTTCGTACCCGGACATTTCGTTACGAGGACATTTCGCTACTAGGACATTTCGCTACCAGGGACATTTTGCTACCTGATTTTGATACCACTTTTACCATATTATTTACTAGTCTTTTTTATTATTTTTATATTCCTATGGCAGATCCACCTCTTCGCGGCAGATCTACCTCTTTGCGACCGATTTAACTTCTCACGGAGATTTCATTGTTTTTAGTCAATATTTATATGCATAATCAACTCGATCTCGAATTTAATTTCTACAAATTTTCATTTTTTGCACTTTATCACGTTAACTGACGTCACATGTAAACTGGGCGCTTCGCGCCTCGCCAGGGGGCTTTGCCCCCTTTCTCCAATTGGAGGTTTACCCCATTGCCTACGACAGCTAAAACATCCCTGTAGATTGATCCATACACCCCACCGGGATCTTAAAAAACGGGATATACTTAGCATTTAAAATTAATCTTGAAATTGTATATAGCATTTAACCGCTACGTATACTAAAACTCATAACAAAAATCCGGCGAACACAAACTAAATAAAAAAAAACGTCAACCCTGACTGTTCGCGTTCAAACGTCCTTGCGTTGAAATGGTAATGTAAAAATTCAAGTTTTCAAACAAAATCTTTAATTTTTGGAAACTAAATCGGAAGTTTTTATTTTCAAAACTTTTAACGGAATAAGCGTATTCGGTGAGCATTTTCGTAGATAATCGATGTAAAAAATTTAGAAAAATTATTTTTCCTTTGTGGAAAACTTTTGCAAAATGTAGAAAGCTCTTCCAAAAACTGTACAAAATCAGAAACTCGACGGCTAAAAAGTATTGCGGGATGCGATGTAAAATTTTCAAAAATTATCCCAATACTTTGTGGTGGGTATGAAGCATCTCCATTAAAAATTTAACACGGATCTAACAATTCTTTCGGCACATTATGTGGGGACGTTTAAAAAAATATTTGTAAATTTTGGAAAATTGAAATTTTTTTTTACGTACCACTTAAGTTGCTAAAAGTGTTAGCAAAATTAGGTAAAGGTAGCGAAATATCCCCGGTAGCGAAATGCCCAGGAGCGAAATGTCCTAGTAGCGAAATGTCCTGGTAGCGAAATGTCCTGATAGCTAAATGTCCGGGAACGAAATGACCGGGCACGAAATGTCCGGGCACGAAATGTCTCGTAGCGAACTGTCCGGTCACCGTGTAGGACAGCATGTCGGTTCGACCAGATTGGAACGTGAGTGGCTACCTTTATATTAATCGGCTTCCAATTGAATTATAAGCTTTGTAAAAAAAATTTCAGCTGATAACTGTGCGTCGGCGCTCCGCGCCAGATAGCTAAAGAAATTTGAAGCGCCGACCATCAAGAAAACCGGGATGAAGGAAACCGGGAGCTTAAACCCCCAAAAAATCGCGTAAAACAAAAAATAATCGATGTTACATGTACTAGAGACGTGCTGCTTCTGCCGGTGTGAAATACTCTAAGTGTTAGGGTCATTGATTCCACACGTACCGTCAACAAAATGAGCGACGCGCGGAATCTCGTTAAGTTTCACTAGTTTTTACATGTAAATTTGCAAACTTCAAATTCGATTATTTCAAAATTTTGACTATACATTCTCACATAAAATTTCAACAGTATACTATATAAACCTTCCTCTGTGCAATAGGAAATTTTCAAATTATTTGGAGTCCCGGGCGCTAGCGGACTGCCACCAGAACGGTTTGGTGTTGTATCGTGTTTTAAAAAAAACTAAAAAGAAAGAATACTATATTATTACACAAGAACTGTAAAGCTGATTTACCGTCGAGAATAATTGAGATTTTGTGTCTCGGGTTATAATTCATTAAAGTTTAGTAAAACAACTACTACTGAGCCCTACTGAGTGAGGGTGAAGACCGAGCAATATTCTTTAAATTTTTGTTATTCTTTTGTAGTCCAGGCAAGGAAAGTTTTTAGTTTGCAAAAAATCCGGGCAAGCTAAATTTTGACAGAGATGTACATTGGAGTGTTCTAATGAACCCCCCAAAAATCCCACGCCGGCGTCTCCCACAATCGGGGATTTTAGCTCCCCCAACGCGATATTTTTCCGATAACTCGCTTATTTATGCTTGTATGAAAAATTATGATCAGACCATAATTGAAGAGCATAAAATTCTCTATAAAATAGTTTTTTTCATATTTTTCCATGGCACACTAATACTTAAATTATTGACCAAAAACACGACCCACCCTTAAATAAATGGCACAATATTAATTCGTTGCAGGGAGAGAAATGTTTTCGGGCACGGGAAATGCATTTGTTAAAAAAATAATTGAAATTGTGGCCAAGGTTGGAAAATGAAGAGAAAAATAGATTTTTTCAAAATTTGTCCAAGTTAGGCTAGCAATAGACGGGCATCGAAAACGCGGCGTTTTACACGCTCAACTATGTAGCAACTACACGGGCGTTTTTAACCAGCGGTTGTCCAGTCAATATGAAAATGCAATTCATTCAAATTACTTTTCAACATGAAACGAAATTGTAGATTTGTTTAAAATGTACTTGGTACCTAAAGAACGAGAAATTATAAACTGGCCGTATTGTATCAATAAAAAGAACGTACTATATAATTTATTATATCGATATAACAATAAATAAATCAGAATAAAATCGAACAAAATTTAAAATCGTTACTTTTACTAAAATACTATAATAATCATGAACAGTAATAATTTATGATAACATACCATTGAATTTAACGCAGTTTAATTATCCTGCTTTGATAATATAATAAAATTTTGCAATCACAAGTGCGTGAGCGGTAGACATATGTTTCAAGCTTATTTGCTATCATCAGTACCGCATACACATGGAAAAAACACACTACACTCGTAACTGCAAATGACACTACGGCAAATCGTTCATTCAGGTAAAACAGAAGCATTATTTGCCTACTGTAAAACCGTCTGAACTAAAGCCTACGTGCTCTCGAAAATACTAAAGTATAATGTTTGATAACATACCATTGAATTTAACGCAGTTTAATTATCCTCCTTTGATAATATAATAAAATTTTTTTTTTATTTTGTGTGTGTTTTTTCCATGTGTATGCGGTACTGATGATAGCAAATAAGCTTGAAACATATGTCTACCGCTCACGCGCTTGTGATTGCAAAATTTTATTATAGTAATAATTTAATTAAAAGTATTCATATTTCGGTTTTTAAAAACAATAGTAGTATCATGTTACAAAATTGTTAACACGCATAAAAAGTTGATAAAGATTAAAATTTATTTTTAAATAAATTTCTTCATCTCGAGCATTTTGTATGGTGGGTGTACAGACTCAACGCTCATGTAGTGACCACCATATAAACTAATGCGTTACATAGCCAGCGTGTTATCCGCCGCGGAGAAAACGTCGAAAGTTGGCCATTTTCAACGCTACAGCGAGCATCTCACCCGCGGCCGCCGATGATCCGCGACGTTCTAAATGCTCGTCTAATGCCTTCCATTAAAATACATTGGTTACATTCGAGCGCGGAAAACGCGGCGTTTTAGATGCCCGTCTATTGCTAGCCTTATAGTATCTTCCAAGTAACGAAACCGAAATTTTGGTTTGAGCTTACAGAAGGTCCGGGCAAGCTGAAATTTGGCAAAGATGTACATTGAAGTGTTCTAATAAACCCCCAAAATGTCTCATAAAAATCCCAAGCCGGCGTTCCCCCAAATGAGGATTTTAGCCCCAAGTGCGGTGTTTCGCCTATAGCTCACGTATTTTTACTTTTACGAAAAATTACCATTAAGCAAAGTTGAAGAAACCCAAATTGGCTAGAGTCAGTCCGTGCAAGAAGATATACCCTAACACTTAGAAAATTTCGCTCCTGCAGTTCGACCACACCTCTCGTAAGAGTAACATGCACGAAAGGTTACTATTTTGTCATTATTTTTTGTTTTATTATTCGATATTTTGGGGGTGAAACGTAAAAGTTTACTGCCCCATACCGCAACTATACTTTTAAATGTTAAATGCAGGTTTTCTATGATCCCGATTTTTTTTATCCCGGTTTTCTTGATGGATGGCGCCTTCAAGTATGTTTAGCTTTTGACGCGTAGCGGCTCCGGCGATGAAAAACCGGCCGGAGGTGCGGAGCACCGCAGGCTTGAGTTTTTCAATGCGCAAAGCCTCCCCGAGTCTCGGATCCACCCCAAAAAGTTTAATAGAGACCTAATTCTAATAATATTTGTGGTTCTGAAAAGAACCGATGTTTTCTTTTCGATGCGGCGACCGTGCAAGTTATTCCAGTCCATATCCGGCGCTGATATGGTAAATCATGTTGAAGAGGCGGTCCTTGCGCGTTTTGCCATACAACCCGGTCCACATGAATTGGTCCAGGTGCTCAGGTAGCAGGGTGGAAGGCATTACAGCCCGTCGACGGCAGAACATCTTAAGCGTTGACCAGTAGCCCTCGACCATATTTGTACACACACCGGTGAGTGGGTCCATAAAATTCCGGCTATGGTTTACGGTTTTGTGGATGTAGGGTGAAGCACCGTCCAGAGTGCGCAGTCCAGAATAACCCCTCCATCCGTCGGTCCAAATCTCGGTACCAGGCAGCACATAGCGCTTGATGAGTGTCTGCAGAGTCGCGGCATCGCGCTTGTCAACGTATTTGACAATGCCCCGCTTCTCTGTGCAGCTGTACATACCCAACACCCATTTCTGGGCGCGTACAGGAACCCTGCCGACATTATATTTGCGACGGGTAATAACACTTTCGTCTATTTGCACCACCTGGCCCGGACCACCAATTGCCAGATCCTCGGGGTAATTCTCAAGCTTCCAGGTGCAGACTCTACGGAAATCCCGGTACAAACTGTAAACAGTTTTCCGGGATATTCCGCAGTACAATCCTGCTGATCCAGAACGCACAGCGCACGCCCACATCCACATAAGCTTAAAAATTAGCTTCGGGGCGCGGCGACGGCCGTCAAAAAATGATCCGACGTTGATTGGGTAGACTCACCTGCAACCCGGACACCTGAAACAATAATTCAGTCAGTAATTTCGGTTGCGAACCACCCGACAAAATCGTCTGCATCTTGATTTATTGCAACGCTTTTTACTGCGAACTAATTGCCACTGTTGCATCATATCGATTATTGCACGATCGCTACAATCGAAAAGCATCCCCACATCCACGTCACTATTAACATAACAAATTGCTGTGGATCAGACCGAAGTAAGCCGTTTTTAAAACCTTCAAAGATACGAGATTTTTCAGTTGTCTCATGGCATAGATGTGTTTGGATACCCTACATGCGAGTTTGTTTATGTGGGGTTCCCAGGTTAATTTTGAGTTCATCTTAACTCCGAGAAACTCAACAGGATCACCTCTAGGGACATTCTGTTTAAGAGTGAATACCAAGCTCTGACTCTTGCCTTCATTAAGGCATAGTTTGTTAGCAAGAAACCATTGCCTCAGCTCATCATGATTCTGTGATGCAATTAAAGCAAGATCTGTTAGGTTGGTACCAGTGGCGGCTCGTGAGAAATATGTTTGGCTGTTCTGCATTATAAAAAAGGGAAGGTATCAGTAAAATGCTAATCTCAAAAAATAAACTTACTTATTGCACGTTTTTAAGCAATAATGGCGTGCGCCGGTGCTTGCTTGTGGCAAACTTAACTTATCAATAACTTTTTCGTTGAAATTCAATATTCCCGAGATAAATTTTTTTACTATTGACAATATCGAAAGACACAAACGGAAAACAAAACAATTCGTTCTTACGATTACAGGCACAAATTCATTTGTTCCGTAAATAAATATTCGTATTAAATTGTCATTTATACATTTTACCTCGACTTGGTATATACCGGCAATTTCTTATCACTAATTGTTCTTGATAACTAAATTTAAAAATTACATTCATTTTTAAAAACGACCTTCTTCGTAAGAGATTTTAAAAACGACTAAATAAAATGCCTTAGTTAGCTTATCACGTCGTAATAATTCTGCATATTTGTTATTTTAAAAATAGAACTTATTACGATACTTTGTAATTTAAACAGCCCTTTGTGTGTTCGGTTCGAAATAAAACAAACGACGCAAACATTTTTATAACAATAAATTTTATTTATGGGCACAAAAAGTTTTGTAATTGTTAACTAATTTTCGAAAAAAATCCTATTTTTACGGGTTATGAGAGAAGCCGAGTTAATAAATAATATGAGTAATGTTAGTAAAAACCTAAGTCCAAATTTCTTGATCTACATTTTATTACAGAAAATTATAGTTTGAGAATTGTTTTACAATGTAGAAAAATCTCAAGTCCAAAATTATTATAAAATTTTATTAGGATTAGGGATATTAGTAAATTCATAAGCATTCATTTTATCTAGTAGGTATAAAGGACATTATGTCAATAATTTCAATTAAAGTTTATAATACAAGATCTTTCTTTAAAATATTATTGCATGAAATGCTAGCACCGGTAGCTGCGTTTCAATGCAGCCACAGTACATTCGACTCTACATTCGATGCGTGTACATACATACGTATCACGAGCTTTAAGAATTATTATTGTATTAAATACATAAATTTTAATTTTATGCATTCATAATTTTATTTAAAGTTGCAAAATCTGTCCAAAAATAATTTAACTACTGTTTTGCTATAAATATGTGCAAGAAACTTGGTGTAATTAAAAGTTTTTAAAAAATTTATTGCTTATGCCCTAATTTCACTGCAATTTGTTTAACAATTGATGAACTAATATTAAAATTAGTTTTTCTTTTCAAAATTCGAATTGTAAACTACCTCGAAACAAAATCATAAAAGATACTTATACCACGTAAAACTATACCAATAATAATTGCTATAGCATTGTAGTCTGCTTTTCATTACAGCTCAGCTGCGCACAAGTGTAAGTATAGCGTTCAAGTTAGTCAAACATTTTGATAGCGGACTGGACGTGTATTTATTATTACACTATTTATGTGACTAGCTGTTAAATTATATATCAGTTACTGATATGCTAGCGAAAATAAGAAACACGCTTTCAAAGCTAAGCTGATAATGCACCATTCTTTATAATAATTTAAATTTGATTAAGATTATAATTATATAATTAATTATGCAAGTATTGGTATTTTTATTGTTATTTTTGGTGGTTCTGCAGCTCCTATGGTAGAACCGCCACTGGTTGGTACCCGTATTAAAAGTTGTTGTGTCATCGGCAAATAGAACCGAGTGCGCGCTTGTATATCTCGGTAAATCATTTATAAAAATTAGGAACAAGATCGGGCCCAGGACCGAACCCTGAGGAACACCTGTTGATATCATTTTGTAGGAAGAATTTATATTATTGAAGGAAACACACTGACTTCTGCTTTCCAGATAAGATTTTATTAGCATTATGGCATTGCTATGGAGGCCATATGCTGCTAACTTTTCAAGAAGAATTTCATGAGACACGCAATCAAATGTCTTTTATGACAGGTCATAAAAATGTGCGTCGAGGTACTCATTACTTTCAAATGCTGCCGTTGCCTTTTTACACCGACTACTAATTGCCATAGTAGTTGAGCGGTTATTTCTAAAACCAAACTGACTTGCATGAAACAGCCCGTTGGTTTCAAAGAATGAATTTATTTGTACTTTTAGCAGTTTTTCAAACACTTTTCCCATAGTGGGCAAAATAGATATGGGTCTGTAATTACTTGGATCATGCTTGTTTCCTTTTTTATATATGGGAATGACTCTTGCAATTTTTAAGATGTCAGGAAATACACCATGAGTTATACATGAGTTCAAGATATCAGTGAATGGAATTAAGATTACATCAATGACTGATTTCAAAATTTTTGAGTTAATGTTATAAACATCTTTACTGTTGCTATTTTTGAGTTTTAAAGTAACGTCCCTAACTTGATTATATGTTACTGTCTTAAATTGAAAGCCAACGTGCTGTTCCCCACACGCAGTCGGCAATGTAATCGATAAGATCGGCACTAGTGTAAGGCAACCCATCTGAAATTGACCGTGCAATATTTGAAAAATATTGATTAAGTATTTCGTGAGAAGGTATTTGAGACGAAATATCTGCTGATATTCGATGTGCGTTTATTAATTTCCAGGCTGCAGCTGAACTGTTTGCTGAACCTTCAATATATTTATCATTGGCCGTTTTTTTAGCCATTTTAAGCTTAGTCTTATAAAATTTTTTGAAGTCCTTTAAGGTTTCCCCAGAAATCAGCTTCTCGCTATGCAGATCCGACAACAGGTGCAGTCGCTCACGATGCTCTTTGAGTTCACTATTAAACCAAGCAATAACATTCCCCTTTCTATTACCCGGCAATGTTTGCTTTCTCTCTTTAAAGCATTTATAGACATTTGATGTAATTAAATTATTTATTAAAGATACGAAACCTGGCTTCAGTGCCAAAATTATCGTTATTAACAAAAGACCAGTCAACTACTCGCAGACACTCCCGCAGAAGTGATAGCCCGTGTCGTGTTATAGGGGTAAATCTAATGGTGTTTTTTGTATTTGTAAGCTTTTCTTTAGTTTTTATATGTACCATCAAACCGAAGTGATCCGATAAGCCATAGTTTACTACTTTCTACTACTAGCTTATACTTTCACACATAAAATTTTTACAGTATACTATATAAACCTTCCTCTTTATTTGGGGTGGTCAACATTAGGTAACTCCCCCCTTAAGTTTAAATGGAAAATAAAACCGAAATTTAATTAAAAACTAAATGCGTCGTTCGTATTGCATTCGGCCAATAAAATTACTCGATTTAAGGCCACGCCCATAAAAATGTTATACCGTATCTACGACACATTTTCGTGGGAGGATCTTTAGTACACCTCGACCGTTTGCCAAGGTAAGACGTACTCATAGTGTACTTGAACATTTTTTAAACAGATGCTGTCGTCCCATTGATAAAGAAAGGTTCTTTTTAGAACCAAAAATATTGTAAGAATGAGGTCTCTATTATATGTTTGGGGTGGATTCGAGACTCGTCCGGCTGTGGGCATCGAAAAACCTGAGCCTGCGCTGCTGCCGCAGTTCCGGCCGGTTTTTCATCGCCAGAGCCGCTACGCGGCAAAAGCTAAACAAACTTGAAGGCGCCATCCATCAAGAAAACCGGGATAAAAAAAAACGGGATCTTAGAGAACCTTGAAATAGCATTAAAAAGTATAGTCGCGGTATGCGGCAGTTCCCTTTTACGTTTAACCCCCAAAAAATCGCTTAAAAAAATAATGGAAAAACAGTAACCTTTCGTCGATGTTACAGGTACGGGCTACGGACCCCTAAGGGTGTCCAAATAAATTGAAAATTTCCTATTGCAAAGAGGAAGGTTTATATAGTTTACTGACATAATTTTCACAAGCGAAGATATAATCAAAATTTTGAGTAAATCGAATTTAAGTTAGCAAATTTTACGAGATTCCTTAACAAAAATTATTGCGCGTCGCCATTCTGTTGGCGGTCCGTGCGCTATTAATGACCCTAACACTTAGAGTATTTCGAACCGGCAGATGCAGCTCGTCTCTCGTACATGTAACATCGATCATTTTTTGATTTTACGCGATTTTTAGGGGGTTTAAAATCCCGGTTGCCTTCATCCCGGTTTGCTTGATGCGTGGTGCCTTCTCGTATGTTTAGCTCTGCCGCGTAGCGGCTTCCGCGAATGAAAAACCGCCCGGAGCCCCGGAGGGGCGTAGGGTAAGTTTTTTGTTGCGCCCAATTCTGGGCGGGGTTTTTTATGTATATTTAGAGACCTTATTCTTAAAATATTTATTATTTACACTATCGTTAAGTTGCATTATTACTACGAGGTGATAAGCACGGCAGTAGACTGGTAAATGCACTATGAATTGAGCGACCGCAACATATATTTATAACCTCGGCATGGGCGTGGCTTCGACCGATGGGCGAACGATGCACATCGACCGCGGTCTAACGCATACTCGATGCCACTTTCCCGTACTTTTCAAATTGATTTTTCTCGAAATTTTATGTATATCATCTCCAGTGAAATTTTTACAGTATACTATATAAACCTTCCTCTTTGCTATAGGAAATTTTTAATTTATTTGGAGTGGTCACCCTTAGGGGTCCGTCCCCCAGGTACGGAAGACGTGTTGCATCTGCCGCTCCGTATCGAATCGAATCATAAATTAAAACTTGGAGTACTCGGGCCAAGCCCGTACCTCCTTGAGAAAGCTGGTGCGCCACGGCACCTGAATTTATATTTTGCAGGGTTGGGTTTTGAGGCCCCCACCTGACCATCTTGTTTTCCGTATCGGGGGAGTGTCAGTCGCTCCGATGCTGCGGAAAACCCTCTGGTTTTCTCCTGATGCCGATCAGGTTGGGTTTCTGCCCGGGGGGGGGGTTGCCCCCCTCGAGTGGAGTCCGGTCCTGCGTGGCCGGAGTTCCTGAACTCTACCGGAGACGAATACTCTGCCTTGCGACAAAGTAGAAAATCCCCCGATTGCTTTTCCACAGACTGCCCCTATGCCACCCTAGACCAGTGAGGCAAATACCGACGGAGACCGCGAAATTTCCAAAAGCATTTGAAATTTCAAAGCATTCTGGTGTATCAGTTATAAGAGCAACTTACTCTTAAACTGGTACGGCAGACAACTCTGAAAGGGAATATCATTAAATAACAATAAAATGCTAAGCCCGTTCCTATAGCTGATGGCAAACCGAATCACGTCGAAGAATTGGATGCACTGTGCAATCAACATCCCGTTTTTCGATTTGATTGCATTTCTTAGCGTTGAAAAATAAAAGTAGCTTTGAATTGACTGATTGCTGCCGTTCGTTAGGGCGGAAGCCGCGTGAGAATGGCCTTAGGTCTCTTATACCTTAGAAAGTCTTCGGGTTGGTAGTTACCGAGCCCTCTGACCAACGGGTTTTGCCGCTCCGTAAATCGCTAAGTATTAGAGTATATCAACTCACTCGGACCGCCAACAGAATGGGCGAGATTCCACAAATTTTATTCATGCGCGTCGGTGAATGTGTAAAATTTACGATTTTCAAAGTAATATTTTTCATATTAAAAGTCCCTCATCCATTATAATTGAACTAGCTGGCCCAGGCGGCCTGCCGGCCGCCTTTAACCATCTAGACTGTGTCGGATGTGGTTGTTCGGCCTCACTCAGGGAAATCGCAACCATACGTGTAGACCGTTGTTGTTCGGCCTCACTCAAGGGTATCGCACCCATACGTGCAGACCGTGGTTGTTCGGCCTTCGGCCTCACTCAAGGGTATCACAGCCAAACGTTACAAATCATTGCGTGTGTTTACACGCAATGATTTTTACAAAATTCTTTTGAACTTAATATTTACTACAGTTATTCCAAAGTGCTTTATTTAATATTTGCGATAACATTTTTTACGTATTTCCTGACTGCAAATTGACAAAATAATTTATGGATTTTAAATATTCGCGCCGAGAAACTTTTCATCTGAGTGTACATTTTTAATTTTAGCAGCGCCTGACACGCCCCCTCAGGTTGGTTCTAAGGTTGGTGGAGCTGTATAACTTGGGCAAATTTGGCCACAATTTCAAATAATTTATTATTAAAAGCATTTCCCGTGCCCGAAAACATTTCTCTCCCTTCAACGAATCAATATTGTGCCATTTTAAGAGTGGGTCGTGTTTTCGGTCAATAATTTAAGTATTAGTGTGCCATGGAAAAATATGAAAAAAAACTATTTAATAGAGAATTTTATGCTCTTCAATTATGGTCTGATCAGAATTTTTCATACAAGCATAAATAAGCGAGTTATCGGCAAAAAATCGCGTTGGGGGAGCTAAAACCCCAGATTGTGGGAGACGCCGGCGTGCGATTTTATGGGACTTTTGGGGGGTTCATTAGAACACTCCAATGTACATCTCTGCCAAAATGTAGCTTTCCCGGATTTTTTGCAAGCTGGAGCCAATTTTTCGGCTTCGTTGCCTGAACTATTGTTCTAAATTTGAAGATTATAATAACAAAAGACCAATTAGTTTAAAAAGATTGTTGCTATTAATCAGGAACAACTGGAAACCGAGCGAGGTCGAAGACCGAGCAATATACCCGAAATTTTTGTCAATATTTTAAAAATATCATAAAAAAGCTTCAATTAGTCTCAAAAGATTCTCTACAACTGAACACACTGACAACTGAACACAATCTTAATTTTTAAATTTAAATATTTGTTATTTATTTTTATAATAATGAAATAGTAAATTTGAGGTTTACGATTTTACAATTCTTGTTTTACATGCTAATTAAAACCCCCGATTGTGGGGGACGCCGGCCAATAGTTTTTCAATTCTTTTTTTCAAATGATTATTTTCAAAATGACACCCCACAAGGATGGTCCATTTTAGCTAATAAGGTTTGAAACCGACTTTGCATTGTTCCTCAACAATTTTGCAACGAGATCTCTCAACTTTCGTTCATTTTCGCCATCGATGTCACAACAAAGAGATGCGAGATTCAGATTTTTTCAAAAAATGTTAACTTTGAAGTCATTTTTTTGGGTCGCGGAAGAATAATATTACTAAATGTTTTTCGACAAAAATTCTTAGAATTACTCGGCAAATGAGATTTCGTCGTTAAAATGCCCTTCAAAAAAATTTTGAAAATTTTGTTTTTCATTTTACAGCTTTGCGGTGCGAGATACGAAAAACAGCTATAGAGGTAAAATTGTTTAGGCCCGGGGTTTACTTACGATGCCGGTGGAAAATTAAAAATCCCTTCGTAAATAAGGACGCTATGGCCGTTTGAAAAATTTTCTAAATTTTGACCTTAAAATCGTTGTGGCGCGACGACTATGAAACAATTTTTAATTTTAAAAACGGTATTGGGTGGCATTTTTCGAGCGCGAATTTTTAGAAATGTATACTTTTTTTCGTGCGGCGTCAATTAAGGTGGCAAATTGCAAAAACGCAAATTTTGAAAAATTTCGATTTGAAATCGGACCGTTTTATATATAAATATTTGCGCGCAATTTTAAACTAAACGAGTTGGTTTTTCGAAAAATTTTATTGAACACTTTCCGTTTTATTTGCCGAATTTAAGCGGTACGTGAAAAAAAATTTCAATTTTCCACAATTTTTTTCAACATCCCATAATGTGCCGAAAGAATTGTTGGATTAATGTTAAATTTTCAACGGGGAAGCTTTATACTTACAACAAAGTATTGGGATAATTTTTGAAAATTTTACATCGCATCCCGCAATACTTTTTAGCCGTTGAGTTTGTGATTTTGTACAGTTTTGGAAGAGCTTTCTACATTTTGCAAAATTTTTGCACAAAGGAAAATTAATTTTTCCAAAATTTTTACATCGGTTATCTACGAAAATGCTCACTGAAGACGCTTATTCCGTTAAAATAGCAATTTTCGAAAATAAAAACTTCCGATTTAGTTTCCAAGAGTTAAAGATCCCGGTGGGTTGGGTGTATGGATCATCTACAGGGATGTTTTAGCTGTTGTAGGTAATGGGGTAAACCTCGAATTGGGGAAAGGGGGCCAAGCCCCCTGGCGAGGCGCAAAGCGCCAAGTTTACAACATGTAACATCAGTTAACGTGATAAATTGCAAAAAAAGAAAATTTGTAGAAATTAAATTCGAGATCGAGTTGATTATGCATATAAATGTTGACTAAAAACAATGAAATCTCCGCGAAAAGTTAAATCTGCCACAAAGAGGTGGATCTGCCGCGAAGAGGTGGATCTGCCGTTAGGTTAGTTTTTGATATTTATTTAGAAAGCGAATTAAAAACAAATAAATCTCCGCGTAAAGTTAAATCTGCCGCAAAGAGGTGGATCTGCCGCGAAGAGGTGGATCTGCCGTTAGGTTAGTGTTAGTTTTTGATATTTCTTTAGAAAACTAATTAAAAACAAACAAATCTCCGCGTAAAGTTAAATCTGCCGCAAGGAGGTAGATCTGCCACGAAGAGGTGGATCTGCCGCGAAGAGGTGGATCTGCCGTTAGGTTAGTGTTAGTTTTTGATATTTCTTTAGAAAATCAATTAAAAACAAACAAATCTCCGGGTAAAGTTAAATCTGCCGCAAAGAGGTGGATCTACCGCTCCCTAGAACTTTTTTCCAAGTTAAACGCAAAAAGTGAGAATGGACTCAAAAATAATAATAATTACCCCAAAAAGCTAGATCCATTACAATTGTGTTCAGTTGTCAATAATTATAAAATCGTAAACCTCAAAGTTACTATTTCACGATTATAAAAATAAATAACAAATATTTAAATTTAAAAATTAAGATTGTGTTCAGTTGTCAGTGTGTTCAGTTGTCCGTATGTTCAGTTGTCCTGGGGTCAGTTGTCATGTGTTCGGATGTCATGCGTTCACTTGTCGTGTGTTCACTTGTCATGTGGTCACCTGTCATAGAATCATTCCACTTACCTTCTCCCCCGTTTAGTCCATTTTTCCGCTGTAAAACCCAAACTAGCTAAAAATTATGTTTCATTCTAGTATAATTATGAGACCTTTGATTACAACGTATGAGATTGGCAAATCTTATAGAAATTTCGTCAACCCCTGCTGTAGTTGAAAATGTAATTAACAGATGGCGCTGCTTAATTTAAAGTCGTCATAAATTGCTTAATTATTATAATTATTTTAAGAAGTCCGTAATTGGTGTTCGAACCATTTATTTCGCTTTCCAATTTCGTAGCACCATCTGTTGATCTCCACCAGCTTTCACGGCGTTTTTTATCTGATAGGTACTACATAATCAAAGATGATATACAGGGTGTCCCCGTGACCGTGGAGAACCTTCGAGGTGGTGATAAAGGACACTTTTCTAAGACAAATTTTCAAATAAAATTTTTGCCCAAGTCCAAAACCTTGGGGGGTACCTCCCTATAAAGCAAAGTTTTGAATTTCTGATTTCAAACGGCCATAGCTCCGATATTATTGATTTTTTAAGGTTAATGGATTAGAACTTTTTTAAAGATCATTCGCTTGTCTACAAATTAGGTTATAACCCCTTATCGTCTAGAATCAACGGATTTCGAGTTATAAATTAAATTAAGGGAAAAAATGTTTAAAAAATTCAGGTTTTTTTTAAATTTTCTTGCGAACCCCGTATCTCTTAAACGAAACGTCTAAGAGAAGAACTAACGGCCCAAACCGGATAGGGAATTTAACGGGCTACAACTTTCGTCAAATAAAATTTTTTGGGCAACCAACCGTTTTCACAGAAACTCTGAAATTAATGAACAAGGTGTAGGTAAAAAATATAAATTCACATAATTACTAAAAATCTCAATTTGATTTATAGCATTTGTTTTAATGTTAAAACATTGTTAAAACGCTACAATACGTTACATACATACTATAATACGCTACAATACGTTTTAACATTAAAACAAATGCTATAAGTCAAATTGAGATTTTTAGTAATTACTAGCTGACCCGGCAGACGTTGTCCTGCCCGAAATTAATTTTTATGCCACTCAAAGAATTGTTTATCCAAATATAAATTATTCGAAATTATTAAACAAATTATGAAAACAACAAAAAATTTACATTAAAAGTAGTAATATCGAATCCTGACAGTTTCGGATGTATTTACTGAAGTTGCTTGCAAGGGTACCTCTGGATCTAATTCAAACGATGGTTTGAAAAACAATTAGAAAAAAATTAAGTCGGAATTTCATGTCAACCAACGTCAACTCCAAAATAAATTTCAGTTCATATAGGGTTATATGATACATTAAGAGCACCATCTAGCGAATGCGGAGTGTGCAAGCATTATAAAGGGGATAGCACGGCAGATCCCACCCGGCTTTGAAAAATTTCCTATTCATAAATGGGCCCAAAAATTAGGTTTTTGGGCTGGCATTTTTTCCAAAGAAATAAACCTTAAATTGCCAATATTTCCGGATCGGGTTTTCTATATACTCTACTGATGGAAACTTAATTAATTACAGGTTAAGGCGGCGCCACCTGTTGACTACTACTACTACTTTTACTACTTCTCTTCAACTCTTCGTATACTCTTCCGCTTATATACTAAACTTAGGATCATCGGCATTACCAATCGCAACAATATCGTTATCTTTACAGATGATCTTCCTAATACAGAGTTGACACAAAATACAAAAATGATGATGCATAGTATATATTTGGCAATTCATTTTTATATATATAGATAGAGGGTACAGGTACTTTGTCGGCAACAACTCAACAAAAAATCAACCAAATTCGTCGTGCCGTTCTCACGTGATGATGATGCATACATATTTGGCAATTCATTTTTAATATGGCGGCGCCACCTATTGACGACATTAAACGCACTTTCAGTTTTTTCCCGAATTTTTCAAATTCCCGGGCAACTTTTCAAATTTTTTTTCACACAAACCTTGTCGAAGATATAGGCAACAACTCACCAAAAAATCAGCCAAATTCGTCGAGCCGTTCTCACGTGATGATGATGCATACATATTTGGCAATTCATTTTTATATATATAGATGTGAATTTATATTTTTTACCTACACCTTGTTCATTATTTTCAGAGTTTCTGTGAAAACGGTTGGTTGCCCAAAAAATTTTATTTGACGAAAGTTGTAGCCCGTTAAATTCCCCATCCGGTTTGGACCGTTAGTTTTTCTCTTAGACGTTTCGTTTAAGAGATACGGGGTTCGCAAGAAAATTTAAAAAAAACACCTGAATTTTTTAAACATTTTTTCCCTTAATTTAATTTATAACTCGAAATCCGTTGATTCTAGACGATAAGGGGTTATAACCTAATTTGTAGACAAGTGAATGATCTTTAAAAAAGTTCTAATCCATTAACCTTAAAAAATCAATAATATGGGAGCTATGGCCGTTTGAAATCAGAAATTCAAAAAATTGCTTTAAAGGGTGGTACCCCCCAAGGGTTTGGATTTGGGCAAATATTTTATTTGAAAATTTGTCTTAGAAAAGTGTCCTTTATCACCACCTCAAAGGTTCTCCACGGTCACGGGGACACCCTGTATGTACACTCCCCCACCCCCTTCCAGGGGTCCATTGCCCTGAAAGGTTCGGCATGCCACTGAGCCCTGCACTATTTTAAGTTTAAAACATCCCAAATTCACACATCAGATCTAAGAGTGTAATAAGTAAGTTTAATAATGCAGAGGTGCTGCCTCGAATGACAATAATTGTGATTGGTCAACATTTAATATAGAAAATCTCCTTTACAGTTCCAAGCCGCACCTTTGCATTCCTTTTTATTTTATATAAAAATATTTATTTTACATCAACGACGACAGAAGAAGTTCAGCGATCAAAAGAGTCAACACCGAAACAATCCCCTTCAGCAATGGGTGCACTATGAACTAAATAAAGTCATTGAATGATAAACTGTAAAAACAATAGCAATCACCGGCCACAGCATTTCTTTGTTGATAACGCAATATTTTGGTTATTATTTGAGGTCAAAGATAGATGCTGTTATCAACAATGTTTATTGAATCAGTTTAATCAAATCAATACATCATGTAAAACAAATGAAGATAAAGAAAAACCCCGACAAACAAAAGAAAGTCATTATTTACCTGCAATAATTAAATCCGCTTCTGTTGCCACAGCAATCAAAGGAAAACTTTGACTTGATTTTTAAAAAACATTTCTTATAAAAGTTTTAGATCGGAGGCGTGAAGGTCGTTCGTAGTTGCACAATTTATAAAAATGAAATAAAAAATTTCAACGTAAAAATTGACAACAAAAGATTCAAGTTACGAGCAGCCAATATAAGAACAACAAAACTAAAACACGAAATACGAGGATGTTTATATTGTATCTGTCACCATTCGATCGGTTATTAAAAAACAAAGATTTCAATTTAACGTAGTTTCTTAAGCACCTTCACCTCACGTGAATGTTCAAGCCATCCCTTCAATTTTGCACGTGAAAATTTGAAGGGGTCGCAATTTCATGACGCACCTTGTACACAGAAAATTAAAATTTGTAATATTAAAATTCACTATCTTGTGATTTTCTTCCGGAAACCTGGTTCTTCTTTACCTGTAATAAACCGTAATTCCTGTAAACCCTAATTTTCCGTGTTTGACAACCTCCAATTGAACACTTTTTTGACAGTTGGTAATAATAAACGGGGTCATGCGTTAGTTCGTTCATTTTTATTTCGTAGAAACCAATTTATTGTAATAAAATGTTAGTTTCGTCTACAATAAGATATTTTACATCATCGTACTAATTAAGTTAGAATATAAAAGTGGATTTATGCAAGAAATTCGACGACGCGCTAATACACACGACTTGGTGTTATTGTCAAATTTTTAGGTTATGTTTGTTACTTTTGTGATTGTTATTGTAAAAGTAGTGCAAAAACGACGAGAAAGTTGGAATTTTTTTGTATGTAAATACGATTTTGAGTTTGGGTTTTCGTATTTTTAGCGTTTGGTCGTGCGAAGAAACGATTTGGTCAAGATGTGGTCGTCGCAACATAGCGTCGTTAACAACAACCAAACTAAGCCGTCGACGTTTGGTATGACGTCGGCGATTTCAACGGCTTTCCCTAAACCGTCTGATTTGACTAAAACCACTGAATTAGAAGAGGCACTTAAGCCGTATGAAGTTTTTGAATCCGATCAAGAGTTGAATCATCGCATGGTCGTATTAGGCAAATTGAATTCTTTAGTCAAGACATGGATCAAGGAACTCTCCATTGCAAGAAATATGCCGGAAAGTGTAGCCGAAAATGTGGGTGGCAAGATTTACACGTTCGGTTCGTATAGACTAGGTGTAAGTATTAACGTTTTATGGTATCATTTAATTTGTGTCATTTTAGTTCTGATGTTCTTTTAGTGGTTTGTTCTTTGTTTCAATTGTATTTTTCTGTAGTAATGCTAAAATCTGCCCGATGAGTCGTGCAGCATTGATTTTCCAGTCGTGGAGTTCTTTGTAGATTTTCGGGAACGATTTCAACTAAAATTGTTAGTTTTATAGAAAAAGGTCAACCAGGTTAGATAAAGAGGTCACTGAGATGAAATAAGCGATTATTTAGTTTCAAGGGGATTTTACAAGTTACGAGGTCATCAAGTTAATGGAAAGGTCATCCTAGCTTAGTAGACAAAGGTTATATACAGGGGCATTGAAGAGATTCTTTAGTTTTAAATAACTTTGTAACCTTCTAGGTGGGAAGGGGTAAAATATCAAATTTTGCATTGGTGAATAAAATCATTTTTCAATCACCCTGTGTATAATCATCATATATATAGCTGTGCTTCTGTGGAAAATTAACATCCCGGCTCGCTTGAAACTGTAAATTTGGTACAACGTTAATTAATTCATATGCCTTTCAGGAAATATATACGATGGAGGGATTATATTATCGACATTTTGCAAGTCGTGTGCAAAGGGGCTTCATACCATCATAGCTTGGTTATTATTGAACTTACAATTCAAAAGAGTAATAAATCGGGGTTCTCACTCATATTGAAAACATGGAAAAGTCGTGGAAATTTAAAATTTCTCAAATTTGCTCTGGCAATTTTTAAGTTTTAGGGCTCCATTATTCCCTGAAGTCCTAATTGATGATGAGGTAATCTCATGACATTCTTTAAAATTTCTTTGAGTTTGATCGTTTTATGGTATTTATTGGAAGTTCAAAGTTACATTAAATATATTTCTGATTATTTTAGGTATTAGTTTTTAGTCTAATGAATTTATTATTGTCTAAAACAGTGGTTCCCAAAGTGGTCCAGGTGGACCCCCAGGGGTACATAGGAGACCACACGGGGGTCCACGTAGACGTGAAAAGAAAACAGAAAAAGAAAACACCCCCAATTTAGGGTGATATTTTTTAGGAGTTTTGGGAATACAGTAGAAATGTAGCAGCAGAGGGGGTCTACCAAAAAAAAAGTTTGGGAACCATTGGTCTAAAAAGAGACTTGGGACTGGGAAATATTTTTATTTATTCTTTAAAAAGTTCTATTTTGCCAAATTATGAAGTATGTACCTCGATCTTGAAATGTTATTTTCATTTAATTTAATTTAGAAGTTAAATGAATTGAAAAATATTTTCTTAATAGGAAGCCATAGAAAAGTTTAAGCAGAAAACCAAAAGAATTATTATATTTTGAATGGCTTGACCGAATATTTTGAACAAAATACACAAAGTAGAAATATTATGGGCTTTGAAATAAATTTTATCTAATACATTTTATTTATTTTTACATTGTTTTAAACACAAAATCGTCTTCATACAATCACCAAACATTTTTGCAATGGCTTGACCGAATATTTTGAACAAAATACACAAAGTAGATATATTTTAGGGCTTTGAAAAAAATTTTATCTAATAAATTTTATTTATTTTTACATCTTTTTAAACACATAATCGTCTTGATACAATCACCAAACATTTTTGCAACGGCTTGACCGAATATTTTGAACAAAATCACAAAGTAGATATATTTTAGGGCTTTGAAAAAAATTTTATCTAATAAATTTTATTTATTTTTACATCTTTTTAAACACATAATCGTCTTGATACAATCACCAAACATTTTTGCAACGGCTTGACCGAATATTTTGAACAAAATCACAAAGTAGATATATTTTAGGGCTTTGAAAAAAATTTTATCTAATAAATTTTATTTATTTTTACATTGTTTTTAAACACAATATCGTCTTGATACAATCACCAAACATTTTTGCAACGGCTTGACCGAATATTTTGAACAAAATCACAAAGTAGATATATTTTAGGGCTTTGAAAAAAATTTTATCTAATAAATTTTATTTATTTTTACATTGTTTTTAAAAACAATATCGTCTTGATACAATCACCAAACATTTTTGCAACGGCTTGACCGAATATTTTGAACAAAATCACAAAGTAGATATATTTTAGGGCTTTGAAAAAAATTTTATCTAATACATTTTATTTATTTTTACATTGTTTTTAAACACAATATCGTCTTGATACAATCACCAAACATTTTTGCAACGGCTTGACCGAATATTTTGAACAAAATACACAAAGTAGATATATTTTAGGGCTTTGAAAAAAATTTTATCTAATAAATTTTATTTATTTTTACATCTTTTTAAACACATAATCGTCTTGATACAATCACCAAACATTTTTGCAACGGCTTGACCGAATATTTTGAACAAAATCACAAAGTAGATATATTTTAGGGCTTTGAAAAAAATTTTATCTAATAAATTTTATTTATTTTTACATCTTTTTAAACACATAATCGTCTTGATACAATCACCAAACATTTTTGCAACGGCTTGACCGAATATTTTGAACAAAATCACAAAGTAGATATATTTTAGGGCTTTGAAAAAAATTTTATCTAATAAATTTTATTTATTTTTACATTGTTTTTAAACACAATATCGTCTTGATACAATCACCAAACATTTTTGCAACGGCTTGACCGAATATTTTGAACAAAATCACAAAGTAGATATATTTTAGGGCTTTGAAAAAAATTTTATCTAATAAATTTTATTTATTTTTACATTGTTTTTAAACACAATATCGTCTTGATACAATCACCAAACATTTTTGCAACGGCTTGACCGAATATTTTGAACAAAATCACAAAGTAGATATATTTTAGGGCTTTGAAAAAAATTTTATCTAATAAATTTTATTTATTTTTACATTGTTTTTAAACACAATATCGTCTTGATACAATCACCAAACATTTTTGCAACGGCTTGCCGAATATTTTGAACAAAATCACAAAGTAGATATATTTTAGGGCTTTGAAAAAAATTTTATCTAATAAATTTTATTTATTTTTACATCTTTTTAAACACATAATCGTCTTGATACAATCACCAAACATTTTTGCAACGGCTTGACCGAATATTTTGAACAAAATCACAAAGTAGATATATTTTAGGGCTTTGAAAAAAATTTTATCTAATAAATTTTATTTATTTTTACATCTTTTTAAACACATAATCGTCTTGATACAATCACCAAACATTTTTGCAACGGCTTGACCGAATATTTTGAACAAAATCACAAAGTAGATATATTTTAGGGCTTTGAAAAAAATTTTATCTAATAAATTTTATTTATTTTTACATCTTTTTAAACACATAATCGTCTTGATACAATCACCAAACATTTTTGCAACGGCTTGACCGAATATTTTGAACAAAATCACAAAGTAGATATATTTTAGGGCTTTGAAAAAAATTTTATCTAATAAATTTTATTTATTTTTACATTGTTTTTAAACACAATATCGTCTTGATACAATCACCAAACATTTTTGCAACGGCTTGCCGAATATTTTGAACAAAATCACAAAGTAGATATATTTTAGGGCTTTGAAAAAAATTTTATCTAATAAATTTTATTTATTTTTACATCTTTTTAAACACATAATCGTCTTGATACAATCACCAAACATTTTTGCAACGGCTTGACCGAATATTTTGAACAAAATCACAAAGTAGATATATTTTAGGGCTTTGAAAAAAATTTTATCTAATAAATTTTATTTATTTTTACATCTTTTTAAACACATAATCGTCTTGATACAATCACCAAACATTTTTGCAACGGCTTGACCGAATATTTTGAACAAAATCACAAAGTAGATATATTTTAGGGCTTTGAAAAAAATTTTATCTAATAAATTTTATTTATTTTTACATCTTTTTAAACACATAATCGTCTTGATACAATCACCAAACATTTTTGCAACGGCTTGACCGAATATTTTGAACAAAATCACAAAGTAGATATATTTTAGGGCTTTGAAAAAAATTTTATCTAATAAATTTTATTTATTTTTACATCTTTTTAAACACATAATCGTCTTGATACAATCACCAAACATTTTTGCAACGGCTTGACCGAATATTTTGAACAAAATCACAAAGTAGATATATTTTAGGGCTTTGAAAAAAATTTTATCTAATAAATTTTATTTATTTTTACATTGTTTTTAAACACAATATCGTCTTGATACAATCACCAAACATTTTTGCAACGGCTTGACCGAATATTTTGAACAAAATACACACAGTAGATATATTTTAGGGCTTTGAAAAAAATTTTATCTAATAAATTTTATTTATTTTTACATCTTTTTAAACACATAATCGTCTTGATACAATCACCAAACATTTTTGCAATGGCTTGACCGAATATTTTGAACAAAATACACAAAGTAGATATATTTTAGGGCTTTGAAAATAATTTTATCTAATAAATTTTATTTATTTTTACATCTTTTTAAACACATAATCGTCTTCATACAATCACCAAACATTTTTGCAATGGCTTGACCGAATATTTTGAACAAATTACACACAGTAGATATATTTTCGGGCTTTGAAAAAAATTTTATCTAATAAATTTTATTTATTTTTACATCTTTTTAAACACATAATTGTCTTCATACAATCACCAAACATTTTTGCAATGGCTTGACCGAATATTTTGAACAAAATACACACAGTAGATATATTTTAGGGCTTTGAAAAAAATTTTATCTAATAAATTTTATTTATTTTTACATCTTTTTAAACACATAATCGTCTTCATACAATCACCAAACATTTTTGCAATGGCTTGACCGAATATTTTGAACAAATTACACACAGTAGATATATTTTCGGGCTTTGAAAAAAATTTTATCTAATAAATTTTATTTATTTTTACATCTTTTTAAACACATAATCGTCTTCATACAATCACCAAACATTTTTGCAATGGCTTGACCGAATATTTTGAACAAAATACACACAGTAGATATATTTTAGGGCTTTGAAAAAAATTTTATCTAATAAATTTTATTTATTTTTACATCTTTTTAAACACATAATCGTCTTGATACAATCACCAAACATTTTTGCAATGGCTTGACCGAATATTTTGAACAAAATACACAAAGTAGATATATTTTAGGGCTTTGAAAATAATTTTATCTAATAAATTTTATTTATTTTTACATCTTTTTAAACACATAATCGTCTTCATACAATCACCAAACATTTTTGCAATGGCTTGACCGAATATTTTGAACAAATTACACACAGTAGATATATTTTCGGGCTTTGAAAAAAATTTTATCTAATAAATTTTATTTATTTTTACATCTTTTTAAACACATAATTGTCTTCATACAATCACCAAACATTTTTGCAATGGCTTGACCGAATATTTTGAACAAAATACACACAGTAGATATATTTTAGGGCTTTGAAAAAAATTTTATCTAATAAATTTTATTTATTTTTACATTGTTTTTAAACACAATATCGTCTTGATACAATCACCAAACATTTTTGCAATGGCTTGACCGAATATTTTGAACAAAATATACAAAGTAGATATATTTTAGGGCTTTGAAAAAAATTTTATTTATTTTTTCATTGTTTTTAAACACATAATCGTCTTGATACAATCACCAAACATTTTTGCAATGCAATGTTATTATGGACATTTTTTATTGTTAACGGTATCGATTAATAGATATAAAAATGATAGCAGCTGTTAAAAATAATTTTTGGACCTTGCTTATTTTCTACCCGCCAATGACGTACAAGAATGGATTTATAAGATACCCTCGAAAAATTTCTGAATATTTTAAAAGAAAAAATATCTAATAATTTCTATTTAAGGTATTGATTATTGAACTTGTTGAAAATATTTTTAATGTAGTAAACTACATGATCGGACAACCCAACTCTGTAACAAATCATAGTGTTTGTGACATTGTCACCTATTTAAAATTCCTCACGTTTAGTCAGGGAAAGTCTGGGAATTTTACATTTTTACACCAAGTCGGGAATATTAAAATTTTGATCTGGGAAATATTTTAATATCAATTTTAGAAATCAATTTTTTTTTAATTTTGAAGTTTTTTTATGTTAGTATTGTGGGCTAATCTGAAAAATGTAGTTAACAACCCCCCTCCCTCTATGTAAGAATATAGGGGAGGCTTATATCCGAAAATGGGTATTATTATAGATGATTATGTTGAATAGTGATCTGACCTACCCCAGTCAGTGTATTTTTGTTTTCCGGTTTCACTGGTCAGGAAAAACTTTGAAAAGTCAGGGAATTTGCTTTGAAAATTGCTGTGGGAACATTTGTTTTTGTTATACCGCATACATTTTTGTAATATATTTCTTAACCTTTTCACTGGTTTACCCACAAATTTGTGGGTAAAAAATGAAGAAAGAAATGCAAAAAATTTGTCAATACCAATCCCATAAATTTTTATAATATATAAGATATAATTTTCTTTGAAGAATATCACAATGGTCGTCGTAATTAAAGATTTATCAATTTATTTTCCCTTTTAAAAATTTTTAAATAATGATTATTTTTTTTATTGTTAAAATTTCGAAATCATAAATTTATTTTTCTTGATTCTAAATAAATCCATAAACTTACCAAAATTTAAGAATAAAATAACCCCTTGACCCAACATTTTGAATGCCTTTAAGCATAAATATTTTGGGCCCCCAAATTTTGATAAAATCGGTGAAAGGGTTAATGAAATTGTCACTGTCAGCCTATTGGCCTCCCAATTGTTCATAGGCTTACCGATTGGTTCTAGACCTTTTTGATATCCATTGTCATGTGCAGTTTTACTTAGTAGAGCATTTGTTGGTCTTTGGCCTCTCAATGGTTTATTTGATTAAGGGTCGGCCTTCGGGGCTTCCCAATTGCTTTTAATAATATGAGTCGGCCTTCGGCCTCTCAATTGCTTTGTATGAATAGAGGTCGGCCTTCGGCCTCCCAAATTTTCAATTTTCATATGAACACGAATGGGTCTACAGCCGCCATTTAATAAATCGTCAGCTGAGAATTAGGATGTTCTATATCCACTTTTTAGCAAAAATGAGTTAAATACACCATTTTGTTCGAAAAAATTAGCTTGTTCTATATCCGTTCATATTTATTAGATCACTTGCCCCATATCCTCAATATTCAGTATTATCTTGTTCTACATCGCATCGAAATGAAAATTAATAAGTGCTATATCCTACATTTGGGTATAAAGTTGTTCTATATCGTATATACCACACGTTAATATACGAAACTAAATTCTGAAATCACTTTGTTCTATATCCATCATACGAAAATTTAGTATGATATTGGGCTATAAGCCTACATTTGTGACGTAACTCTTTTGTGCTACATCCAGTATATTTTGTTCTATATCCTGACAATGTTGTTCTACATCCCAAAAAGATCTTAAATGGTGACTTCTGTGTTCTAAATCCACTTTTATTAAAATTAAATTGCTTCTCTTTTCTGTTTATAGAATACTAGAGTCTCGATTTTTAAATAAAATATGTAGAATAATCAAGGTATTGGTATGAGCCTCTTTCCATAAAAATCAAATCAGTAATAAGACTTTTATTGATAAATTGCATTAAAACGGGTTTCCTGCACAATTATGCAAAACGGATATAGCACATCCTAATTCTCGGCTGACGAAATGTTCTTTTAAATTCAAGATAAAATGTATTCTGTAACGTAAAACAAAATAATTGCAAAAACTTGTTCCATTTAACTAATATTCCTTGAAAGAAATATTGCAAAATTTTTATCACAGACAATGGCATTAGAATTATTTAATTTAAAGATACTCATTAAAAAATTAAGTGAAAGATGTCATGATCTTCCAAAAGTACGAACCAAATCGTATTTGGCATTTTGTAAAACTTTTCCGAATTTCAAATTCCAAATTTCTTTTCTAAAAAAAATATGCAAGTTTTTCTTTGATTGAAAATTTAAGGCGGTCGTATTTTTGTGAACAATTAAAATTTAGGTAGATTAATAAAAATATATTTTTATTTATTACTAGCGCTGCGAAACCCTTTGGGTTTCTGGCGCTAGGCCTGCCGGCGGCAATCCCCTACGCGCATTCCTGACGAGTCGGCCTTCGGCCTCCCAATTGCTTTTATGAATACGGGTCGGCCTTCGGCCTCCAACTTGCTTTTAAGAATGCGGGTCGGAAATTGTGTATTTTCGTCGTAAAGCAAATTTTTTCGCGAAAATTTACGTCCTCTCGACGTATTAACGAAAAAAAAAATTTTATTTGTCAAATTTTAGAAAACGTTTCACTTCTTTACCACGTCCAATATTGACCTAATTTATTCATCGCCTTTACATTTAACCATCACAATTTCATGCTTTACGTCTTTAAACTGTAAAATTTCCAAGTTGTCGACAATTTCATCTAGTTTGGACCGATATTTTAAGAAAAAAAACGCAATTTTAAAATTCTTCATTTTTGGGAAGGCGGTGTGACGGCCCACGGTATTTTAAAAATTCCGCACCAAACCTAAATGCAAGTTTGGACCTTTGGCCGCCGATCGGCGTCGGTCCGGTCGAAATCCGTCACGCGGGTCGGAAGTACTCGCGTTACCGCGCGGAGAAGGCTTTTCCGCTCTCTCCGCCACCCCCATAACCGCCATTTCAAATTTTTCGCCGTCATCGGATGGACCTTGTCGGCGTCGACATTTTAAGACTTCGCCGGCTAATTTATCACATCGGGTTTACGCTCCAGAGGCATTTTCACAAGAATTTTCACGTTAAAAGTTGTTCATTTTTGAAAATTCACCGTGGAGTGCCGGTTCATTTCCGAGAAAAGGCAATAAGTTTGTGCATAATTTCGGACCTTCCGGCGTCGATCGTCACCAAGTGTGCAAAAATGTGCCCGGTGGGTTCTTCTGGGGTTCTCGGATAGGAATTTCGGCGTAAAACGGCCTCTTTTGCGCTCCACCACGCCGCCTCCGACACCCCCCTCCAATTATTTTTACGCCACCACCTCGGGCCCGTCGAACCGGTCATTTTAAGATGTCGCGCATAAAAATCGGTCCGAAACTAAGGCGTTACCGCACGTTTTTGTGACGCTTTTTCTAAAATTCCTTATTATTTTATAATATAGAATAATTTAAGTATACTTTGAATCATTTTTTCATGATTCATTATAATAACAAAGAAACCATATTTTAGTGTTTTGTTTATCAATAATCTGGGAAACAAAGAAAGGTTTATTGTATGTACAGTTAAAATTTCATAATATTTTAGCAAAATTGTATGATAAGAAAAATTGTTTCTAATGGATTATCATTGTTTCTCATCAAGTCATGCGTGCTTATTTTATTTCAAATATTTTTTATATTGTCCTAGAATCCTAAAAATTCGTGAAAAAGTTTTAAACTACTAAAATTATACTTTGTTTATTTTAAAACTGTCTTGTAAATTTTTTTTAGTTTTTTAAAAATATTTAATTATTTTTCAATTAAAATTTTTATTACGTTTTGTGACTTATCCGCTCAAGCCTTGACAGTCTGGATTTAATATCTGCGGATCAGAACAGGACCGAACCTACGGATGGGAGGGGGGGGGTAAAAAAATGTAAAATGAATGGAGATGTAAAATTATTGCGAGAACATCGCGAAGGGGATATTCTTGTCAATTAGGAGGGATGGAGGTCTCCTAACCCCCCCCCCCTTTTGTATACGGCATTATAAGAACAACTATCAAAGCAAACTAAATTTTATTATAGTATTAAATTTATTTAATAATCAAATTTATTTATTATGTATTTTTTTAAGAGAATTCCTAAAATTTTAGTATAAAAATTCCTCGCTTGCTAATTGAAATCTATCCAGTTTATGGTAGGAGGCCTGCATGTACCTTTTTAACTGCTTAGTAGTTAGAATTTGCCGATATCAAAGAATAATTTAGCAAAATTTAATTTTTTTGTTAAATTAAAAATCCATTTTTGATTAGCAATTTACCAAAAATAATGCGCCACCTTTTTTCAATTTTGAATATTTTTCTGGAAAAATATGCAACAGATTTCAAAACTGAATTCATTTATTACAAGCAAAACAATATTTTAATTTTAAAAACATTTTAAATTAAAAAAAAAATTGTGTAAAAAATTTAAAAAAATTTTTGTAAATAAGTATTTATGTATGTTTTATAATTTATAATAAAATATTATTAATATGAAAATATATAGGAATAAATTAATGATGAGCAAGGGGGGGGGGGGTAATTTTTTTATAATGACTGGAATTTTTCTTATATGGTCTGGAAAACCGGGAAAAGTCAGGGAATTTTGAAACTCAAGTTGGCTGGGTACCCTGTAGTAATAAACATCGTAAAGTTTAAATATATCTGTTCCACTCCCATTGCGGCCTTTAGGCCGTACCACTAAAACAATTGAATTTTTTTTTAAATTATTTATCGGAAGTTTCTAAAATTTGTGCAAGATGGGCTGAATTTTTAAAGTTATTAAATTTTTTTAAGTTTCATTTAATATCAAATAAAAATTAAATATGTATTTTTAATTAAAAAAAAATTAATTAAAAAGATTTTATTTTTATTTGATATACCAACGACCCTTATTAATGTAATTTGATGTAAACATTTGACACCTTACGTTTTTATCCTTTAATAACGACCGAAGATGAGAATATATTGAGATACTCGAAACGCGTCTCGTTCATTTAATAAACAATTTGGAGAAAAAGACTACTATTTTTAATTTAAAATTATTTAATTTTAAAAATTAATAGTGCCATATCTACGGATTGACGATGAAGGGGGGAGGGATGTACAATTAATATAAATGTAAAAAATTTTCGAAAGCTCTATCGCCAAGGAAATATCTTGTCAATGGGGGGGGGGGGGACTTAAACTCCCTATAGCGGTCCTGGATCATATAATCGGTTGTCATATTTACTTATTGGTGACTTTCTGGTAAATTGACATATTTTTTAGTCGGTTCTTCTTTTACTGTGTGTGCGGACTCGGAGCCGCAAAAATTATAGCAACCCTACCTATAAGAGTAATGGGTATATTGTACAGGTCCGGCGCAAGATTTTTGTGTTAGCCCTAAAATTTAACATGAAATTTGCACTCCAAATGTACTCTGTAATAAAATTGTAAAAAAAACACCAACCCAAAAGTAGGTCTGCACAAATTTTCTGTTAATCAGTTAATAAATTTATAGAAATTAAAGACTTGATTGAGGAAAATGCAAGTGAGGAAAATACCAAAACTAACTCCTTTGCATTTTTATGCCTTCAACATCTTAGCACTAGTTACAAACTCAGACAAAAATTCCACGATTTTAATTACCCCCCCCCCCCCCGTAAATATATATATAGTTTTATCCTTTCACAAAGTAGGAAATGAAAATATATTCTGCTTTTTTTTAAATCCTCACCTTGAAATTTTCTTTTATTAATAAGTTAAATTTCCAATGTTAGGTTACGTAGTAATATAAATTGGAAAATTGTTAAAATTCCAGTAGTTCGGTAGTTGTACATAATACAAACTTATTTGTAAATAATTAATTTTTATTAATTGAAAATACGTCAATATTTATTAAAATACGTCAATTTAAATTGTTGGATCTTATTGATCTTATGATGCTAAAATAGGTTATTCCATATCAAATTGACCAACTTACTCGTATTTTCATGTCCCTCTCCGATTTTGCTCAAATTTGGTATACTTCTAAGTTATGCCAAATAAACAGACCCGTATTTTTTTGTTTGGCCCTAAAGTGACCTGTTTACATGGTACAGTCCTCCAATATAATTCAAATTTGGCTTGTAGAGCCTCGATAAATTATTTTTACTGGCCGAACCGTACCGATTTTTTTTGTGAAATGAAGAAATTGAATAACCCTTTTCAGTGAGTTTTTGTGTAAATAATTAAGGTCACAAAATGGGGGGGGGCATGATCAAATTTTGACTTTGACAACAAAAAGGTGTAATTTAAAATTCTCAAAAAAATATATTATCTTTATTATACTTTTGGCTACTTGCATACCAAATTATAAATTGGGCACGCTTTTGGTTTAGTGATAAATACTCTTATGTAAAAATGTATTAAAGTGTTTCGATTTATGATCACGATCTTGACTTTGAGTGCCCCCCCCCCCCTAAAGGTGTACCTAAAATTCTCAAAAATAATTATTATCTCGATTATACTTGTGGCTACTTGCATACCAAATTTTAGAGCGGAGAAACTTTTGGTTTAGGAGTGACATCAAAATGAATGATCGTGATCATAAATCAAAACACTTTAATAAATATGCATGTAAGTGTTTAGAATATTGTATTAATTTTATATTGTATCAGGGTGCTGCAGTGACACTAAGGCATCACTTTGAAAGACCATTTTTGTCGATATGTGATATTATAACCCTTTGTTTTTAAATTAAATTTGAAAAAACACCAACTGAATGATTCTAAAAGAGCGAACTTTTCGGGCATAACTTAAAAAGAACCTACCATTTGTAATCTAAATTTGTTTAAAGGCGCCAACATCAATAAGATAATGATATAAATTTAATATGCAGGCTCAAAATTCAAAAACTTTGTTAAAAAAGCAAAAAAATATCGCATTCCTTGTTTTTTAAATACTATCGGGTCACGGTTCCCAAGATAAAAGTTTCGAGAAAATTAAACATTCCGCTATTGACGAAGCAGTGGCGCAACTAGAATTATTCTATGAGGGTGGCTAAATCAGTAGGGGAGTGAAAGTTTATATAAAATTAATAATCTAGTGCGAAGGCAATTTTTTTGAAAGGGGGGGACGTGTTCTAATTAGATTCAGAAAACTTGATTTTATGATCGAACAAAAGTAGTTAATTTTTTAAGCACCCCTCTCCCTACTTACGGTACTGTATTCAGTGATGGTACTTTTCTGTAATTCCTGACAAAAATGTAAATCATAAATAGGTTTAGTAAATTCGGTTTCAGGTTTGAACAGCGCCATAGCAAGCGCTTCTGGCGCCTGAGGCAAATTTGAATATATGTGGCCCCCTCCCAAAAGATTCTTATCATTTTGATAATTTTAAACTATTATTTATTGGGTTTTGTCGAGGTTTAGCGCCCCTATTGCTATCACCCTTGCTACGGCGCGGCGCTTGCTTAGAGTAATGAAAACAAATTGATGCTTATCAGGAACTCATTTAGGCTGCCGGGACTGGGGGTATGGAATACCCCCCAGGTACGCTTAATTTATTGCGAAAGAAAAACTTTCACTTTTACGTCCCTCGATATTAAAAAAAACGGTACTGGGATAGTTATGCAAAATATCACCTGCTGTCCTCCCCTCCCGGATTACAAACGAAAATTGCAAAAGATTCAACGAAAAATAATTTATTTTGATGGTTCTGAATAATGGCAAGTGTACCTGGGGGGCAAGTGTACCCAGACCCCTCGGTCATGTGATATCGATTTTTATCATTGGGAACTTTTGAAGATATTCAGAATGAAGACATCTTCAGTATGTCAGAATCGCCGTTTCCATGGTAACGTAATGCAATACCCCCCTCCCCGAATATGACGATTATTTTTATTGGTAGGAATTTTTCTTTTCAACTTGCAAGGGGAGTTTATCATGCATTGCACCCGATTTTGATAAATTTGAAATTGGTGAAACTAGATCGAATTTCATTAGGTCTATAATTTTTTTTTGTGTGAATGAGGTGTCCTTTGGACGTAATTGACACTTGAAATTTCGCCGCGCCACGCCTCCCCAATGCAATGATTGGTAAGTCACCAATAACCTTTAGAATACAATATTTTTTAAATTTTTCGAAAATTTGTTTAAATATTTGATGTGATCGTTTTCGTTAAAAATTACAGGCAATTAACTTATTTTTATAAATTAATAGTTTATGTAACTTTTAATTTAAAAAATAAAAACATAAGTGGAGTTTAACAGCTTTATACAATTCAATTATAACTTATAACAGGGAAGCCCCCAGATAGTGTAAACGTCTACACTATCTATGATATGTTTTTATTTTTAAATTAAAAGTTACATAAACTATTTATAAAAATAAGTTAATTGCCTGATAATCAAATATTTAAACAAATTTTCGAAAAATTTAAAAAATATTGTATTCTAAAGGTATTGGTAACTTACCAATCATTTCACTGGGGAGGCGTGGCGCGGCGAAATTTCAAGTGTCAATTACGTCCAAAGGACATCTCATTCACACAAAAAAAAATTATAGACCTAATGAAATTCGATGTAGTTTTACCAATTTCAAATTAATCAAAAGCGGGTGCAATGCATGATAAACTTCCCCTTGTTAAACATATTTGAATAATTGCCTCGATGATAATGTGATATTTAAGTGAAATAATAACCGAGTTAGCTGGCACAAGCAACGAAATTTGCCCAATATCGTATAAAAACGTCATAAAAAGTTAATCACTCCATAGGTGCAGGAAAGCAAGTTTATAACTTTTTTTTATTTGATGCTCCATATTTTGTGTTTTTAATTAAAAAAAATTTGGTGGGGTGTTCACAAGTTCTGGTACGGTTTTGTATTATCTTGAACGGTAATCATTACTGAGAAATTCACTTTTCTTATCAAGTTGAAATGGTCGTTTATATGTTATTCCCCTCTTTATTAAATTTAGAAACCCCCTCGAGCTCTGAAATTTCCTCCAGGCAAACGCAAAACAAGAAACAACTTGTGGGTAGAGGGATCAAAGTGCCACTTCCTATCTACTTATCCTTTTAGTACAAAGCCGTCACGAGATCATTTTTATTAATTTTAAAGTTAAACATTTACCTCCATCAAGTTAGCCCCCCTTTTAATCGAATTTTTAACTTTTTTTTATGCCAAAGGTTTGGTAATCGTTAGGCAAGGTTTGGTAGTCCGATTAAAAGTTTTGGTAGTTTTTTGTGTTTTCAAAATTAACTAATCAAATTTTTTTAATGCCAAACGTTTGGTAATCTTTAGGTAAGGTTTGGTAGTCCGATTAAAAGTTTTGATATTTTAGGTTTTTAGCGTATTAACTAATCAATTTTTTATCAAGTTAGCCCCTCTTCAAACGATTTTCAACATTTTTGGCTCATTTGATCGATTATAATGTGTTAGAGGTTTGGTTGTCATATAAAGAGTTTTGGTAGTGCCTAATTTGGTCGTAAATAATTAATTTAATTTAAGAAAATCAAATGTAAATTTAAAATCCACATTTAGGGGAATCCCACATTTAAAATACACATACAGATGTTGTAAATCACCCGATAATTTAATGCGAGCTTATGATTGGTCGAGTCAATGAGAAACCATGTAATTTACTACACTTTTAAATGCTTTTTTTAAGGACCCTCTAGCATTATTTATCCGCAAATTTTCTTTTTGAAAACTACTATACAAACGTTCAGCTTTCCGAATCTATAGGAAATATCTCAATTTCGGGAACCGGAATTCGTGTTACTCCCGTAAATGCTTATTACATCAAATTGAAGTGCAGCGCAAGTATTTTGTGTAATGAAATTACCTATTGTTCTTTTTTCGGTTCATTACCAATCGTTTGCCATTAAAAATGGTTTAAATTGGCAATAAATAATTTTTGTTCTATTCAAGTGGAGTTTAGCGCATGCGCACAAGTAAACTTTCAACTTAATTAATTAATTACGACCAAATTCGGAACTACCAAAACTTTTTATAGGACTACCAAACCTCTACACATTATAATCGCTCAAATGGGCTAAAAAAAAGTTGAAAAATCGATTGAAGGGGGGCTAACTTGACAAAAAAATGTGATTAGTTAATTACGAAAAAACAAAGAACTACCAAAACTTTTAATCGGACTACCAAACCTTACCTAACGATTACCAAACGTTTGGCATAAGAAAAAGTTAAAAATTCGATTGAAGGGGGGCTAACTTGAAGGGTA
Source organism: Podabrus alpinus (assembly GCA_932274525.1). Taxonomy (NCBI): domain Eukaryota; kingdom Metazoa; phylum Arthropoda; class Insecta; order Coleoptera; family Cantharidae; genus Podabrus; species Podabrus alpinus. The sequence goes on from OW026452.1 coordinate 71,265,335, forward strand.
GTTAAACATTTCTGTTAGACCTAAGTGACCTTGATAAACTTCAGATTTTTCATAACATCATTTCCAAGTGTTTCTAAAAACTTATTATTCCCTGTTAATAATAAATTGGCTAGTTTCAGTTTTATGCTCAGCTTTAACATTCCTTGGACTTCCATAGCGCAAGAATTCTGAACTTATTGCACAACTTCCGGAAAATTGTCTGCATGATGCGTTCTTATAGCCCTTATAATTCAAGAAGCCGTCGCGTCATCTCATAAATCCGATATAACTGAATGTCGAATTTTTCCGGTCATCGAGGATCTAAAATTTATTCAAGCTCAAGCATGTTCATCTCCAAAACTTAGCGTAATGAAGGCTTCAAGTTCCAGAAGTGTTTTTTTTAAACTATACAAGTTTTCATCGTATAACTTCTATACTTGGGTCTGCCACTAGTTTGGTCTACTTCATGGGATTCGCCAGTGGTTAAAATCAACACAAACTTCCACATTTTTCATCATGGATCTCTTTTATGTTCTAAAATCTATGCGTCGTTTAGACCGTTTTTCTGGTTCTTGAAACCTGACTTTGAAAAAAAATTGGCGTTTTCGTGTTCGTATTTTTGAATTCTTTCCGGATTCAACGTGTCGTGGTCATTAAAAGATTTTTCTTTTGCTTAGGTACACAGTAAGGGTGCCGATATTGACGCGCTATGCGTGGCACCTCAACACATAACCAGACACGATTATTTCACGTCGTTTTTCGAATTACTCAAAGCACAAAGCGAAGTGAGCGATTTGAGGGCGGTGGAGGAAGCGTTCGTACCGGTTATAAAAATGAAATTCGACGGAATAGAAATTGACATGTTGTTTGCTCAACTTTCATTAAAAGAAATACCCAGCAGCATGGACTTGCAAGACGATTATTTGCTCAAAAATTTGGACCCACGGTGCGTTCGTAGCTTAAATGGATGCCGGGTGACGGACGAAATTTTGCGTTTGGTTCCTAATATCGACAATTTTAGATTGACTCTAAGGACAATAAAATTGTGGGCAAAACGTAAGCCAGCATATTTTCATTTCTGTACTGCAGATTTCATTATTTAATTTTAGGACACGGGATTTATAGTAATGTTTTGGGTTATCTTGGCGGCGTTTCTTGGGCGATGTTGGTAGCTCGAACGTGTCAGTTGTATCCGAATGCAGTTCCTGCTACCTTGGTGCACAAATTTTTCTTAGTGTTCACTCAATGGAAGTGGCCTCAACCGATTTTATTGAAACAACCGTGCTTAGTTAATTTAGGATTCACGGTGTGGGATCCGAGGGTTAACGTGCACGATCGTTTTCACCTAATGCCGATTATCACGCCTGCGTATCCGCAACAAAATTCGACCTTTAATGTCTCTCATTCGACGTTGACTGTGATGATGGAAGAGGTCAAACACGGTCTCTCCTTAACCGAGGAAATTATGCGCGGAAAGCTGTCATGGGATAAGCTGTTCGAGGAACCACCCTTTTTTCTTAAGTATAAGCATTTTATTGTGCTTTTAGTTTATTCCAGATCTACGGATGATCATTTGGAATGGTGCGGTTTGGTTCAAAGTAAAATTAGGCTGCTCGTAGGTGAGTGCTTTATTGACGCGTTCGCGAGATATTTTTCCTTCTTTAAACCCGCTTTCCTTTTTTGTAGTGAGTTTGGAACGAAATCAACACATAAAATTGGCTCATATTAAATCGGACAGTTTCGATCAATTGGAGACGAAGCGGGAACCCAATACCGAATGTACGATGTGGTTTATAGGTTTAGAATTCGCCAAGAGTCCGAATTTGAACGTTGTGCTAACGCACGACATCCAACAGTTCACAGAAACTGTTATGAACAAAGCGAGTAGCATCAAAATGTTGAAAGACGGTATGAGGTTGGAAGCGCGCCACGTTAGGCGAAAAGAATTGAACCAATATTTACCGCCGAATTATTTAAAACGCGAGCGCAAGCTTAGCGGTGTCAAGAACGGCACCGTTACGAACGAAAACAATAAACGTCCCATTGATCCGCTAATCGACGAAGGAGCGACCGCAGTTCCCAGCAAAAAAGTTAGATTATCCGACGAGGTAAGAACGAAAAGGTTAAAGCACCCTAACCAGTACTCCGAAATTGACTTTTTCTAAAATCCCGGTTGGGGTGGATTAATATTCCTCTAGTATGTTGAGCCCAGTAAACCATTGTCAAAACCGCTCGGAGGGCCTAATGGAGCGGAGCGGAAGGCCCGGAGGATAGGTTTTGACTTTTTTCACTTTTTTCGGATTTTATCGAATCTTCGATAATTTTAAACATCCGTAACGGCGTCAGGGTCACATTCGGACCGAAACATATCCAAAAAGTCCGATAATTACCCCAATTTTAGTTAAATTTCATGGGGGCGTGGCCTATCTTTAAACCCTTATATTAGGGTTGTTTTTCAATTAAACTTAATGATCCTTGGTTTATATTAAAGCTAATGACTTTTTTGATCGAAATATTAAGCCATTTCTATAGGGAAATTTCAATTTTCGAGTACTGGATAAGGTGCTATCCCCGAACGAAAATATGTTTTGACTTATGTTTCCTTTCACAAAATCATTTTTTAGTACGAGGAAAATTCTTCGTGCGCTTCCCTCAGTTACAATGACGATTCGAACAGTAATATTAGTAATATGGTCGAAGATCCGACGGTAACCGCGACCGCCTTGAGTGCCATCGCTGCTAATGACACTGTCGCCAGTGGCGCCACGATCGAAAACGACTTGGGTCAAACTGTGTGTACCTGATGAAAACGACAAAACTTCGCATTGCGCGTAAAACATAACAAAATGTAAGTTTTGCTGTTTATTTTCGCGCGAACACCGGCTCGCATGAATTTAAGCAGGGTGTTTGCGCTAAATTATTAGTTCACTTTTAATTATAACGAATTTATATGTTACATAAGCGCGCCCACATTTAAATTCTATTGTCGGAAGAATTGCGAACCAGGCCGTCGCGTTAGGCCGTTTGTTCGAAAATTGTGCGACAATTTATTTGTTTATGGGTGTCGTTTATTTTAATATTGTTTCCAGTCTCATTCTAGGTTATAAAGAAGATTCGTGTCCCGACGCGTAACAAAACGACCCCGCAGATGGTTTATGAGGTAATATAGGTAAAAAACCCCCAGGTAAAATATTATCGTGCGTGTTTGTGTGCAATAACGTAATAAATCGTGTTTGTGACGTTGTGGTGTGTTTTTCGAACAAAACGCAATTATTTTTATTATCGATGAAAGAGACACCTCCGGAGCGATAATATTTTACTTTTTTATTGTAATCATTTTTTTCTTAAACAGACATGTGCGCAAACGTAGTGATAATTTTTAGAAAACATTTATTTTTCAGTTTGTACTGTAATTTATTTCCGTTGTACATAATAAAATAAAAATTACAACTTTTATTTTATAACTCCCCACCATCCACATCCACTTTCATTCTCTTAAGTTATTTTTAATGTATATGCGCATTCTGTTTTGTATAGAGTACGGGTCCTTTTTTCTTAAAAATGAGTTTTTATGTAAATATTTTTTAAAAAACTTTTTGTGTAAAAGTTTTGTCGTTTTAATTTTCCACAAATCAAAATTGTCTGTTTCTTCCTGTATTTTGTAATTAATCTAAACTTTTGTTATAGTTATACACTTATGCTGATTATTGTATATTGTATGTCGATTAGGGAACTTTTGGCAATTTTTTTTATTCCAGTAATTTTAATTTGTTAGGTTTTCTCGTAAATGTAATGTACCCTTTTTTTAGAAATAAATTATTTCCCCTTTTAAACTGTGTTTTATTTATACCGAAAAGTGATTGTAAAAATAATACGAGGGTTGCTGTTTAACTTTCTGGCCTAATAATGAAAATGCGAATATTTATCATCAAAAATGATTTTATTGTTTTTCAAAGTATTCTCCAGCAAGATTTATACACTTTTGCATGCGCTCAAACCAATTGTCGAAGCACTTTTTCCACTCCGATTGAGACACCTCCAAAACATGGTTTTTGAACGCTTCAACAGCATCTTCTGGCGACGAAAATCGTTGACCACGCATTTTTCTCTTGATGTTCGGGAATAAAAAGAAGTCATTGGGTGCCAAGTCAGGGCTGTACGGCGGATGACCCATCAATTCGACGTTTTGGGCGGTCAAAAAGGCGCTGGTTTGAGCTGATGTGTGAGAGCTCGCATTGTCATGGTGCACAATGATCCGTCTTCTCTTGTTCGTTTTTCGAATTTCTCCGAAGACTTCAGGCAAACAAATCGTGGTGTACCACTCAGAATTGACCGTCCTACGTTGCTCAAGCGGAACAGTCGCCACATGACCAGTTTTACCAAAGAAACAGGCTACCATTTGCTTCGAAGTGCTTCTTGCACGAACAACTTTCGTTGGATTTGGCTCGTCTTCGAAGACCCACACGGTCGATTGCTGTTTTGTTTCGGGCTCATAAGCATAGATCCATGATTCGTCACCTGTGACGATCTTATAAACGTCTTTTGAAACACCGCGATTGTATTTTTTTAAATTTTCTTTGCACCAATCCACACGACACTTTTTTTGAGCCACTGTCAAATTATGCGGGATCCAACGAGAACAAACCTTTTTTACGGCCAGGTGTCCATGCAATATCGAATGTATGCTGGTGGAAGAAATGCCCAAGGATGCCTCTATCTCACGGTATGTCACATGACGATCTTGCTTTATCAGTTCACGGACGGCATCAATGTTCTCTGGCACAACGACTGTTTTTGGACGACCTTCATCTTCGAGCGAGCGTCGGCCACGATTGAATTCATTAAACCAGTTTTTCACAGTGCTATAGGATGGTGCTTCATCGCCATACAAGGATTTAAGTTCATCGATGCACTCTTGTCGTGATAATCCACGTCGAAAATTGTGAAAAATGATTGCACGAAAATGTTCACGAGTTAATTCCATTTTTTTGCCAAATTGATTTTTTCAAGTCACTATAAACAACAGAAATGATGGCCGTACGTCAAAACGTTCTGAGTACGTTTATGCTACAACATGTCAAACTTTACAATGCAAATGTCAAATTGCACCTAGCAACGCTTAGTGTTCCCTAGGCCAGAAAGTTAAACAGCAACCCTCGTATAAAAATTTAACTTGTGGAAGGTAGGTGGTGCCCAACATGGTGGCAGCTCCTGGATAGTGGAAATTTAATAATTGGTTCATGGGTATTATTTCTTTAGAATGCCAATGTAAATGTTATGGCTCGCTTAGGGCCGGTTGTGTAACGGAGGTTCAACCTCAAGTAAGGGTTAACATAGGGATTTCCGTCATTTGATTGGCCGATACAGCAAAAATCCGTGGGTTAATCCTTTCTCGAGGTTGAACCTCTGTTATACAATCGGCCCTTAATCTGACGCTGGGGTTGAAACGAGTATTGAACCATTTTAGACAGATTAGTGAACCCGAAAAATGGCATTCGAGCTGAAGCGTGAATTTGCATTATTATACTCCCTTTCTAGGTGGTTAAATGGTGAATTTGAGATGGGATACGTTGGCAGGGAGTCAGGATTGGAAAGGATGGGCGGTGAAGTAAATATAGGTAACAAGAACTTTCCAGTCTGGTAAATTTACTCCTTTATTAGTAAAGAAGACCTTAGGGGTCGTCCATAAATTACGTCACGTTCCGGGGGGGGGGGGTCCGACCCTTATGACGATGGGGGCGGGGGTTTCAAAAATTGTGACGTTACAAAATATATATTTTATTATAAGACTTTAAAAAAAACTATTTTTTGAGTGGCCACGCCACTGGCGTAGCTGGTGGGGGCAGACCGCCCTTCATAGGTGTTTCCTCTGGAGTGCTACCCTTAAAAAAAACGGTCATCAGCCGAGGTGTGGATGACACCCATGAAATCCGCCCCAGATTTCTTTTTATTATATAAATTTTAAATTTGAAAAACTTGCGAGTGGGGGGGTTCAAGAATATGTGACGTAATACTTGGAGGGGGATCTAGGTTTGTGTGGCGATCGGGGGGGGGGTTAAAAATTGCGTGACATAATTTATGGGTGACCCCTTAAGTTGGTTTTGAATCTATATCTTACTTAAGTAAAGGTGAGTAATGACTTATTAACTCCTAATTGTAAAGAACCACTAAGGGCCGGTTGTACAACAGAGGTTAATCCTTGAATAAGAATTAACCCAGGGATTTCTGCTATTTGATTGATTGAGGGCCGGTTGGATGTCAATGGTTTAAACTCGGTTCGGAGTTAAACCAGGGATTTTTGTAAATGTCTGTTGTATGTACCTGGTTTAAGACTTGAACCAGGTCTTAAACCACGCCCAATTTAACAATGAATTACTCTGAGATGGCCACGCTCTCTTATTAATTACTTATTCGTATCTTTTGCCTACTTCGCAGTCTTTATAATATACAAAAAATTAACCAATCTGGTGGTCGAGACCGGGGAGTTACCCCCCCCCCAGGTACACACGAACTACACCTTTTCCACCAGTAATTCAGAAATCGTCAACCGTTATTCAGATTTGTCAATTGATATTACAATTCACAATTTCTGAATATCAGTTGACAAATCTGAATTGCAATTCACGATTTCCGAATATCAGTTGACAAATCTGAATTTCAATTCGATTTCTGAACAGCAGGTGAGGTTTTCTGAATTACTGCTGGAAAAGGTGTAGATTCAAATTTTACCTTTATTGACTATTGGATAGTATAAGGTTTATATAGTAAACTGTAAAAATATTTTCCGAGAATGGGGCCTAAACTTTTGACAAAATCGAATTTGAACTTAGCTAATTTTACACTATTCAGTGACGCGTGGGAGTACGATTTGTGGAATCTCACCCATTTTGTTGACAGTCCGTGCAGAAAGATATACCCTAACACTTAGAAAATTTTGCTCCGTCAGATGCTGCTCGGTCTTCGAACAGGTTAGATGTTATTTTTTTTGTCTTTTTTTAGGGTGTTTGGGGGTGGTACGTAATAGTTAACTACTACATACCTAGAAAATGATTTTTATTTATTTATTTATTTAACAGTTTAAACACCCTCCTAACAGTATAAACTAATTACAAGGAGAGTGTAAACTTTCAAATAATGAAAGAATCGACTCGAACCTATAGTTTCCACATACTAAGTATATGCGTTACCTACACGACTACACGTGTACGTGTATGTTAAAAGGTAAAATTTGATTACCTAAATTACCAGTACCTGGGGGTATTCCATACCCCCCAACCGCCCAGTCGATTCACAACATTTTGTTATTACATGTCAGCTGATATGAATAAATTCTGAAAAAAAGATTTTGTAGAGAATTTTGGGGGACGGTGACTTAACCCTGGTCACCCCAAAAAACTTGAAAATTTCCTATAGCAAAGAGGAAGGTTTATAGAGTATACTGTAAAAATTTCACTTGCGAAAGTATAGGTACATAAAATTTCGAGAAATATCAATTTGAAAGTACGTAAATTTAGCGAATTTTTCTTCGATTTTTGGGGTGTGCATTCGATAGGGAGGTTTATCCATCGTCAAAACCTACCCTTTCGGGGCGCCGCTCCGCTCTGCACCCCTCCAGGGCGGTTTTGACTCTGGTTACTATGTTAACATACGAGAAGGCGCCTCCCATAAAAAAAACCGGGATAAATGAAACCGGGAGCTTAGAGACCATTGAAATAGCATTAAAAAGTATAGTTGCGGTATGGGGCAGTAAACTATTACGTTTCACCCCCAAAAAATCGCGCAAAAACAAAAAATAATTGATGTTACATGTACGAGAGACGAGCTGCATCTGCCGGTGCGAAATACTCTAAGGCCCGCTTTTACAATACTCGGTTAAGTCTCAGTTACTTTACACTGGTGATAAATCTAATGTGATGTCCAATGAGAAGACGTCAAACCTCAAATTAAACACCAGTGTAAAGTAACTGAGCCTTAACCGACTATTGTAAAAGCGGGCCTAAGTGTTAGGGTCATTATAACTGCACGGACTGTCAACAGAATGAGCGACGCGCGGGAATCTCGTTAATTTTACATGTAAATTAGCAAACTTCAAATTCGATTTACTCAAAATTTTGATAATACATTCGCATGTTTAAATTATATTAGTAAACTATATAAACCTTCCTCTTTGCAATAGGAAATTTTCAATTTATTTGGAGTCACCAGGGTTAGGAAACCGTGCCCGAATTTTGTGCTCTACAATTGCGGTCTGATGATTATTTTCCCCTATAAATTCAATTAAGCGAGTTATAGTAGATGAAAACCCACCAATTGGGGAAGGAGTCAGGAAAATTTGGAGTATTTTCGCTCCCTCCCAGTTAGTAATCGGTCTGAAATCGCCACTTCCTCTTATTAATTACTAATTACTTTTATATTGTTTTAAAACCTCGGTTTAACCCCCCCCCAAGTGGAGGAGGTGAAATTAAATGCATGAAAGCACTGGACTATGTGGTAGGCACCGAAACTTAGCCTAGCACCGAAAGTTAGCAGATTCCAGATTAAAAATATTTACCAGACCGGGGGGTATGGAATACCCCCCAGTGCAAGAACACCACGGTAAATTTTCCTTCAATGGAAAGCTATGAAAATTAAGAATATAAAGTTCTCGGCGCAACACATTAATAGAATTTATAATGAGCAATAGACTAAGCCAATAAGAATCCAAATAACGAAAACGAAGAAATGGTTCGAGTTGGAGAAAACCCTGGGTAAGCTAAATTTTTGCAGACTTGTGTATTTAAGTGACCCATGAATCCTTCAAAATGATTTTAAAGTCCACTGTCGGCTTCGTCCCCAATTAGGGAATTTCGTTCCTCCAACGTGGTGTTTCGTCTATAACTCGCTTAATTTGATTTATGCCAAAAATTCTCATCAGATCAATATTGACAAGCATAATATTTTTTGATAAAATGGAGTATTTCAAAAAATTGTAAGGCGAAGGAAAGTCTGGAGGTAATCATAATAACCCTTTGAAAAATTCAAAACTCCAGAATGTGGAGACTGAAAATAAATATTTGATAACAAAATACAAGGTGGACTTGACGAGACGGTTCGAGTCGGGGGGGGGGTGAGCTGTAATCAAGCAATATTCGCTGCAGCTTCCCGACTTTAACTGTTATTAATCACTTTTTGAAGGTTTTCGACCAAAACTAAAAATCGGTCCTAGCGGAAGACTGGCGTATGTTGGATTTATGGGATCATTTTCATCCTACAAAATTGTAATTTCAATTTAAAAAATGTTATCTTCTATGTAAAACTTCCATAACGTCCTTGCCTTCGTAATAATTAAATGTTAGTGTTAATGGGGATATAGGACTGGCCAAAAATAAAACACTCGTCTAATCTATTGTCGACGTTTCGCCGTCACTCACGGCTTCTTCAGGACTAAAATGTTCTTTATTGAGAAAAAATTCATGTAATCATACAATTTGCTCACCTATAGATCAACAACTTGCCTTACAAACAAAGAGAGCCGTGCAAACCAACATCATCGGTACAACACACAATCAGCATCCCAAAACCCACAATTACTCGTCAGAAAACCTCCAATAACACATTAAAACTTTTAAAACATAATAAATTACTTAAAATTATACAAAACCAATAAAATCTCTATAAGTCGTACGTTAAAATTACAAAAATCAAAATTGAAATTAAAATACAAAACTATAATCAGTATCTACAATTATTTATCTGAACTAATCGCACCACAAAACAAAACGAAGCAAAAACCTGCATGTCTCCGGACAAATACCCCTATCTCCACTAAAATGACCACACAAATAAATCGTCAAAATGAAATTAAAATAAAACCAACCCCCCCCCCATCACGAATCTTCAACAAAATCTCAACCAACCTCATTTCAGTAGGTCGCTATAAATTAAACTTAGTTTCTGGGTGTCCTCTCTAAAATTCACAGTTTTATTCTTAGTTATGTGGTACATCTCACTTATGTTTCTTTTAAATCTACCACTTTCATTATCTACTATTTCTATGTTTTCGAAGTCAAAATTATGTCTAGTTTGTAGATGATGTACCACCAGTGCTGTGCTTCTCTCCATCCTGTAGCCGTCACTCTGTGCTGCTTGATTCACATCTCCCCCACCCAAAATGCTGTCCCTTATCGCATTTTTGCAATCTCTTTGGTGTTGTTTCTTTCTCTCACCGAGAAACTGCAAAGTTTGCCCTATATAGCAATGGTCACATCCCTTACAAGGTATCTTATATACAAGTTCTGATCGTTTTTCTTTTTCTACCGTGTCTTTTAGTTTTGTGTATAGGCTATGATTGTCTTGCAGAGTGTAGACCCCCAATCTGCAATAAGGTTTCATTATTCTGCTGATTTCTTCAGTGAGGCCTTTTATGTAAGGGAATTTCATGAACCTATTGTTATCTTGTATGCATTCATCTGTTCTCCCAGGATTCTTTTTATTTTTATTCAGTCTCTCATTCATTGTTGATCGCCACCATCTCTCTATGTACCATATTGGGTAGTCATTCCGTACCAGCAGACTCTTAACTTTTCCTTTGTTCTGTTTTATGTAATCTGGATGGCTGATGTCAATGACCCTGCTAATCAGCCCCGTAACTATGGATCTTTTTATCTTCATGCAGTGGTATGAGTTGTAGTTTACCACTACTCCTGAGGAAGTAGGCTTCATGTACCAGTCTGATTTCAAGGTACCATCTTCATTTCTTATAAGGGTTAAATCTAGAAATGGTAGCCTACCTTCTTTCTCCTTCTCCATCGTGAATACAACATCATCATGAAAAGAGTTGAATTCCTGCAATATTGCACTCTCGGATCCTCTTGGTACCGCCATAACAGAGTCATCGACGTAGAGTTTCAGCAAGGGAATCCGATCCCCCAGCCTTTCCCACGCCTTCTCCATCAGCTCATCCATCACTAGAGCCGCTAATACTGGACTAGCCGGGTTTCCCATAGCTAGTCCCTCGTTTTGTGCATAAAAGTTATTATTGTATTGGAAGTAGCTCATGTCAAAGCAAGCTGATACCAGTGAAATTATTTCTGACTTTGTAAGCTCAGTGTATGCACTAATAAACTTCCATCTTTTGTTAATAACTTCCAATACTAATTCCCTTGGGACACTGGGAAACAATGATACCACATCCAGCGAAATTAAAATATAATTGTCTGGTAACTTCACCTTATCCAGCAACTGGACAAGTTCAAGCGAGTTTCTTAAACAAATGTTCGACGTGGTCAATATCTTCGTGAAAATACTGCTGAGAAACTTTGCTATATTATACGTAGGGGACTTAATGCAACTTACCACCGGTCTAAATGCGATTTCTGTTTTGTGGGTCTTTCGTAAACCATACAGCTTAGGGCTGAGGGAATTGTTTCTTATTAATTGCTTGTATGTTTGAGGTTGGATACTGCCACTCTTCTTCATCTTCATCAATAATTCGCCTATCTTTCTTTGGTATTTCAATGTGGGATCTCTGTTTAGTTTCATATATCTTCCATTCTTTAGTAGATCTTCTATTCCTCTTTCATAATCCTTCTTGTACATAATCACTGTGTTGTTGCCTTTGTCTGATTTTGATACCAGTATGTTGGGTGTGTCTGACATAAACCTTTTTGTTTTTTCGTAGTCTTTTTGTATTATTTTGAAGAATTTTTCCTGTTCTATCTTATTATTGTCTATTTTATGTCTGTGATTTGTAACGATATTCACACATTTTGCTCTCAGACAATTAATTTCTTCCTCACTCCCTCCCACACTTTGTAGGCCCATTTCTAAATCTTTTATTATGGTGAGTATTGGTAGATTTTTGATAGGTCTCCCGAACTTACTGCTTAACGACAACGAAGCCTCAACGTATTCTGGTAAAACTTCTTTAGTATAATTGACTATACCTATTTTATTTACGTTCATATTGCGTTTGTTGTGTATCAATTCTCTCATTTTCACCATATTCGTATTCTTTACGTTTTTAAACACAAAACTATATGTTCTATCGTACATCCATCTCAATCTTTCCCACAACAGACCATCCGTCAGTGATCGAAGTTTCTCCATCATACTAAAAACCTCTCTAATTAACTGTGATAACTTCCAACATGTAACCTTAATCTCCCAATTCAGGGTTGACTTCTTGAATCTGTTGATGATACCTTCTACATCTCTTTCGAATGGGTGATCTCCCGTCATCATAAGTATCAATCCTCTAAAATTTTTTAGAGGATTTAAAGAATTTAAAGGATTTAAAATTTGATTTTTGTAATTTTAACGTACGACTTATAGAGATTTTATTGGTTTTGTATAATTTTAAGTAATTTATTATGTTTTAAAAGTTTTAATGTGTTATTGGAGGTTTTCTGACGAGTAATTGTGGGTTTTGGGATGCTGATTGTGTGTTGTACCGATGATGTTGGTTTGCACGGCTCTCTTTGTTTGTAAGGCAAGTTGTTGATCTATAGGTGAGCAAATTGTATGATTACATGAATTTTTTCTCAATAAAGAACATTTTAGTCCTGAAGAAGCCGTGAGTGACGGCGAAACGTCGACAATAGATTAGACGAGTGTTTTATTTTTGGCCAGTCCTATATCCCCATTAACACTAACATTTAATTGTTATCTTCTATCTTCTATATATATAAAAGAGCTTGTCTGTTTGTTTGTTCGCTATACGTTCCTACACCCTTTGACCGATCTCAACCAAATTTTGCACAGTTATTCTGTAGGTCCAGGCGCAACTATTCGTGCATAAATGGAGAAAAAATTCCCGCGGGGAGCAAAGTTATTCGCGTTTTTCGATTTTTTATTGATACTCTGTATACTTTACCCTTAGGTTAAGTACCCAGTTACCTGGGTACTTAACCCAGTTAACAAACCCTTACTTACTTAAGGGCCGGGCTGGCCTGAACGTTCCTACACCCTTGGACCTGTAGGTCCAGGCGCAACTATTCGTGCATAAATGGAAAAAAATTTGCGCGGGGAAAAAAGTTATTCGCGTTTTTCGATTTTTTATTGATTCACCCTATACTACGGTGAATCACCCTATACCACGCTTTCGCTAGATGGTGCACTTAATCTATCATATAAGTGTACTGATTGGCGGCCAAAAATATAAATATATTTTTTAAAATCGATCAGTTATCCCACCCTGTAGTGTACGGAAAGTACACTTTTGGGTTGGTATCATACTATATAACACTAAATGGTATATAAGCTAAAGTGTCCGAGCTAATATAATAACAAATAATATAATTTTGCTAATATAATAACAAATTTATACAAATAATATAATTTTGCTAATATAATAACAAATTCTACAAATATAATTTACACAAAAATATACAAATTTGCTAAAAATGCCACCTAAGAAGCGCCCTTCGTATGGATCCAATGCAGCGGCTAAGCGAATGCGATTGAATAGAGCGAATGAATCTGAAGATGAACGCAATCAAAGACTTAATGCGCAAGCTGAAAGACAGTTCACTCTAAGGCAACAAGAGACAGAAATTGGTAAGTATTATTGAACAGTTTAACATACGCTGTAATTTTATGTATTACTTTTTAAAATTTATGCCTTTTAATAATGGTGCTTGCTTTTTTAGAACGCGATCAAAGACTTCAAACGCAATCTGGAAGGCAGTTTACCATGAGGCAACAAGAGACAGAAATTGGTAAGTATTATTCAAATGTTTAACCTACGCCAGTGCTTGCTTTTTTAGAACGTGATCAAAGACTTCGGGCCGACAGAACAAGACGAGCTGAAACTCGAACAGTAGCCTTAAGATTGGGTTGGAATTTAAGTGCTTTCAACTATAATCCACAAATTCCTTATGCGTCCGATAAGTTAGTTACAATTGGATCTATGTCTAAAATATGTGCCAAGTGTGATGCTAAAAAGTGGGATAAAGAATCCCCAGGAATGTGTTGCAGTAATGGGAAACTTCAATTACCTGCGCTTTTAGAACCTCCGGAACCGTTGAAAAGTTTACTTACAGGAACGACACGTGATTCGGAAAATTTCTTGAACAACATTCGTGCATACAATTCGACATTTCAAATGACCTCCTTTGGAGGTAACGTCATTACCGAAAGTGGATTCATGCCTACATTCAAAGTCCAGGGTCAAATATACCACAGGATTGGTTCCTTGCGTCCATTGCCTAACGAACAACCAAGGTTTCTGCAATTGTACTTCATTGGAGATTGGCAACATCAAGCAGAACAAAGAAACAATCTGTACCCGGCAACCGAATTAGAATTAATTAACCGACTTCAAGGCATGCTGCATACGTCCAATCGTTACGTTCAAAGTTTTAAATGTGCTCTCGAAAACGTTCCTACTACCGAATACAAAATTGTTATCGATGCTGACAAGAGACCTTCCGCAGAACATGCCAGACGATTTAATCTCCCCGAATGCAATGAAGTTGCTGTATTAATTACCGGTGAAGAACACGGCAAAAGAGACATAGTACTTCAAACTAGAGCGAATACTCTCCAATTTATAAATGAAACCCATAGATCTTATGATGCTTTACAATATCCGCTGTTGTTTGTCTATGGAGAAGATGGATACCACTTTCAAATATCCCAAACGGGTGCACGTTCGAACAAAACTGTTTCCTGTATGGACTTCTATGCGTACAGATTTATGGTTCGCAGTAATTCGTTAAGTTATCTTTTGCTTTCTAGACATCTTTTTCACCAGTTTGTTGTAGATATGTTTGCAAAAATAGAAGCCGAAAGATTATGTTACATAAGAACTCACCAGAAGGAATTAAGATGCGACTCATACATTCATTTACGAGATGCCGTTAACAATGATAGAACTGGAGGCGATATTGGACAAATTTGCATTCTTCCGTCGTCGTTTACTGGCAGTCCCCGTTACATGCATGAAAGAACCCAGGACGCAATGACATATTGCGGTATCGAGATACCACGTCAATGGAAGCACGTTATTTAAATTTCAGCAAAATTTTGTTATGAATAAAAGCATGTAACTTATCAAAGTAATCACAAAAACTTCATCCGATACCAAGGAATTTAGCTTAAAGTCAAATGATTCGTTGAAAACGGGACATAAAACAGGTGTGAATAAAATAAATTTGAAATGCATCATTTAATAATTGTCTTTGTTAAAATGTTAATTAATAGTAAATGAAAGATTGTTAGCAATAAGAAAGGTATTTTAAAAGTTAGAAATTTGTTAATTAATTGATAAATGTAAAAATCCATGTTAGCGTTAAATTTAAATAAGTTTGTTAAATTATTACGTGAGTTCGACATGTCACAACTTAATGAACTGCGTATGGAAATTTCATGTCCAGCATCTTTATTTATCCAATCACTAAGCACTGGAGAAGAAGACAATTCAATCTAAAAATAAAAGAAAATTTTACTTATAAAATTTCAACGAACCACAATGGGCTTAGTCCATACCTGTACTGTGAAACTTCAAATAATATTGATTTTTCGATCGACCAATAAAATACGTCTATGCAAAGATCAAGATAGCGATGAACTTCGTAAAGGAATTAATAAAACAATCGAAAAAAAGGTTGGTGTTAATTTTCACACGTGTATAGTGGCGAATTTAGATTGTCCTAAAAATTGGGATATTATAGTAAAAATAACTAGTGTAAATGAAAAATAAAAGTGAATAATTTAACAAAATAGTTACTTACCTACGAAAAACCATAAATAAGGTGAAAATCGTAACGGATTGCAAATATTTTTAAAGAAAAAAACTTCAACACAAAACGAGGTCAACAAACTGCATCTGGACGTTTTCCATGGTAAATGAACCCATCGAGTGTTTTTGATGCGCAATTGTGCCATCCACAGTACAAATAACAGAAAACATTCCTGCATCTAATAAGGTATCGTGCACATTGCAATAATTTTTATAAAACTAAGTGAAATTTCGGACTTCATACGACACGTGTTTTTGCATTATTTTATGTTCAGAATTCTTTATAATAGATTTAATAATAGAACTTTTTGATTATAACGAAATCTTTATTAACAAATGTGTGCTAAATAAAAACATTAATAATTTTGTAACGAAGGATATTTATTTAGACCTGTTCCGCACCATAATTTTTATTTACAGTATTGGTATCGGAACGAATCCACCCTGTACAAGGTAAGATACATGCACTACGAAAGAGCTAAGCTGAGGCACCTTATTTCATTAAATTGTATTTACAAATTTTCACATACTTTTCCATTGACGGGGTACAATTACGTACACCCATATAAAACATTAACGACAAGAACCTTTAACCCTATTAGCAAGGGGGTACATAGCACTTTTTGACAGCCCAACGTGTGGCTCGATTAAAAACGACACCCCCTCATAGCACTTTTTGGCGTCACAACGTGGGAGCACGAGTCACTCGAGTAACCTCGTACCACGAGTAAAATTAGGTTATCGTAATACAAAAATATCAGTTAGGTCAATTACAACGGAAAATTTAATTAAAATGATTTACATTAACGTCAACATAAAATCGTCCACAATCTACTTAACGTTAAACTTAAAATTAAAGATTCGCTTAAAATTAAAATTAAAATACATTAAAATTCATAACTTAATAGCTATTTCTTACAATTAAATAAATTATAATAAACCACGATGGCAGAAAAAGATATAACAGAAATGTATGACGTAAAGAAACTCGTAGATCTATTAAGAGAACAGGCAGAGGTACTAGGTGTTGAAGAGGTAAAAAGAATAAATGATCAAGAAAAAGAGTTAGAATATGCATTGTTAGATCAATGGACAGAGATGCTATTAAGAAAACCAAAGAGAAACAAAAAGGAAATACAAGAAAAAATGGCCCAAAGACAAATAGAAAAGTTTAAAGCAGAAAAAGCTAGACAGATGGCCAGTAATGAAGAAAGAAAATTAGCAAAGGAAAAAGCAGTCAAAGCCAAACAAATGGCCAATAACGAAAGAGAAAGGTTAAGACAGCTTGTAGAGGAGGCGAGACTAAAAGAAATAGAGAGAGGCGGACATCCAGATGTTGACTGGATAATGGAAACCAGAACAAGACTTAGAAATGAAAAACTAATGAAGGATAAAGCCGCCGAAGAAGAAAAACAATTAAAAGTCGACAAAGAAGAAAAATTAAAAGCCACCGAAGAAGAACAAAACAAAAACATTGCGGAATTGAAGCAAATGTTAGCCGATAAAAACCAAACGGAATTTGAATTGGAAAATACTCGACAGTTGTTGCGACAGGAGCAACTCATGCTACAAAAATTACAGGAACAATTCGAAATTAACACAACGAAAATTTCTAAATCAAATGTTGAAATTGAAAATTTAAATTCGGAACTCTTAGCACTACAAAATGATAAAGAAGAAACGAATAAGTTGGTGTTTGAACTGAAGCAGACCTTGAAAATAAAAGAAGATCAATTACAGAACAGTTGTGAAGAGGTCGATAGTATCAAGAAAAATTATGAAGCAACAGAACAAACGTTAAAATCAAAATGCGAAGAAAACGAAAAATACGAAAATGTAATTGAAAAATTGCGGGCCGATTCTACTAAAAACGTCGAAAAAGTTACTTCCGAACTGCACGCTTGCAGAAAGGAACTTGAAATTTTACTGGAAGAAAATAGTCAATTAAAAAACCACAACGATAAGTTGGAGGAAGTGGAAGTAGATTTGAATTTACAAATCGACGATTTTCATAAATTGCAAGAAACGGGGAAGAAGGAAATTGACGTTATCAACATTGAATTGGAAAGCTGGAAAAAGGAAACCCTAAAATTGAGGGAAGATTTGAGGGTGAAACGTGAAGAATCTGAGAGTTTGTTGAAAGAAGTTTCGAGTCAGAAAGAAAATGGCAATCGATTGCACTCCGACTACGAAAAGTCCACGAGAGAAAATGAAAAATTTGTCACGGAATTAGCCGGATTAAAATTAAAATACGAAACATGTCGATCAGAAAATTTAAAATATCAAGACAAAATCGAAGGTTTAACGTTTGAAAAATTCCAAATGAGCGGTAGGCTGCTGGAATGCGAAGAGGAATTGGAAAAATTAAAGATCGCTTCTACAATTCCGAGAGACGCATTAGATGCGGAAAAACTACTTGGAGAAACTAAAACGTTGCAAAATAAAATTGATAAAATACAAGAACGTTGTGAAGAAATAGAAAAGCAGAAACGTAGAGCCGAGAGTCAATTATGCGAATTGGAAAACCAGCATAATGAAATTTTGCAAGAAAACCAACTCTTGAAGGATGAAGTTCAGAAATTAAAAATTTCGCCGATCAACATCGTCAATCGCGACTATGAAAAATTAGATAACTTAGACATTCCCATTTTGGAAAAAGTGGTGGTACAAAGAGAAAACAATAAACCACGAAACCAAGAAGAGGAGGAACCATCATGGTTAGATAAATTTTTGAACAACATGGACGAATTGTACGAAAGAGCGGAAAAGATACACGAAGAAACCCGAAAAACCATAGATAAAGCACAAAATAAAACAGAGGAATTGTTGAAAAGAAGTGCAGAAGACATAAAAGAATTATTAAAAAGAAAGGAGGAAGAAGTGGTAGAAGAAAAGATTAACGTAACAGCTAAAAGGCTATCAGGAAAAATTCAATGCCGGTCATACACAGTACACACGAGAAAAGCATGCAAACGGGTGCAATTGAAATTTAAAAAGCTACGTTTTAAACAAAAATACCAAATAAGAGGCATGCGAACAAATAGGAAAACTTTACAAAAGCAAGAGGCAAAAATTTCACAAAGCAGTCTACGACATAAAAAGGTCATACTTAAAATTACAAAACGTCATAAATTAACAGATAAATCGGTAACAATCAGAATTTGGAAACTTAAAAATTTAATTAATGCACAAAAACGGGTTCACAATTTAAAATTTATACAAACAAGGGGGTACAATTATTTTGCGAATAAAAACTTAAATAAACTAAGAAATTATGACAACATCGGAAAGAAGAAAGTTAAATTACATAAGAAGGATAAGAAAAGAAAATTGCAACGCAAAAGAACAAGAAATAACGAGATGAAGTGGACAAAGAGGTCCAACATAAAATTTAGTATTGAAGTAAAAAGGAATGGTTACGTTAGGAAGAGAATGTTAATCAAGCGGGTAAAATTTAAAAATAAAAGAGTGCGTTGGAAGATAAAGTTTTATCTTACTATTTCTCAATAAGCGATGATTATGAATAATATGGCGAAACTTAATAAAATAAAAACATAACAACGTAAATAAAAACCGCTCAAGAAGTAGTAAAAATAATGGCGAAACTTAATTATAAAAATAAAATATAACAACTAAAAATTAAAGAAAACCGCTGAAGAAATAGTAAGGAATAATCCAAATAGCAATGTAAATATGATTAAAGCTATTAAAACGAACACGAGAAAATTGACCAAGATAAAATTTATTAAAGATGATACGTTTTATGACAGTCAGAAATTTATAAAGGAAAATGTTATTAAGAATTCAATTAATTAAAAGAATTTTCAATTTAAAGATAATTTAGTAAAATGATTTAATGAATTTGACTAGTTAAAGAAGAATTTAATTAAGTTAGAATTTGGGCGAAAATTGAACTTAAGATAGGTAATGATGAGTAATTTGAAAAGATCAGCAAGTATTTAATAAAAAAAAAAAAAAAAGAAATTGGTATTCAATGTTGAATGATAAGAAATAAATGGGGGGTAAATAATAATGGTTAACTCAGACGGAGTAACTAGAAGAAGTTAGAGGAAGATAGATACCTGAGGATACAAGAATAGATCACAGGTGTAAGTGTAATGAATTAATTATATAATTATATGGGACCAAAAAAGAGGTTACCGAATGAATAATGGGGAAACAAATAGGAAAATATTGATTAAAAGGAGATAAAGAGTACCAATAAATAATAAGGAATGAATTAATTTAAAACTAATAGTCACAAGATGTAAAGATAATCGGGAATTAAAACAACGAATGTAAAAATCACCCAAATATGAATAAGTCAGAGATAGATAGATTAGATAAAAGAGAACAGGTAGTAAGGTTGAAAATATAAAGGCAAGAAATAAACATAGAAATATAAAATCGAAAGTCAATTTTAAAAATTTTTTAGAAATTAAATAATTTTAATTGATATCATAAATCTTGGTCGATTTGTTCGTAAAAATAAGTAGGTTAGTTTTGAATATTATTATAAGTTAGTTAATTAATTTTGAAAATGATCAGTTAAATTTGTTTGAATTTATTTAGTTAATTTCATTGAATTCCTTTAGTTAATTTTTATGTGATATAATTTAGGTAGATTAGTTTTTGAACATTTGATTTGAGTTAATAATTATATTTGGTAATTAAACGTTACATTAAAAAATTTAATTTATTGTTTATGAATAAAAAGCACATAAATGTTAATTGTGGAATTTAACACAAAAATAGGTATTTTTCTTTTAAATTACAAATTAACAAGGGGGTAAATGCGGTATCGAGATACCACGTCAATGGAAGCACGTTATTTAAATTTCAGCAAAATTTTGTTATGAATAAAAGCATGTAACTTATCAAAGTAATCACAAAAACTTCATCCGATACCAAGGAATTTAGCTTAAAGTCAAATGATTCGTTGAAAACGGGACATAAAACAGGTGTGAATAAAATAAATTTGAAATGCATCATTTAATAATTGTCTTTGTTAAAATGTTAATTAATAGTAAATGAAAGATTGTTAGCAATAAGAAAGGTATTTTAAAAGTTAGAAATTTGTTAATTAATTGATAAATGTAAAAATCCATGTTAGCGTTAAATTTAAATAAGTTTGTTAAATTATTACGTGAGTTCGACATGTCACAACTTAATGAACTGCGTATGGAAATTTCATGTCCAGCATCTTTATTTATCCAATCACTAAGCACTGGAGAAGAAGACAATTCAATCTAAAAATAAAAGAAAATTTTACTTATAAAATTTCAACGAACCACAATGGGCTTAGTCCATACCTGTACTGTGAAACTTCAAATAATATTGATTTTTCGATCGACCAATAAAATACGTCTATGCAAAGATCAAGATAGCGATGAACTTCGTAAAGGAATTAATAAAACAATCGAAAAAAAGGTTGGTGTTAATTTTCACACGTGTATAGTGGCGAATTTAGATTGTCCTAAAAATTGGGATATTATAGTAAAAATAACTAGTGTAAATGAAAAATAAAAGTGAATAATTTAACAAAATAGTTACTTACCTACGAAAAACCATAAATAAGGTGAAAATCGTAACGGATTGCAAATATTTTTAAAGAAAAAAACTTCAACACAAAACGAGGTCAACAAACTGCATCTGGACGTTTTCCATGGTAAATGAACCCATCGAGTGTTTTTGATGCGCAATTGTGCCATCCACAGTACAAATAACAGAAAACATTCCTGCATCTAATAAGGTATCGTGCACATTGCAATAATTTTTATAAAACTAAGTGAAATTTCGGACTTCATACGACACGTGTTTTTGCATTATTTTATGTTCAGAATTCTTTATAATAGATTTAATAATAGAACTTTTTGATTATAACGAAATCTTTATTAACAAATGTGTGCTAAATAAAAACATTAATAATTTTGTAACGAAGGATATTTATTTAGACCTGTTCCGCACCATAATTTTTATTTACAGTATTGGTATCGGAACGAATCCACCCTGTACAAGGTAAGATACATGCACTACGAAAGAGCTAAGCTGAGGCACCTTATTTCATTAAATTGTATTTACAAATTTTCACATACTTTTCCATTGACGGGGTACAATTACGTACACCCATATAAAACATTAACGACAAGAACCTTTAACCCTATTAGCAAGGGGGTACATAGCACTTTTTGACAGCCCAACGTGTGGCTCGATTAAAAACGACACCCCCTCATAGCAATATGTTCGCACTTATGGTCGTCCTGACCTCTTCATCACCTTTACGTGTAATTCGCAATGGCAAGAACTTAAAGATGAGTTACTACCTGGACAAAAACATATTCACAGACATGACCTTATCGCTAGAGTGTTTCGATTAAAATTATTGAAGTTGATGGATCTGATAACGAAATCCAACATTTTTGGTCCAGTTCGATGCTACATGTACACTATTGAATGGCAAAAGAGGGGATTGCCTCATGCGCATATTTTGATTTGGTTGGTCGATAAAATTCGGGCAGATCAAATTGATTCCATTATTTCTGCTGAACTTCCCGATCCTAACGTAGACAAGGGCCTCTTCGACATAGTTAAAAAACATATGGTTCATGGTCCATGTGGTCGTCTTAATTTCAATTCGCCATGTATGAAAGAAAATAAATGTTCGAAACGTTATCCGAAATCATTTTTAAAAGAAACCCAAACTGGAGAAGATGGTTATCCTTCCTACCGTCGAAGAAAACGTGATGATGGAGGTTTTACCACCGAAATAGGGCGACATCAAATTGATAACAGATGGATAGTTCCGTATTGTCCTCTTTTGAGTAAAACTTTTAATGCCCATATTAATGTGGAATTTTGTAATTCGGTTAAATCAATCAAATATGTCTGCAAGTACGTTAACAAGGGTTCCGATGCGGCAATGTTTGGTTTAGAAAAACAAAATTCCCATGATGAAGTTACCCAGTATCAACAAGGTCGTTACATAAGCAGCAATGAAGCTATTTGGAGAATTTTCGGTTTCTCCATACACGAGAGATATCCTACGGTACAGCAACTAGCGGTGCATTTAGAAAACGGACAAAGGGTTTATTTTACTAACTAAACGGCTGCTCAACGAGCCGCTGCTCCCAAAGATACCACTCTTACTGCTTTTTTAGGCTTCTATACAAAGTATAGCAAGAAGCCTTATGATCTGGCTCCGTGTCTGTCCGTCCGTCCGTCCGTCTGTCTGTCCGTCCGTCCGCATAATTCAAAATCATACAGAGCGTTTCAAATCGTGTTGAATATACTCAGTGTGTATAGAGGTCTAAGAACTGGGTACCCAGTGCGCTATTATTTTAGAAATAGCTGTCTTATATAGACTATTATCTGTTTTTTCAATGCAGACCAAATATAAGTTATATTTTATTTACATAATTTTTCACCTATATAGAAAATTTAAATACGTTGATCCCTTGATACGTTGATCCGATGATACGTTAATGTTCGGTTTGCTTCGGGTAATGTAATTGTATTTTGATCAGCCCTATTAATATTACAACTCGTTTTAGGCTTCTATACAAAGTATAGCAAGAAGCCTTATGATCTGGCTCCGTGTCCGTCTGTCTGTCCGTCCGCATAATTCAAAATCATACAGAGCGTTTCAAATCGTGTTGGAAATACTCTGTGTGTATAGAGGTCTAAGAACTGGGTAGCCAGTGCGCTACTTTTAGGCTTCTATACAAGGTATATTTATGATTAGGGCCAATTTATTTGTCAAATCGTCTTGACGTTTCTTCGGCGAATCGCCCATGAAAGCTGCGGGTCTCGCGGAAGGAGGAACAACCGGTAAAACCGTCACGATCATCCACTGGGGTCGTGAGTATTTCGGATCCATTCCCCGGGCGCTGCAATCTGCGTCGCTAGTTTGTCTAAAGATATGCAGCAGTTCTTCCGCCAACAAATACTTTTTAGGCTTCTATACAAAGTATAGCAAGAAGCCTTTTAGGCTTCTATACAAAGTATAGCAAGAAGCCTTATGATCTGGCTCGGTGTCTGTCCGTCCGTCCGTCTGTCCGTCTGCCCGCATAATTCAAAATCATACAGAGCGTTTCAAATCGTGCTGGTAATACTGTGTGTATAGAGGTCTAAGAACTGGGTAGCCAGTGCGCTACTTTTAGGCTTCTGTACAAAGTATAACAAGAAGCCATATTTAGGCTTCTATGCAATAAGGTATAGAAAGAAGCGTTATGGTCTGGCTTCGTGTCGGTCCGCATGTTTCAGAGCCAATCATAACGTTGATCAACTGAAACGTTGTTATATTGTAAATACTTCGTGTATATAGTATTGCGTTAATCTGTTAATCCGTTGATTCGATTCGCTAATGCAATTTATTATTATTACAGGTTAGATGATGTTTTGTATTGCTTTCATCAGAATCAAAATCGGAATCGGAAAAGTCGCTGCTAGAATAATTGCTTGAGTTGTTCATGTTTATAAATTAGTGGTACTTGCTATATCGATTCCTTTTCAAAAGTATTACCTAAATTTTAAATACAAAGTGTAACCTATATAGTAAATTGTTGATCCTTTGATACGTTGATACATTGATACATTGATACGTTGATACGTTGATACATTGATACGTTGATACATTGATACGTTGATACATTGATACGTTGATACGTTGATATATTGATACGTTGATACATTGATCCGCTGATCTGTTGATCCGTTAATCTGTTTATACATTTATTGCATTATCTGCTTATCCGTTATTTGTATTTTTATCTTTTGAACAATATATCCACACCGTTAAGAAATTGTATGTAAAATTACAATCATTAGCAACTTTGTGACCAATTTTTCTTCAGCATAGCGCGAAATCATATCTTTCTTCAGTATTTATCACATCGAAAGTCAGCAATTATGGTACAATCTATATTACGAACGTAACTTATATACCATGCTTTAAAAATAATATTTTCGAAGCATGTTATATCACGTTACTTGGTTCGGACGATGCTATTTTATTTAAATTGTGCCAGGATGATGAGTTTGCGCAAACTTTGTTGTACCACCAATTGCCCTCTTATTACACTTGGAACAATAACAGATGGTCTAGAATAAAAAGAGGAAGCGAAGTTGAAGGTCATCCCGGTGTGAAATTTGACAGTGCTATTGGTAGGTTATTATTTTTTTGTGTGTAAATATCCAATCTAACATATTGTGATTTTAATTTAGGTCGAGTATACAGTGTTCATCCCACTCAGCAGGAGTGTTTCTTTTTAAGGATGTTGCTACACGAGGTTAAAGGGCCTACATGTTTTGAAAATTCTGGAATGGGAGAGGTTCTCCAAAGATGTGAATTGATAATTTGGGATGAATGTACCATGGCGCATAAAAAGGCATTGGAGGCACTTAATAACAGTTTACAAGATTTAAGAAACCGGAAAGTACTGATGGGTGGTATAACAGTTGTGTTGTCGGGAGATTTTCGTCAAACTCTTCCCTTCCTCTAAATGTCTCACAAATAACACCATCAATTGATTTAAGGTCTTCAAAACATGTAGGCCCTTTAACCTCGTGTAGCAACATCCTTAAAAAGAAACACTCCTGCTGAGTGGGATGAACACTGTATACTCGACCTAAATTAAAATCACAATATGTTAGATTGGATATTTACACACAAAAAAATAATAACCTACCAATAGCACTGTCAAATTTCACACCGGGATGACCTTCAACTTCGCTTCCTCTTTTTCTTCTAGACCATCTGTTATTGTTCCAAGTGTAATAAGAGGGCAATTGGTGGTACAACAAAGTTTGCGCAAACTCATCATCCTGGCACAATTTAAAAAAGCAGTAAGAGTGGTATCTTTGGGAGCAGCGGCTCGTTGAGCAGCCGTTTAGTTAGTAAAATAAACCCTTTGTCCGTTTTCTAAATGCACCGCTAGTTGCTGTACCGTAGGATATCTCTCGTGTATGGAGAAACCGAAAATTCTCCAAATAGCTTCATTGCTGCTTATGTAACGACCTTGTTGATACTGGGTAACTTCATCATGGGAATTTTGTTTTTCTAAACCAAACATTGCCGCATCGGAACCCTTGTTAACGTACTTGCAGACATATTTGATTGATTTAACCGAATTACAAAATTCCACATTAATATGGGCATTAAAAGTTTTACTCAAAAGGGGACAATACGGAACTATCCATCTGTTATCAATTTGATGTCGCCCTATTTCGGTGGTAAAACCTCCATCATCACGTTTTCTTCGACGGTAGGAAGGATAACCATCTTCTCCAGTTTGGGTTTCTTTTAAAAATGATTTCGGATAACGTTTCGAACATTTATTTTCTTTCATACATGGCGAATTGAAATTAAGACGACCACATGGACCATGAACCATATGTTTTTTAACTATGTCGAAGAGGCCCTTGTCTACGTTAGGATCGGGAAGTTCAGCAGAAATAATGGAATCAATTTGATCTGCCCGAATTTTATCGACCAACCAAATCAAAATATGCGCATGAGGCAATCCCCTCTTTTGCCATTCAATAGTGTACATGTAGCATCGAACTGGACCAAAAATGTTGGATTTCGTTATCAGATCCATCAACTTCAATAATTTTAATCGAAACACTCTAGCGATAAGGTCATGTCTGTGAATATGTTTTTGTCCAGGTAGTAACTCATCTTTAAGTTCTTGCCATTGCGAATTACACGTAAAGGTGATGAAGAGGTCAGGACGACCATAAGTGCGAACATATGTCATTGCGTCCTGGGTTCTTTCATGCATGTAACGGGGACTGCCAGTAAACGACGACGGAAGAATGCAAATTTGTCCAATATCGCCTCCAGTTCTATCATTGTTAACGGCATCTCGTAAATGAATGTATGAGTCGCATCTTAATTCCTTCTGGTGAGTTCTTATGTAACATAATCTTTCGGCTTCTATTTTTGCAAACATATCTACAACAAACTGGTGAAAAAGATGTCTAGAAAGCAAAAGATAACTTAACGAATTACTGCGAACCATAAATCTGTACGCATAGAAGTCCATACAGGAAACAGTTTTGTTCGAACGTGCACCCGTTTGGGATATTTGAAAGTGGTATCCATCTTCTCCATAGACAAACAACAGCGGATATTGTAAAGCATCATAAGATCTATGGGTTTCATTTATAAATTGGAGAGTATTCGCTCTAGTTTGAAGTACTATGTCTCTTTTGCCGTGTTCTTCACCGGTAATTAATACAGCAACTTCATTGCATTCGGGGAGATTAAATCGTCTGGCATGTTCTGCGGAAGGTCTCTTGTCAGCATCGATAACAATTTTGTATTCGGTAGTAGGAACGTTTTCGAGAGCACATTTAAAACTTTGAACGTAACGATTGGACGTATGCAGCATGCCTTGAAGTCGGTTAATTAATTCTAATTCGGTTGCCGGGTACAGATTGTTTCTTTGTTCTGCTTGATGTTGCCAATCTCCAATGAAGTACAATTGCAGAAACCTTGGTTGTTCGTTAGGCAATGGACGCAAGGAACCAATCCTGTGGTATATTTGACCCTGGACTTTGAATGTAGGCATGAATCCACTTTCGGTAATGACGTTACCTCCAAAGGAGGTCATTTGAAATGTCGAATTGTATGCACGAATGTTGTTCAAGAAATTTTCCGAATCACGTGTCGTTCCTGTAAGTAAACTTTTCAACGGTTCCGGAGGTTCTAAAAGCGCAGGTAATTGAAGTTTCCCATTACTGCAACACATTCCTGGGGATTCTTTATCCCACTTTTTAGCATCACACTTGGCACATATTTTAGACATAGATCCAATTGTAACTAACTTATCGGACGCATAAGGAATTTGTGGATTATAGTTGAAAGCACTTAAATTCCAACCCAATCTTAAGGCTACTGTTCGAGTTTCAGCTCGTCTTGTTCTGTCGGCCCGAAGTCTTTGATCACGTTCTAAAAAAGCAAGCACTGGCGTAGGTTAAACATTTGAATAATACTTACCAATTTCTGTCTCTTGTTGCCTCATGGTAAACTGCCTTCCAGATTGCGTTTGAAGTCTTTGATCGCGTTCTAAAAAAGCAAGCACCATTATTAAAAGGCATAAATTTTAAAAAGTAATACATAAAATTACAGCGTATGTTAAACTGTTCAATAATACTTACCAATTTCTGTCTCTTGTTGCCTTAGAGTGAACTGTCTTTCAGCTTGCGCATTAAGTCTTTGATTGCGTTCATCTTCAGATTCATTCGCTCTATTCAATCGCATTCGCTTAGCCGCTGCATTGGATCCATACGAAGGGCGCTTCTTAGGTGGCATTTTTAGCAAATTTGTATATTTTTGTGTAAATTATATTTGTAGAATTTGTTATTATATTAGCAAAATTATATTATTTGTATAAATTTGTTATTATATTAGCAAAATTATATTATTTGTTATTATATTAGCTCGGACACTTTAGCTTATATACCATTTAGTGTTATATAGTATGATACCAACCCAAAAGTGTACTTTCCGTACACTACAGGGTGGGATAACTGATCGATTTTAAAAAATATATTTATATTTTTGGCCGCCAATCAGTACACTTATATGATAGATTAAGTGCACCATCTAGCGAAAGCGTGGTATAGGGTGATTCACCGTAGTATAGGGTGAATCAATAAAAAATCGAAAAACGCGAATAACTTTTTTCCCCGCGCAAATTTTTTTCCATTTATGCACGAATAGTTGCGCCTGGACCTACAGGTCCAAGGGTGTAGGAACGTTCAGGCCAGCCCGGCCCTTAAGTAAGTAAGGGTTTGTTAACTGGGTTAAGTACCCAGGTAACTGGGTACTTAACCTAAGGGTAAAGTATACAGAGTATCAATAAAAAATCGAAAAACGCGAATAACTTTGGTCCCCACGGGAATTTTTTCTCCATTTATGCACGAATAGTTGCGCCTGGACCTACAGAATAACTGTGCAAAATTTGGTTGAGATCGGGCAAAGGGTGTAGGAACGTATAGCGAACAAACAAACAGACAAGCTCTTTTATATATATGGGATCATTTTCATCCTACAAAATTGTAATTTCAATTTAAAAAATGTTATTGGGAATAAACGAGCTTCCGCAACAATTTCTTCCAATTAAAATGAAAATTTATAGGGACAACTTTTTAACGACAAATACAACATTTATGTTGTTAGTATACGCACGTTGTAAGTTAGTTTAATTTAGTGTGATCTGGATTAAGACGACTTTCCATTCTTGGGCTGTATCGAGTAGAAGAGTTTGATTATTTTTATCCGTAGGAATTTTTTCTTACGATGCTCTAACGTTTTACCCTAAATACGCCTGAAAATTCGATACTAGGGTGGGCATCATGTCTACGGCCCCCCAAAAGTTTTTTGCGAATAACTCCGCGACCTTTGAAGATCAAACGAAAATAATGGTAGATCATTCAGGCTCAAATGATGCTTTAACGTTTGACAACATTTTTACAAAAAAAATTTGAAACTGGGGGAGGGGCACTGACATGCAGAATCAAACCAAGAAATTGTAATTACCGTTGACAACTCAGGACTGAACGCAGAATTTCTTTGCGGGCGGTGTTTTTGTTGAGCCATCCAGATTCATGACATTTCTGGTGCTTCTAACTTTTAACGTTCAACTTGCGAAAAAAAAATCGTTTCCTAACACTATAACCTAAGCTCGACCCAGCTGATGCACCTCTGAGCGGACGATTTACCTTTTCGCGCAACAGGTACTTTAATTTAAATTATAATAATGTAAAGTGAACGATGAAATTCTGAGGTGAAATTAGCAATTTTCACTCTAAATCTCCCGTCTAAACCGGCCCTGTCTATTTAATAAGCCGTTCTTAAATTCTAATTGTTACAATCTCCTACTTACGTATAAGTAGGGATTATACAGTCCGAGGGCAGTTTACATGCCGACTTAAAAACAAAATTGAAGAAATTAAAAAAAGGTTATTTTGGAGGGCAGTTTACATTACTCCCTTCCCCTAGTCATTAGACCAAAATTGAAGAGGAGAAAATTCCCTACAAAACAAGGTGTCAGGATTTACTTAAGATCTGAAGTAAATTCTAAAACCCCGTTTTGTTTTGTTCACCATCGATGGTGAAGTTTAAATGTACGAAATTTTTATTCAGAATAAGAATTATTCAAAACTTTTTTCAATTGTTTTCTCTGGATTTTCTTTTTATTTTACAAATACTTAGTATGATGTTATTGATGTAGACAAATTTTGTTAATCTGTTTTATAGAGAATTTTGTACTCTTCAATTTTGATTTGATGATAATTTTCATTAAAAATGAAAGTAAGCGAGTTATAGACGGAAGAGGATTAAGATCCCCATTGGGGAAAAGGCCAACAGGAATTTTAGGCGATGTTGCAAATAAAATCGCGGGGGGGGGTGGTCCATAAATTACGTCACGC
Source organism: Podabrus alpinus (assembly GCA_932274525.1). Taxonomy (NCBI): domain Eukaryota; kingdom Metazoa; phylum Arthropoda; class Insecta; order Coleoptera; family Cantharidae; genus Podabrus; species Podabrus alpinus. Next base: position 71,295,474 of record OW026452.1, read on the forward strand.
AATTTTAAGCAACTTTTAACCCCCTCCCCCCATCGTCACACTTCGTCACACAAACCTAGACCCCTTCCAAGTATTACGACACATATTCCCCGCCAATTTTCCAAATTTCTTTTTTTTCATAGGGGTAGCACCCCAGAGGAAACATCTATGAAGGGCGCTCCGCCCCCCCCCCTAGCTTCACCACTGGCTTCAGTGGCATAGCCACAAAAAAAATAGTTTTAATCTATATATTTTGTGACGTCACAATTTTTGAAACCCCGCCGCCCCCCAACGTCACAAGGGTCGGAAGCCTCCCCCCTAGGAGCGTGAAGTAATTATGGACGACTTCATACAAAAGTTGTAGCAAATTCATAGTTGAATTCAGAAAAATGTTGAAATTTCAAAATTTGTGAAAATGAGGTTGAACAATTGATTAAAATTTTCTGTGTTCCTGGAAAATTATTCGAAATACTGAATTTATAGGAAAATTTTGTAGCAAATCCATAGTTGAATTCAGAAAAATGTTGAAATTTTTCAGACCAAAAATGAAGCGTTTTCATTGGACCTAATTTGCGCAAGATGCCTAATTACATTAAATCAGTGATCACCAAAAGTTATGCACAAATTTGGTCAAGATTCTTTCAAAATCACACCAAAACCGTTTCGTTTGATCACTTAATTCATAAAAAAACAATTTTGAATCAAATTTATTTTTAATTTGGTACACAAATCGCGTATTTACATCAATAAAAATTGAACTCCCACTCTTTTCCACATGCGCCAGTTGGTTAACCTCACATTTTTATCTTTCTGTAATGTGTTAAAGTGCGGTTATGTTTTTGTTGCACGATCTATTTTCGGTAAATCGAATTTAAAATGTTATCAGAATTTAGTAACGACGGTTGCTATTACGCACAACTCACGACCGATAGTAAGTTGAAAATATGGAATACGTCGACCAACAAATTTCTACAAGAATTTACACCCGATTTTCAACTCTCCTCGCCTTGCACTTGTTTACAGTTTGTACAAGATGAAGTGAAGGTAAGAAACCGCAGATAGTTCGAAGTGGTTTGTTGACTAACGAATCTTTTTAGAGTTACAAGCCTCAGAAGAAGAAAAAACGACTGTCCGGCCATGCAGAAGTTTCATCCGTTTACATTGCTTTGGGTACTGCTTCGGGAAATTTGCTAGTTTATTCAATTTCTAGGGGTGATTTAGATTTTAAAATTAATAGTGAGACAAATCAAAGGATTGGTTGTTTGTCGTGGAACGGTGGTGTTTTAGTGTTCAGTGGGATAGACCAAAATATTGTTGCTTTTAATATCGACAACAGGAGTGTGACCAGGTACGTTTTCACCATGTTTTTATTTTGATTTAGGAAACCTAACTCGTTTTATTTGCAGTAAATGGAAGAGTGGAAATGAAAAATTAACCTCAATTTTGTGTGTTCCGAAAACGGGAAATTTGTTGACCGCTTCGCGAGACATCAAATTATGGGACTCCGTCAAGCGTCAATTGTTAAAAACCTTCACTGGACATAGCCACGAAGTTATTTTGTTGCGGTACATTGCACCACCAAGCCAAAATGCAGATGCTTACATCGTCAGCGGTTCAAAAGGTGACCGATTGTTGAGTGTTTGGAACCTGAATGTTGACCGTCAGGATAAGAATGCAATTGCGAATTTCCTACTAGAAGACATTCCTCGTTCGGCTTCGGTTTTCACTCAAAATGGTGTGTCGAATTTAGTGGCTGTGACACGAAATGGTGTGGCTCAAATTTACCAGCACACATTAAACGGGTAAGTTGACTTTCAAGATTGTTCTTTTGTTAATTGACTCCATTAAACATGCCGTCTGTCTTTACAATAATAAAAAGTATTTAACCCTTAAACCACAACTTGGAACAAGTTTTCAAATGGACCAAACTTGATAATTAACCCTTTCACCGATTTTACCAAAATTTGGGGGTCCAAAATATTTATGCTTTAAAACGTATTGTAGTGTAACAATGTTTTAACATTAAACCAAATGCTATAAATCAAATTGAGATTTTTAGTAATTATGTGAATTTATATTTTTTACCTACACCTTGTTCATTAATTTCAGAGTTTCTGTGAAAACGGTTGGTTGCCCAAAAAATTTTATTTGACGAAAGTTGTAGCCCGTTAAATTCCCAATCCGGTTTGGGCCGTTAGTTTTTCTCTTAGACGTTTCGTTTAAGAGATACGGGGTTCGCAAGAAAATTTTAAAAAAAACCTGACTTTTTTAAACATTTTTTCCCTTAATTTAATTTATAACTCATATCCGTTGATTGTAGACGATAAGGGGTTATAACCTAATTTGTAGACAAGCGAATGATCTTTAAAAAAGTTCTAATCCATTAACCTTAAAAAATCAATAATATCGGAGCTATGGCCGTTTGAAATCAGAAATTCAAAAAATTGCTTTAAAGGGAGGTACCCCCCAAGGGTTTGGACTTGGGCAAAAATTTTATTTGAAAATTTGTCTTAGAAAAGTGTCCTTTATCACCACCTCAAAGGTTCTCCACGGTCACAGGGACACCCTGTATATAAAAATTTATGTGATTGGTATTGACAAATTTTTTGCATTTCTTTCTTCATTTTTCACCCACAAATTTGTGGGGTTCTGAAAATATTTACTTCATTTTTTACCCACAATTTTGTGGGGTTCTGAAAATATTTTCATCATTTTTTACCGACAAATTTGTAGGGTTCTGAAAATATTTTCTTCATTTTTTACCCACAAATTTGTGGGTTTTTTTTATAGGGGAGAAATATTAACACTTGGTGCGCTGTAAGCAACATCAACGTGACGTCACGATGATGCACGCTAATGATATAACCTCGCTCAGAAATACTTTGATTTGGTTTTGAACGATAATAATACATTACAACTAAGTAATAAATAAATAATTTAATAAAAAATAATAAATTTATCGTGTTTTAATTAATTTTTAAAATAATTTTAATTAATTAAGACGTCAAATATTTAGTTGATATTACAGCCACCAGGGTGCGTACAATTAACATTTTTCCCCTATAGAGCATGAAATTATCTAAAAAAAAGTTTTAGATAGTAAATATCTGAGATAAGAAGTTTAGGAGTGAGAGTCTTTCAAAGTTGTCCTCTCGATACGCCAACTTTGAGATGAAATCGTTGATTTTGCCAATGTGTCAATTTTACTTAAAATTGATGGAAACAATGTAGATAAACATGAAATTAAAAAAAAAAGCACCACAAAAAAATTGCACTAAAAAGTAAAAAATAATTAGAAGTTATTAGAAGAAGATTTAACAGAAATTAGAAGTATATTTTTACAGTGCTGAGCATAAAAATTAATGTATTACGTCAATAATATACAATTATTGTTATTTTTGGAGTCGGTGCCAGCCAAGGTTAACAAACGTGTATTAACGAAGTAGCGGAGTACCAGTAGGTATACATTTTATATCACTTTGACTGCAAAGAGTTTCACAGTCGACAAGATCGCAGGCGCTTGGCGTTAAACAACACGACATCGGTATTGCTACATTGTCGTATTAATGTGATTTCAAATACATTTTGTAAATTTCTTAACAGCTTGGCTGGCACCGACTCCAAAAATAACAATAATTGTATATTATTGACGTAATACATTAATTTTTATTAATGAAAGAAGGATTCTTGGGTTAAGCGGACACCAAATAAAACAAATATATTATCTCGTCGACGTTTTATTTGGTGTCCGCTTAACCCAAGAATCCTTCTTTCATTAATTATTACCATCGGACAAGAAACATCGCTCTGTATTAATTTTTATGCTCAGCACTGTAAAAATATACTTCTAATTTCTGTTAAATGTTCTTCTAATAACTTCTAATTATTTTTTACTTTTTAGTGCAATTTTTTTGTAGTGCTTTTTTTTGAAGTCGGTTTTTGTTTTTTTAAAAAAATTTTTTTTTTAACTTTAGTGCAATTTTTTTGTAGTGCTTTTTTTGAAGTCTTTTTTAGTGAATCTTGTTGGGTTTTAAATTAGTAACACCTTGATGTTGGATAATATTTATTTAGAAATAAACACATTAACTAAACAAAGTAACTAAATAGTTTTGCGCAGTAATTAAAATGATTCATTGATGAAATTTTCGCTACGATTTTTTAATTTTACTTCACACACGACGACTTGACTTGCACACTTTGTTTTACATAGTTACTTCAAACTTATGCTCTGTTGTTTTTTACATTCTTAATTCCATTTACTTAAACATTTTATCTTAACACTCCCTCGTAAATGAAATTTACTTTGTTAAACAATCAAACAACAAAATTTACGAACTAAAACATAATTTTAACATTTTAACATTTTTCCATAAAAAAATCTCGGAACCGATTGAATTTTACATTATCTAATGGCTTAGTTAGTATGTCAGCAATTTGATCTGCTGTATTACAATATTCAATTTTAATCGTCCCGTCTTTAATTTTTTAAATTTATCGTCTTTGGTTTCATCACTTCTTTTTACGTCGGAGTTGCTCAATGGAATTTTACTAGGATTACTTTCGCTCATATTGAAATTTTCAATAATTTGTTTTACTTTTTCGTTTTGACTTAACTTTATTCCAGTTTCGTCTTGTTTTATTTCGATACCTAGAAAAGTCTTCGGGTTTCTAGTTATCGTAATTTTAAATTCATTTTTTAGTTTTTCCAAAAATTCATCCATTTCTTCTTTGTTATTTCCAATGAGTAAGCCGTCATCAACATATATTGCTAGTATTAGTTTTTCTGATTTAAACACGCATTGTTCAGATTTCAATGGTTTTAATCCAGTTTTTTTTAGGAATTCTGTGAACCGTTTGTTCCAGTTTAATGGAGCCTGTTTCAATCCATAAAGGGCTTTATTTAATCTGCACGTTTTATTTTCAATTTTGTAACCAGGGCCCCCGCTACCATATGTGCAAAGTGTGCAATGCACACGGGCGCCATCCTTTAGGGGCGCCAAAACCCTTGCAAAACAAATGCAAAGTGCTACAATTAATATTAAAGTATGCCAAACCTACCTAAAAAATTTAGTTGATCACTTCCAGCAATATAGATCTGAGCAATCATTTCAAGAAATTCTTGTACAAGCGAAAGAAGTAGCACTCTCTCTCGAAATTGAAGAAGACTTTCCACCGTTACCAACGGTCATCAGGAGGAAATTCAAACCGAAACTGTTTGACTAGGAACACCGAGATGAGACCCCTCATGATCCAAAAACCGCCTTTAAAATTAGTTTTTTCTTAAAAATTATAGATCAAACTTTAAGCTCTCTAAAAAACCGATTTGACTTATTAAATGAGTATGATAATATTTTCGGATTTTTTAGCGACATATTCAAATTAAGTGACAGCGATCTTTTAAAACGTTGTTCTGTTCTTGAAGAACGACTGACAGATCAGGATAATAAGGATATAGACTCCAATGATTTGTTTAATGAAATTAAAGCGTTAAAGTTGTTTTCATTACCTGATGATACTGACCCCTTATGTATTTTACAATATATAATTGAAAACAATTTAATCTCCACCCTTCCAAACGTAAGCATTTCACTAAGAATTCTTCTGACATTGCCAGTATCTGTAGCTTCTGGCGAGCGATCTTTTTCAAAGTTAAAAATCATTAAAAATTATTTAAGATCGACAATGCTTCAAGAAAGATTGTCTGGGCTAGCAATATTAGCAATTGAACAAGAAATTTTTGATGGTATAAATTTTAGCGATGTAATTAATGAATTTGCAACAGCAAAGTCTCGGAAAATATCGCTACTACAATAGCTATTTTTTATTTTTCTATTGTACCTAGCTATCATTTTTGATTTTATAACGAAGTTACCTAGGTATTTGTTATCAGAAGTATCTGCATATTTTTTAAAATATCTAAGTATAAGTAGAAAGTAGTACTTATATATATAGGTAGATATTAGGCAATATTTCTGTTATTTGTTCCTAAAAAAAATGTGATTTTTAGTTTTGGGTTATTTTCAAGTATTTATAAACAACGTGTCTGTACCCCATTAGTTAAGTAAATGCTTTAAAATGGGTGTGAACAAGAATTTATTTTAATTTATTTTGTTATGATTTTATTCTGTTTGTTTCATTTTGATATTTTAGTCTACAAATAAATATGACTTCTAAAGTTCAGTTTTTTGCTTTATTTCAAGCACCTACCTACCTACCTACCTTCAAAAAAATAAATAAAAAAACATGATCCAAAATGCCTTAAAGGGAGCCAAAATCCTTTTTTGCACACAGGCGCCAGTAGCCCTTACGGGGGCCCTGTTTGTAACCTTGAGGAATTTCCATAAATACCTCATCTGTTAATGTACCATATAAAAAGGCGGTTTTTATATCGAATTTTACTATTTCTGCATTTCTTTCAGCTGCTATCGCGAATATTATTCTGATTGCACAACTGCTTATTACCGGACTAAATGTCTCATTATAGTCTATTCCATCTCTTTGTTCACACCCGCGTACCACGAGTCGCGCTTTGTACGAACCATTGTCTTTTACTTTGAATACCCATTTGTTGGTCAACACCTTTTTTTTGTTTGTTTCACTTTTGTTCACTAGTGTCCAAGTATTATTTTCTCTGAGAGAATTTTTCTCTTCTTCAATTGCTTGTAGCCACTTAGTTTTATCTTCACTTTTTAATGCTTCTTCATATGTTAGCATAGCGTAGTCTTTAAATTTTCTGGGTAAATTTTTACTTCGTTTTCCTCTTCCAACTTCTTCAGTTATTTCTGGCTCTTCGTTTTCAGTATCATTTTGTTCTTCATCCTCTATTTGTTTTGCTTTTATGCACGTTTCGCACGTTAACTTTTCCAAATTTTTAATTTCCGAGTCGGTTATATTTAACCCTTCACTCATTGTTTTTAATTTCATTATGTTTTTTACACTGGGGTGTCCAAGTTTTTTATGCCAATTATTTGCGTTTTCATTTTCGGTTAAAAATGCACTTTCTTTTATTTTATTCATTTTAATTACGTATAGGCCATTTGCCCCGATTGTACCTTCCAGTATTTTAATATTGTCTTTTTTCACTTGAACTGTTTTGTTTTTAAATATTACTTCCGCGCCACTTTTCGTTATCTTGCTTACTGATAACAAATTTTTGTTTAGTTCTGGCACGTAATTTACGTCTCGAAGTATACATTCTTCGGTTTCAATTTTACCGCTGCCTTGCGATTTCATTTTTTCACCCGTTTTTGCAGTTCCTATTTCGGTGTTTTCTTCTTGCATGTTTTTTATTATACTTTTTTCATTTGTCATATGTGACGTTGCACCGGAATCTAGAAAAAATTCGATTTCATTTTTGTTACTTTTTCACTTTGGGTTAGAAACGACAATTTTTTAGTTGTGTTTTCATCGTATCGCTTCTGCACATCATTTTTTACGTTGTTTTGTTTTCTAAAAAAACAATCTTTTTCTTCATGATTGGTTTTCTTACATATTCTGCAATTTATTTCTGTTTTACTGCAATCTCTTGCAAAATGTCCTGGTTTGTTACATCGGTAGCAATTTCTATTTTCTCCTGTTTTACGGCCGAATTTTACGTTTCGTCTTCGATCTTCTCTCGCATTAAATGCCAATTGATCATTTTCTGTTTCTTGGTTATTGTTCCGTTTTTCTTCTGCCAGAAGTCTCGATGTTAGTTCAGTTAATTTTTGATTTTCTTGGGGCGTTGATTCCCAAGCACTTATGAAGTATCTATAACTTTCTGGTAAACACGATAAGATTTTTGTTATTACCATTGTTTCTGTTATTTCTTGGTTCACATTTTTTAATTTATATACCAAACTTTCCACTTCGCTTATGTAATTTGACATGCTACTTCCGTTTTTGAATTTATGGTTGTAAAATTCCTGTAACAGATTGTATTTCTGTTGTTGATTATCTCTTTCGTATAACATTTTTAATTTTACCATCATTTCACATGATGTTTTACAATTTAGCAAATGCATCATTATTTGCTTTTCAATTGATGTAATTATTATTTTTTGTGCTAACGCATCTTTTCTTTCCCATTCATCTTTCGGCTTTTGTTCTGTAGGGCATTGTGTTTTGCCGCTAGTAACGTCAGATATTTGTTTCGCCTTGAAAAATATCGTAATCTGAAATTTCCACAATTCATAGTTTGTGCCATCTTTCAATTTTTCGATTTTTTCCGTTTCATCTTTTGATGCCATTTTAAATTTTTCACTTTTATTGTTTTTGACGCGTGACAGTTTTATTTTTACTTTGGCACTTAACAGCTTTTAAGTTTTTCACTACAGTTTTTTTAATTCTTAAGTTTTTTACCGCGAATCACTTCACTCGTTTTTTAATTGTTTTTACCTTCAGATTTAATCTGAATCACTGGTTCCCATAACCTGTTGGGTTTTAAATTAGTAACACCTTGATGTTGGATAATATTTATTTAGAAATAAACACATTAACTAAACAAAGTAACTAAATAGTTTTGCGCAGTAATTAAAATGATTCATTGATGAAATGTTCGCTACGATTTTTTAATTTTACTTCACACACACGACGACTTGACTTGCACACTTTGTTTTACATAGTTACTTCAAACTTATGCTCTGTTGTTTTTTACATTCTTAATTCCATTTACTTAAACATTTTATCTTAACAAATCTTGCGTTCCTTAACTGATTTATCGAAAGCGAATATGGGTAGACCTACTAAACACTAAACGCGCTGCCCATATGCGACAGCGCCAAGCGAAGAAAGGGCGAAACGCCTATCTCAAAGTAGAAAATCTAGATCCAAGACTATTTCAGAAGAGAGTAGTGAACAGCGTGAAAAGAGGCTTTCGCAAATGCGGGCTTACAATCAATAAAATGCGGGCTTACAATCAATAAAAACCAAAGTACTCAACCGATTTTGATGAAATTTATATGGGACCAATCTGTAACTATATCCTTTCGAATTGTGAAAAAATTTTAAAAATCGGTTAATAAATGACGGAGTTCTGAGGTAACAAACATAAAAAAAAAAATACAGCCGAATTGATAACCTCCTCCTTTTTTGAAGTCGGTTAAAAATCTGAAAAAATTCATGACTTATTGGAACACCTTAATATAATTTCTACATATCGATGGTGAATTTGCAATACGTCGTAAACCACAAAAGTCAAATTGTTCAGGAGAACATTAAAACTTCTTATTTCAGTTTTAATAAGTAATTAAATATTTATTTCCATGAACGATATTTTCTAATATATATCTAAAAACTATAGTGTACAAAAATTAAAAACTTTTTCTTTTGTAAATACATATGTTATATGGGATACAACATATTGATTTTGAGACTGAAATAGGGATACGGCTTATTATAAAAAAATAATTTTCTTATTTTAGAATAGGTACTCTTTATTTTTGAATACAAAATATAAAAACAAACATTAAAATATAATAATTATAAATAAATAAAAATTCTCTTGAAAAATAATTTAATTTTTTACTTCTCTTTTAGAAACATAAAATATAAAAACGGGCTTCTTTCGAAAAATAAAATTTAATTCTTCACAGAGCTTTTTTGGCTTTTCGTAGGTTTTGCAGTCATTTCCTTTTCTTAGTTAATTTTATTTATCTTATTAGTAGTCTTTTTCTCTTTGATTTTGGTATATTGGTTTTTGTAGTCTTTTTGTTCTCATTAGAAATCTTCTTTTCTTTGGATTTGGCACTATTGGTTTTTACACTCTTTTTCTTCTTCTTAGTATCTTTTCCTGTTTGGCTTTGGTATTTGTTTTTTTGGCATTGATTTTTGTAATCTTATTTGTATATTTGGTAATTTTCTTCTTGCTGGCATTGGCCGCTTCATCTGTCTCATTAGGTTCTCCTGCAACGACACTCGATTTCTTACAATAGTGACTTTCTATTTTAGGAAGGTTTTCAAAAAACTGAACTAAATGTTTTTTCTTTATGTTTTGGTCTTTCGAATGTTGTGAATAAGTCTGCCTTTTGGTTTCCTTTGTATCAGCTGATGATTTACTTAGTAATCCATATTTGTCTCCTTTATTTACCCAATAATGTACCATTCTTTCTTTAACACCTAATGAGTTTAAGAACATTTTCTTGCACACTTGGTATTTATCTGGCCCCAATTTTATGAAATATTCAAAAGTCCCACTTCTTCTTGAAGGCTTAGAGGAATAACTTCTAACTGTTGGTTTATAAACAACCACGTGTAAAATAAATAAACGCTTTTGCTCCCACGCCATATTCCAGAAGTTTTTTAAAATTACTTCTCTCTGTGGATCCGAGAATTTGTAACAAAAACGGGTGGCCGATTTTTTTACAAAAACTTGAATCACAAGTGGGACCTAATTTTCTTTGACATCTTTCAATATCGTGTTGAATTTTTCCTTCCTTATTACGTGTATACCCTATGTAGTTTTCCCCCAGCATCCTTCGATTCTTGTTTTTATTTCTGTCCCATACAGCTGGATTTGAACGTCTCTCTCGTTTTTTTTCTTATTGTTTTCATGTAATGCTTCGCCAATTATTTGTTCTTCAATGGGTTCAACATTTTCAATTATATCTTGGACACATTGTTCAAAATTTTCATCTTCATCGCGTAACGGTTCAAAATCCGGATCATCTAAATTTTCCTTAATATTTTCTTCTATTACTTCTGAATCGTAAATAACATTGGTATCCATTAAATTATAATTTAATAATATAATTTCAGATTGTAAATCATTACTTTCATTAAAAATCTTTAAAGCGTTAACGACCATTTTTGCACTTCGCCCCAACATCTATGTAAAAATTAAAAGAAAACGAAACATGTATGTAGATATGTGCTTGGACAATTTACCTGATTGTATATTAATGAAATATAATAATCAATCAGTGATAATAGCGAATCACACTAATGACTGTATTTCTGGTTGATAATTTTTGAAGATTTAAAATTAATGATATTACTCTAATTAAACAAACCCAACGAGTTATATGATAATTTGTCGTAACCCACAAAAACATTGCTAACCCAATATATCGTATCAAACTATAAGATTTCGGTGAGGGTTACCTAACACCTGTCATTCCGAATGAGTTGAAACTTTGCAATCGCAAAGAGGAAGGTTTATATAGGCCCCTACAACAAAAAAATTCTGAGAATGTATTATCAAAATTTTGAGAAAAATCGATTTGAAAAGTACGAAAAAGTAGCATGATCGTGCCACACAACCGGTCGTTGCCACTAGCTTCGCCCGGCCGGCGCGCATTTTGTTGACGGTACGTGCAGCTAGATATACTCTTACACTTAGAAAATTTCGCAGCAGCAGATGCACCTCGAGCGTCGTACATGCAACATCGATTATTTTTAGTTTTTACGCGATTTTTTGGGGGTTAAACGAAATAGTTTACTGCCCCATACCGCAACTATACTTTTTAATGCTATTTCGAGGGTCTCTCACATCCCGGTTGCATAGATCCCGGTGTTCTTGATGGATGGCGCCTCTCGTATGTTTAGCCTAGTAACCAGAGTCAAATCCGCTCCGTAGGGGTGCAGAGCGGAGCGGAGCGGAGCGGCGCCCCGGAGGAGTAGGATTTGACGATGGCTGACCCTCCCTTTCGAATGCACACCCTTAAAAATGGAAGGCAAAAAAAATTTAATTTTTTCACTTTTTCGGCAATAACCGCCTTATTTTCCATTTTTTCGCGAATATTTATACTAATATCTACTAAGCACACCCCCCCCTACCCGAATTTCAAAGAAAAATTAAAATCGGAGCAAAAAAATTTCACTCGATTTGAAGGGACCGGTAACCCGATAGTGGTCTCGGCCGGGGTCACGATTTTACTTTCCCCTACTTTTCAAATCGATTTTTCTCAAAATTTTGATAATACATTCTCAGAATTTTTTTGTTGTAGGGGCCTATGTAAACCTTCCTCTTTGCGATTGCAAAGTTTCAACTCATTCGGAGTGACAGGTGATAGGTAACTATCCCCGCATACCCGTATGTATTCGTTACTATAACAATTAGTACCCGTTACTATCATATCGTTACGTTACTCGTTACTTTCGTAATTTGTAGAAACATACTTATACATTACATACAAAGCTGCGTAAGGTGCATTTTCTCACTTTTCCGTATTTTGAACCAGACTTGTGTTTAATAGACTCTTTATCATATTACGAGTGATTATGCATTTTATTATATCTCGCTGGATTTTTAATTATCTATTAATTTAAATAAATGAAAAAATTAAATTTTTAAATAAATCATTTTTATATAAATCTGACCGAATTTGTTTATATTAGAAACGGATATAATAATAATACGACTTTTTTCAAAAACCGTTTTCGGCATTTTTAACACAAAAAGTTTTTATTTTCGGGAGCCAACGTACATTTAAATGTACATTTAAATTTACATTTAAATAAAACAACGAAAGTAAAATTATAATAAATAGAATCGACTTTATTATAAAACACTCGGTTTATCTTTATCTAATAAGATACCAGGAATGTGATATATCGCTTTTCAAAAAGTACCGACTGGCGATTTGCAATATTAATATGTACATATTGCTTCTTGTCCCGGGTTTTTTGAGTTTATTTACAACTTTCGTAATTATTAAAAAAAATTAATTTAATTATTAATTTTGTTTCTGTACAGAGTTAAAATAATAAAGGAATTTCTCTTGTAATTGTCTATCGTTTGACATCAATTTGAAGGCGTACAAAACTTTCTTGAATTTTCAAAATTTTGTATATTTTATGGCCTTTTTAATTTAATCGTTAAAATTTTACATGTAGTTTATAAGATTATAATTTACTACAGCTAACAGGCACTTTAGGATACATTTTTATTTTTGTTCATCCGATCGTTATTTTGATAGAAAAGCGAGAAAATTGAAGGTGTAGTTTTTCGTATTGGTTCATAGTTGCGTTTTCACTCCCTTAATAAACAGTAAAAAACTTGGACGACGAATTTCCAAATTATACTTAATAAACAAACATCCTTCTTTGTAACGTACGTTTTTAAATTCACCGAATAAGCGCGCGTATACGAAAAATGCGGGTAACGAAATAAATTCGAGTGTAACGTTTCGTTACTCGGTACTAGATGGCGCACCCGTTACTCAGTAACGAATACATACGGTTCGCTACAGCTCTAGTCCATACTTTGATAATGAAAGCAGCAACTCTGTCAATGTCGCCCATATACACTAAACTCTTATGAGAGAATGAGTAAAGGTAAGGTCAGACTAGGCTACTTTTGCTGCGCACGCTTTTTACTCTGGCTGCAAAAGCTGCATGTCAGGCTCACACACAGAGTCAAAGTAGCCTGCAGCACGCAGCTTTTGCAACTACGGCTGCAAAAGCTGCGTCAAAAGATACAAACCTACTAACAAATGCTCACACATAGCTGCTTTTCCTTCGGCTGCAAAAATTGCAACGACTGTAACCGCTAAAGTACTTTATAGCTAATAATTATTCGTGAGTAGGGGTGCGCGATTATGAAATTTCATAATCGATTATAAAAAATAATCGATTTTTTTCGATTAATCGATTATTAAAAATGGTTATCGAAACCATGCATTTCTCCAAAAAAAATTCATTAAGAATAATTTATTGATTTAATACTTTAATTTTTTAATACATGAATTTTTTATATTTTTCTAATTTTTAATAAGGTCAAAAATAAATTAAAAACCAGGATATAAAAATCTCGGAGCGATTCCTTTCAGTCGAAGGGTCTAGTAAAATTTTGCAAACATCGCGTTCAAGAGATAAATATCACGTGTTGGATATAATAATCATACGTAGAAAAAAATTATCTTCTGATTGTTCTCATTTTCATTCCTATAAATTACAGTCAGCATCAGGAATCTTTAAAAACCTGATTTACCATGATATTTCGGTGTACCGTTATTTCTCTATGTTCGCATCAAACTTTTCAAAATTCATTCTTTTATGTAGTATTTTATGTGTGTATTTACAAACACTTTATTAATCGGAGAGATAAAATTCCACCCGACTTTAAATAAAACTGATAAAAATGATGTTGTGTCGACGTGTCTAAAAATATTTAAAATTATATTATTTGTTACTGTATCAGCAAACAATTTTCTTAATGTACACATATCTGCCAAGCAAGAAAAAAATTTCTTAGCAAGCATAAAATTTAAAATTAATTTTTGAATTTGAATTTTTGAATTTAAATTTTTGTTTGAATTGTGGTTGGTAACTTTATTTTTTATACACATCGAGGATTCTCTTCCTTTTTGGAAAAATACGGCAGTTCATATGAAACAAGCATCAGGTAACTTCAATTCAAATATGGATAAGCAGCAGATAAGCAGGTAATAACAGAAATATTAGATGCGATAAATAATCATGTTGTACACGTGATAACGTGATAACAAGCTGCACAGCTCGTCGCAGTAAAATATTAAACCAAATGAATATTTTTTTACTGCGATAGAATATATGGTTTGTGAGGTGCATTTACTGAATTACGTTTACTCAGCGCATGATGTCACCCAGGACATTCCCCGGAGCAGCTTATCAGTTAGGTATCAACTTACAGTAGGCAGCTTAACTACAGTTGCGAAAGCAACATACAAAATTGCACTCGCACTAAACTGCTTTTAACAGCGTACGCAGTAAACCACATGTGCAGTTTTATGAATGAAATTAACAAATAAAATCAAAATAAAATGGATTGGTCAGGAAAAATTGATGATTTAATCAAAGATAAAACCTACGAGCAACATCGGAGGGTGCATACAAAAATAAAAAATTATATTTTATTTAAATGTGATAAAAGCTGCACCGCTACTCGCAGCAAATTATTAAACCAAATGAAGATTTTTTACTGCGAATGCAACATACAAAATTTGCACTCGTACTAAGCTGCTTTTAACAGCGTGCGCAGTATACCACATGTGCAGCAGTGTGCACTTTTATCGGTTGCAGTGGTGTTCACACAAAGCTACTTTTGCTGCGCGCAGCAAAAGTAGCCTAGTCTGACCTTACCTTAAGATACGACAAATTTGAAGACAAAAATCAGGTGACTGTGATACAACATATTTTCATTTGTCAATATCTTGTGTTTTAAATCTGCTGTGGTGTACGACATGTTATCAGACGACGCAGAAGTACCACACAATTCATTTAAACAAAGAACTTTTTTTTTTACAAAATGTGGGTTACGACGTATTGCAAATTCACCATCGATTGAAAAAATGATTTTCACCTCCAATGTAATTTTTTATTAGCACGGTAAAACTTGGCACTATCAACATCACATTTTCTGCTTCAATTGCTAATATCTCGAGAAGCATCGGTCAAAGAACAATGCTGATTTTTATAGTTGTAGGTAATAATATTCTGTACAATTTTGTTCCCTGTAAATTCAATTGTTTGACAGTTAAGGGTCATTCACATCCACGTAACGTACGTTCCGGACATAGAATACGTAACGTAGAAAACGTAGTATTTTATTTGCCATTCACATCCACTTAGTTTACTATGTTTATAATATGTTTCCATAGAAACGAAAAGCACGGGCACCTGTATTTGCATTGGCTATCGGTTGACAGTTTGACAGCATTCATTTTTGTGACTTAACCTTAAAATTGAAAATACAGTAAAAGGGGTGTTGCCTAATAAAATGTAAGCATCTCCATTGGTCAAACAGAGAAAACATAACGTACAAGTTGAAGTTGAACGAACTTTTTGTTACGTTACGTTACGTCTCCCATGTTTTTTCGAATGTGAATGGTGCCATTTGAAACAATGCATTTCAACTTTCCTTACGTTACGTATTCTATGTCCGGAACGTACGTTACGTGGATGTGAATGACCCTTTATGGTTTAAATGTGTTCATCCAAAACGGAACAATTGGAAATTTTGGTGTAATTTTAAATATTTTAAACGGTTTTTGAAAAATTCATAATCCTATTCTGCCGTCATAAGTAAGAAGGCAGTAAGTCCACTTTTGATAGTTTCGAGAAAAACGCAAAAAACTAATCCTTAATCCTAAACTAAGCCAAAACCTAAGTTTTTGCGATTTTTTTTCATTTTTCATATCGGTTTTATTTCAAATTTTAAAAACTTTTGCAAAATCTGATTACAGATATAGATGCGGTTTTTTACGCTGATTTCAAAAATATAAAAAACTCAATTTCGAAAAAAATGGACTTACTGCCTTCTTACTTATGACGGCAGTATTAGTAAGACCACTAAAACTCTGAGTAATATTGCAGTCCTAGCAATGGGGGGGGGGGGGGGGGGTAAAAATAAGCCATGAATTTTTCAGATTTTTAATTTTTTGTTTACGTTGTTTCTATGAATCTCGAGTAAAATTGTTAGCAACAGTATTTTTTAAACGGTTTTTGAAAAATTCATAATCCTATTAGTAAGACCACTAAAACTCTGAGTAATATTGCAGTCCTAGCAACGGGGGAGGGGGGTAAAAATAAGCCATGAATTAAACAGATTTTTAATTTTTTGTTTACGTTGTTTCTATGAATCTTGAGTAAAATTGATAACGACAGTATTTTTTAAACGGTTTTTTGAAAAATTCATAATCCTATTAGTAAGACCACTAAAACTATGAGTAATATTGCAGTCCTAGCAATGGGGGGGGGGGGCAAAAATAAGCCATGAATTTTTCAGATTTTTTGTTTACGTTGTTTCTACGAATCTTGAGTAAAATTGATAGCAACAGTATTTTTTAAACGGTTTTTGAAAAATTCATAATCGTATTGGCGTATTAAGAGGGTAACTTGGAAAGACTCTCACACTTAAAATATTTATCTATATGATCGATATGTGCTCTTGGGGACTTCTTTTTAGATAATTTTATGCTCTTATCAAAAATTCCTTTTGTTATCTTGCTTATCGAATTCTTCGGTTTTTAATTTTTTAACAAAATTGTTGGATATTGGGAAACCCAGAAAATTTTATTTCTACTTCTCTATATTATTTTACGAGTCTGGTCCATTCGCTTTCTCTTTTGAGGTGATATTTGGGGCGAAAAGATGCTTTTATTGGACCCGTAGTATTGAAGAAAATGAAAATTTATAGAAATTGATTTTTAGCAGAAATTTGAAAAGAAAACGAACTGAAACCTTTGTATTACCCGAGAGAATATACTTTTTTTTATTTACAACATAAACTTTATGCCTTAAAAAGACAAGTGTAAGCATACAAAGTTCTTGATTTTTGTAAGGAGTATTAAAAATTAGCATTTTTGGTAAATTTTTTTAGAAATAATTTAAAAGGACCTAAAACAGAACCATAAAATTTTAGTGTGAATTTTGACACCAATAAAAAGGATGTGATACATTTATTTAAAATTTTTTGACGCCTTGGTTTTATTTTTATTTGTTCTTTAAGTCAGAGGTCAGAACTTTTTACTGCGATAGTATATTATCAGTAATGCAAACCATATTGGTAAACATGCTCAATTCCGTTCTATCAATAATCAGTGATTCTCAGCGCTGTATCAAGCTCTTCTGGCAAATTTGAATAAATGCGCCCCCCCCCCCCCAAAAGATTCTTATCATTTTGAAAATTTTAAACTATTATTTATTGGGTTTTGTCGAGGTTTAGTGCCCCCATTGCGATCACCCTTGCTATGGCGCTGACTTAGAGTAATGAAAACAAATGGATGCTTATCAGGAAATCATTTAGGAACAGGGGGTCTGGGTGCTATGGAATACTCCCCAGGTACACTTAATTTATTGTGAAAGAAAAACTTTCACTTTTACGTCCCTCGATATTAAGAAGAACGATACTGGATAGTTATGAAAAATATCACCTGCTGCCCCCCCCCCTCCCGGATTACAAACAAAAATTGCAAAAGATTCAACGAAAAATAATACATTTTGATGGTTCTGAATAATGCAAGTATACCTGGGGGGTATTCCATACCCCCCAGACCCCCCGGTCATGTAATATCGATTTTTATCGTTGGGAACTTCTGAAGATCTTGTCTAGTATGTCAGAATCGCCGTTGCCATAGTAACATGACGCAATACCCCCCCCCCCGAATATGAAGATTATTTTTATCCATAGAAATTTTTTCTTTTCAATTTAAATATATTTAAATAATTGTCGCGATGATAACGTGATATTTTTACCGGTTACCCATCAGTCAGTTAAAGAGAAATAAAGAAAACGCGGGGGTTGCCCTAGTCATTGGCCAAAATTGAAGAGGAGAAAATTCCCTACAAAACAAGGTTTCAGGATTTACTTCAGATTTGCAGTAAATCCTGAAACCTTGTTTTGTTTTGTTCACCATCGATGGTGAAGTTTAAAGGTACGAAATTTTTATTCAGAATAAGAATTATTCAAAACTTTTTTCAATTGTTTTCTCTGGATTTTCTTTTTATTTCATAAATACTTAGTATGATGTAGGCAAAATTTGTTAATCTGTTTTATAGAGAATTTTGTACTCTGCAATTTTAATTTGATGATAATTTTCACTCAAAATGAAAGTAAGCGAGTTATAGACGGAAAACTACTATAGAGGATTAAAATTCCCACTTGAGGAAAAGGTTAACACGGAATTTTAGGCGATGTTGCAAATAAAATCGTAGTCAAATTTTCTAATTCAGTCAAATTTGAATACATGCGCCTCCCCCCCCCCCCAAAGATTCTTATCTTTTTGAAAATTTTAAACTATTATTTATTGGATTTTGTCAAGGTTTAGCGCCCCCATTGCGATGGCGCTTGAGGCAAAGGCCTCAGTCGCCTCATCCTTGCTACGGCTCTGGTGATTCTAAACCCTTGGGGTTGTTTTTAGCGAGCGGTGGAAAATCAATTTTATTTAAATATCTCTTGACTTGCAAATATACTAATAAACTTGAGAATACACTAAAAATAGTATAAATAATATCCTAAGCACAGTTGCTTTTAGGAAGGGATGAAAAACAAATTTTTGTTAAAAATATTGGAACTTGGTAAATATGTTAATATTAAACCTAATATAAAAACATCAAATAATATAGTCTAAAAATTTTAAGCAATAGGGGTTGTTTTTAGGGAAGGTTGCTGGATGATAAATAAATTTTGTTTAAAAATATTAAAGCTGCCAATATACCAAAATAAGTGGTTAAATTTGTAAGCATTATGAGATTGCTTTTAGGGAGGGATGAAAAATAAATTTTATTCATAATTAAACAGTTTAGGATCCTTTTACTAATTTTGTGTATTCAAAGGTTTAATGTCAGTTTATTTACTATATAATTGTACTTTTCATCCTTCCCTAAAAACAACCCTCGAGTGCTGTTTTTACTATTTTTGGTGTAGTTATTCGCAGGTTAAATATTTTGCAAAGTTTTAAAATTTTTAAACAGCATTTATTTTTTATCCCTCCATAAAAACAACCCCAAGTGCTTAGAATTTCTTTTGAGTTATTGGTAGAGTACAAAGTATATTTGTACCCCTTTCTGTAATGTTAAAATTTTGTATTATAAAGACTAAGAAAAATTATGAATTGAATAAAAGATTTCAAAATTTCATAAGGTCAGTTTGGGAAATATTTTTGATTTCAAATTTTTTTTATGGTTACTGTTGTTTCACTCTCTCTGTTGCATAAAATAGTATATAATACTTGAGCTTCAAGTGACTTTTATGGGGTTATTCTGATAATTATTAGTATAGCGCTATGAACTTAGAGATGACGCCTGATTTACGTCAAGCAGACGTCATTTATAAGCTTACAGAGAATTATCAGAATAACCCGATTAATCTTTTATTTTATAGCTTTTCGCTATCTCACGGCGACGGGCTATAGACACAATTGAGTTTAGTCCTATTTCAATCTCTGGTTGTATAATATACTATTTAAATAATAAGTAAGGAATCATAATTCTGGATGGTATTTAAATAATAATTTTAAGAGTTATTTAAATATTGACATGTCGTCGCCTCAGAACCAGAGTATTCTATCTCCATTTTTTTGATAAATTGAGTTATTTATGCCATTTTATTCTATGTTCATTTCTCTACAGTATAATGCAATAAAAATTGCCAAAATGTGTATTATTACCGTTAATTCAAAGAGGCAATTTTATTCTATATCCATTAACCATGCTAATATTTAGAACCAGAGTATTCTATATCCAAGCGACCAATAAGCTTACAGTAAGTGCTTGGACATAGAATAACCTGATCCCAACGTTATCACTGCATAATAATAATTATGCAGAAAAGCCAATATATTTATATTACTGGCGCCATTCTCTTTACGTTCAAGAATAGGTTGGTGCTTGTGCCCATTTGCAGTGCAATACATTATCATCTGTGATGTGATATTTTTGATTTCGTAGAATTCAAAAATATGTCAAAATAATATACCTTATATATAACTTGAGTTATATAACAAATAAATAGATATAAAAATAAAAATAAAGGGATATAACTTGTAGAGTTAGAGAATTTTTAATAGTCTATAGAGAATTTTATGTTCTTCAACTTTGCTTAATGGTAATTTTTCGTAAAAGTAGAAATAAGTGAGCTATAGGCGAAAAACCGCACTTAGGGGACTAAAATCTTCATTTGGGGGGAAACGCCGGCTTGGGATTTTTATAAGACATTTTGGGGGTTTATTAGAACACTTCAATATACATCTTTGCCAAATTTCGGCTTGCCCAGACCTTCTGTAAGCTCAAACCAAAATTTCGGTTTCGTTACTTGGAAGATACTATAACTTGGGCAAATTTTGAAAAAATCTATTTTTCTCTTCATTTTCCAACCTTGGCCACAATTTCAATTAATTTATTATTAAAAGCATTTCCTGTGCCTGAAAACATTTCTCTCCCTGCAACGAATCAATATTGTGCCATTTTAAGGGTGGGTCGTGTTTTCGATCAATAATTTAAGTATTAGTGTGCCATGGAAAAATATGAAAAAAAACTATTTTATAGAGAATTTTATGCTCTTCAATTATGGTCTGATCATAATTGTCCATACAAGCATAAATAAGCGAGTTATCGGCAAAAAATCGCGTTGGGGGAGCTAAAGCCCCCGATTGTGGGGGACGCCGGCGTGGGATTTTATGGGATTTTTGGGAGGTTCATTAGAACACTCCAATATACATCTCTGCCAAAATTCAGCTTGCCCGGATTTTTTGCAAATTAAAAAAATTCCTTGCCTGGACTATGATGCTAGTTTTGTTTCGTTTTGTTTTGTTAATTTCGTTTTGTTAACCAAATAGGTGTTTTTTGTATTTAAACATGTAGTTAATATACAAATAAAATTAAATAATATCGAAAAATATTTTATTTAAAAACTATACAATAGTTATAAACCAAAATGTTGGACATAGAATAAAATGACTTCAGAAAAATTTGTTATCGCGTGCAAATTTATTCTATCTCCGTTTTTCTTCTTTTTTTAATTTGAATTAATTTAAATTTTATAATTAAAATTTGTAAACTAACCACGAAAAGCGACTTGTGGGGTTATCTGTTATTAACTTTTTCAATTGAAATTATGTCTAAATATCCTAATGAAGAGTGAGGCAATAGAGAAACTTTAAACAGCTGTACTGTAAAATTTATAAAAATGGAGATAGAATACTCTGATTCTGACGCGACGATGTATGTACAAATAGCATAAAAGGTGTTATTTAATTCTGATGTGTTTTGGCATTTAAAAATAAAATTCTTACATATCACATTTTTACCATTGAACTCATTAATTAATTTATTCAAATTGTGAAACGCGTTACAATTAAATATTTTAACACCAAAAAGAGTGCATTAAATTAATTTTATTTTATTATTATAAAGTTCCCGTATTTATTCTCAATTTTAAATACAATTAAATTAAATTTAAAAAAAATTAAATATAATTATCCTTATCTAAAAGGTATAAACAAGATGCAGGGTTCCCATTCTTCTGGAATACCTGAAAATGTCTGGAGATTTTTGATTTTTAAGCGAAAGTCAGGAAAATTAAAAGTTTGGCCAGGAAAAATTCTTGAAACTCTAAAAATTTTACTAACAACTGTTATATAGCAATTAGCTACGTTTTTGATTTATTCCAACCAATAATAGTTATTTTTAAAGGTGCATGTTAGCCCCCCCCCCCGTTTCAATTTTTTTTAAATAAAAATGATGTCAAATAACCATATTGTTAGAAAATAACCAAATGATTATCATAACAAGATTGTTATGTCAAATCAGAATCGCACCAAATGAGTCAATCAAAGTCTCAACCATAACAATCGCCTACTATAATAGAAAAATACTTTAATAAATAAATGCTAGCCATGTAGAACTTGATTTCCTTGGCTGTGCGGCCTAAAGGCCGTACTGGTGAGGAGATTAACATTATTTACAAAATATTACAATAATTCTATAAGATACTTCAAATGAACTTCCAGATAAACGAACTTTTTGTTACAGCAAATGTATTAAACCGTTAAAACCGGAAGTGACCATCCACATTGCAGCTGAAACGACGGAAACTGTGTCTACCGTCACCAGAATTCCTATTTTGTGTTCGAATTTTGTAGTTAAGGACGACTTCTCACTTCTCGTTGGCCTCGGAAGTGAAATTCATTTGTCCTTTGAGAGTGTGGTAATTTTAACAGGATTTTCAAGTTATGTTTTCTAACACCTGCATTTTTAGAGTCTTAAGTCACTAGAAGGACAAGAAAAGGTACAATGTTGGATAAGGAAAGACCCCCAGTTGGTGACAAAAGTAAAGGACAAAAAAGTGACCAATATACACAAGCCTGTGGTAGACAACACCGTTCACTATTTAACCCCTTACAATTCACAACTTCCTGCAAGTGCCAAACGAAAAACGTTAGCAAATGACGGTCCAATGGAAACGAGACTCGAAAATCTCACATTGAACCCCATTGACCAAAAGGCATCAAAAACTATCAAGGTTAATAATTTAGCTCACTTGCTGGTGCAAGGTTTAAATAGCAAAGACGAATCCATTTTAAGGAAAGTTTTAACGAAGCAAGATGAGACTGTTATAAGGAATACCATCAGCAGGTTGCCCATAACCGTGCTTAAGACCCTAGTGGAAGAGCTAGCGCAGTTAATGAAAGGAAAAACGTTATTGTAAGTATTTTTTTTATGTTCAATTTTTCAAGAGTTTTCAGAAATATGTAGGAAAGGAGAAAGTGGAACCATTTTTATTTGTTCATTGTTTTGTGCCTCCCATCCAGTAGCTTATTTAGGCATCCTTCGCAATTTTTACCCTTTTCCTATTGTTTTATCTTCCAGAAGATTTTCTTGGGGAACTCCTTTCATTCTTTTCAGATTTTTAACTCGAAAATGAATAAATTTTCTGGAAATTTTTGCGAATCCTCATTGTTTTTATTGCGTACGCTGCAAATGTTTTTCCAATGTAAATTTTATTTTACAGATGTAAGAAAGGTTCCTTATGGCTCAAACATTTTATCCAAATTCATGCGGGATTGTTAATATCGAATCCTGAACTTTTAAGATTATTGGGGCCCATCAGTGGTTCAATAGAACACAGAGTTTCCTTCCATCGGTCTTTTCTTGGATTAGAAGGTCGCTTGGGTCTTTTGATACCACAAATCAAGAAGAAAGAAGAGGTAGATTTGATAGATACCGACGAATTTTTGCTGGTTTATACTGACGAAGGTAATATTTTTTTCTTTATTTTTTCTTTTCTTCACACTTTAATTTTTAGTTGAAAAAGATGGTGATGAGGGATTTAGCGGGGACGTCGAGAACGACCTGATGGATGATGATTTTGATGAAGAGGAAAGTGATATGGAACTTCACCTCAGTGCTGATGAAAGCGGCGACGAAAATGGCATGGATTGAAATTGTTATAATTGTAATGTTGAAAAAACTTCATTTTTTAAATTAAAAATTTATAAATTTTATTTACTTTGTTGTTTTCCTCAGGAAATACTGAGGTTCAAACCCAAGTTGTACCACTATTTTTAGTTAATCGATGGCTTATATTTTGGTTAAATTGATCTAGGGGCGGCCTAGGCTCAAGTTTGGGCTTAAACTGTTACCAGTTTTTAACAATTTTGAATTTCTTGAATTGTGTGTAAACTTAAATAAGCAGAAAAAATTTCAAAAAATTTAAAATTATTGGTAACAAGTTTGAACAAGAAAAAAGTGCTTATTTTATTTAATTATTTTATTAAACTTCTAAAAATTAAAATTTTTGGTTCAAGTTGGAACAAAAAAAAATGATTATTTTATTTAATTATTTAATAATTTCTTGAATTGTGTGTAAACTTAAATAGGCGGAAAAAAATCACCAGAATTGTTATTAAAATAATGATTTTTTTTAAACAAATTAATTTCAAGTTTTCTGTGGAATTTTCATGAATTATCATTAGAAACTAAACTACCACAAAAACTCTTGTTTTTACTAAAAGCTTTGTCAAGGGGGAGGGGTAAATTTCTACCATTCAAACTAAAAATAAAATTTGTTACATAGTTTTTTGACATTTTTTGATGTATTTATAAAAGTATTTAAATGCTATTTTAATCTGAGATTCAACATAATTCTAAGAATATTAGGACTCAAAGAGTGTTTAAGTTAGGGGTAATATGAGGGGTAACAAACGCCCATGAATTACCAAACTTTAAAAAAAATTGCTAAAAAAAATTAACAATTTTTGAGTTATTATGCAAAATTAAATTTTCTGGATCCGCCCCTGATCTACTTTTAAATAATGTGATTGTCTAAATACTTTTTTACTGTTTTGCTTTAATTGTAGCTCTTCAGATGAAGATTTTCGTTGTTTATTTGAATACTAGAATCATCTGCAGAGTTCCAATAGAAGAGAAACACAGTGTCGTGGTTTATATACAAATAATTCATTTATTGCATGCTGCATTACATATTTATATTAGTTATTTAACTTGAAATTTTTAAAAACGATTAATTTATTACATAAAATATTTAAATAATTGGAAAAGTATTTAAATTATTTGTTTATGATTTTTTAGATGATTTAATAGTAAAACGATTTGAATTTTAAATTGATGAGCTTAGAAATGCGCTTAGCAATTTTTTTATAAATAACGTCTTATCGGTTGCTGATACAGACAAAGGGATCTGGAATCGCCGCCGCGCCCGGATGATTTTATGACCCTTTGGTTTTCACTCTATTTTATCTTTTCTTTAAGGGCGATCCATTGAATAATATAAACAATTTTCGCAAAAATGACACTTAAAGTTCAGAACCATTTCAATACTGAATCTGTAATTTTGATGTTTTTCTATTGATAAAATTTTTGTGAAATATCCAAGCAAGACAAAACATTAAAATTACGAGACAAAATATTATAAATTATTTGTTTTTAATAAAAAAATAGTGTAATATTGCCGTGATTGTACGGCCTACATCTGATCCTGCGTGATTTCCGTGTTTGTGCGGCCTGTAGGCCGCACTGGAATTTTATAAGTTGTCAGAATAATTTGCAAATCAAATGTGGATTAAACTTAGGCTAATTTTATATAAAATAAGTAATTAACCACTACGTGATTGCCTTGGTTGTGCGGCCTGAAGGCCGCACTAATTTGCATTGCAAATTCTATAGGGATCAGATTTATCGGCATTTATAAACATTTTATGATTGCTTATTATACCCTTGTTTTGTTTTCTTTGTATTTCAGATGATTTAAAATGGGAAAAATGATACAATTTTTATACTAAATCATGTTTAACGCCCAGAAATTAAAAGAAAGTGTAAAATTACAGCTTTAGCCAACCAGTACGTGATTGCCTTAGTTGTGCGGCCTAATGCCACACTGGGGGGGGGGATAAATTTAGCTTTACAGATTCATGTACACACAGGGGTGTAATTAAAGTTGTTTTATTTCTGACAAACCTCCAAAATCTGTGGGTACGGAGCAAAGCAATGGAAACAGCTTTGTAGTCATTTTTTTCGGACGGGGGGGGGGCACTTTTGGTTTATGAAGACAGGACCGAACAGAACCACCTTTTTTAAAAAGTAATATCCGAGTACTGGGGTCCGTGATTCTGCAAATGAACGGCAAAATGGAGCTTTGCTTTTTGACCCGATATTTTGGCCCCTTCCCGCTTTTGGTGTGAGAGAAAACATCAAAATTATTAGACAAAATATTATAAATTATTTGTTTTTAATAAAACAAATAGTGTAATATAGCCGTGATTGTGCGGCCTACATCTGATCCTGCGTGATTTCCGTGTTTGTGCGGCCTATACGCCGCACTGTAATTTTATAGGTTGTCAGAATAATTTGCAAATCAAATGTGGGTTAAACTTAGGCTATTTTTATATTTTATATAAAATAAGTAATTAACCAGAAGGCCGCACTAATTAGCATTGCAAATTCTATAAGGATCAGATTTATCGGCATTTATAAACATTTTATGATTGTTAATTATACCCTTGTTTTGGTTTCTTTGTATTTCAGATGATTTTAAATGGGAAAAATGATACCATTTTTATACTAAATCGTGTTTAACGCCTAAAAATTAAAAACAAGTGTAAAACTACAGCTTTAGCCAATTAGTACGTGATTGCCTTAGTTGTGCGGCCTGATGCCGCACGGGGGTGAGTAAATTTAGCTTTACAGATTCATCCACATACTGGGTTGCAATTAAGGTTATTTTATTTCTGACAAACTTCCAAAATTTGTGGGTTAAGGAGCAAAACAAGGAAAACAGCTTTGTAGTCATTTTTTTCGGGGGGGGGGCACTTATGGTTTATGTAGACAGGACCGAACAGAACCACTTTTTTTAAAAAGTAATGTCGGAGTACTGGGGTCCGTGGTTCTGCAAATGAACGGCAAAATGGAGTTTTGCCTTTTGACCCGATATTTTGGCTCTTATTCGAAAAATTTTTAATTTTTTAAGATGGCCACCTCCCCTTCCCGCTTTTGGTGTGAGGGAAAAGCCCTTTCATAAATACTCGAGTGTAACAGCATCAAGGAAGGGAAACTATTCGAATATTTTCCGAGGACAAGCTTTTTTCAAAAGGATTGCATGGGTGGAATACAGCATTGAAAAGACTGCTCTGAGTAAAATGTTCGAATATTTGAAATTTCCCGATCACTGTTTGATTGATTATACAACAATTAAAGTTTCTCGAGGCGAATAACCGGGAGGTTATCCAAGCGCATCTCACATTATTCTTTCTTTTCTTTGTCAGCTTGATGGTCTTTCAAACCCCAGTCCACTCCATGAGAGGGAGGTTCAGGCCACGTCCTATCACGCTGGTCAAGTGCGGGTTGGTAGGGGAACAGCCAGCGGCGTTCTTTTTTAAATTAGACACCACGCGGTCACCCATCCAAGTGTCGATCTTGTCACCCATCACCATTCGAGTGAAATCGTCCAGAAAATCCGGATCTTGTATATTTTAATAATTTGGTAAATCACTTTTAGCTCGGCGCAGCTGACGGCCTATAACCGCCATAATTAGTTTCGCTTCGCTAGTATAACCTTTACAACATCCCAAGAAGGGTTATGACCTCGTAGTCGGTATATTATTCCTTAAGAGCGCGCTGCGGAAAGAGAGAGAGGGAATGATGTTGAAAGAAGCCTCTAATCTTTTGTACAAATTTAAAAAACTAAACGTCGTATCAATGTAATTCTTTTTTTATATTAATAAGAAAAGACTATTGAAGGCAATAACCAATTTTGAGCGCTTTAAATTAAAAGTAAATAGGTTAATTTAATTTAAGAAAAAGGACAATTTTGAATTTTTATGACAACCGATCTTAATGAAACTTCGTTATTGCCTTCTGCAGATCATTATAAGGACAAAACTTGATTTTGAAGCGATTTCATAATCAATTATAGAAAACTTGTAAATCAAAAAGTGCCCTTAGTGGAGTTTTAAACTATATAAAATCAACTTAATGCACAAAGGGTTCAAGGGTTCCCTTAGATATGGCGCAAATAATTTTTTTAAATTTTTTAAATCTACAAAAGATTAGAGGCTTCTTTCAACATCATATCTACTGCTTCCCTCTCTCTCTTTCCGCAGCGCGCTCTTAACAGAATTACATTCTTCTTTGAGTGCCATACTTAATTTCAGACGAAGCCGACCTCTCTCTCTCTCTCTCAAAAATTACATAAGGGGGGGCATATCACAAAATGAAGGCATTATTTAATAATTTGTAGTAATTTTAGTTCATTTAATTGTTACTTTTTTAGAAATTAATTAAATTAATCGGGGGGATTAACACTGCAAGTGTTACTGTTAATATAATTCTACTTAATGACCTAAAGAGATCTGGTCAATTAATATCCGTTAACTTTTGTAGGGGAATGAGTTACACTATCAACTCAGATCGAATTGGCGTCTCGTACGGGACTTTCACCTCCCGGCGTAAACTAAAACAAAAAAAAACTTTTGTAGAAGTTATTTTTATAAAACTTCTGTTCAGCGAGGTTTGACGACCTGTGACCGTCATGATTAGTTCGGTCTCGCAAATTACTACAAAGATATTTTTGCATTGATACATTTGGTATTCCCTACGTCCGTTAATTAAGGATAAGATAACGGACAGACAGTCATAACCTGGGACTTTATTATATAGAATATGTTATAAAGAACGGCCATGATCTTCTAGTGAGTAATAAATTAATAATCATAGTTGTGCGGCCTAAAAGCCGCACTGGAACTTTTTGAAGTTAAGATCCCTAATGCAATAATGGACCAAGAATTGGATTACGAACAAAAATATACACAGAATTGGTGTTAAATATTAAGAAAATCTCATTAAGCCTCCCCCTAGCCGCATCGGTTGTCTTGGCTCGGTTTATTTTATCAAAGAATCTGTGATTACGTGAAAAATTATAAATGGATATATAAGAAGCTTGTAGATAAACATGTGTTTTTGGTTAGCAATGCACCAAACTTTTGAGCTTGAGTTCTTAATCTATAAATAATCACTTATAAGAAAAACTCATTAAGTCTGCCCCCCCCCCAGCGTTGGTTGTGCTGGTCCGGTTAGTTTTATCGCAGAATCAGAGATTTCGATATAAATTATGAATGGAAATATAACAAACTTGTAGATAAACGCGTGTTTTTGGTTAGCAATGCACCAAAGTTTTGCTTTTTGCTTACTTTGCTTCTCTGTAAAGCCTTAACGACTAGGTAGATTAATCCTTTTCTCTCACGTTTATTGCGTTTCGATGTTGCCCGGAGGATGGCAATAAGAAATAACGTCCTCAATAGGTATCTATAATTTTCGGACTGGATCACCCTAAGCTACTGATGTGTTAAAAGTACAAGAGGAAAACGTGAAGGTACTTTATAATTTTTTTTCATTAGGTCAAGAGACCGTGCAGGCCCAATGCTTCTTCCTTCATTCTCTCTCTCTCTCTTATTAACATCTCATTGCTACGATGACAAGGTCGTGTTATCCGGTATCTCGTCGTTCGCTCTTACTCATCCACAGAGTGTCGACGTTCACCAGAGGGCCATGCTAAGAAATTTTGTGAAGTTCTCTATTAGAACCCACAATTTCCGCATCGTAACTCAACCAGCGTTCACACCACGCCACTGCTGTGGACTACTTTATAATATTCCCTAATATAATTACATAAAATCAAACTTTCAATATCCAAAAGCGATTCCAGCCAAAGCTCATGGAAAGGGGGGGTCAATAGGGTAAAATGAAGGTATAATTATTTTTAATTTTTTTAGTAATCTTATTGCAATTAACCGTTCCTTTTTTAGATTATTTTAATTCAATGGGGGGGTTAACTACCCCCCACACCTTATTGTATCCGCCTTTGGAGGCAACTTTAAGTGCAAGTGTTACTGTTAATAAAATATTCTACGTAATGATCTAAAGAGATCCGGAAAATCAAAATCCGTTAATTTTTGTAGAAGTTATTGTTATTAAACTTGATTCCCCCCCCCCCCGAACACAATCAGTTATTGACGATCTGGAAACAGAAATAATAATGAGACTCAAAATTATCCTTTCGAATTAATTTAAATTACTCAGAAAAATTTTGTATTAAAATTTCACCTCGTTCGTGATTGGCTAATTTTATAAAAAGTGTAACAAAATTTCCATAAATTTACACTGGCCTAAAAAAATGTTTCTTTTTAGAATATAATTATTAAATGTATTTAGGCACCCAAGTTTTTCTATGATCAAAATGTTTTCAAATGGTCATAAAATAATTTTGAATACTGAAAATTTAATTTTTCGTATTTGCCTCTATGTAAGTCGTTCTTTTAGTGACGGTGGCGTCGCGTCGTGTCGCATCTTAATTTGTAGGCAATTTCAATTTAAAGTAGCTTAAGAATAAAAATAAGTCAACTATAAACTTTAGGCATAAAATATTGGCATGCCAAGTTAAATAAAAGATTGTAAACTTCTTTAAATATTATAAATTTATCCCTATTTATTTATTTACACAAGAACTCGGGACAAAAATAAGCATCGATCGCATGTTTTGAAAAAGTTCTGTAAAATTAATATTTGTTAACTTCTATAGTAGCGGGGCAATAGCGGATCCAGCCCAAGTTCATGGGGGGGGGGGGATATTTACGCTAAACTTATTACAAATTTTCTGCATTCTCCACACTTCCAGTCTGTTCCTATTTGAAAAGTTTTCGAAAAATATACAAAGTGTTGAATTGATTTATTTTATAATTATTTAACATACATCAAATATTTTAAAGATGAAATATTGCATCGTATTAGATAAATTTTTTTTAAGTAGAATTATCGTTAATTTATCGCTAAGAGGTGGCATCTCAAGATTTACCCCATAATACTGATATAGGCCAATGTACGGTTTAGTACGAGTATATTCGTAACGGCGACAAAAATAACGTCGCCTTAAAAAAATAACATAATTTCAAACTTTTTCCTTATTTATAACCACTGCTTTAGCATAAAGTTGGTCTCACACGCATTCGAACCAAGCAAGTGTGAGTCAAGAATTGAGTAAACAATCGACGTGCTATTTGCCCCATCTAGTGGTCGGTCGCTAACCTATAACAAGAAATTTAACTGCTTATTGTGCTAATGGTGTCCTGATGTAGTTCCAACATTTCCGTACACATGTCGCTGTTTACTAAAAGCGGAATGTTATCACATGAACTTCTTCTCGAAGTCGACACCGAATTACTTTTATCCTGCTCTTGCGCACAAATTTCCACGTTCACGCCGCTCTCGCCTGCGCTCACGATTGTCGGCAAAAACGACTTGGTTTTCAAAAATATATACCAATTCTGCAACATTACTTCTTCACTACTACCCTCTACTATTTATTTTTAAAACACTTACCAACAAAAACGAAAATATGCTATAAAAAATCGGCATGCTATTGCTGTAGTTAACATTTTCCAAAGCCAAAACCGCCGTAAACCAAACGACATCGTAACTCGTTTGGACCACACACAAAACTTTCAACAAATTTTTGCACTCTTTTAAACCAACAATTTCTTCGTTTTGCACGTCCACTTTTCTACCATCGCATACGTCCCCAAATTCGATCTCGTTCCTCAAAATGTTGAGCGATTCGGCCGAAGAGGTCATTTCCAATTTCGACAAATCCAAATTGATTTTTCTGATTCCGTTTAAGGAACAAATGGTGGTAACGATGATCAAAATCGAAATGGGAAGCATGTAATTAACCAGCATGCCTTTTTGGACCGAAACGAAGCAAAACCGTTTGGTTTCGTAGCTGTGCGGCGCAATTAGCAAAGACGTCTGAAATAAGAGATTTAATTTGGTGGTTCTTGTGGTTCCAAGAAAATATTACCAGTGTTAACGCTGCTGGCAAGCCGTAAGCGGTTAAAAATAATAGTCGTAACTTGATCACGTTTTGACTCGAGTAACATTTGTAGATAAAGTAACAGTATAAAAAAATCCAAAATGCTGTTAAAAGGTGCAGATAGTGAAGAATTAGCGCAACGATTTGACACCTAACAGCGTTCTTTGTCGCCTAAAAATGGAAAAATTAAAAAGTGGAATCTACAAGAAGTAATAACCAAATAAGTTGGGGACTTACATAAATTCCAAGCATGAACACCAGGTTGGAAAAGCATAAACATCCCATTAGATGCAAGAACATCTTCCGGATTTCCTTCCTACCGTTTGACTTCTTTTTCAGGAGGGCGCAAAATATGGTGAGCAGCTGAGCGGCACAACTCAAAACCGAACCAATAATTATAATTTCGGATCCATAACTCCCCCCATTCCGGTTGTGCGATCCATAGTAAACGTACATTAAATTATCGATAAAATCGTGATCACGTAAATCGGTGTCTGCTAAAGAATCGTCGGGCAATTCTACATTTTGGAGACGATCCACCGTATATTTCGAATCCACGAATTCTGGATTGGGCAAAATCAATGAATCGCTTTTGATTTCCAAATTATTCGATCCGTTGTTGTTATTGTTGTTACTATTATTCGGCACTTCGTAATCGTAGCTTGGATAAAAATCATCCTCGTTGCTCTTTTTTATCGTTCCATTATTGTAAATACCTGGAAAGTGCAGGCAAAAGTTTTCTAATGCGCGAAACAAAAGATAACTTACCTAAAATTTGCGTCAAAAAACAACTTAAATTAAAAATTAATAAGGTAAACTTCATCTTAAATTAAATTTAAACCGAAAAACTGCTCGACACCGAAAAGATCCATTGGGATGCTGTTTTGGTGGTCGACCAAGTCGGTGGTAGTCATTTGTGAGGGTTTTGTTGTGGTCGAGAAACGCGCTGACTTGTTGGGATTTAGGGTGTGTACAGTGGACCTATAAAAGTGGCTGCGCGTTTTGTTAACGCGAAAACGCTACCACGCATTTGGGTTACTGGCGCTCGCGCGTGCGCACCAAGAAAATCGATATAGCTAAAAACGCGCAACTTTACAATATATCCAATTTTTTAAATGGTGCCGTAAGTTTAATTGTTTGAAATAATGAAAAAGTTATTCTTCTGATTTTTTTTAGCAAGTTTATATTTAATTTTATGGCTAGGGTGGATTACGAATGACGATCGATCGAAAATACAGGGTGCGTTTCTTAAAGTTTCACAAAAATAAATATAGTTGCAGCAAAATTTCTACACGAATGGATTAAAAAATTAAATATTTTTTTATTTCGAATTTTCTAAAAGATTTCGACACGGTCGATCATACCATATTATATAATTATAGGGGTTGGGGAAAGTATTGACAATCGGGGTGAGCGGTGCTGTTTGGCAATAGCCCAATTCCTACATGACAGGGCTTTAATTAGTTGTTAAGATTACAAATTGTAATAGCTGTTTCTGGAGTTCCCCATGGTTCTCACATTGGTACTTTGATATTCAATATTTTATAAACAACATTGCTAATAAATTCTTTAAAATTTAGGATTGTACTGATTGTAACAGAGTGCAAGAACTACAGAACCATCGCACTTATATCTCACGCAAGCAAGGTCATGCTCCACATCATTAATGAACGCCTAAAGCCGTTCCTTCCGCCACAGATCCCAGATGAACAGGCGGGATTCGTACAGGGCAGAGGCACTCGCGAACAAATTTTGAATGTTAGACAGATCATCGAAATGGCTAGAGAATTTAACATCAAAATGCATCTATGCTTCGTCGACTACTCTAAAGCGTTTGATTCCATCAGATGGACACACCTCTGGATGATATTGAAAGAAATGGGTGTGCCACATCATCTGGTGTGGTTGCTACGATGCTTGTACAACAAAAGAAAAGCCGTAGTACGAGTGTCAAGAAAAACCTCGGAAGAATTCACCGTGGAAGCTGGAGTACGACAAGGATGCATAATCTCGCCGATACTGTTCAATATATACAGCGAATATATAATGTGCAAGGTCTTTGACGAGTGGAAAGGAGGCGTATCCATAGGCGGAAGAAAAATTAATAACTTGAGATATGCCGACGACACTTTAATCGTAGCATCAACTAAGGAAGAGATCGAACTAATAATGCAAAAGTTGGACACATACAGCAAGAAATACGGCTTGGAACTTAACAAAACAAAAATTATGGTCATAGACAGAGAGCAAATTAACGTACCAGAAATCGAAATAGCTGAGTATGAGGTGGTGGATAGTTTTGTTTATCTGGGTTCGCTCATAGAAAGAAATGGAGGATGCGAAAGCGAGATCAGGAGACGACTGACAATAGCCAGATCAGCAACAACGAGACTGGTAAAAATCTGGAAAGACTCATCCATATCAAAAACGACAAAGCTACGGCTGGCAAACGCTTTGATATTTCCCATTGCAACGTATGCAGCGGAAACATGGACGCTCAAAAAGGCAGACGTCAAAAGAGTCGACGCGCTCGAAATGTGGGTATACAGAAGGCTCTTAAGAATACCATGGACAGCACATAGGACAAACATATCCGTTATAGAAGAACTACACATCACAAAAAGACTGATAACACCAATTAAACAGTCAATATTGCAATATTTCGGGCACATATCGAGAAGCGGCGACTCAATGGAAAGACTTGTTGTGGAGGGCAAGGTGGAGGGACGAAGACTCAGAGGAAGACCGCCAACCCGGTAGACGGACCAGGTGAAGAATATGACGGGTTGTGGGTTGGCGGAGGCATCGCATAGGGCGCATGACCGGAAGACATGGTCCCTAACGGTAAACGAAGCATCTCTATAATGTCACCATACTCTTTTAAGAGGAAAGGAATGAGGAGGAGGACTGATTGTAAGCAAAATATACAAAACTCCGTTTAAAAGGCTCCTGTAGTTTGGGGGGAGGGGTGAAGTTGCTATGAAACAGTTGAAAATTATGCTAACTTTAAAAGACTTCTAGACTTAATTATTTAAACAATACTGTTGATTATAAATAGGAACAGTAGGGTAATATTTAATGTACTGGTTGAATTACCCCCCTCCCGTATTTATGAAAATTTATTATTTTAAGAACCATAAAATAAAAAATTAAATAATTGAGAAAATTATTGAAAAAAATTTTAACTGTAAAATTATTAAAATAATGGTTTGGAGGGGACCATGAGAGAGGGGGTCTCATGATCACCACTTAGAACAGGACAAAGGGCGAAACAAAAAAACATACGTTTTTAAATTATATTAAAATAAAACTGCCCTGAAGTTTACCTAATACAACGTCTGCCTAACAAAACGAATGGAAACACCTTCCCAGCTTCGCGTGATTGCAATCCGATATGTCTTCGTAAAATCATGATTTTACTACGAAAACAAAAGCTGCAAATAGACGATAATAATTATTTAAATATACAGGGCCAGAAAATTATTTTGTATCTTTATACTTTGAAGATTAACTTAACCCATACCCTCCCACTTGATGGGGATAGGCAGCGCCGTAGCAAGCTCTTCTGGCGCCTGAGGCAAATTTGAATATATGCGCTCCCCTCCCAAAAGATTCTTATCATTTTGATAATTTTAAACTATTATTTATTGGGTTTTGTCGAGGTTTAGCGCCCCCATTGCGATTGCCTTTGCCACGGCGCGGCGCTGGCTTAGAGCAATGAAAACGGTTCCCCTCCACTGGACCGACTTTCAACCGACCGACTCAGCTTGAACCGACCGACTTTCAACCGACCGACTTTCAACGGACCGACTTTCAACCGCCCGACTTTCAACCGACCGACTTTTAACGGACCGACTTTTAACGGACCGACTATTTTTTCGACCGACTTTCAACGGACCGACTTTCAACCGACCGACTTTCAACCGACCGACTTTCAACCGACCGACTTTTAACGGACCGACTATTTTTTCGACCGACTATCGATACTACCCGAAGCTTGACTACAAGAATGATTTCCAATTCGACTATTTGTCACATCATATAGTTTCATTTTACAGCCATGACAACTGTGAAGTGTCTAGGAATCCTTCGGGAAACATGGCCTCAATCGTTTATCTTTCTCATTAAGCAATATCGTGAGTTTTTGGTTAAAGCGTCGTTGGGGGGGGGGGAGTTCTAACCTTGGCAGATCCATAACTCTGTTGGTTTGGTTTTCGTGGAAATAATAGGGAGGGAAATAAAATAATTTCAAAGAATTGAAATACAAGTTTTATTAACAAAAGTTATTTAATATATATCTATACCTATATATAAATCAAATACCAGAGGCAAGGTTATATTGAACAGCATCGAGAAACTCAAGAGGAGGTTTCCCTGCTATGTAAAGTTCTGTTTGAGTAACAATACGACTGTCAATATCATGGTACTTCTGCTTGCGTTTGTCAACTTTCTTCCCATTATCTAACAGCATTACATAATTTTTGAACCTAGTCTGCTCTTTTTGAATTCCTTTGATAAATTCGAAAAGAGTGGGGTGGGCTTTGCCTATTGATCTGTTGAGAGCAGAGTGCCATCCCTCCAAATCATTAGTGGTCCTGCGGTCGTAGTTTGCGAACTGATTCCAAAGTTCGCGAGGAAAACGAGCAGATGCCTCATCCAACCAGGTGTCCGTAAAATAGCTGAGAAAATCATCAACTCCGTTTATGTGGGGGGCTTGAGCGTGGATCTCGAGCCAAGTGTCGCTCAAATCTTCAATCCGGAGGAGTGGCATGGCTAGAAGTCTTCGTATCAACTGGAAGAGAAATTGATTAGTTTAAAAAGCAAATACATCCATTACATAGTTAATAAATTACCTTTTTGATTTCCGGATTGTTCTGATAAGCCATTTGTAGCCCATGACTCCTTGCGTTGCGGAAAATGGCTTGCCCGTAATGAAACAAACACCCCCTAATCAAGGAATTCGGAAAGACCGTGGTTATGGCCTCCAAAACCGCGTGTTCATAGTCGGTCTGAAAGGCCGGGGGATTAAACTGATATAATAGCCCATTGCTAGCAGCCTGAAGAAGGTTGAAAAGCCTAACGTATGATCGCTTGGCTTTATCAGGAAGAAGAGCATAAATGCAGGGCATCATTTTGTCTTTATAGACAGCATGGAGCGTGTAGAGTTGTGTAAAAAGAGATGGGCAAACTCGAAAAGTCCCATCCATATAGACTCTGTCGGCGTTGCAAAGGATCTGAAAAAACTTTTGAGTCCCGAAAATTAGGATCTTGTCCTCTTCTCCATCGTTTGAAATCAGGAAAGGTTCCTCTTCATGTTGGAGAAAATCCCCCGTGATCCGTATTTCCGCGCGAAATAGGGGCTGTCTCGGAATCACACGTTGTCTTCCTCGTGTCATATTTGCACAGACACTTGTGTAGACAGGAGCAGCTGCTCCTACGAGTGTATCGTCACTGCTCATGCGCTCCTGTGCTAAAACCTATTGTAGGTTATGTATCAATTTAATCATAAAATTTCCAAAAATATCGATAGTACCAATCACTTAAAATTATAAAATAAAATATAATAAGGACTTACCGCATGAAATGTTTGCAGAAGTGGTTGAATCGGATTAAGTGCCACGGCTTTTTTGAGGTTTGCTTTTATTTCCATTTCCAATATTGTGGCTTCATCATCACTATGGGTGTGAAGCTCTTCAAGAACTTTTAGTATTCCTTCGGCGATTAGAACCCTCGCTTTGCACATCCACTTCTTTGCTGAACGGCAACGGTAGCGTGTAACACCATGCGAGGTCTTCTCAAAATTGTACAAGTAGTCTTTGTAGACTAGACATGTTCCACCCTTTCTTGCCTCAACATAACGATACTCATGTTCCTCCGCCATCTCAAAAACAAGTGAAGGCCAACACTCTTGTCACATGGTGGTCACAAGTTTATGCCCAATCAACATGCGCAGACGTTAGTGCCCTCTACTCAATTTAAATTTAAATTTCACTATCATAGTTGTTTGTTTTTGGTGAAATATCTTGAGATGTTATTTAACACCATAAGTTATTTAATGCCCTTATAATTATTATAGTCATCCCTATCGGCTTAATTTTTGTTCCATGGTGCAGATAAACGATTGAGATCAGGTCTCCGTATGGATTCCTTGTCACCTCTCGTCAGGACTGCCCACGGTTGAGGTCACCTAGACTTCCCAAACACCTGTCGCTATGGCATCTCCACGAAAACCAAACCAACAGAGTTATGGATCTGCCAAGGTTAGAACTCCCCCCCCCCCAACGACGCTTTAACCAAAAACTCACGATATTGCTTAATGAGAAAAATAAACGATTGAGGCCAGGTTTCCCGAAGGATTCCTAGATACCTGTCGCTATGGCATCTCCACGAAAACCAAACCAACAGAGTTATGGATCTGCCAAGGTTAGAACTCCCCC
Source organism: Podabrus alpinus (assembly GCA_932274525.1). Lineage (NCBI taxonomy): Eukaryota > Metazoa > Arthropoda > Insecta > Coleoptera > Cantharidae > Podabrus > Podabrus alpinus. Next base: position 71,333,664 of record OW026452.1, read on the forward strand.
CCCCCCAACGACGCTTTAACCAAAAACTCACGATATTGCTTAATGAGTAAGATAAACGATTGAGGCCAGGTTTCCCGAAGGATTCCTAGATACCTGTCGCTATGGCATCTCCACGAAAACCAAACCAACAGACTTATGGATCTGCCAAGGTTAGAACTCCCCCCCCAACGACGCTTTAACCAAAAACTCACGATATTGCTTAATAAGAAAGATAAACGATTGAGGCCAGGTCTCTCGAAGGATTCCTAGTCACCTCACAGTTGTCATGGCTGTAAAATGAAACTATATGATGTGACAAATAGTCGAATTGGAAATCATTCTTGTAGTGAATGCTTCGGGTAGTATCGATAGTCGGTCGAACAAATAGTCGGTCCGTTAAAAGTCGGTCCGTTAAAAGTCGGTCGGTTGAAAGTCGGTCGGTTGAAAGTCGGTCCGTTGAAAGTCGGTCGAAAAAATAGTCGGTCCGTTAAAAGTCGGTCCGTTAAAAGTCGGTCGGTTGAAAGTCGGGCGGTTGAAAGTCGGTCCGTTGAAAGTCGGTCGGTTGAAAGTCGGTCGGTTCAAGCTGTGTCGGTCGGTTGAAAGTCGGTCCAGTGGAGGGTCACGATGAAAACAAATGGATGCTTATCAGGAATTCATTTAGGACCAGGGGGTCTGGGGGTATGGAATACCCCCCAGGTATACTTAATTTATTGCGAAAGAAAAACTTTCACTTTTACGTCCCTCGGTATTAAAAAAAACGGTACTGGGATAGTTATGAAAAATATCACCTGCTGTCCTCCCCTCCCGGATTACAAACGAAAATTGCAAAAGATTCAACGAAAAATAATAAATTTTGATGGTTCTGAATAATGGCAAGTGTACCTGGGGGGTATTCCATACCCCCCAGACCCACCGATCATGTGATATCGATTTTTATCGTTGGGAACTTTTGAAGTCTATATATATAAAAGAGCTTGTCTGTTTGTTTGTTTGTTTGTTTGTTCGCTATACGTTCCTACACCCTTTGACCGATGTCAACCAAATTTTGCACAGTTATTCTGTAGGTCCAGGCGCAACTATTCGTGCATAAATGGAGAAGAAATTCCCGCGGGGAGCAAAGTTATTCGCGTTTTTCGATTTTTTATTGATACGCTGTATACTTAACCCAGTTAACAAACCCTTACTTACTTACAGGGCCGGGCTGGCCGAACGTTCCTACACCCTTGGACCGATCTCAACCGAATTTTGCAGTTATTATTATGGTCCGTCCTGTGAGGCCGAAGGCCGAACAACTATGGCCTTCACGGATCTATTATGGTCCGCCCTGTGAGGCCGAAGGCCGAACAACTATGGCCTTCACGGATCTATTATGGTCCGCCCTGTGAGGCCGAAGGCCGAACAACTATGGCCTTCGCGGATCTATTATGGTCCGCCCTGTGAGGCCGAACAACTATGGCCTTCACGGATCTATTATTGTCCTCCTCCTGTGAGGCCGAAGGCCGAACAACCATGGCCTTCACGGATCTATTATGGTCCGCCCTGTGAGGCCGAATGCCGAACAACTATGGCCTTCACGGATCTATTATGGTCCGCTCTGTGAGGCCGAAGGCCGAACAACTATGGCCTTCACGGATCTATTATGGTCCGCCCTGTGAGGCCGAATGCCGAACAACTATGGCCTTCACGGATCTATTATGGTCGGCTCTGTGAGGCCGAAGGCCGAACAACTATGGCCTTCACGGATCTATTATGGTTTGCTCTGTGAGGCCGAAGGCCGAACACCTATGGCCTTCACGGATCTATTATGGTCCGCCCTGTGAGGCGGAAGGCCGAACAACTATGGCCTTCACGGATCTATTATGGTCCGCCCTGTGAGGCCGAAGGCCGAACAACTATGGCCTTCACGCATCTATTATGGTCCGCCTTGTGAGGCCGATGGCCGAACAACTATGGCCTTCACAGATCTAAGATGGTCCGCCCTGTGAGGCCGAAGGCCGAACAACTATGTGGCCTTCACGGATCTATTATGGTTTGCTCTGTGAGGCCGAAGGCCGAACAACTATGGCCTTCACGGATCTATTATGGTCCGCCCTGTGAGGCCGAAGGCCGAACAACTATGGCCTTCACGGATCTATTATGGTCCGCCCTGTGAGGCCGAAGGCCGAACAACTATGGCCTTCTCGGATCTATTCTGGGTCTAGATGGCTAAGGGCGGCGAATGCCGCCCGTGCCAGCTAGTATTATATAAAATACGTATAGTATGTCAGAATCGCCGTTTCCATGGTAACGTAACGCAATACCCCCCCTCCCCGAATATGACGATTATTTTTATCGGTAGGAATTTTTCTTTTCAGTTTAAATAATATTTGAATGAAGAAGAACGCGGGGGTTGGAATCAACTTTCCTAAAATCCCTTGTCTTCCCCTAGTCTTTGCACCAAAATTGAAGAGGAGAAAATTCCCTACAGAACGATTTGAAGTAAATCCTCAAACCTTGTTTTGTTTTGTTCACCATCGATGGTGAAGTTTAAATGTACGAAATTTTTATTCACAATAAGAATTATTCACAACTTTTTTCAATTGATTTCTCTGGATTTTCTTTTTATTTCATGAATACTTAGTATGATGTAGGCAAATTTTGTTAATTTGCTTTATAGAGAATTTTGAACTCTTCAATTTTGATTTGATGATAATTTTGACTAAAAATGAAAGTAAGCGAGTTATAGACGAAAAACTACTGTAGAGGATTAAAATCCCCATTTGGGGAAAAGGCAAGCAGGGAATTTTAGGCGATGTTGCAAATGAAATCGTGGTCAAATTTGAATATATGCGCACCCCCCCCCCAAAAGATTCTTATCTTTTTGAAAATTTTAAACTATTATTTATTGGGTTTTGTCAAGGTTTTAGCGCCCCCATTGCGATGACGCCTGAGGCAAATGCCTCAGTTGTCTCACCCTTGCTACGGCTCTGGGGAGAGGCCTCCTTCAAGCAGTGAGCAGTGGATAAATAAAGCAGAAGCGTTCAGAAAAATTCCCGTTTCCCTTAAACAAAATGAAAATTCCTTCAATCCTTAGCGAATATTTCCTAGACCTGGCAACTCTGTGGTAATTAACCTCATATGCTTATCCTAGAATATCAGGCGACCTATCGGCCGCCCTAATCTTCTAGTACTTGAATGATTTGGAAATTCTTTTCGACATGCGATGGTTTATTCAGTATAACTTTTATTACATGCTTTTTTAAATGCTGACTCTGTTGTGGATATCTACGTAAATACCCGAACAAATTTAACCTAAAAAGTTAAGATCGGCTGAGAAAAGTAGGAATGGTGCGCCTATCCTTTTTACATGGATGTGAAATAAGAAATATCATCCATAGCATGGATGAATGGCTATAAAAGTGAACAACAATAAACCGGTTTTTGCAATAAAATCGAATCGCGCACCAGCATTGAGCTCAGATGTTAGCGGGAGAACTTGGATGTTTTTTTAACAACTTTCCATAAAATTATAATATAACCTATAACCATCCCGTAGGTTTATATTTTCATATAAAAAAAACAGCATCGAAATCCATTCATGCATTAAAGAGTTATATGAGAACGACCAAACAAACATACAAACAAATGTACAGGTAAAACGCATAACCTATATTTTTTGTGGGTGGTTTAAAATTACTTTAAAAGAAGTTTATCCAAGGCTATAAATTTACACTAAGAAATATCAGATTGATGGCATCACTTTCAGTGTAAAACATCTTTATTTGCTCGGGCTAGATATGTATATTATTAAATTCTATAGAGGCGGTCATTGGCCTAATAGTTACAGCAACCAACTACTGCTGCTAAAGGCACTGGTTTTAATCCGGCAAAAGCCAGTCTTCTTTCTTTCTATGACTGTCTCCGCCATTCGGAGAGCAGGTAAAGCCGGTGATACCCCTGATTTGACCTAATCTAATATTATGTAGGTATATCAAATGGGGTAATCAAATCACCCCACCCCTATAGATTGCGTAGTGATTGACTTTTCGAATTAGGGGACTTCTCAAAACTTGGTGATCGAGCGGACATTTCCGGTACGTAGTTACTTTGGTTGGGGAATTCTGCTCAGGTGTTGAAGCCGAGAGGCCGCCTAACGGCTGTGGTCATACCTGACACTGTCGGCACTATAGCTCAGTCTCGGTGTAGCTCAACATCGAAAGACTCAAAAAAGCCATCGAGAGGCTGGCATGGAACCAATACTCCGGAAACCCCGAAGAGCTTGTGGAACTGGCCAGAATCGACGAGTGGATCACCGGCAGGGATCTTCAACTGGTCCCGGATAAAACTGAGTCGGTGCTTCTGATCGGTAGGAGGAGGTGTCACGCTGGGGGATTGCCGCAAGGTGCCCTCAAAGTTTACCAAGGTCATTGGAGTCGTTCTCGACTGGAGACTCTGCTTCGACGTACATAAGGAAACAGCGAAAAAATCGGACAATATTGGAGCAGCACTTACGAGACTGATACCGAACGTGGGTGGCACCGCATTCACAAAGAGACGCGTCCTTGCATCCGTGTGCTGCACCGGTGTGGAGCGACGGACGCCATGAGGGTGGCGAGTTACCGCCACCACTACGAAAAGATCCAACTAAGAATTAACTTGCGAGTAACCTCCGTGTACCGCACGGTGTTCAGGGAGGCGATCGGAGTGGTGTCGGGTGTGCCGCCAATTGACCTGTTGGCGGAAGAGAGATGGCGAAACTATGATGCCAGCGCGAGAACCGCCGCAGAGAGGAAGATAAGTAGAGATGTCCTGCTTGAAGCATGGAAGCACAGATGGTCCAACGACGGAAAAGGGTTTGGACTCGAACACTCATAACAAGTATCAAACCATGGGTCGAGAGAGGACACGGCGATCTAAATCACGAGCTGACCTAGGTACTTACCGGCCACGGGTTCTATAACGCATACTTGTACCGTGTCAGGAAGAGGGAGTCGCCGATGTGATGCTATTGTGAAGAGGAGGACGACGTACGGCACAACAATTTTGAGTGACAAAATACAGCACGATGGCATAAAGAAATAAAACGAAAGCTAAGTCTGGGGGTGAGGAACGAAACGACGGTAGTACAATGGGTCTGATAGGATGGTCTGAGTGCGTCCTCTCCTAAAATCCTGAACTCTACCAACTAAAAATTCCATCTTCAAAACCTTGTCAACACAAAATACCTAACCTACAACAGTTATAAAGTATATCTACATCTAAAACCCATTAAAAATAGGATAAAACAAATACTTAGCAATTTTAGGGTCGAGTTCCACTCACGAGAATTCGCCAATTTTCTTAGCACACAATTCGATCATCTTATGAAGGGAATCCAAATTCTTCTGTTTCCCTTCCCTTCTCCAACACGCCTCCAATTGGTTAATTTTTTAGTTACGAACCTAAGAAAACTTTCAATGCGGCCTTCAGGCCGCATAAACGTGACAATCGTACATTAGAAGCTGGTCTTATAATACAGTACGAACAATTTTAGAGAAACGCTCAAAATAAAAAATTCCGCGATCACCTGCGGCCAAAATGTTGATGGTTTCTTACAGTTATCTATTTTGTACCTCCACCCTTTACCATAATGACGTCATCTTCACTTTTTGTTAAAAAGCAACTACCCCTTTTTACAAATTCTAATTCCAGTTGAAATCCTGCGTACAGAAATATGGAATTTATACAAGAACCTGATTTATGAAGATATAAAGAAAATTGCGATAGCTGTGGAAATTTTATCAATTTATTTAAAACAAATAAATAACGATTTGGTAGAACGGCAAAGCGGTGAAATAGTAAATTTAACAAAAACAAAAGAAAAAGTTCACAGACAACTTAAGAACAAAGGAAAATCTAATTCATTTTTTAGACAAACTTATCGTAAATTTTGACTACTTATCTTAGATGACAAGCGGTAAACAATTGAATGATAATAACGACAAAGAAAATTTAAATTTTAAAACTGTAGGTACTTCACGATATGCAATATATTTAAATATGCGCCCGGTAATAAAGAATTTAATCTATCGTCAGTGCTATCAAAATTAAAATGTCTTTTCAAATGAGAAACAGCAATGACGAGTTGGACATCCTTGCGGTAAACAACTTTAGAGAATACTTGAGAATTCCAACCGTTCATCCAGATGTAAATTTTGGTATTTATTTTCATATTCTGTTTTATAAGATCTCATTTAATTTTCATTTAGACGATTGTATAATTTTTCTTCAAAATCAAGCGAAAAGCCTGGATCTTCCAATACAAATTTACTACTGCTTTCCAAAACAGCCCATTGTTGTTTTGACGTGGATCGGACAAGAACCAACTCTTCCAACAATTTTACTAAACGGTCACATGGATGTGGTCCCCGTATACGAAGTTTGTCGCCCCACTTTAATTTTACCAGGATAAACCAACAGGTTTGTTTTAGGACAAATGGACCTATCCTCCATTTGGTGCTGAAATGGACGACCAAAAAAACATTTATGCGCGTGGTGCTCAGGACATGAAAAGCGTATCGAGTCAATATTTGGAAGCAATAAGAAAGTTGAAAAACGATGGAGTCGTGCTGAAACGAACGGTTCACATCTCATTCATGCCAGGTATTACTAATTAAATGATTTTATTTTTAAATGCAAGTTTAAAATTTTAGATGAGGAAATTGGCGGAATGGAAGGAATGGGTGCGTTTGTTAAGAGTGACGATTTTAATAAACTAAATGTTGGGTTTTCGTTAGACGAAGGACCGATATCTCCGAGTGACACTTTTCTTCTTTCAAATGGTGAACGTAGTTCTTGGAGTAGGTGCATCCAAAATTTGCAATCTGATCCTGACGATTTATTTTTAGAGATTCGTTTTCGTTGTCCTGGGCAATCTGGGCACGGTTCCCTTTTACTTGACAATACGCCAGGCGAAAAAGTAGACCGCTTGTTAAATCGGTTATATCGATTCAGAGATCAGGAAAAACAGAAACTTGAAGATGATCCTTCCTTAACAATTGGCGATGTAACCACAGTCAATGTTACTAAATTAACGGTAAAATTTATTAACGATCTTACTAAAAATTTACTAAGTTAATTGTTACAGGGAGGCATTCAATCCAACGTAGTTCCCGAGGAGCTCTCTTTTCTTGTCGACTGTCGCATTCCAGTGACAGTAGATTTTGACGAGTGGGAAGAAACTCTTAACCGATGGTGCCAAGAAGCCGGAGATGGTGTTTGGATTGAGTATGAACGAAAGACACCCAAATATCCTGTCACTAAATTAGACGATTCGAATCCCTACTGGATTGCTTTCAAAAAAGCTACAGATAAACTGTATGGAATTTTTTTAGGTGGTTACAAATCTGACTTCTGTTTTTTTTTAGAAAACTGAAAATAGTACCTCAGATATTGTCCGGAGGAACTGATAGCCGTTTCTTGAGGGAAATTGGTATCCCTGCACTTGGTTTTTCGCCGATGAATAAAACTAAGACGTTGGTGCATGATCACGACGAGTATCTAAATCAGGATATTTTTTTGAAGGGAATTGAAATTTACACCGAAGTAATACCAGCTATTGCCAATGTTTAATTTCATACGATATTCATACAGAAGCCAAAAATTCAGAAAGTTAATAATGGAATGTTGTTATGTCAAAAATATGTATCTTATACATAACTTTTACTTATTTAATACCTAATAAATAAAATTAATCGGTTTGAAGTACAAAAATTATTTGAACTGTTTTGATTCAGAAGGTTGGTTTTTACCTGGAATGCTGATGTTGGTAAATTTTCGATTGTGGCTCTTAGAATGTTCTTCTTCAAGTTCCCTTCTTCTATTGGCGAGTTGGCGATAACTTCAGCAAATACATCCTTAACTGCTGTAATCAACGTTGCAAAGTTTATCTCGGCCCACTTCCTGGTGTTTCGGGGCCAAGACATCTTTTTCCTTCCCAGACCACGAAAATGTTTTTCTCGTTTCATAAAGTGGCGTTTTGATATGAATGATTTCCCACGTCCAGGGATGCCATCCGGCTTTGATGAAGACCTACTAAATACTTCAATTCGTGATGATCCACGTCCATCGACTGGGGAATTGGGCAATATGATTAATTCTTTATAAAAATTTGCTCTTTGGAATGGGGATAAATAGGGATTTCAACCATTCCCTAGGAAATGTGGCAATCTTATAGATTTTATTGTACAGTCGTACCAATTTTCCAAGATTATTCTCTTCAATGAGCTTAAACACTTTGGCATGTAGTACTTCATCAGGTCCCGGAGCCCTTCCAGATTTTATTCTCTGGCGACTCTACACCACTAACTCAGCCACTCGAAAAATTTTTTCGAGTGCTACACACTAAAGAACAGGCTTATATCTGTCTATTAAAACAATAAAAAATTTGAATATGGTCAAAATAACCAAAATATCGACTTTTGAAAAGTACGGTAAAGTAGCATCGATTAGGCGGCCGACCGGGGTCTATCTGCTCCGTCGAAAATGCGTAAAATTTTTTCGCTCCGATTTGAATTTTTCTTTGAAATTCGGATAGATGGGGGTGTGATTAGTGGATATTAGTAATAAACATAATCAAAAAAATGGAAAATAACCCGTATATTGCCGAAAAAGTGAAAAAATTAAAAAAATTTTGCCTTCGAATTTTGGGGTGTGCATTCGATAAGGAGGGTAATCCATCGTCAAACCTACCCTTACGGGGCGCCCCTCCGCTCCGCTCCTGGTTGCACCCCTCCAGGGCGGTTTTGACTCTGGTTACTAGGCTAAACATACGAGAAGGGCCTCCGATCAAGAAAACCGGGATTAATGCAACCGGGATGTGAGAGACCCTTGAAATAGCATTAAAAAGTATAGTTGCGGTATGGGGCAGTAAACTATTACGTTTCACCCCCAAAAAATCGCCTAAAAACAAAAAATAATCGATGTTACATGTACGACGGTCGAGCGGCAACTGCCGGTGCGAAATATTCTAAGTGTTAGAGTATATCTAAGCGCACGGACTGAGCACAGAATGGCTGACGCGCCCCTGAATCTCGTTAATCCACCTAAAATTTCATGAAAATTAGCTAAGTTCAAATTCGATTTTTTAAAAAGTTTTGACCATATTCACATTTTTTATTGTTTTAATAGACAGATATAAGCCTGTTCTTTAGTGTGTAGCAGAAGAAATTTAGTTTCGAGTGGCTGAGTTAGTGGTAGAGTACCCTATTCTCTTTCATTTCATTTCATTTCATTTACTTTATTGGTGTTATTATGTACAAATTACATTTACACACGTCAATAAGAAAAAAACAACAACTATATGTTAGTAAGATCCACAGGCATTCATAAATTCAGCCGTGGAATAATGGGCATGATTAATTAATTTACAAATTAGAGTTTTTCTAAACTGAGCTGGAGGCAATCCCCTTAGACCACTTGGAAGGGCATTATAAAATTTGATACCGTGGTATTCTGTAGCCTCTCTAGAGCGATAGAGTCGGTGAAAATTCATCACTAAATTATCTTTTTGACGCGTATCGTAGGCATGCGAAGACGTACCATAGGATGATCTATTCATATGTATGTACACTAGTGAACGTAAGATAAATAAGCATGGCACTGTCAATATGTTTAGTCGGGTAAAGTGATCCCTACAGTCATCCCGATAACCCAACCCAGTTATTATTCGGACCACCTTTCTCTGTAGGGCAAACACTTCTCCAGCATGAGCAGAGTGACCCCAAACTAGTATAGCATAGGATAAGTTGCTATGTACTAGCCCAAAGTATGCCATTTTTAGCACGGGTGCAGACACAATACTTTTAAGTTGCCTTATCAAGTAGATGGAACTTGATAGTCTGTTACAGATTTTAGCTATCTGTGGCGCCCAAGTTAGTCCGGAGTCCAACGTAACACCCAGAAACTCCACCGGCTCATTGCTGAGTGTGACACGCCTCAAAGTAAAAACAAGTCTCTGCATCTTGCTTGCATTTAGACTGAGTTTATTTGCTAAAAACCATTGTTTAATATCATCGTAAACTGATGCATTAGTTAGGTTTGAGTCTTCAAGATTTTTGGTTGAATTCACAGTTGTGGTATCATCCGCAAATAATATAAAGTTTGTCAGCGTGCAGCCAGGAAGATCATTAATGTAAACTAAAAATAATGTAGGACCCAAAACAGAGCCTTGCGGTACCCCGATTGAAATAATTTTACTGAATGATCTGTTATTGTTCCAAAGAACATGCTGGGTTCTACCCTCCAAATATGACCCCAACAATAATAGCGAGTCATCATCAAAGCCATAAAAACTTAATTTTTCAATCAAAATTCCGTGTGATACGCAATCGAAAGCCTTTGTCAAGTCGTAGAAGCGAGTGTCAAGATATTCATTATTTTCGAAAGCCTTTGTTGCCTCACGACATAAACTACTAATTGCTAGAGTTGTTGATAAGTTGTTTCTAAAACCAAATTGACAGCGATGAAAAAGGTTATTATTTTCGAAATAGTTGTTTATCTGGGTTTTTAGCAGTTTTTCGAATACTTTACTCAATACGGGCAAAATAGATATAGGGCGATAGTTTGCTGGATCAGTTTTATCACCTTTTTTATAAATTGGTACTACTTTGGCTATTTTGAGCATATCTGGGAATATATGATGTTTTATACACAAGTTTAATAACTTTGTATAAGGCACAAGTATTGTATTAATTATGGATTTAAGAATTTGGGCATTAAGCTGGAGGGTATCAAAGCTTTTACTATTTTTCAGTGAGGCAACCGTATCTCTAACTTCTAGGTAACTCACCTCTCTAAACCGAAAGGTAGATTTAATATCCGCTGTTAAATAGTGAGAGGGATCAACTGTTGCTGAAGGCAGGGCATTTGCAACTGACTGAGCAACGCTGGTAAAATAATCATTAAACACTTCAGGTGTTGGTGTTCCCTGAGAATCAAATTTTTTGTTTTTATTATGGTTTATTAAACGCCAAGCTGCAGCGGAGCAGCTAACCGAATTTTCGATAAAACGATCATTTGCAGCTCTTTTTGCACTAACTAGTTGTTTTTTATAAAATTGTTTGAATCTTGTCAGTATATCTTTGGATATTAACTTTTTTCTAAGCATGTCTACTAATAATTGCAATTTTTCTCTTTGTGATTTTAGTTGTTCCGTAAACCACCCTGTTTTATTATTATCGGCCTTGCCATTAGACGGTATTCGCATTCTCTTCGGAAAACAATCAGAAACAGCCGATGCAATCAAATTACAGAACCTTACAAACTTGACACTAGTATCGATTTTCTCACTGTCAACGAATGACCAATCTGTTACATGTAAGTGTCCAGAGAGCAGAGACAAACCAGAATTTGTAATTGGTCTGTAATCAACAACCTCCCCATCCTCTGTATCTACAACAGAAGACTCCTGTTTTACATTCATCAATAGGCTGAGATGATCAGATAACCCATAATCCCTTGTATTCAAGGTCACATCTTCAAGATTAGTGAAAGCATTGTCCAGGCAAGAAGTGTTCCTGGTATTTTGAAAATTCTTCTGATACAAACCAAAAGACAGAAAAAGATTTACCAACCCCTGGGCCCTACCATCATCAACATTAAAATGAACGTTAAAGTCTCCCATAATGACAATGCCACGCCTAGAAAATCTCAAAAGGAGAGATTCAATTTTACTCAAAAAAACCTGCATATCACCTGAGGGTGATCTATACAACACAAAAAAATAGACATCCCCGCACGCATATCCACATATCTCGAAATCGAGCTCCACACAATAGCTCAACAAGTTTAACGGTTTCAAATGTTTGCAATCAGATCTAGAGAATATACAGGTACCACCATGTGTCTTAACGGCTCTACAGTACTCAGTAGTCAGATTATACCCGGCCAGGTTCACAGCGTCCAGCTCAGCTTTGCGCATCCAATGCTCAACTAAAAACAAATGATTATAATTTTCATGTACTAATATTGATTCAATTTCTAGCAATTTATTGCTCAGACACTGAATATTTATAAAGAAAACAATTAAGTAACTACATTGTTGCTGCGGTCCGTTTGAAAATTTGTGTCATGAGTCTCGTCCTTCGCTTCTTCGACTCTTCTACTCCAAAAGTATCTCGAAAATCTGACATTACTAGGCCAGAAATTTACCTGATGAACTTGGTCCCTCAGTGCAAATTCCGCTCCTACCCGAAAACACTTTGTTTTTCTGCCATATTGAAGTTCCTCCACTTCAAAATCTCGGTCAGCCATATCTGGTTTGTTATTTAGATATTCCTTTATCATTTCACATGTGACATTATTGGATACTCTTGATAAGAAAATCCATACTTTTTTAGGTGCACCAGTGAAGCCATCCAGGCTTGTTTTATCGTCACCTACGGTAATCACTCGTTGCTTTCTCTTCTTATGCTTTACCGTTGTGAAACCATCTTCATCCACTATATTGTTTGAGGTTAACAAACGTTAACCGTTAAATTTTTGTTTTCTAATTCACAATTGTTTCGCATTTGGTCTTGTGTCGACATCTGTTTATTATTATTTTTGTTCATTCTAGGAATTTGCATTGGATTCAATGCCGTGACATTCCTTTCAATTAAATTATCCATACTGTGTGCTGTTGTATCCTCATTTTGCTTACTTATCTGCAATGTCTGTTGAGCTATGTTTTCCTTCTTATGCAGCTCACTTGTTACTTTTCCATATCCAACTTTCGAGTTCTTTTTATTTTTTACTGCTTCCACATATGGTTTATTTACAACAGGCCCGGCTGCATTTGCTAATCCCACTGGTGCGTCGTTATTTAACACATTTGTTAGGTTGATTTTTTCGATCAAGGCCATCTTATCCTCCATTTCTTTCACAAGTTTCTTCATCAACAAATTCTGCTCTCTCAATAAAACATTTTCAGATTTTAGGTATTGGTTCTCCACCTTGAGCAGGTCTTGCGATTCAATACCCTTCGCTTCATTCTGTTTTAGATTTTTATCACTCAGGTTTTCACCAAGTTTTGAGGTTATGCACGATTCACATTTCCATCCCCCAGATTCATTCACGAGTTCACGTTGTTCCTTTATAGCTTATTCAATTTCACTTTTAATATAGGGAAATCATTGTTAATGCGTCTTCCCAGTCTAGATCTAGTTTGTCACCGACTGTGTGGAGACACTTTTAACGAGATGGTATGCTGAAAAATATGTTCCTCAACTAGGATTCGAAACCAAGCGTATTCGCTGTGAATACGTGCGGTTAAACAACTGCGCTGCTGAGGCGATTAGTTTAAGTAGAGCGGAACTTCTATTTCTTCTTTAAGTGCCATACCTGATTTCAGACGTAGGCGACCTCTCTCCTATGCATGTGTTGTGTGTTTGAAGTATTATCACACACATAATCATAATTAACATAATTATCACAACTTCTATTTATTGTGAACTAATTCTAGGACTGCTACACACTGATTTCTCATCCATCCGCTTTTGCTTCGTGTAATTTTCCTTTAATCATGTCATTTATTGGACTGTATTTTTCGACGGATCGATTCTTAGCAAGTTATCCACCCAGTGCAATTTTCAGTGGTTCTTCTTGATTTTAGATGATTGTCTGTGATCGCAGTTAAAATACTTTTTATTCAGTTTGACTTTAACAAAGTCTGTACTTGGAGAAAACTGTTTTTGATTCTTTTATTCGCCATAGTTTAATCGATCTGGTTCCTTGATGCCGATCATGGCAAGATGAGTGCATATTGGCAAGAGGCGATCTCCGCGTTCATTTCTCTGTCTCAGTCCGTGTTAATTAATTAATTTATTTATTTACGGATAAACCAATTGAAATAATACAACACAAAAGCACACACAACAAATCAAAATCACACACTAACTCAATTCCCACATAACAGTCCTCTTGAACCCGATGTAAGACGGGTGAAATAGGTCAAACTGATGGTCACTCTCGTTTGCAACGTTGACCATCCGACACATTCTCGATATTGGGCTATTTAATCCATAGTTCGAACCATGAAACTTCACCCATAGTAACCTCGGGTCCCTAATGGGATGGACTGGAACATAAAACTGATGAATCAGTGACAACAAAAATTCGCAATCGATCCCGCCATTCACCAAGCGATGGACAAAACACAGATCGGCAACCATTCTTCTATGCTCCAACGATCTGCAGTTGGCTTGAAGAAGACTGGAAGCATAAGAAAAGTCCTCATACTTATGTCCAAGCTTAAAACTAAAGAATCGTAAAAACTTGCGTTCCACCGATTCCAGTCTAGCAACATGGACCCGGTAGAAAGGCGACCACACAGGCGAAGCGTACTCAAGTTTAGATCTAACAAGCGAAAAATATAAAAACTTTAAGTGTTAGCTGAAAAAAGACCACCTTGTCGACGGATAAAGCCAATAGCACGAAGTGCACCGTTGGATATTTTTTCGATGTGATGCTTGAAGGTTAGACATTTATCAAGTCGCACACCCAAGTCATCAATCACGTCAACTCGCGCCAACTTGACACCATCCATGTAATAGCTGACCGGCACCACCGCGTGTTTAGCGTAAGAAATTACTGAGCACTTCTCGAAATTCAAAGCCAAATCATTAACAACACACCAGTTGTGGAGACCGTCAAGATCACACTGAAGTAATCTACAGTCCTCCTCAGAACCAATCGATTTAAAAATCTTTAAATCATCAGCAAACAACAGAAATGAGCAATGCTCTATGTATTGACCAATATCATTTATAAACAACAGGAAGAGGATAGGACCACAATGAGACCCCTGGGGAACCCCTGAAGAAACCATAATATCCCTCGATTTATTATTATGAATGCGAACCTTCTGTGTCCTATTTGTTAGATAACTGGCTAGCCAGTTAACCACAATTGATCCAAACCCCAGCGCAGTGATTTTGGACAGCAGAGCAGAGTGTGAAACGCGGTCAAAAGCTTTGGAGAAGTCCGTATAAACAGCATCAACATGCTTGTGATTTTAAAATGACTCTATAATATGAGTAACAAATGACAGAAGATTAGTGGTTGTCGATCGGCCAGGAAGAAAGCCGTGCTACCGGTGTAGGTGTTAACCGACTATATCCTGAAATCTTCCCCTGCCTGCCCCTTTATTTGGTTTAATCAAGGCTCCTTGTTTGAATAAAATTTTTCAATCTCTTGACCTCTTTTGTCTGCAGATGATGCACACACTTATATAATATTGATGTTTATATATTGATGTTTGCCTTGTATCTCCACTAGCATTACTAACATTATTAATTTATTTTGTTATCAGTCTACCGACGCCATGACGGTGGTTCTGATCTGTACTTCTGTAAAAGTAAAATGTGCCGGTTGCGAATTGGGTCTTTACACTTCCAGGTCATCGCGTCTCAGAACCGTCCATTATTTGTAGCTTCAGCCTGGTCATTTTCTTTACTATATTTCTCCCCGCCTCATAGAGTGTTATCGCATTCCAAGTTCCAATCCTCACCTGGAGAAAGGATCACTGAGGTCTATCTACATTCCCATGTAGTCCATCATCATCAGGTCAATCCCGGACATTCTTTGCATCCCTGTCTCATTTGAGCAAAGCCGGTACTCGGGGCCATTTTAACTTGACTTGCCTTGCTGAAATTTTATACTAGGGATGTAAGTAGAGCTCTTAAAGAAATAATTTTTCAATGACCTCTGAACAGTACTGAAACTAGGAGAGTCAGGATTTAATTCCCTTGGAATGCAGGAAAATAATTCGGGCTGGATTATTGGTCCCATAATATAGCTATAGCTTTATGTGGAATCCGAACCACGACGTCATATCCCGGGATAATCCTTGCTGCCATACTACAAAGCAAGGCTTGTTTTTTCTCGAAGAACAAGAGATGCAGTTTTATGTCATGCCCAAGACCTCCAAGGTGTGGGGTACAAAAAGTTCAAGATATGTGTTTTCTTAGTGTATAGGTATTCTGCAAAAATATTACTGCGGAGAATTCATAAAAATTTATGATCAAAATTTTTATTGTTAATAAGAATGGACCCCCCACCCCTCAAATGCGTGACATTACTCATGGACAACCCCTATTGCCGCAAAAGTATGGAGAAAGTTCAGTACAAAGGAAAAAACTTCATAATGAACTGCCATACCTTAACAACAAAGGAAAATTATATCAAATTATTTTTACAAACATATCAGATATGTAATTATTTGCAAAAACATCAACTATCTAAAATAGTAAGAGCTTAAACAATTAAAAGATAACAGGAACACAGAACACTTCAATTATAAACTACGCTAATTCCGAGATAAAAAAAAGTATTATAAATATGCGTCCGATAATTGAAATTTTAGTTTACAATATCTTACATCAAGTTAGAGTAAAAAAATCAAAATGTTATCCCGAAATAGCAAAATTGACGATGAGTTCAATATCCTTGTGGTAAACAACTTTAGGGATTATTCTTATAATCTCATTTTATATTTTTCTAGACGTTTTGTACTTTTTTAGGCTTCTATACAAAGTATAACAAGAAGCCTTATGATCTAGCTCCGTGTCTGTCCGTCCGTCCGTCTGTCTGTCCGCATAATTCAAAATCATACAGAGCGTTTCAAATCGTGTTGGAAATACTCTGTGTGTATAGAGGTCTAAGAACTGGGTAGCCAGTGCGCTACTTTTAGGCTTCTATACAAGGTATAGAAAGAAGCCTTATGGTCTGGCTTCGTGTCCGTCCGCATGTTTCAGAGCCAATCATAAAGTTGATCAACTGATACGTTGTTATATTTTAAATACTTCGTCTATATAGTATTGCGTTAATCTGTTAATCCGTTGCTTAGATTCGCTAATGCAATTTATAAATACGCAAATGTTCGAAAGAAATTTACTAAGTTAAAGATATTTTCGAAGAGGTCTCCCTATATAAACTACTTGTTTTACTTTGATGTGCAAAATAATTTTTTATTGATGTGGTTAGTGAAGTTAAGTTATAAATAAAAGAGAAAGGAGAGGATTGGTCCATCTCAAAAAAAGGACCATACATTACAGAGAAGTAAAATTTCTAATAGAATGGAAAAGTTTGATTGTTATTACTTATATAGTAAATGATAATTACCAATCGCAAAAAATTTAATTGGTGCAGATTATCTGATTATGTGATGTTACATTATATGGCGATCAAAAATAACCAGATAATAACAACTTTTTTAAGTTTGTAACTCTCGGTTCCGAATTATCGGATTATCTGATATCACATTATAAAATTATGGCGACCAAAAATAACAACAAATTTTCACACCAGAAAAGTAGTTGTATGTATAGAAGCCTAGGAACCGCTGCTGAAGCACGTTCCAACTTGTTTATTGAGAAAATGAATTTTTGTCATTCTCCGAGCAACAACCGCCACATTTCAAAATTTTAGTCCTTAAAAATATTATTTTTATGTAATATAATATGGGCCGCCCATTTAAATTGGAGATATTTCAGAACCGGTGCTAATACTAACAAAAATAATGAATACACAAACGATTGATACCAAATTTGACACAAAATTCGCGATGAGCGGGGCTCGGGAAAAAAATCTGTAGTAAGTGGATCCAAAATTAAAAATCAGAGTCTGACGATTTATTTTAAGATACATTAAGGGTCGTCCATAAAGAACTTCCGCAATTTTTTCCGACTTTTCAACACCCCCTGTCGCAGTTAGATACAATCTTTGAAACCCCCCCAAGAACGTCCTATATGGTCACAAATCAGAGCCCCCCCCCCCCATTTGTCTAAAATCGAACTTAACACGACATTTGGAATTTAAGAAGTAAATAAATTTTTTTACAAAAAATTACATGAAAACATTCAAACACAATTTTCTTAGAAATCCCAAAAATAGGATTTTTATGCGGACGTCACATTTGTCGAAACCCCCCATCCCCCCTAGGCGTGGATGTTCTTTATGGACGACCTCTTATTGCCCTGGGGTAATCTGGACACAGTTCTCATAAATCAGATATTTTCATAAATGCCAATTAAACAAACGAATTTACTAATAATGAAGCGTTACAACGAATGGGGACGACATTGGAAATGTTGTATTCGACCAAGAGACGCAAGCTTCAATTAATAATTAAAAGCAAAATGAATGGAAGAAATGGGATTGGTCGTCGTGTAATTTCATGGCTTAAAATCTTTAGCCAATGGTATAGAAAAAGGACAAGATCGTTGTTTCGCGATGTCGTGCCGAAAATACAAATAGCTATGTTGATCGTCAACCTCCGATAGGAGAAGGTACGTAAAGAAGAAGAAAAACAAATGAATATCGGTCAACCGCATATTATTATTTAATTTTGTAGTTATTAACCTAAAAATAATTCAGTGTGGCCTTCAGGCCGCACAACCAGGGCAATCGCACACTAGAACCTTTTAGTTATCAAATATTAGGAATAATGAAATCAAGACATAAAGTAATATTAAAATATGTTGTCAGCGAATTGTTTAAATCCTCTGGTTAGCTTTTGGGGAGTACTTCATATCTTATCTAGGAGGGCGTGAGTATTAGTAGTTTTTGTACTAGGCTTCCATAAAAACAAGAATGTTAGTAACAAAATATATAATTGACCTATGAACTTCTGAATTGATGTTATAAAACCTTAAGAGGAGGTGCTATCAAGAAGCCAATAAGCAAGCATCAAAGTTCCATAGCGTCGTATGATCAATGTGTATCTGACGATGGTCAGTCCCTTTTTAGGTAACACCAAAACTAATGCGATCCATGTTTTTGTGTTTCTGTTTGCGTTGGTATACCATATGCAGATGCACTCATCGATTGCTTCGTACTTATGTTGTGCTTGTTTTTACCCGTAGCCACCATGGATATCATCTTGGACCTTCCACTACTACAATTAGTGGTCGAGTTATATGCGCTTTTAATCCATTTAAATTAATGGATTTAGAATTTTTTAGGGCAAGGTGAAACAATTTTTAGATATATTTCCTAAAACTTAAGACTTCAGGAAATCATTTCAGGTGGTCGGAAAGACAAGGAGAGGTAACAGCATATAAGGAACAAACCACCTGATATTCAGATGGATTCAAAATGATAAACAATATTGGATGTGTTTTTGAGGTGAATATTATGTTAAGACATGGTGTAAGCATGAACCCGGAACGTTCGGCAACTTGTGTATTTTATAATGTTGTAACAAACAAACGAAGCTACATCATGACAGAGAATTAATAATAGGTTCTAAAGGCCTTTACGAAAGTTTGAAATCCACATAAGGGCTCAATTGGATAAAGAAAAATATTTTCAGCAACCATTTTCGTCCTATGGTCAACTGATAAGGAGATCTTCCAGAGAAACCTGTTTTTGCCGCCATTTTTATTAAAATGGTGGTATTTCCAGGAGGCGGTAACTGAGGTCGAAAACTTAGGGTTTTATTAGGATCTTAAATCTTAAAACAAATCTAAAGATTAGAGTTTAAAAATAATTTACCAAAAGACATCATCTTTAGTTTTTCCTTTAAAATTTCAAATTCAACTGAAGAATTGGGTAAGAAGCTTAGACCAAGGTCAAAAATAGTTTTGACTACGGGCTAATAGTTACAATTGCGCCCGCCATGACCGACGAATATTCCTAGAGCAAATTTTTTATAAGTGGATGTAGAAAAAATCAATATTGCTTTCAAAAAGCTTTTTTTGTTTCTTTAAACCCGTCGTACACCATCAATAATTACGATCATAATTATGGTGATAATCTGCGCAGATGAGTTCAGATTGCGCATAGAGTTCTGCGTAGATTATAATCATAATTACGATCGTAATTATCGTAATTCCTATTTATTTTATTAAGAATTCATCATATTGCCCAATACCCGAGTTGATTGACGTGTATCATCACGAATTGAAGCATTTAATCGGTCTTCATCAAAGCCGGATGGCCTCCCGGAACGTGGGAAATCATTCATATTAAAATGTCCCTTTTTGAAACGCGAAAACCATTTTCGTGCTCTGGGAAGGAAGATGATGTCTTGGCCCCGAAACATTAGGAAATGGACCGAGATGAACTTTGCAACTTTGATTACAACAGTTAAGGATAGAGATGCATTTGTTGAAGTTATCGCCAACCGCCGCTAGGAGAAGGGCAACTGAAGAAGAACACTCAATGGGCAACAATCGCAAATTTACCAACATCAGTATTCCAGGTTAAGGTTTTTTTTAGCTGCATGAGATCTTTCAATAAGGATAACTTTTGAATGAATTTTGTCAAAGTGACAGTTCTTTGACATTTGTGTTCAAATAATTTTTGTACTTCAAACCCAGTAATTTTATTTATTAGGTATTAAATAAGTACAAGTTATGTATAAGAACATATATTTGACATAACACCATTCCATTATTAACTCTCTCAATTTTTGGCTACTGTATGAAGATGAAATTAAACATTGGCAATAGCTGGTATTACTTCGGTGTAAATTTCAATTCCTTTCAAAAAAATATCCTGATTTAGATACTCGTCGTGATCATGCAACAACGGCTTAGTTTTATTTATCGGCGAAAAACCAAGTGCAGGGATACCAATTTCTCTCAAGAAACGGCTATCACTTCCTCCGGCTAATATCTGAGGTACTATTTTGAGTTTTCTAAAAAGAACCAGAAGTCAGATTTGTAACCACCTAAAAAATTTCCATACAGTTTATCTGTAACTTTCTTGAAAGCTATCCAGTATGGATTTGAATCGTCTAATTTAGTGGCAGGATATTTGGGTGACTTTTGTGTATACTCAATCCAAACACCTTGTCCGGCTTCCTTGCACCACCTGTTAAGAGTTTCTTCCCACTCATCAAAATCTACTGTTACAGGAATGCGACAGTCGACAAGAAAAGAAAGTTCTTCAGGAACTACATTGGATTGAATGCCTCCCTTTAACAGTTAACTTAGTAAATTTTTAGTAAGATCGTTAATAAATTTTACCATTAATTTAGTAACATTGACTGTGGTTACATCGCCAACTGTTAAGGAAGGATCATCTTTAAGTTTTTGTTTTTCTTGATCTCTGAATAGATACAACCGATTTAACAAGCGGTCGACTTTTTCGCCTGGCGTATTGTCAAGCAAAAGGGATCCGTGCCCAGATTGCCCAGGACAACGAAAATGAATCTCTAAAAATAAATCTTCAGGATCAGATTGTAAGTTTTGGTTGCACCTACTCCAAGGACTGCGTTCACCATATGAAAGAAGAAAAGTGTCAGTTAGAGACACCGACCCTTCGTCTAACGAAAACCCAACATTTAGTTTCTTAAAATCGTCACTCTTAACAAACGCAGCCATTCCTTCCGTTCCGCCAGTTTCCTCATCTAAAATTATAAACCTGCATATGAAAATAAAATCATTTCATTAGTCATACCGGGCACGAATAAGATGTGAACCGTTCGTTTTAGCACGACTCCATCGTTTTTCAACTTTCTTATTGCTTCCAAATATTGGATGGATACGCTTTTCATATCCTGAGCACCACGCGCATAAATGTTTTTTTGGTCGTCCATTTCAGCACCAAATGGAGGATAGGTCCATTTGTCCTAAAACAAACCTGTTTGGTTTATCCTGATAAAATTAAAGTGGGGCGACAAACTTCGTATACGGCGACCACGTCCATGTGACCGTTTAGTAAAATTGATGGAAGAGCTGGTTCTTGTCCGATCCACGTCAAAACAACTATCGGCTGTTTTGGAAAGCAGTAGTAAATTTGTATTGGAAGATCCAGGCTTTTCGCTTGGTTTTGAAGAAAAATTATACAGTCGTCTAAATGAAAATTAAATGAGATCTTATAAAACAGAATATGAAAATAAATACCATAATTTACCTCTGGATGAACGGTTGGAATTCTCAAGTATTCTCTAAAGTTGTTTACCGCAAGGATGTCCAACTCGTCATTGCTTTTTCTGATTTGAGAAGACATTTTAATTTTGATAACACTGACGATAGACTAAATTCTTTATTACCGGGCGCATATTTATATTGCACTAGCGCCTGCGGCGCTAGACATACGTAGAGTAAACAGAACCAACACATTATGAACAATTTTTTTATTATTTCAACTTTAAAATGACTGTGGGCATGTAACCGACGTTGGAGAAAATGTTTGTTGCTCCGAATGAAGTCATTTGAAAGCATGATTGTACTTGTGAATGTTTAGCAGGAAGTGTTTTGAAATTGCAGTGGTGCCAGTAAGATAACTTAGAAGCGGCTCAGGTGGATCAATCAGCGCAGCGGTGGCAAAACAACTTTGCCGTTCGAACAACACATTCCTGGTGATTCCTTAGCGAACTTCGAAACACGACAATGCAAGCAAAGTTTGTTCATAACACCTATTGCTACATCCTCGTGATTCATGTAATCGTAGTTTTTGTCGTAATTAAATGCTTCCAATGTTAAATTCAATTTTTGTCTTGATGGAACTAATCCCAAAAACGGTTTGCCCGTCCATTTCTGGCGTAAATAAGAGCGCTACATACGTCCAAAGTTTTTACACAATTTTCACTTTTCAATTAATCTTCAGGTAAAGTTAAATCTTCCGCAAAGAGGTGGATCTTCCACGAAGAGGTGGGTCTGCGTCTTCTTGCACAATTCCGGCGAGTTTTTCTTTAGAAAACCAATTAAAAACAAATTAATCTTCAGGTAAAGTTAAATCTTCCGCAAAGAGGTGGATCTTCCACGAAGAGGTGGATTTGCGTCTTCTTGCACAATTCCGGCGAGTTCTGCGACCTATATAAAGTCTTCCTCACAGGGGGAAGACCATAATAGATCGGTGAAGGCCATAGTTGTTCGGCCTTCGGCCTCACAGGGTGAAACCATAATAGATCCGTGAAGGCCATAGTTGTTCGGCCTTCGGCCTCACAGACCGAACCATAATAGATCCGTGAAGGCCACAGTTGTTCGGCCTTCGGCCTCACAGACCGGACCATAATAGATCCGTGAAGGCCATAGTTGTTCGGCCTTCGGCCTCACAGACCGGACCATAATAGATCCGTGAAGGCCAAAGTTGTTCGGCCTTCGGCCTCACAGGGCGGACAATAATAGATCCGTGAAGGCCAAAGTTGTTCGGCCTTCATCTGTCATCTGTCATCCGTCATCTGTCATCCGTCATCTGTCATCTCATCTGTCATCTCATCGGTCATCTGTCATCCGTCATCTCATCTGTCATATGTCATCCGTCATCTGTCATCCGTCATCTGTCATCCGTCATCTGTCATCTGTCATCCGTCATCTGTCATCTGTCATCTCATCTGTCATCCGTCATCTGTCATCCGTCATCTGTCATCCGTCATCTGTCATCTCATCTGTCAGCTGTCATCCGTCATCTGTCATCCGTCATCTGTCATCTGTCATCCGTCATCTGTCATCTCATCTGTCAGCTGTCATCTGTCATCCGTCATCTGTCATCCGTCATCTGTCATACATACATACATACAGACACACATACATACACACCTACACACATACATACATAATCTTCACGTAAAGTTACATCTTCATGTAAAGTTAAATCTGTATGTGCAAAATGATTTTTAGGTTATGTAGTTAATGCCGTCACTTTGACACTATCGGGGGGCCCATGGGGGCTATTCAACACTATCAGGGTCACTCTCTAGGTTATGAAAAGGGTCTTGCTAAAACGCGCACTATTTATGTTTTACCCTGTATATGCAAAATGATTTTTGATAATTTTAAAAATATTGTGCAACGCTACTGACTATAATATGTCAATGTCATTTTTAAGGTTAGTCAAAGTTGTGCCCCCTATTTGTCGAGCCGCTACTGACTTAAAAATATTTGGAACGCCACTGAGTATATGTCATCTGTCATTTTTAAGGTTAACATTCTTATGTCAAAGTTGTGCCCCCTATTTGTCGAGCCGCTACTGACTATAATATGTCAAAGTCATTTAATTTTAAAAATATTTGGAACGCCACTGAGTATATGTCATCTGTCATTTTTAAGGTTAACATTCTTATGTCAAAGTTGTGCCCCCTATTTGTCGAGCCGCTACTGACTATAATATGTCAAAGTCATTTAATTTTAAAAATATTTGGAACGCCACTGAGTATATGTCATCTGTCATTTTTAAGGTTAAGTCATTTAATTTTAAAAATATTTGGAACGCCACTGAGTATATGTCATCTGTCATTCCCCCTATTTGTCGAGCCGCTACTGACTATAATATGTCAATGTCATTGAATTAATCTTTTAGCGTCAAAATCGCATCGTAACTATGACAACTACTGTGACCTGAAGCGTTTAACTGCTGATGACCGTCTTATGGTGGCGAATTAGTAAAATCAAAGACGACGAAAAGTTTCCTATTGAATGTCGCCAGATCTCGCGAAAGTTTCAACGCCCACAGTTACGGGATTTAGGCGTCTATGCGGAACACACACACATACCCACACACATACAAGCATTTTTATATATAAGATATCGTGAAAGAAAAAAAACAGAGAAAGTCGAAATCGTCTAATATGGCCTTATCAGCAAAAATCGAAGAAAATGAAAAGAAACGTAGAAACAATCCTGAGACAGACGAAGAAGAAAGTCCCCACGAGTGGCCCAAAGAATGGTCCACACTTGAAGATGAAGAAAACAATAGCTCGGACAACGAAAAACAAGGAAAAATTCGAAAGGAAGCAAAAAAGAAACCAAACAAAAACCAAAGGAAACGTGCCAGATTGGCGAAGCAAGAAAAAGAAAAACATGAAAAACAAGAGACAGAAACGCTAAGTGAAAACAGTAATGAAACAAAAGGAAAAAATTATGAAACTGAAAAGACACAAAGTGAATACAATTTGGAAACATTCACAGAGCTGATCGAAACATTGTCCAGAATCCTACAGGCGATGCAAGAAAATAAAGAAGAACATGGAATAGAAGAAACAGAAACACCAAGTGAAAGCCATTTGGGAATAACGGAGTGGGCGAAAGAAATATTTTCCAACATATCGAAAGCCACGCATAAAATAATGAAATTCATCATATTAAGCAAAGAAGAACTCGACGAAAGGAAAAACACACTAAAAAATTTAGAAGATATGAAAGAAAGCACCTTCAAACTTCTACTATTCATACTGAAGGGCAATAACAACAAACGAGGGACGGGTGAGCCTTCAGCCACCCTTCCCCCGTCCAAAGTAAATACAGCAGAGGCGGTTCCTGCCCCTGCCACCCCCGCGAACCTCCTCAAGGTCCGGGAACCCAAAGAAACAAATTCTTCCCCTCAGGAAGAACCCAGAAAGCAAAACCCACCTAAGAAAAATTTGGCAGAGTCCAACCCCCCGAACCTCCTCAAGGTTCGGGAACCCAAGGAAACGGATTCTTCCCCTAAGGAAGAATCCACGAAGCACGACCCACCCAGGAAATTCCTAACAGCAATGAAGAGGGCCGCCATCAGCAACCCCCGGAGCACACATAAAAAATATAAAGTAATTGTCTACCCTGGAGAGGGTAGCTCATTCCAGTCAGCAGAAAACACAAAATCCGCCCTGACTAGCATCAGAGCGGAAGATCTTGGCATAAAAGCAGATAGGCTCTATCTGACGAAAAACAAAAGTGTTGTGGTGGAATCCTCCCACCCTTCGGTCAAGAAACTAGTAGGCAGCACTCTACTAGCGGAGAACCAATTGATGGCCCGGGAGCCTTCAGCTACCTGGCCATCAATTGCTATACAGATGGTGGACAAATCCGTCTCTAAGGATCAAATTACAACGGAAATAGAAAGGAGTCTTCCCGAGGTGGTCAATATGGCCGGGATTTCATGGCTCAAAAGAGCCAATCCCGTACATACCAGAGGAAGAACTCACAACAAATGGATCCTGGAGGTTCACCCCCTGGTCCATGAAGCAATAATAAAGGAGGGCAAATTCAGTGTGGCTTGGAAAAGCTACCGGGTACGGAATCACATCGGAATTGTCCGATGTTATAAATGCCAACGTTTTGGCCACACAGCCAAATTTTTCAAAGGAAATGAAACATGCGCCTTTTGCACCTCAACAGAACACGCTTCACGTGACTGCGTAGTACAAAAGGAACTTGCTAAGCATGTATGCGTCAACTGTGTCAGAGCTAAGCTCAGTGACAACAAGCACTCCACAGGATCAATCCTGTGTAAAGTGTATAAGGCCCGCCTTATGGCCCTTGCACAATCCATAGCAACCACTATTGACAACGAGAGAAATAACCGTGACCAATAAGATCTAATCTTAAAAGCTAATAACCCTGATAAGAAATAAGGTTTGAGTGTACCCAAAAGCCAAATAACGATCGAAAATGAAAAATAGACTCAAAATCAAGACATGAAAACGAATACTTACCAACATTGATGAAATAAAAACGCCCACGCAATCCAGTATGGAAACCTGAAACATAAAACAAATCAGAAAAACAACATATCAAAAATAGGCAGATTATATGTATGTCACAATATACCAAATGACACGCGGTTTGAAACACGATTAAAAAAAAAATTCATAAAAACGACCAGAACTTGATAAAAAAATCTCTAAGAATGATTCTATAATTGTAATGAAAACATGAACTCCCCGCCAATTTGCAGGGTCCATTTTCTGATGAGGTTGGCAACAACCTCAAAATGTTTTTTATTTTATAAATAAATTAACTTGAATTGCATATCGTGAAGTACCTACAGTTTTAAAATTTAAATTTTCTTTGTCGTTATTATCATTCAATTGTTTATACCGCTTGTCATCTAAGATAAGTAGTAAAAATTTACGATAAGTTTGTCTAAAAAATGAATTAGATTTTCCTTTGTTCTTAAGTTGCCTGTGAACTTTTTTCTTTTGTTTTTGTTAAATTTACTATTTTACCGCTTTGCCGTTCTACCAAATCGTTACCCATTTGTTTTAAATGAATTGATAAAATTTCCACAGCTATCGCAATTTTCTTTATATCTTCATAAATCAGGTTCTTGTATAAATTCCATATTTCTGTACGCAGGATTTCAACTGGAATTAGAATTCGTAAAAAGGGGTGGTTGCTTTTTAACAAAGAGTGAAGATGACGTCATTATGGGTGGAGGTACAAAATAGATAACTGTCAGAAACCATGCATATTTTGGCCGCAGGTGATCGGGGAATTTTTTATTTTGCGCGTTTCACTAAAATTGTTCGTACTGTATTATAAGACCAGCTTCTAATGTACGATTGTCACGGTTATGCGGCCTGAAGGCCGCATTGAAAGTTTTCTTAGGTTCGTAACTAAAAAATTAACCAATTGGAGGCGTGTTGGAGAAGGGAAGGGAAACAGAAGAATTTGGATTTCCTTCGTAAGATGATCGAATTGTGTGCTAAGAAAATTGGCGAATTCTCGTGAGTGGAACTAGACCCTAAAATTGCTAACTATTTGTTTCATCCTATTTTTAATGGTTTTTAGATGTAGATATACTTTATAACTGTTGTAGGTTAGGTATTTTGTGTTGACAAGGTTTTGAAGATGGAATTTTTAGTTGGTAGAGTTCAGGATTTTAGGAGAGGACGCACTCAGACCATCCTATCGGGCCCATTTACTACCTTCGTTTCGTTGCTCACCCCCAGACTAAGCTTTTGTTTTATTTCTTTATGCGTATCGGAACGGTGAATATCTTAAAAAGACACCACCAGCTCGTACTGGATGGTAGTGTGGGGTCAGCCCACTAAAGAAAACCCTCCCGGATTGCAGCGGAATTCACCTTACGGTATTTCTTCCACTACAACCAGTTGTCGTGTTTCTTCCTTCGTCTTCTGCCCTTTCCGGACTTTCTTCTTCTCAGTCTTCGCCTAACAGAGTTCTTTGGCGTGCATCGTGAGCGCTTCCGAAACACTTTCCCAATTCTCTTCGGATAGGAGTATCTCGGAGACAAAGCTGTCGTGGTTTAGGGCCATCGTGCTGTATTTTGTCACTCAAAACTGTTGTGCCGTACGTCGTCCTCCTCTTCACAATAGCATCACATCGGCGACTCCCTATTCCTGAAACGGTACAAGTATGCGTTATAGCACCCGTGGCCGGTAAGTACCTAGGTCAGCTCGTGATTTAGATCGCCGTGTCCTCTCTCGACCCATGGTTTGATACTTGTTATGAGTGTTCGAGTCCAAACCCTTTTCCGTCGTTGGACCATCTGTGCTTCCATGCCTCAAGCAGGACATCTCTACTTGTCTTCTTCTCTGCGGCGGTTCCCGCGCTGGCATCATAGTTTCGCCTTCTCTCTTCCGCCAATAGGTCAATTGGCGGCACACCTTACACCAATCCGATCGCCTCCCTGAACACCGTGCGGTACGCGGAGGTTACACGCAAGTTAATTCTTAGTTGGATCTTTTCGTAGTGGTGGCGGTAACTCGCCACCCTCATGGCGTCGCTCCACACCGGTGCAGCACACGGATGCAAGGACGCGTCTCTTTGTGAATGCGGTGCCACCCACGTTCGGTATCAGTATCGTAAATGCCGCTCCGATCTAGTCCGATTTTTTTCGCTGTTTCCTTATGTACGTCGAAGCAGAGTCTCCAGTCGAGAACGACTCCAATGACCTTGGTAAACTTTGAGGGCACCTTGCGGCAATCCCCCAGCGTGACACCTGCTCCTACCGATCAGAAGCACCGACTCAGTTTTCTCCGTGACCAGTTGGAGACCCTAGCCGGCGATACACTCGTCGATCCTGGCCAGTGACGTATTGGCAATAGTCGTTAGGTCTTGTTCCAACCTAGCTGTGACTAACAGCGACAGGTCATGGGTAGGGAAGAGCTTAGCTGGGACAGTCCTGAGTGCACCTTCTCTCTTGCGTTGTTGGCCTTCTTTGGCATGCTAGCGTCGCATAACAGCCGTATCGCCTCCACAAGTTCTTCGGGGTTTCCGGAATATTGGTTTCATGCCAGCCTCTCGATGGCTTTTTTGAGTCTTTCGATGTTGGGCTACACCGAGACTGAGCTATAGTGCCGACAGTGTCAGGTATGACCACAGCCATTAGGTGGCCTCTCGGCTTCAGCACCTGAGCAGAATTCCCCAACCAAGGTATATAGGTACTACGTACCAGAGACGCCCGTTCGATGACCAAGTTTTGAGAAGCCTCTAATTCGAAAAGTCAATCACTACGCAATCTATAGGGGGTGGAGTGATTTTATTATCCTATTTGACATACCTACATTTATTATTAGATCAGGTCAAATCAGGGGTATCACCGGCTTTATCTGCTCTCCGAAGGCCGGAGACAGTCATAGAAAGAAAGAAGACTGGCTTTTACCGGATTTAAACCAATGCCTTTAGCAGCAGTAGTTGGTTGCTGTAAATATTAGGCCAATAACCGCCTCTATAGAATTTAATAATATATCTAACCCGAGCAAATAAACATGTTTTAAACTGAAAGTGATGCCATCAATGTGAAATTTCTTAGTTTAAATTTATAGCCTTGGATAAACTTCTTTTAAACGAATTTTAACCCCCCCCCCCCCACAAAGAATAGGGGTTTTGCATTTTACCTGTACTATACATTTGTTTGGTCGTTACCCTATAACTCTTTAATGCGTGAATAGATTTCGATATGGTTTCTTAATATGAAAATATAAACCCACGGGATGGTTATAAATTATAATTTTATGGAAACTTGTTAAAAACACGTCCAATTTCTCCCGCTAACATCTGAGCTCAATGCTGGTGCGCGAGGGGATAAAATTCTACACAGAATCTGAAATAAACACTTAAAATAAAACAACTGCTTTTCAATAATGAATATAATTTGATATAGGTACAAATTGAACTACAGTCAGTAACAACTTGGCAAACGCTGCTTTAACTAGATAAGAACTCCGGGTAGTCGACAAAATCCCCGACAACTTTGCATCTGTTAACAGTATAACGGGGACAGGCTGGAGAGGGTCATTGACACTCTGTTCCCGACTTACCTCAAGTATGACGGCATCCCGCCTTTCACAACGGACAAATTCGCGGTGGCAATTGAAGGCGTAAAACTAAACAAAACACCAGAACCCCGACAACGTCCCGGCCGCGATTATCAAGAGTCAGGAAGCTGCGCCCTGAACTGTTACTGGACACAGTTTACCCACTAATCCAGATGGGAGAATACCCAAGCAATTGGAAAAAAGCCCTCCTTGTTTTAATGATCAATCTTTTCCATTCCATTCTGAATATTGCTTCTCTGCATGCAAAGTCTTGACGATCCATTTTATGGCGTGGATCAACCCTAATCTTTTTCTCTTTTATTATCAACTTAATTTATCTACAGAGTGTTAATGTTCAACGGAGGGCTGCGCTAATAAATTCCGTTAAGGCCGCGATTCAAACCCACAATTTTCACGCGATGACACTGTGGTTTTGGTTAATACCAATATAGTTCATAACGAGAGTCGGTCCGCTATGCGATAAACGAAGGAGTTCCGGAAGGCTCTGTGCTCGGAAGTACGTTATGGAACTCCAGCTATGACGATGTGAAAGGCTGCCAACCGTTTTCCGATTATCTCACCATCGTAATCACAACCCAAACATAACAATAAATTATAAGCAAGACCAATGAGACAATTGCGTCCATCGAGGAATGGATCAGCACAATGGGGTTGGCCATTATACCAGAAAAAACCGAGACTGTTCTGGTATGCGGTCGGAGATTGCCATCTTAGTGGTGGGGACTACGGTAAGCCCAAAAGAAACCAACAAGATACTGGACATCCAAATACATCGGTCACTCTCCTTTGGACCGCACCTGCGTAAAACGGCGGAGATGGTTCAGTAAGTGGCCACCAATATCGTAAGACTGCTACCAAACAGGGCGCCCTTAGAATATGAGCAAAAAATTTAGCAGCAGAGGCGGAGTCCATCATGCTATACGCCGGCGTCGCTTGGACCGTAATCAGTGACCCGGAATTAAAATACTTCACCGAAAAATGAAAAATTTAACTTGTAAAGTATTTATTATAATAAATTATAATTTATCATAGTTACTATTCCCCTCGTTATAGCAAACTTAGAGTTAACCCACCCCTCAAGGGAATACATTCGCGACAATACATTGATTTTAATCCCCCCCCTAATCGGAAGAAACAAATGCGTTGTATCTTCTGTAATATGTAGCATCTATGCAGTGTTCACCCCCTCCAGTGCGGTCCTATGGTCCGCAGCACGATGGTGTGCTGAAAAAATGTTCCTCAACTGGGATTCGAACACAGACGTATTAGCTGTGAGTACGTGCGCTTAAACAACTGCGCTACTGAGGAGATATGTTTAAGTAGCACGGAACTTCTATTTATCGTGAACTAATTCTAGAACCGCCACAAAGGTTAGGTTTATTTTGTTAATAAAGATATAATTTGAGTTCATCATTCAGTGTTTGCATGATCATAAGTTTCTTACATGCGACATTAACTGGGCGTCGGGTAAACTTAGCGACGAGAAAACTCGACGACGGTCAACTAGGCGACATAAATATATTTATGTATCTTGTCAATGTTCCGTCTCACGACGGTTAAAGAGTGAACTGTATATAAATTTAATGAAACTTATAAGAATGTACGGCGATAGCACGATATACCGCACCGCGATTTTAAAAATTCCTTATAGATATTCGGAAAGCTGAAGATTTATCAAGTAGAAATAAATAATAAAATTGCGGAAAATACATGTTTAGCCCTCAAAAACAACCCTTAAAGTGGTAGTGAAACAAGGGTCCCCCATAGGCTGTTTTAGGTCACGCCCTACCCCGACGTTTTTTGTTTAGCTTTTTACGGTAAACTTGTAAAAATTTTGCCTGAGCGCGATAGATCCGTAAAAATACATCAAAAAAATTTACTAACATACGCTTTATCGGATTATTTCGGTTATTTTGTAGTAACTTTAGCAACAATGCTGTTATATCAATTATTTTCTCATTTATTTATTACTTTTCTACTAAATCGTGAATACTGTGGTTGGTATCTGAGAAATGAACCAATGAGAGGTGCCTTATGAAAAAATAGACAGAGGTTGTGTTTTAAAGCCGCACTAATTTGTGATTGCCTAGATTGTGCGGCCTAAAGGTCGTACTGATGAACCGAATCATCAGCTCGAGTATTATGTAGAGATTGTTTCAAAGTTCAAGAACTCCAAGGGGTCGTCCATAAATTACGTCACGCTCCTAGGGGGGGGGGTTCCGACCCTTGTGACGTCACAAAATATATAGATTAAATACTTTATTATAAGTATTTAAAACGAAACTATTTTTGGAGTGGCTACGCCACTGAAGTTAGTGGTGTAGCTAGGGGGGGCGGACCGGCCTTCATAGATGTTTCCTCTGGGGTGCTACCCCTAAAAAAAACAAAGAAATTTGAAAAATTTGAGGGTGGGTTCAAGAATATATGACGTAATACTTGGAGGGGTCTAGGTTTGTGTGACGATGGGGGGAGGGGGTTAAAAATTGCGTCACGTAATTTATGGACAACCCCTAATCTGCGCGAGGAGGAGCCAAGAGGGCAAAATACATACATATTCGAATTTGAGCCTTCTGCGTTGATTTTTAGGGTTCTTGAGCTTTGAAACTCTCTCTACCACTACCACAAATACCTTAGAAGAACGTCAGATATCCTAGTAACCATGTAAGAAATTTTGAAAACCCCATTTCGGTTTATTTTATTCGCCCCCCCTCCCCCCAAAGCGATTCAGTTAAATAAACAAATGCTATCTGGACAGGACGATAGTATACTAATTGTACGTTCTTCAATTACCATTCCAGTAATTTTTTTACAATAGAGCAACGGTACAGAAGATATTTGTTGAAAACCGGCGAGTTTTGCAGTGCGCGCCATAGTCGACTTTCATTAACATGATGGTTTTATGGAATGGCAACTCATATCTAAACATTCCTAAGGACCAGTTTTGTTTAAATTTTAATTATAAATTTATTTGTTCTGATGTATTTTTATTATTTGGTTAACCATTGACGATATAAATAGGATAAACTAAAACCGCGGGGGTAGTCTTGCGTCTAGGGGTTGAAGAGGGAGGCAAAGAGTAATATCCACTTTGGTAAAGGAGAGTCGTACGTATCTACCATTTTGCCATAATTTATGCTTCGATCACAAAGACAGCTAAATAATTATGTTCAATCATTTTGAGGAAAAATAAAAATTTTTTTTTGAAAATTTAATTTAAAAAATGTGTTTTCTTCTTTATCCTTACAAAACTATAATTAACAATAATAAAATCAGCACCTCAATCTATCTCCATAAGAACGTTTTTATTTTTATGATTTTTCCATTTACTATGTAATTCTTCTTCCTGTTCTTCATCTTCCTCAGTTTCTAATGTCTCCATATCACTGGAACCACTGCTCTTCTCTTCCTCTTCATCTATTTCTTCCTCCTCCTCCTCGTCCACCCATTCGATCTCTTCATCACTGTCTTCCAAACCATCAATATCGGACTCAATATCAATATCAACTAAAAAACCACAAAAATTTAAAATAAACATTCAAAATTAAAAAACAGAAAATTTACCTTGATCCTGATTAACCATCAGGAAGTTATCTTCATCTTCCGCAGTTTTTTCCTGGTTCTTGTTGATTTGCGCGTTCAGGAGATCCAATTTACCGTTTAATCGCAGAAATGACGAATGAAGCAAAACTCTTTCTTCTATATTGGCCTCAATCTCGTGCAACAAACCTGACATTTGTTTGTCTTCAACCAGCAACTCTGCATTATTTTCGATGAAGTATTTGAGCCACAGTATTCCTTTTTCAGTTCTACAATAAATTATAAAGAATCCTATACAAAAACAAAAATTTAGATCATAACTTACGTCAACGATTTCTCCGTGGTCATTTGGACGATTTGTTTTAAAAATAAGGCATTGTCGCTAGCACGCAACTTTTTGAGGGTTGGTCTGATGACGCCACTATCAAATCGAGTCAATATGCCTTTCAAAACTCCTCGTCTTCCTTTCCGCAACGCTTTTCGTAATTCTTTCACTAGGAAATGGGGTAAATCCTTAACGTCCAGTTCTTTTGGCACAGTCCAGCTGTCGTTCAGATTCAACTTCTGTAACCGTTTCTCCATGGTGCTGTCACCATTTTGTAAAACTGCTTGTTGCTTTTTTTTGGGATAGGAATCTTTGCGAATCCAACATTGCACCTTCTCTTCCGTTTTGAGATCATCGATGCCCACGCTCTCGAAGATTAAATTTTCGCTTCCGCGACATAGAAGAAGTGACAAATCCGGCGAGGTCGTAAATGTCGCACCAAGAACTGGAATTCTTGTAAGCGTCGAATTTTTCTTTTTCTCGTTGGCGATGTGAATGGTTACTTCCGGTTGTAACGGCGGTCTCTTGCGCTTTCTAGAACAAAATTAAAAGTTTATTTTTGTTTAGGAATAGCCCCCTTACTTACAAGCCACGAGCTAGAAATTTGGTAACTTGGTGTGATGATTGTTAAACAGAAATATAATTCAATATGGGAAAATAAATTTTTCTGGTAGTAAAAACAAAATAATACATGACCTGCTAAGCAAGAAGGTCGTAACTACATAACCGACAGTTTTGAGTAATAGGTTTTTGTATTTCGTTCATTAAGCAAAAAAATGTCGCATACAACAGAGAACTTTGAATTATTTAGAACATTTAGCAAACTCAAAGGTCATGATAATGAGTTGGTCGATTTTATATGGAACGATCCTGCTTCAATGGTAAGGTATAATGGGCCCCTACCATTTTTCTATAAATTATTATTACTTATACCTTTGATTATTATATTATCAGATTGGCAAACCTTTTAGAAGTTTTGGAAACACCTGTTGTAGTTCACAAGGTAGTCAGCAGAAGGCGCTTCTAAATTGAATAAACTGACGCACCATAAAATGACGTTGAATTTCGAGATATACGTCCAAACACAGCCATGTTTTTTTTTGCTATGCATGGAGTTACGAAATTGATAAAAATTTTGCGTCAGTATTCCTCGATTTTAAACAAAATTATAATACTTAAAAAATTTTAACCCGCTATTTTGAAAACTGAAGTTCCAAAATTGTAAATAAAATTTATTAACTTTTTACGTTAAAATTCGCATATCTTTTTCATGTTTTTTTAAATCTACTTCGGCCAAATTTATTGTATGCTTATTATACACCAAATACTTAGTGTATATCTCAATTGAAATTAGGGTTGTTCTCATTAAATTCTCCAAAAGAAATTCCCAGAGTTTTCTACGTTTTTCCCGAATTTTCAATACCCGAACCTTTCATTTCGAAAATCGACTAAATGAAATACATTCCCAAAATTTTTAATTACAATTAAATGATTTTTTTTTCAATTTCAAAGAAATTTCCCTGACCCAAGTGTTGCTTTTCCCGAATTTCTCTTAAAAATCAAAAATTTCGTGATCTTCCATGATCAAATTTCAGAAGAGCGAAGAAATTACATCGGCAATGCAATAAACTACCTCCCCCCTTGAACTTTTGTCTGGATCCACCCTTGGTGGGAAGTCTTGTAAAACAATATATTGTTGTGTCCACCGTGTACTACCAATTATGGGCAAACACTGCAAGGGGAAACAATCGGAGATGTTTTAAATGTATTAGTTAAGTTATTGTTAGATTAAGTTTTTGTTATTATAAAATAAACGCCTGGTGATAACTGGCGTAGGCAACACACAAGGCAGAACAAAATGATTAGATGAAAATCAAATGTGAATAAAAAAAAGGAAGAAAGGTTGTCATGAGGATTTTTAATAGGGAGTTCAATGGGAAGATGCGACAAAGATAGTCGCAAATCGCGAGTTCAACGTGAAGAAGCGACAAAGATAGTCGCATAATAATTAGGGTGAAATTGGAAGAGGCGACCAAGATAGTCGCAAATAGGGGGAAATTTCAAGAAGCGACAAAGATAGTCGCATAATAAATCGGGAGTTTAATTTCAAGAAGCGACAAAGATAGTCGCATAATAAATCGGGAGTTTAATTTCAAGAAGCGACAAAGATAGTCGCATAATAATTAGGAGTTTAATTTCAAGAAGCGACAAAGAGGATCGCATAAATAAAGCTAGAGAAGATAAGAGACAAGCATAGTCGAAAGGGTGACTTTTTAAATAGCATCCAGATACGACGTGTTTGAGTTACTAATTTGAGAGCGTACGGGACGAACGCGTAGTCGAGAGTTGAATTGACAAACTGGAGTTCGGGTGTGCTGCACCATTGGAAAATAAAAGAATTATTGATCTTCAGATCAACATTCGATTTGAAGACCTAAGAAAAGGTGTTCCGAATTTCTCTTACGGGGAAAATTAGTTCAGGATACAATTTGGACCAGGCGATCAGTGATAGAAGAAAGTAAATGTGCGCATATTGTGTGCGATCCGTCTAGCCAAGTTATCATTCAAAGTAAAGGTTAGCATAAATTTTGTCATAACTTTAAGTTTATTGAATTTGTGGTCACGTTTTTAAGCGAGTATTGATAAAAATACTCCTGAGGTAGAGGAGTGTTCGAAGTGTTAATCCTCTTCTTGGCTATTTCTCAAATAGCCAAATTAGGGACGCAACAATATATAATGTTTGTGTGTGATTTTCATAAAATTAACAAATCACAAGGACGCGGGCGTTAGAAAATAACAGAATTTGAATCTGCCGGGGTTTTCAAATTTTTCAAAGCAAATTTGCCGACTTTTTCAGTAAATCGGGAAACAAAAATGCACTGCCCAGGGTAGGTTGGTGCACAATACCAACATAAAAAAATTATCAAAATTTTAATTGAAAAAACAAATACTTTATTTTAAAAATAAAATTTTAAAATATTTTCCCGACTTTTCTTGGTTTTTCATGATGGGGGAACCGTGCTGTAATTAATATAATCATAATATCCTTGACATAATTGGTATAATGTCCTAAATTGATCTGCATGTCTTTAATGCAAATCAGTGCGGCCTTCAGGCCGCACAACCTTGGCAATATGATGCATGTAAATTTCTACAGCATTTTCTATCTTTCACAATATGATAAAAAAAGGTTTATTAATTCTTAGCGATCAAAATTGTTTTCATTTCAGGGAAAGCAGCATTTTAGGACAAATAATGATGACGTTAAAAACAGCTTCTTTCTGTTTGTGACCTGACATTGTTTATATTTTATTGTGTGCCGTGTATAACATTTTTGTATAACTCAAAAATTGTAACATTTCAATGTGAGCGATTTCAAAGGCTGATACAAGAAGGGGGGGGGGGTAGAAATCCCCCACGTATCTAAAAAGGAAAAATAAAATGCACTAAAATTGTTACAAACTTAAAAAAAAAGTGTAAAATTTTTTGGGAAAAAACAAAATCACCGAGAAATTTAGAAATGAAGAAATATTTTCACTTTGTTTTTATTTGAATATAATTTTCACATATTAGTCACGCGTATTTGAATGTCTGAATGAAACTTCCTAATCTCCTTTTGGTTTCTCGCGTTGAGGAATTGAGGTTTCCAATGTGGGGTTTTGTCTATAACTACTTAATTTCAATTTAAGAAAAATTATAAGAAAATTATCAGACCAAAAATTTAAAAGATAGATTTTTTTCAACATTTTTGAGTCACAATTTGAGACATCAGAATATTTAATCCTCTAAAATACTCGTAGTCTTCGGCTTCTTCCCCAATTGGAGATTTTAATACCATAACGCGGTTCTCGTCTAGAACTTGCTTAATTTCATATTTAGAGAAAATTATCATCAAACCAAAATTTAAGAGAGCTCATATGGGGTACCGACAAAACAATTTTAGTAGTGTATTTTTACGTAAATACGATCCTTATGTCTTTTGCTATATAATCTGATTAGATTTTTCTAAAAGTCGCTCATGTAATTAAATAATAAAATTCTAGATTAAAAAATACTAATTTTTTTTGTCGGTACCCCATATTCTACAAATGATTTTTTTTTAAATCTAAGCAAGAAGGTGACACTTTTGAGTAATAGAAGGTTTTATGTATTTTTTACAATTGCAAAGAAGTTTCGGTTTAAAAATCAAAATTTCCTGACCATTCATGACTAAATTTGAACATCTCTAAAATCCTCGACTTTGCCAGGTATTCCAAAAGAGTGAAAACCAAAGGCGGGTACAAGCGGGGGGTAAGGGTAACTAAACTTAAAAATTTTCTAAAATCAAAAAGAGATGAACTGCATTAAAATTTACTTTTTATATTATTATGCAATGAATTAAACCTAAAATGACAGAATTTGGATTTTATATACAGGGTGTTCTTGCGACCAATGCAGTAAAGTTTTCATTTCCCTATCTTAGCACTAAAATTGAAAAATTCCTGCTTTTTTTATGTATTCCATACGAGTGGGAACCCTGAAAAGTTTCCCAAGTTTTAATCTACGACCAAATTTGACAATTTCTAAATTCCGACTTTTCCATGTATTCTATGGACGAGTGGAAAACAATAGTGGATAGAACGAATTCGTTTCGAAGTTATGCAGAATTATGCTATTATAGTTCCAAATAACCCCCCTTCCCTTTAGGCGATTTGAATTATTTTCATCTGGCTTCCTACCAAGGCGGACAAATAAAATTCAAAATTTGGAATGTTTTGGTTGCTTTGTATAGCAGATATTGCAATACTTTCCTTACCGGGGGGGGGGGGGGGACCAGAAAGTAAGCCCTGCTAAGCAAGAAGGTTGTAACTACAGAGCTGACACTTTTGAGTAATAGAAGGTTTTATGAAATTTTTACAATTGCAAAGAATTTTCGATTTAAAAATCAAAATTTTTTCTGAGCATTCATGACTAAATTTGAGCATCTCTAAATTCCTCGACTTTGACAGGGATTTTATATACATGGTGTTCTTGCGACCAATGCAGCAAAGTTTTCATTTCCCTATCTTAGCGCTAAAATTGAAAAATTCCTGCCTTTTTTATTATGTATTCCATACGAGTGGGAACCCTGAAAAGTTTCCCAAGTTTTAATTCATGACCAAATTTGATAATTTCTAAATTCCGACTATTCCATGTATTCTATGGAAGAGTGGAAAACAATAGTGGATAGAACGAATTCGTTTTGAAGTTATGCAGAATTATGCTATTATAGCTTCAAATAACCCCACCCCTTCCCTTTAGGTGATTTGAATTATTTTCATCTGGCTTCCTACCAAGGCGGACAAATTAAATTCAAAATTTTGAATATTTTGGTTGCTTTGTTTGTATAGACGATATTGCAATACTTTCCTTACCGGGGAAGGGGGGGGGGGATCAGAAAGTAAGTCCTGCTAAGCAAGAAGGTTGTAACTATATACTGACACTTTTGAGTAATAGAAGGTTTTATGTATTTTTTACAATTGCAAAGAATTTTCGGTTCAAAAATCAAAAATCTCCTGACCATTCATGACTAAATTTGAACATCTCTCAAGTCCTCAACTTTGCCAGGTATTCCGTAAGAGTGAAAACCAAAGGCGGGTATGGGGGGGGGGGGTAACTAAACGTAAAATTCTCAAAAAAAACTGCATAAAAATTTATTGTTTTACGTTATTATGCACTGAATTACCCCTGAAATGACAGAACTTTGATTTTATATACAGGGTGTTTTTAGAACGTGAAATTATCTGCAAACAAGATTATAACCCTTGATTGTCTAAAATCAATGGCTTTTGAGTTATGGATTAAATTAAGTAAAATAATGTTAAATCTAAATTCAAAGTTTCATTTTTCTTTCAAACACTGTACGAGTATCTTTTAAACATAGTTTTACAAAAAAATAGGTGGGCAAATTTAATGGGCTACAACTTTAGCCCACGAAACTTTTTAGAAAACCCCACCTATTTCAAAGAAAAATAAACGCGAAAACGCGGCTTTCGTCCAGAACTTGCCTAGTTTCATATTTAGAGAAAATTATCATCAAACCAAAATTTAAGAGAGCTCATATGGGGTACCGACAAAAAAAATGTAGTAGTGTTTTTTTTACTTAAATACGGATCCTTATGCCCTTCGCCATGTAATGTGATTAGATTTTTCTAAAAGCCGCTCATTTCGATGTAATTAAATAATAAAATTCAAATATATTTGAATAAACATCCAAACTGATACGTCGTCACTAGCATTAGTTAGAAGATCTTGCTAGGAGATGGCGTGCAATGCGGCATTTATTTACGATTTATAAAGTGTTTAGAGTTCCAATGTGTAGAAATACGTCTGCAAAAAGTAATACAAGTTTTCTTAAAGTTCTAAAAGCCGAAATATTATAATTTACAGCTATTGTACAATACAAACAATGCCGCTTTGCACGCCATCTTTAAGCAAGATCTGCTAACTAATAACTAATGTTAGTGACGACGTCACAGATTGAATAAATAATTTCATCGAAATGAGCCGTTTTTAGAAAAATCTAACCACATTACATGGCAAAGGACATCTTAAGGATCATATTTACGTAAAAAACACTACTAATTTATTTTTGTCGGTAGGTACCCCATTCTCTACAAATGATTATTTTTTAAATCTGTCTCTCGCATACTACTTCTGAAATAAAAACTAATGCCATCCAGGCAAAAGGCGTTGTTAAATAAAAATTGAAACGGTTTTGAATAATTCAGGGCTCCCATTGAATTTTTCAAAAAAAATTCGTAGGTTTAGTCAGGGTTTCCCCGACTAAAATTTCCGTTTTTTTCAAATAAATCGGAAAACGAAATCCACTGTCAGGGTTTGTCAGTCAATGTTCCAGCGAAAATTTTCAATGCAAATTCCCTGACTTTCCTTGACTAAAAGTTTTTTAACTTTTTCAGTAAATTGAAAAACATAACGGAAAACAAAATTTGTAAAATTGAAAAACACTGACCAGCGTAGGTCAGTGCACAATATCAAAATAAAAAAAAGTTGATAATAAAATAAGTCCCTGATAAATGACAAATTTCCTGGCCTAATTTCAGAATTTTTAAATTCCCTGAATCTTCCTATTTTATAATTAAAGAATTTTTGAGAAAAAAAAAAACGGAATTTTGTTTTCTCATTTAAAAATTTAAATTTCAAAATATTTTCCTGGCCAAAAACAATAGTGGATGGATCGAATTCGTTTCGAAGAATTATGCTATTATAACTTCAAATAACCCCCCCCCCCTTCCCTTTAGGCGATTTTAATTATTTTCATCTGGCTTCCTACCAAGGCGGTCAAATTAAATTCAAAATTTTTGGAATGGTTTGGTTGCTTTGTACAGAAGATATTGCAATACTTTCTTTACCGGGGGGGGGGGGGGGGGATCAGAAAGTAAGCCCTGCTAAGCAAGAAGGTTGTAACTACATAATTGACACTTTTGAGTAATAG
Source organism: Podabrus alpinus (assembly GCA_932274525.1). Taxonomy (NCBI): domain Eukaryota; kingdom Metazoa; phylum Arthropoda; class Insecta; order Coleoptera; family Cantharidae; genus Podabrus; species Podabrus alpinus. Next base: position 71,374,929 of record OW026452.1, read on the forward strand.
AAGGTTTTATGTATTTTTTACAATTGCAAAGAATTTTCGGTTTAAAAATCAAAATTTCCTGACTCCAATTTTCCAATCATGACTAAATTCTCTAAAGTCCTCGACTTTGCCAGGTATTCCATAAGAGTGAAAACTAAAGGCGTGTATAGGGGGGGGGGTAATTAAATCTAAAAATTCTCAAAAAAAGAGATTTACTGCATAAAAATTTACTTTTTTACATTATGCAATGAATTACCCCTGAAATGACAGAATTTGGATTTTATATACAGAGTGTTCTCGCGACCAATTCAGGTGGTGATAAGACACTACAGACAAAAATTACTTTTTTCTCTCAAAACTCTTCTCTTTAAAACATTTTTTTAAATTTTTACCTTCAAATGGTTATAGCACCAAAACTATTGATTTTTTAGAGTAAATTGGTTGGTACATTTTTTTAGAGCGTGAAATTATCTACAAACAAGATTATAAATTATAACCCTTTATTGTCTAAAATTAACGGTTTTTGAGTTATGGATTACATTAAGTAAAAAAAATGTTAAATCTAAATTCAAAGTGTAATTTCTTTGTTTTTATTTCAAATTCCATCAGAATAATTCAGGCTCCCATTGAATTTTTCAAAAAAATTTAGCTGGTTTAGTCAGGTTTTCCCCAACTAAAATTTCCCCTAATTTTTAAATAAATCAAAAAACAAGACGCATTGCCGGGGTAGGCCAGTCAATGTTCCCGCAAAATTTTTCAATGCAAATTCCCCGACTAAAATTTTTTTTGACCTTTTCAGTAAATTGGAAAACAAAACGGAAAACAAAATTGGAAAACAGTGACCAGGGTAGGCCAGTGCACAAAATCAAAATAATAAAATGAAAAAAAGAGTTGATAATAAAATAAGTCCCTGACCAAATTTTTAGTGTCCCTGACTTGGCGCCAAAAATTACAAATTCCCCAACTCTCCCTGACCAAATTTCAGAATTTTTTAGTTCCCTGACTTTTCCATACGAATGGGAACCCTGTTTTATAATTAAAGAATTTTTGAGAAAAAAAACTAAATTTTATTTTTTCATTTAAAAATTTAAATTTAAAAAATTTAAATTGAAAAATTCCCGGCCTTTTGATGTATTCCATACGAGTGGGAACCCTGAAAAGTTTCCCAAGTTTTAATCCATGACCAAATTTGACAATTTCTAAATTCCGACTTTTCCCATGTGGGGTCGTCCATAAATTAAGTCACGCAATTTTAACCCACCCTCCCGTCGTCACACTTACCTAGACCTCCCTCCAAATATTATGTCACATATTCTTGAGCCCCCCCCCCAAATTTTTCAAATTTCTATAAAAAGAAGAAACCTTAGAAAAAATTAACAAAAAAACATTATTGACTTCTTAGTATTTTACAATCTGTTTAATTTCAATTTATAACAATTTATTAATAGATTTATGACGGCTTCTGTATATTAATTTATACACGTACAGAATACCACTACAATTAATTTTTTTAATCTTTAAACATTTTTAAAAATTTAAAAAAAATTTTAGAAGCTCAAAAATAGTTTTTGAAATACAGTAAAACCTCGATATAACGGACTAATTGGGGGGAGGGGTGTCCGTTAAAGCCGAACGTCCGTTATATAAAAATAGGTTTAAAATAAATAAAAAAACTCTTTTTTTGAAAATATGTAAACTGTAAAGAGACATAAATAAAAAATACAAAACACAAAATTATTTTTAATTGTCTTAGGACACTCGCCGTGAAGTGACGTTACTGTTTTATTTCCACGCACTTGCTTTCGCGTTTTATTTTCGCGTAAAATTTATTTACCGGGGTACACTAAATACGTTCATTCATTTCGAGTAAACAAGTTAAACTGATGTAGAGTTGCGTGAATCCCCGGTCAGCGTGGCAAACACCAGTGTGCTGCGTCGAAACCTACGCGTTATTATATTCGCTTCGGCTACGTGCAGTCTACGAGCAGGACGGCATTATGTCTCAAATTCTAGTGCTAGACGTATGACGTGAGTATCATGGCCGCTAAAAATTGTTTACATGCGGCGACACTTGAATTTAAGCATGTATAGTATTAACAGGACGTTTTCAATTTTTTTACATTTGACCGGATTTTTTGTCAGTTATATCCGAAGTCCGTTATATCGAGGTTTTACTGTAGTACTTATAATATTCAATCTATATTTGTGACATCACAATTTTTGAAGCCCCCCCCATCGTCACGAGGGTCGGAACCCCATCCCCCCTAGGAGCGTGACGTAATTTATGGACGACCCCTGTATTCTCTGGAAGAGTGGAAAACAATAGTGGATAGAACGTATTCGTTTCGAAGTTATGAAGAATTATGCTATTATAGCTTCAAATAACCCCCCCCCCTTCCCTTTAGGCGATTTGAATTATTTTCATCTGGCTTCCTACCAAGGCGGACAAATTAAATTCAAAATTTGGAATGTTTTGGTTGCATTGTATAGACGATATTGCAATATTTTCCTAGCCCGGGGGGGGGGGGATCAGAAAGTAAGCCCTATTTTTTACAATTACAAAGAATTTTCGATTTAAACATCAAAATTTCCTGACTATTCATGACTAAATTTGAACATCTCTAAAGTCCTCGACTTTGCCAGGTATTCCGTAAGAGTGAAAACCAAAGGCGGGTATAGGGGGGGGGGTAACTAAACCTAAAAATTCTCAAAAAAAAGAGATTTACTGCATAAAAATTTACTTTTTTACGATATTATGCACTGAATTACCCCTGAAATGACAGAACTTGGATTTTATATACATGGTGTTTTTAGAACGTGAAATTATCTGCAAACAAGATTATAACCCTTTATTGTCTAAAATCAACGGCTTTTGAGTTATGGATTAAATTAAGTAAAAAAATGTTAAATCTAAATTCAATGTTTCATTTCTTTGTTTTTCTTTCAAACACTGTACGAGTGGGTGGGCAAATTTAATGGGCTATTAAATTATAATAGATTAAAATATTAAAGCTATAGATAATAACTTTAGTCCACGAAACTTTTTAGAAAACCCCACCTATTTCAAAGAAAAATAAACGCAAAAACGCGGCTTTCGTCTAGAACTTGCCTAGTTTCATATTTAGAGAAAATTATCATCAAACCAAAATTTAAGAGAGCTCACATGGGGTACCGACAAAAAAATGTAGTAGTGTTTTTTTTACTTAAATACGGATCCTTATGCCCTTCGCCATGTAATGTGATTAGATTTTTCTAAAAGCCGCTCATTTCGATGTAATTAAATAATAAAATTCAAATAAATTTGAATAAACATCCAATCTGTTACGTCGTCACTAGCATTAGTTAGCAGATCTGACCAAACTTTTAGCGTTTCTGACTTGGCGCTAAAAATTACAAATTCCCTGACTCTCCCTGACCAAATTTCAGAATTATTAAATTCCCTGACTCTTCCATACGAATAGGAATCCTGTTTTATAATTAAAGAATTTTTGAGAAAAAAGACTGAATTTTATTTTCTCATTTAAAAATTTAAATCTCAAAATATTTTCCTGGTCAAAGTTTTCATTTCCTTATCTTACCGCTAAAATTGAAAAATTCCCGGCCTTTTCCCAGGTTTTAATCTATGACCAAGTTTGATAATTTCTAAATTCCGACTTTTCCAGGTATTCTATGGATGAGTGGAAACCAATCCGGGGGGGGGGTTCTTTTCTTGCTAAGCAAGAAGGTTGTAACTACATAATGGACATTTTTGAGTAATAGAAGGTTTTATATATATTTTTACAATTGCAAAGAATTTTCTCCACGCTTTAATTTCTCAGATTTTCGGTTACAAATCAAAAATTTCCTGACCATTCAAGACTAAATTTTAACATATCTAAATTCCTCGACTGCCAGGTAGTCCAAAAGAGTGAAAACCAAAGGCGGGTACAGGGGGGGGGGGTAACTAAACCTAAAAATTCTCAAAAAAAAGAGATTTACTGCATAAAAATTTACTTTTTTTTACGTTATTATGCACTGAATTACCCCTGAAATGACATAATTTGGATTTTATATACAGGGTGTTCTCGCGACCAATGCAAGCTTCAAGGTGGTGATAAGACACTTCAGACAAAATTTGTTTCTCTCTCTCAAAACTCTTCTCTTTAAAACAATTGTTTAAATCTTTCAAATGGTCATAGCACCAAAACTATTGATTTTTTAGTGTACATTGGCGGGTACATTTTTTAGAGCGTGAAATTATCTACAAACAAGATTATAACCCTTTATTGTCTAAAATTAACGGCTTTTGAGTTATGGATTAAATTAAGTAAAAAAATGTATTCATTTCTGTGTTTTTCTTTCAAACACTGTACGAGTATCTTTTAAATGAAAGTTTTACAAAAAAATAGGTGGACAGTTCCTGGTAGCAAATTTAATGGGCTACAACTTTAGTCCACCGAACTTTTTAGAAAAACCAACCCATTTCAAAGAAAAATTGCATTAATTAGGGGTCGTCCATAAAGGACCTTACGCCTGGGGGCAGGGGGGTTTACAAAATGTGACCATTGGGAGAGGGGGGGGTTAGACAAATGTGACGCCTGCAAAATCCCACTTTTGGGATAGTTAAATAATGTTTATCTAAATTCTTCCTTGTTTAATTCCATTTTAATTACAACAAAAACATTTTTTTAAAAATTAATGAATAGGATTTTTAGTTAAAAAGGTCAAGTTCGGTGTTAGATAAATGAGGGATCTTTGATTTGTGACCATAGGATGTTCCTGTGGAGGGGGGGGGTTTCTAAGGTTGTGGCCAACTGTGACAGGGGTGGGGGAGTTGAAAAGTAGGAAAAATATGTGGATCACCCTGTGTTCAATTCTCAGAAAATATATTAAAAAAAAGTTTAAGCCACTTACCCATTAAAAATGTGGCGAAAGAATTGCGCAACGCCGCCGCGTGTAACAGCCACAAAGTTGGTGGTTCCATTTTGTACATAAAGCGACACAGCCGAAGGCACATCTTCGAGAACAAGCTGTCCGATTGCGCTTTTATCCTTGACAGTAGGGCTCAAATTCCAAACGCTCACATAATGTTCACTTTTGGTACCGCTGACAAAGTAAGCGGCAGAGTTTTCCTGCGTCGAAGGAATGCACCTCAACAACGTCACCTCGTACTTATGCCTAGTAAAAGTCTTTAACAGCTGCTTATCCGAAGTATCCCATAATTTAATTTCGCACGAAGCGGTCAACAAATTTGGCGAGTTCGGGATCGATAAAAGGGAGGTTAAATTTTCTGTCCCGCTCTTCCACTTACTTAAAAAAATTAAAATTATTAAATTAAAAGAAAAAACTCAAAGACCGACTTACCTGCCTACAATTTGTTTATGTAAATTAAAAGTAACCACATTTTCGTTCACCCCGCTGTACAACAAACTTCCACTACTCCACGTCAAGCAACCAATACTTTGGTTCGTGTCACTCTTGATTGTAAAATCCAAGTCACCTTTTGTAATTGAATAAACTAGGAGGTCTCCTGTGGTGGTTCCGAGGGCAATGTAAACTGACGACGCTTCTAACGACTGGCGTTTCTTTTTCTTACGAGGTGTGTAAATCTGAAATAAAAATTAATTAGGTTCAGTTGTTTACGCTAACACTGAAATCGTCACATACCCTCCCGGAGTCTTGTACGAATTGTAAACAAGTGCAAGGAGCAGTAAGTGCGAATTTGTGCACAAGTTTGTTGGTCGCCGCTTGCCATATTTCCAATTTATTGTCTTTTGTCAAATGCGCAAAATAGCGACCGTCTTGGCTAAACTCTGACAACATTTTTAATAATATTTTCTTAGAGCGACGAACGGAGGATGGAATACATAACCACACTTGTACTTTTCGTCGACCACATTTTTGAAAATTTGAGGTTAGCCAACTGTCACGTGTGTAAATGAACAGCAGCGGGAACGCCGATTTGAAATTTTCGTGCACCGTAAGACCCCCCAAATGCAAATAACTTTTTTTTTGTAATGAATTAACCTCAAATTAAACGTTATCCTTGTTATTATTTAAAATTTCATGCTTTCTTTAATCAATGAAATTAATCAAACTACGCCACTGAATAACGAATTCCTACTTTATCGACACCGAAAACAACAAATTTTGAAAGTCAACAACGTTGCAAAAATGGTACGTTTCGACTGCATCCGACCAAAAAAATTACTAATTTCTTACATTTTTAGTTGTTCTACTCATTTTTCAAGACACTGGTGGGAAAAGATGTGGTCGTGGAACTAAAAAACGACTTAAGGTAAATATAACCTCAAAATGTACGTCGTCAACTCAATTTTTTTTTAGTATTTGCGGAACTTTACACTCGGTAGATCAATACCTCAATATAAAGTTGACCGAAATCAGTGTCGCTGATACGGAGAAATACCCTCACATGGTGAGTTACCTTCGGAAGTCACGGTTCACTTTTGTACCCGAACTTTTTTTTTTTGTAGATTTCAGTTCGTAACTGTTTTATCCGGGGGTCTGTTGTAAGATACGTTCAACTTCCCGCAGATGAGGTTGATACACAGTTACTACAAGATTCGGCACGAAAAGAAGCCACCGCACCGACAAGATAGTAAAACATGTCGAGTACAAATTTCATTTTTTTATTAATTTAATATAATAATTAAGATTTAATAAACTAAAGTAAAGTAACTGCGATTCGATTGTTTTTACTTGGATGCTCCTCTTCAGTCGCTCGAAATTCTAGTGCACATTTATTCCTCAGTTCGGTGTTGCCTATTTCGTGGTAAAGTTGGATCTGAAATATAAAAATCGGATTTATTAAGAGTAATGAAGGGATGTAATCATGGGGCTTTGTGTGCATTTAACTACCTTCCCATCAGAAGTGGGATGAGACCAAGTTTTAGCAGAATAACAATATTAAATTTGTTCCTGCATTCATCCAAAAAATTCGTCTAATCCCTTGCCGGCTCTTCTCACAATTGGTAATTTTAGTTTCTCTAATCTGGTTTTTCGTTTATAACTCGCTTAATTTCATTTTTAGGGAAAATTGTCATCGAACTAAAATGGAAGAGCACAAAATGCTTTTCTAATTTGGGATTTTAGCCCTGCAATCGTAATGTTTTGCATAATATAACTCTCTTAATTTTAGCTTGACATAAAATTCTCTATAAAGCAGAGTTTTTCAAAAATTGCCTTGAAATAAAAATCTATTTCTGAAAGTGAGTTACGAGGGGAGACCAATAAGTTTGGTAAAAACGGTATAAGGAAAGGAGTTGTAAAAAAATCCTGAAGGTGGTTTGTAACAAATTCAAATAGGTCAGTTTACAAAAATTAAATCGATTCAAGCAATTGTTGCTATTTATTCAGTTTTTAGTAGAAGTTAGTTTTGACATTTGGGTCATTCCATCTCAAATTGAATCATGAATTTATTGACCCATTGACAAATTTGGTACACACCATCTTAGTAAGAAATAAAAAATACAAATTAAAGGATTTGCCCAAAAAGGCATTCGTTTCCTTGTTTTGGTCTTTCAAAAAGTTGTTGTGTAGACTTGTAGGAAACGAACATTCGTTCAAATATTTAACCACATTTTATATCTTCAACCCCTAACTGGATTAATTTTTTAATATTAACCCTATTTCAACCCCTATTTTTAAAGGGGTCCTTTTTTTTGGTTAAATTTTTTACACTTTTTTTTGTACAAATGTGCTGAGCATGCGTACCAAATTTTATCATGGGATGAGCATGGGTTTGGTTTAAGGATAGGCAGAAACGGACAAAAATCAGTTTTTCGCTGATTTCTCAAGTTTCTTTGAACTTTATCACAAAATAGTTTAATATAAAATTAAAGCTAATTAAATTATCTACAAAAAAATATTTATACAAATTTTTCGTCAGATTCGCATTCACATAGCAATAACAGCTCAAAGTTGCGCGACCACCGTTATATTTATTTAAAAAGGTCGGAATTGATTTTCAATTAATTATATTATAGATTTTCATCATAATTATTTATTATCTGAATATAACGTCGCCTCAGAACCAGAGTATTCTATCTCCATTTTTATAAATTTTTACAGCTGTTTAAAGTTTCTCTATTGCCTCACTCTTCATTAGGATATTTTGACATAATTTCAATTGAAAAAGTTAATAACAGATAACCCCACAAGTCGCTTTTCGTGGTTAGTTTACAAATTTTAATTATAAAATTTAAATTAAATCAAATTTAAAAAAAAGAAAAACGGAGATAGAATAAATTTGCACGCGATAACAAATTTTTCTGAAGTCATTTTATTCTATGTCCAACATTTTGGTTTATAACTATTGTATAGTTTTTATATAAAATATTTTTCGATATTATTTAATTTTATTTGTATATTAACTACATGTTTAAATACAAAAAACCCTATTTGGTTAACAAATGGAATTAACAAAATAAAACGAAACAAAACTAGCATCATAGTCCAGGAAGGAATTTTTTTAATTTGCAAAAAATCCGGGCAAGCTGAATTTTGGCAGAGATGTACATTGGAGTGTTCTAATGAACCTCCCAAAAATCCCATAAAATCCCACGCCGGCGTCCCCCACAATCGGGGGCTTTAGCTCCCCCAACGCGATTTTTTGCCGATAACTCGCTTATTTATGCTTGTATGGAAAATTATGATCAGACCATAATTGAAGAGCATAAAATTCTCTATAAAATAGTTTTTTTTCATATTTTTCCATGGCACACTAATACTTAAATTATTGACCGAAAACACGACCCACCCTTAAAATGGCATAATATTGATTCGTTGCAGGGAGAGAAATGTTTTCAGGCACGGGAAATGCTTTTAATAATAAATTAATTGAAATTATGGCCAAGGTTGCAAAATGAAGAGAAAAATAGATTTTTTCAAAATTTGCCCAAGTTATAGTATCTTCCAAGTAACGAAACCGAAATTTTGGTTTGAGCTTACAGAAGGTCCGGGCAAGCCGAAATTTGGCAAAGATGTATATTGAAGTGTTCTAATAAACCCTCAAAATGTCTTATAAAAATCCCAAGCCGGCATTTCCCCCAAATGATGATTTTAGTCCCCTAAGTGCGGTTTTTCGCCTATAGCTATGGTGACCATATTATTTTTATGAAAAAAAAGTACATTTCGGCGAAACACGGTAAATACCTAAAAAAAGGTCAACGGCGCACAGTGTGGTGGAGGCGGACAAATGGTGATCTTTAAAGTAATTCATTTGGTCTGTTTAATAATAGTTTCTTGCTAGGAACATCCCAAGGATTCAGGAACACAATAAAAATCATAAAAAATGCGCTTGGAAAGTGTCGAAAAAATGGGGCAAAGTCAACCTTTTTTATATACATTATGTACCGTATACATAGGTACTTTAACTTTGCTTAAAAACGAAAATTCATTGATTTTTTTCAGTTTTCAAGTTGAAATATTATTTCTGTTGCTCGTTACTAGCACACAAGTGCCAAAACAAAACAAAGAATTACATTTTTAACGGTTTGTAGACCTAATTTCTACCTAAAAACTCGATTTTTTTAAATGTTAACTTCTCTTAAACTTTTAGTTGTGTGAGAACGCATGAGACACACCGAAAATTTTTTTATGGTATCATTGGTATCTCTAGTACTTGCCCTCCAAATTTCAGCTGCAGATACTTGCAGATGCGAACACAAGAGCGTTTTTACTGAGACTTGTCCAATTTTTACCGAAGGTATTATTGGATTAACAAATCAATAAATTTTTCCCAAATGCCCATGTAAACAATACATAAGCAGAACGGACGATACAGAAAGATATTAAAAACAATTGAAAACTATTTTAAAATGACGAACTTTAGAATTTTGAATCGTGGCTTATGCAATATTCTGTGGGAAGACACAAAAATTATTGTTTTCTTCTATTCTATTAAGGACTAGCTGGCACAGTCGGCCTAGCGGCCGCCTTTAGCCATCTAGACCGTGTCGGATGTGGCTGTTCGGCCTTCGGCCTCACTCCAAGGTACTAAAGTAGCCTATGTTTTTCGTAGCGTTGCAAATAACTTCTACACCAAATTTGGTTAAGATTGGTCAAATAGAAACGTAAAGCACGTGCACGCGTATTTGCATTGTCGATCGGTTGACAGTTTGACAGCATTCATTATTGTTTTTAATTTTTTTGCACTATTTTAATACAAAAACATGCGCAGGGACCTACATAATAACTGTGCCAAATTTGGTTCCGATCAGTCAAACGGTTTAGGAGTATAGGGAACATACATTCATCCATTTTTATATATATTAAGGATTAAGGATATAGTAAGACAACTTCCAGATTTTTTGCCCTAAAATTGAAGGCTCAACAACCGTTTGTCCACAATAACCCCATTTCACCACACTGTGCGGCGTACCTAAATATACGACGATTACGATTGATGACCTTTTTTTTTCTGGGGTTGCACTGAAGGAAACAACCATGAGGTTTGGGGCAGCGTCGGGTGCCCCCCCCCCCCCGGCGGGTGTACAAAAAATAAGTACATTTGTAAGTACTTGGAGAAGTTTTTAAGTACATAGGACATCGTTCTAAAAAAGAGTACTGTCCTACTAAAATAAGTACATATGGTCACCATACCTATAGCTCACTTATTTCTACTTTTACGAAAAATTACCATTAAGCAAAGTTGAAGCACATAAAATTCTCTATAGACTATTATTATAAAATTCTCTAACTCTACAAGTTATTTCCCTTTATTTTTATATCTATTTATTTGTTATATCAAGTTATATATAAGGTATATTATTTTGACATATTTTTGAATTCTAAGAAATCAAAAATATCACATCACAGATGATAATGTATTGCACTGCAAATGGGCACAAGCACCAACCTATTCTTGAACGTAAAGAGAATGGCGCCAGTAATATAAATATATTTGCTTTTCTGCATAATTATTATTATGCAGTGATAGCGTTGGGACCAGGTTATTCTATATCCAAGCACTTACTGTAAGCTAATTGGTCGCTTGGACATAGAATACTCTGGTTCTAAATATTAGCATGGTTAATGGATATAGAATAAAATTGCCTCTTTGAATTTACGGTAATAATACACATTTTGGCAATTTTTTTGCATTATGCTGTAGAGAAATGAACATAGAATAAAATGGCATAAATAACTCAATTTATCAAAAAAATGGAGATAGAATACTCTGGTTCTGAGGCGACGATAAGTTGGCCATACCATCCCTAATTTTGATAAAAAGTTTATCATAATATGACAATGCAGTTGAACCAAAAATACATTATTTGATTTTTTTTTTAAATTAATTGGTTTCCATGTTAAGGCCAGCTAAATGCGATACTTTTCAGTTTACACCCTCGAACATCAGGGTGTATAACTTTGGAACTAATGAACATAGAGGGCTGACTTTTTTTCAATAAACTTATAAGTTTAGGTTACTGGAACAATTTTTTTTAATTGTGAGTTTTGCACCCCCTCCCAAAGGGGTCCCTTTTTCCCACTAAAAATTAATATATACAGTGGCGGCAATCTAAAATGCCCGGTACACCGTTATCACAAAGTAAAATTTTGGAAGCACCATAAACTAAAATTACGTCTTCTTCGATTTTACGAGTAACAGACGCAGCAGTGGCAGATTGTAAAGGGAAACACAAGGAATACTTATTAAAATAATCTGCTACAACTAGGATATACACGTAGCCACGGCTTGAGCGTGGTAAGGGACCTACTAAATCAACAGAAATCATCTGCCAAGGACGAGTTACATTGGGATGGGAAGTCATAAAACCAGCGGGCTTTTTCTGTTCTGGTTTGTGGGCAATACAAACGGGACATCTATTTACATAACGGGATACTGAAGATTTCAACAAAGGCCAATAATATTTTTGAGTTATTCTGCTTAAAGTTTTGCGAATTCCCAGATGACCAGCAGTAGGGTTCCAGGCCGGCCACTAGCAATAAGTAACATTTATTTATGAATTTATGGCACTCAAAGCAAAAATTTATGGCACTCGATACAAAAATTTATGGCAAATTTATGGCCGCACCCCGAGGGGGGAACTCCCTTTATACCTCGCCCAATCCAGACAATTTACAAAAAAATGTGTGCATATTTCAAGCTAAAAAGAAATCAGTTTCGTGAATTACCCTGACTATTGTAGTAATAGTCAGGGACGTGCTCAACCAAATTTTTTCAGGGGGGAGCAATCCTCAATTTGCCAACCGAATCAATTAAAAATTGCCTGGGTATAAATTGGGACATCAAAAATAGATCATTTTATAAATGAGCCGTTGAAAACCATAGTGGACTAAGTCAAAAAATCACGTTTTTGAGCTAATAGCTGAAACCAATCCATATTATATAAATCTACTTACCGACAAAATTTTAAAAATATAAGTCATTGTTTGTTACATAAATGGTGCAAATGTAATATCACACATTAACGGAGTACTGTTAGCGTTGTATGGCAAAGTGGTCTAAGTCTGACATAGACCACTCTGACAGTGGTCAACATGCAACATATTCTATAGAACCTTGAAAGTCAGAGTGGTCTAAGTCAATAGCTGAAACCACTCCATATTATAGAAATCTAGTGGTCTAAGTCAGTAAAACATAAAAAGAAATTGTAAAGCAGAGAAAATTCGGTAATATTATTCTATAGATATTTAAGTAGGTACTACTCCTAAGCAAATTTCGCAACAACAGTATTATTTTTGCATTCAGGATTTATTACGAACCTTTTAACTTTAGGTCTCCATATCTCAAAACATCGATTTTTGACTCAGTCCACTATGGTTTTCAACGGCTCAAATAATAAAAATATAATTTTCCCTATTAAAAATTCTTAAACTTAAAAAAATAAAAACATTTTATTTTAAAAAATATTCAATATTTTCAGGCCGGCCCGGCCCTGCAAACACGTGTTTTGTTGTTTAAAAATTTATATTTATATCAAAACCGTGTTGTAGTAAAGCAATTTTTGAGGAATCTTACAACTTTTAGGACAAATATTTGTCCTTTATAATCGCGGCCCTAAATAAAATAATTATGAATACTTAACAAATTTGTGGGTAAAAAATGAAGAAAATATTTTCAGAACCCCACAGATTTTTGGGTAAAAAATGAAGAAAGAAATGCAAAACATTTGTCAATAACAATCACATAAATTTTTATATAGTATAAGTATGGTGACCATATGTACTTATTTTAGTAGGACGGTACTCTTTTTTAGAACGATGTCCTATGTACTGTTGTGTCCATCAATGGTTGGCTGTTGCGGTATAGACAACGAAAGCGTGACGTCAAAATGGGGCGTATACTTGTGGTAACTTTTCCAAACAAACTGATATTGCCGTGTTAACTGCCATAAGAGAATTTGTTTTTGCTGTTTTCTATATTGTGTTTAATTAATAAGCATTTTAGTTTTAATAGATATTAGTTGGAGACCTTAAATAGTGTATTTTTATAGTGTCGCGTAATTTTTTTTAAATTTTTTTAAAAATTAATAAAAATAAAATTTTTTTTATAAAAATACACTATTTAAGGTCTCCAACTAATATCTATTAAAACTAAAATCCTTATTAATTAAACACAATATAAAAAACAGCAAAAACAAATCCTCTTATGGGAATTTAACACGCAAATATGAATTGTTTGGAAAACGTTGGAAAAGTTACGCCCCTTGTGACGTCACGGCTTTCGTTGTCTATTAGATTGTTTATCGTGCAGTCAGAGAAAATATAGCATGCAAAAAGTCATAAAAAACAATTTATAAAAATGTTATTATGTTAGTATAAGTATTATGTTATATTAAAAAAATGTTAGTAGGCAAAATGTTAGATGATAAAAAAACGGGTAACCATAGCGATTGAAGGAGAATAAACAACGGTGATAAATAAAGTGGGTTATCAAACGCCGAACCGACCAGACGCGTCGAGATAAAAGTGCGTTATTAAAATTAAATAAAGTCGGTTATCAAACGGCGAACCGACCAGACGCGTCGAGATTAAAGTGCGTGATTGAAATTAATAAAGTACGTTTATCAAACGGCAAAATCATCACGCGCGTCGAGATAAAGAAAAGATTGTCCTGGATTGACTATCAGCCGAGTGGAGATTAAAAGTGCGTGATTGAAATTAATAAAGTACGTTTATCAAACGGCAAAATCATCACGCGCGTCGAGATAAAGAAAAGATTGTCCTGAATTGACTATCAACCGAGTGGAGACAAGTTAAGCGCTGTTTATTGGGAGACAGAAAGAAGGTGAAAGGCGAGGGGTGACTATAACCATGCAGCAAGACCCAGCTTTGAAAATTAAGATTGTGTGGTGCGACCGCGTATACAGTGCGTGCGCCTAGAAGAAGATAAAGAAAAGGTAACATTAAAATTTTGATTATTGTTTATGTTAATTGGTTCTGATTATTGTTTATGTTAATTTTATGTTAATTGGTTCTGTTAATTGTTTATGTTAATTTTGTGTTATTTGTTCATTAAATTGTTGATAAAAATTAGATTTGCGTATTTTCTTTGACTGTGTGATTAAACTAATTCCACCGTAAAAGTCCAAAGAACCTGCCGCATCCTGAGATTAAGAGTAAGTCGTGTCAACCGAAATCTGTGATAAGTTTGCACAGATCGAGAAGTTCAGGTGGACATAACAGTACTTAAAAACTTCTCCAAGTACTTACAAATGTACTTATTTTTTGTACACCCGCCGGGGGGGGGGGGGGTGCCACCCGACGCTGCCCCAAACCTCATGGTTGTTTCCATCAGTGCAACCCCAGAAAAAAAAGGTCATCAATCGTAATCGTCGTATATTTAGGTACGCCGCACAGTGTGGTGAAATGGGGTTTTTGTGGACAAACGGTTGTTGAGCCTTCAATTTTAGGGCAAAAATCTGGAAGTTGTTTTATTATATCCTTAATATATATAAAAATGGATGTATGTATGTTCCCTATACTCCTAAACCGTTTGACCGATCGGAACCAAATTTGGCACAGTTATTATGTAGGTCCCTGCGCATTTTTTTGTATTAAAATAGTGCAAAAATTCACAAAGGAAAGTTGATTTTGAGTAGCTTGCCTTCCTTTAAGGAATCTCGATAATCCATTCATGCGCCCCCATAGGGACGCGCATGAATGGATTATCGAGATTCCTTAAAGGAAGGCAAGCTACTCAAAATCAACTTAAAAACAATAATGAATGCTGTCAAACTGTCAACCGATCGACAATGCAAATACGCGTGCACGTGCTGTACGTTTCTATTTGACCAATCTTAACCAAATTTGGTGTAGAAGTTATTTACAACGCTACAAAAAATATAGGCTACTTTAGTACTTTGGAGTGAGGCCGAAGGCCGAACAACCACATCCGACACGGTCTAGATGGCTAAAGGCGGCCGGTAGGCCGACTGTGCCAGCTAGTCCTTAATAGAATAGAAGAAAACAATAATTTTTGTGTTTTCCCACAGAATATTGCATAAGCCACGATTCGAAATTCTCAAGTTCGTCATTTTAAAATAGTTTTCAATTGTTTTTAATATCTTCCTGTATCGTCCGTTCTGCTTATGTATTGTTTACATGGGCATTTGGGAAAAATTTATTGATTTGTTAATCCAATAATACCTTCGGTAAAAATTGGACAAGTCTCAGTAAAAACGCTCTTGTGTTCGCATCTGCAATTATCTGCAGCTGAAATTTGGAGGGCAAGTACTAGAGATACCAATGATACCATAAAAAAATTTTCGGTGTGTCTCATGCGTTCTCACACAACTAAAAGTTTAAGAGAAGTTAACATTTAAAAAAATCGAGTTTTAGGTCGAAATTAGGTCTACAAACCGTTAAATATGTAATTCTTTGTTTTGTTTTGGCACTTCTGTGCTAGTAACTAGAAACAGAAATAATATTTCAACTTGAAAACTGAAAAAAATCAATGAATTTTCGTTTTTAAGCAAAGTTAAAGTACTTATGTATACGGTACATAATGTATATAAAAAAGGTTCATCGTGACAAGATTTTAGAATGTCATTTCGTCGAGAATTTGGAACCATTTCCTTCCATTCCGCCTTCTCACGAAGTTCAGGATAATCGGGAGTTACATATTTAAACAAAAGGTTGTTATTGATTCGCCATAGGGGAAATTTATCTGGTTTGTTCTTAACCTTACTTAACATGGACTTATACCATTTATCGTTAAGGTTACTTACAGGATTGGGATTGGAGTCATGATCATCATCATTGGACTCATGAAGAAGCTCATGATCCTCGTCGTTATTATAACCGGAATGATCGTCGGTTATTTCACCAATCTGTATTGTTTTAGGAGTATTAGGGATCTTATTTACATTCTTATTTTGACTAAATTTGGGAGTAATCAAAACATTATCAATCACGGGAACGGATCTTGATAACGCATCCGGAACTACATGATCTTTACCTTTTCTATGCGTAATTTCGAAGTCGTACTGTTGTAATCTTACCATCCATCGAGCTAATCTACCACTTGGTTGAACAAGATTATTTAACCAAACGAGACTATAATGGTCAGTGATTACACGAAAATGGGAACCTTCCAAATACGGTCTCAGTCTCTCAATGGCCCAAAGAACCGCGAGACACTCTCTTTCCGTAACAGAGTAATTTCTCTCTTGACGCGTAAGTGAACGACTTAAATAACATACTACATGTTCTACTCCATCAATTTCTTGAGTGAGGACAGCAGCGATGCCAAAGCCTGAGGCATCGGTTTGAACAACAAAAGGTACATCAAAATTTGGACAAACCAAAATAGGAGCGTTAACCAAACTTAATGCAGTGTCACAATTTTCGTTCCAAATAAATTTTTGATTCCTCTTTAAAAGAGCGGTAAGAGGTGCAATGATTGTTGAAAATTCAGGTATAAAACGTCTATACCAGGATGCCATACCAATTATAGTGCGTACATCACTAACGCTTTTGGGCGTTGGTATTTTTAAAATAGCTTCAACTTTACCGGGGTCAACCGCAAGACCTTGTTGATTCACAACGTAACCGAGATATTTGAGCTCAGGTTTACAAAAATAACATTTTTCCCTACTCAACGTAAGACCGGCATCTTTTAATCTTTTTAAAACATCCGTAAGAATTTCAATATGTTTGTCGAAAGTTGGAGCACAAATAATTACATCATCTAAATACACAAATACATAAGGTTCTAATTCTGGACCAAGAATTTTGTCAATAAAAAGCTGAAAGGTCGCCGGGGCATTATGTAAACCAAATGCCATACGGGTGAATTGAAAAAGACCTCTCCCAGGAACAGTGAAAGCAGTGTAAGCTTTCGATTCTTCAGACAATGGGATCTGCCAATAAGCTGATTTTATATCCAAGGACGTTATAAATTTTGCATCGCGCAGGTGATCTAATATAGCGGAAACATAAGGTAAGGGATATGCATCACGTTCAGTAACTTGATTCAATTTTCTAAAATCTATACAAAATCTAAATTTTCCGTCTTTCTTCTTAATTAACAAAACGGGATTCGACCAAGCTGAATGACTTTTTTCTACTACACCAGACTTTATCATTTGGGTTAATTCTGCGTCTATTTGAGCTTGAACATTAGGGTTCACCGGGTAATATCTTTGCTTAATCGGAGGGGACTTTGTAGTAATAACATGTTCCACACCTGAAGCACATCGTAAAATTTCTGACTTACTAATATCTTTAATACTAGAACTGATTAAACCATTTAAAATGGCTCCCTGCTCACGGGATAAACTTTGTTCAGAGACCAATTATTGTGTTTGTTCGTCGTCTAAAGACACCACCGACAATTGGCCAGGCTTTGAAAAATGCCACTCACCACGAATAACATCAGGCACAAAGCCAATAGCCCTCCAGAAGTCGATTCCTAAGATTAACGTGTGCGTAACATCAGGTACTATTAAGACATTTATCACAATGGTTTTGTGTCGTAACTTAATTGGTAACGAAACCGAATCTAAAATATTTATTTGACTGCCATCAGCCAAAGCGCAATTCGACTTAACATTATTTAAATAAAGACCTAAATTAGAAATTCGATTCCAACCTTCAATTTCTAAAATTGTCCTAGAGGCACCGGAATCTAAAAGTGCTGCAAAAGATTTACCAAAAATTTCAACTGTCACATAAGGACGTTCGTCATATTTAGAATTTTCCAATATATAATTTAACATAATTTTATTCCTATCATAAATTAAATTTCCATTATCGACAAGATTACTTCAACAACGGGTGGAATTATAAAAAATCTTCGAGGTAGCAACCCCGTCTCTTACTAACATCGACGTTCGTTTCCCGAAACAGAACATTTGGGATAGGTACGTGTCGTAAAATTGGGTTTCCCACACTTAAAACAATAATTTCCTTTCTTCGGCACAGTACACTCTTTTGAAAGGTGTTGGTTGGAATTACAATTCCCAACAGTTTTTAAAATTTAGGCTAGCATTATTTGTTGAATTTCGAGAATTTTGAACATTATTACTAGATTTTGTAAAAGTACTGAAGCGCGAATTATTATAATCATTAGAACGAGAATTCGTGAAAGTATTCGAACGATGATAGGAATAACTATTTTCATTTGACGAATTTGCCCTATAAGGGTTTGGATAGGATTGACTCATTAACGGGGTAGGTTGTGAAGAATTTTTCTCCACTTCTTTGACAGTCTCAACGTTACACGGAACATCAACAAAAGCTAATTCAGGTTCTAAATCATTCTTCTTTTTCACAGGGGGAACGTAATTATCAATCGCAATTCTTCGTTCTTCGATGATTTTGCAATACTTAATTAATTCGGGGATAGACGTAATTTTTACAAGGCCTAATTGAGTTTGATACGACGGATGTAAATTTTTATTTATAATTTTTAATTGTTTGGCTTCGGATAATTTTTCAACTAATCTAGAAAATAAACTTTTCATGACTGCAACAAAAGTACCAATCGATTCCGAAGAAGCTTGAGTTCTTCGTTCAATTTCTCGAATTAAAACATCATCATAATGTGGTGGTAAATATTCTTCTCGTAAGGCCGATTCGATATCACTCCAAGTATTAAAATTTTCACGATTTGCTCTAAACCAAATCAAAGCCTTCGAACTGAAGAGTTCGTATGATTCGCGAAATAATTGTATTTCCGAAACATTTCTGGTAATACTATACTCCCTAACACGTTCTAAAAATGCATTTAACGATTGGGTTTTGTTACCTGAAAAAGTAAATCCCCATTTAAAAACAGGTACAGATTTCTGTACATCCGACATAACATTACTCATTCTTGAGTTAACAGTAACAGGGGGAGTCAAAATTGTAGATGGAACACAATAAGTACCTACTAGCTGGCATAACATTTTGCAAAGCAAAAGTAGAAGCAGCAAGCGTTAGAGGGTTAGTAGCATCATTTTCTAATTTTAGATTAGCAATTTTTAACACAGGGGTTTCACTAGCGGTATTTATCACGGGAGCATCTAGCGAGAGTTTGGAAGCTTTCAACGCAAGTTCATAATTTACTATCAAATCTTTAACAACATTCACCCAATCTAATTTGGTATTATTTTCTTCATCGTCACTGGGATTTGAATTTTTCATGCGATGAACTAAATGTAAAATTTTAGTTTGAATTAAGGGGGCCGATTTAGGGGCCGATTTATCTAAATCGGAAGTCTCAATTAAAGAACTAAGATTTTCAATCATAAAATTGATATAAACTGAATCACTAGAAAAGGTTTTTGAATAGGGGGGGGGCGAACAAATTTTGGGTCGGTCATTTCCTTTTTCAGGACTTTTCTTAATAAAGTTCGTAGGGCTGGAACATCACTTACTGACTGCGAGCCTCAAACCTCGAGCTCATAGATTAATTCTGTCTTAATAAGTCGTTCCATAACCAACTTATAACTGGCAATTAAATTTTCAAATTCGCACTTCACCCACCATAAGTGGGTACCCCCAGGAAGAAGAAAGCGTGGAAGACCGAGAAGATCGTGGAACGATGGGATAAAGAAAGCTATGGTAGTGAGGAACTTGGAGGAACAAGATGCAACCGATAGAGAGAGGTGGAGATTGGGGATCGGGTAAACAATTGTAATTGTATAGTGCAGTATTCAATGTATAGTAATGCAAGTTTAATATACTAAGTAGCCCGAAATATATATATATATAAATTCGCACTTCATGGCGTAAAAGTAAATAATCGTAATAAAAATTAAAAAAAATTATAAAATCAAAAGGGACTAAAATAACCGCAATGGTTTCGGAAAAGCTTGAAGATGACTTAACCAGGCCGACACGTTAGGGGTCAAATTTTAGCAGAAAGCTAAACGTTGGGGAACAATTTTTAACAGAAGGCCCCACGTTGGGCGCCAAATTTTGTAACGGGCCAAATTGGTTCCGTAAACAAACTGTGATCACACAGGTGAATGTGTGGCACCTGCCTGGATTAATAATGGATGCCGCTAGCTCAATCGCGTGGGTCGTGAATCCTCCAATAACAATCCGGGACGGCAAGATCAAGGAAGTCACAATCGGGTATAAGGGCCCCACTGAATTAGTCATAAACTTACCCCCAAAGGTAATTCAGAACCTTCCTCCAATAATAAAACAAAAAAAAGGGGGGTTGAGTTGAAGAAAAATATCCAACAACGAGAAACAAAATTTAATGATAATAGTTTTAGATTAGGTTCAAATGGTGAATATACAATTTTAATAATGGTTGGAATATTGAAACAAATTTTGATAGTTACTTCGTAAAACAAAAACTTGTGGGGCACTGAATTTAGTAACAAAATTGACGGTTTGAGTTAAAGTTGTTGAATTCGTACTTAAACTAACATAGAATAAAAAAATAAATAGCGATTAACATAAAAGAAACTTAACCTAGAAGTTGGCATAAAATATTTAACACTCGGTATATTCTATGATCTCTTGATCTTCTCTATCTCTATATATATAAAAGAGCTTGTCTGTTTGTTTGTTTGTTTGTTCGCTATACGTTCCTACACCCTTTGACCGATCTCAATCAAATTTTGCACAGTTATTCTGTAGGTCCAGGCGCAACTATTCGTGCATAAATGGAGAAGAAATTCCCGCGGGGAGCAAAGTTATTCGCGTTTTTCGATTTTTTATTAATACACTGTATACTTTACCCTTAGGTTAAGTACCCAGTTACCTGGGTACTTAACCCAGTTATAAACCCTTACTTACTTACAGGGCCGGGCTGGCATGAACGTTCCTACACCCTTGGACCGATTTCAACCAAATTTTGCACAGTTATTCTGTAGGTCCAGGCGCAACTATTCGTGCATAAATGAAAAAAAAATTTGCGCGGGGAGCAAAGTTATTGGCGTTTTTCGATTTTTTATTGATTTACCCTATACTACAGTGAATCACCCTATACTACGCTTTCGCTAGATGGTGAACAAAACACGTGTTTACCAATATTATGGTATAGTATAGGGTATACCCTTGGACCGATCTCAACCAAATTTTGCACAGTTATTTTGTAGGTCCAGGCGCAACTATTCGTGCATAAATGGAGAAAAAATTCGAGCGGGGAAAAATGTTATCCGCTTTTTCCGATAAATCAAATCACAAGTCTTGCAAACAAAAAATTTAATTTGTCAAAAATCGAAATATTCTGACATACTGTCAGTGATTCAAAACACTGTCAACAGACATACTGTTAGTGATTCAAAACACTGTCAACAGATGGCGGGATAGCGGCTTTAATTCGAAAAATGAAAACCACTAACAAATTAATATATTAGAATTTAGTACTTTCAACGCTCAAAATAATACAAATAATTACTAAATCCGTTGACGGCGAAATATTTGAGATGGGGCTTCGGGGGCGACGGAGAGAGAGCAAAAACCATCTCTTCCGATTTCCCAAAAACGAAGAATTTTAAAATTGCGTTTATTTGAAAATCTGCAGCAATCTTTCGAAACTTGAAAATAATAGTGAACAACTATGGCCTTCACGGATCTATTATGGTCCGCCCTGTGAGGCCGATGGCCGAACAACTATGGCCTTCACGGATCTATTATGGTCCGCCCTATGAGGCCGAAGGCCGAACATCTATGGCCTTCACGGATCTATTATGGTCCGCCCTGTGAGGCCGAAGGCCGAACAACTATGGCCTTCACGGATCTATTATGGTCCGCCCTGTGAGGCCCATGGCCGAACAACTATGGCCTTCACGGATCTATTATGGTCCGCTCTGTGAGGCCGAAGGCCGAACAACTATGGCCTTCACGGATCTATTATTGTCCTCCCCCTGTGAGGCCGAATGCCGAACAACCATGACCTTCACGGATCTATTATGGTCCGCCCTGTGAGGCCGAAGGCCGAACAACTATGGCCTTCACGGATCTATTATGGTCCGCCCTGTGAGGCCGAAGGCCGAACAACTATGGCCTTCACGGATCTATTTGTTACGAAAAATTTTCTCTTTTTCGCAACAACGTTGAATTTAT
Organism: Podabrus alpinus; assembly: GCA_932274525.1. Lineage (NCBI taxonomy): Eukaryota > Metazoa > Arthropoda > Insecta > Coleoptera > Cantharidae > Podabrus > Podabrus alpinus. The sequence goes on from OW026452.1 coordinate 71,397,390, forward strand.
TAAATTCAACTTTTAACATCTAGCGACATATTTCGTAGCACCCTGTATAGCGAGCGTATTTGACAGAGTTTAAAACTCGCGCATGCAACGATAAGGACTTCTGGGGTTAGCGCTCGTACCGAGCGGTCGACGTTTTGTGTTTTCTGTGTGAAGTGATAACAATTTTGGTTCTAATTTTGACAAAATATGGTGGCGATTTTTGTGAGGGGTCCCGTTCAGCATCCTGAATGGTTTTGGATTTTGCGCTCCAACCCATTACTATGGGGATTTTTTACGTTCGTGGTAGCTGAATTGTGGATGTATTCCAGGTCGTTATCTTTTTGTCGGACCACCTTGTCCATATTTTCTGGAAGGATATTTTTTTACTCAGTTCGGTAAGTTTTTATAATTTGAACTGATTGCTTCACAGGGAAATGCATTACTCGACTTGGCCAAATTTTCCGCCGTACATCTGGTGTTCGATTACGTTTTAACTAACCCTTGACTGTCTTATTTTTTTATGTGATATGTTTATTACAAAGGGTTTCATTGTCTTGCATATTTTTTTGTACGAATGTTGGCCGAGATAGTTGATACGCCGTATTTTTCGTTGTATGCACGATGAGATATTCTATCTAATCTCACACGTTCGAAGACGTGAATTTTAATGCCAATGCTAAACTTTACTTTTTGATAATTATTTTAATTAATAATAATATTTAATTATGTATTGTTAATTGAGTTTTATTTGTGCATTTAAATTTCACTAGGAAATATCAACCGGCGTTGGTCAAATGCAAAGACTTTGAAATTCCTAAGCGTTTGACATGGGTTCGAATTTCATATTTGAAATTCTATGTTGAACATTTTTTTGTGTGTTTATTTTTGTTTTTATGTTCTTTTTTTTGAAAGGCTGCGATGTTCGACCCATATACAGGGTGCGGCATTTCACCGAGATTGCTGTCTTTTGTTTTATCATTGGGGATTCGATATGGTTCCACTTTATCGTGGGATTTTTATGTAACCATTCGAATGTGCCCTTGGTTTATGTTTGGGAGTGATTTTCGGTGGCAATGTCGTTGCCACTGTGCCTGTTTTGGTCGGCTAACACCTTCTACATCCGACATCGCTTATATCTTTGCCTTCTGACAATTAACATCCAATTGTCCATTTTAATTGTGTTGTGTTAGCAAAGCTGTTTCCTTGATCTCTCCGGGGTGTTTCTTTCACACGATCCACGACTCTCGCTTCCGCAATAAATGAGCTAGTTTAAAACCTAACACCAGGGCCCCACGCAAAATTAAAGTAGATGGTTTTATCCTTCTGCGTGGACTTAATCTTTTCCGAGCTGACTTCTCATTAGAGCAGTAGGGAAAGATTATGTATCACTGGCGTCCAGCGTGGGAGCTTCTGTATTTGCTTCTGTTTGCTACTGTTTGCTTCATTTCCATCTGTATTTTTGGTGAATGCCCGGAGAAAATTTAAGGAACAGCTTTTGCATTATTTTATTGGCAATTTTGTTTTGTTGTCAATTTTATTATTATGTTTTTTTGAATGAAACATTGTTGTTTATACCGGCGGAATTATTTTTTTGCAGCCAACTGCGTTTGTTGATCCTTGGTTGCTGTTACGACTGTTGTTGTTTAAGTCGCGCACCGTAATTGGATTGTTTCAACGTATATTTTTTTGGTGATTGTGTAAATTCCTTGATGCCGAGTGTTTGAAGGATTATGAAAAATATTTTTTATAATTATTTTATACCTTCGATTTAAATTAAAATTTTTATTATTATTTTATTGGTAAAGTGTTATGTGTAAATTTTTTTACCTTGATATGTGTACTGTTCGTTGCTATGTGTAGCGAATTTTATTTTTTGGTTTTCCACAAGCTACTGGGGGTGAAATCCCTTTAGCTTGCCGTGGATCTACATTACACAAGGGTGGAGGCTGGGTAATGTTGTAACTAATTGGTTCAATAACATCTTGAATCATACATTACATAAGGGTGGTTGGTTGGAGTATTTGTTTGTATCCTATTGGTTCAATAACATCTTGAATCATACATTACATAAGGGTGGTTGGATGGAGTAATTGTTTGTACACATATTGGTTCCATAACAGCTTGAACCATACATTACATCATACATTACATAGTAATGTTTGTTCACGTAATGGTTTAACTACATCTCAAATCATAACCATTACCTAACTGGAGGTTGGGTAATGCATTTTCTACTGATCTAATTACATCTAAGATCATATTTGCACATAATTAAAACCCGTCATAATTATAGCATAACATCAAGCTATTAATTATTTCATCGGAATTTATTCCAACGGTTTGAGGAAATTTGTTTAAGTCTTGGTAGGACGATCTGTTGGTCAAGTTTCTTGATCAAATTATTAATTATTTTGTCGTTTTGACAAAAAACCCTTCCTATGTGTTGAGAATCATGACTGTCTCATACTGGAAGAGAAGAATTAGTTCGAAGAATATTTTTGTTCGACTATTCTCGAATGGGTCCGATGCGAGCCATTCCTTATCGACAGTCTAGATGTTTTTTTCCTAGCTGTTCAGGTTTTTCGGTGCAGGTCCAATGCGGGCTGCCCATTTTGTACTCATTGATTTTTATCTGAGACAAAATCACACACTATATGGTTTTCAGTAGCTATTGTTAGCTCTACCATTTGGTTTTCGCTTCTGCGGATTTACGATGGCGTTTCGTCAATTGTGTACTAAACCATACAAGTATTATTATTATTTTTTTGATCTCAATCTTTTAGAGATTTTGATTTTTTTATTTTTTTGAAATATTTTAAGCTCATTTTTTTATTAGCAACGCTTAATATTTCTTTCCTACCAAGTACTGCTACAAACTACCTCCACACTACAGTAAATAAAAAAGTTTTTTTCCGTCAATTTACAGTTCGTTGTCAACTTCGTTTCTCTAATAATTTTTTTGATTTTTTTATCTTGACCTCCGGTCAGATATCTTACTTCGGGGGTGTGTTACGAAAAATTTTCTCTTTTTCGCAACAACGTTGAATTTATTAAATTCAACTTTTAACATCTAGCGACATATTTCGTAGCACCCTGTATAGCGAGCGTATTTGACAGAGTTTAAAACTCGCGCATGCAACGATAAGGACTTCTGGGGTTAGCGCTCGTACCGAGCGGTCGACGTTTTGTGTTTTCTGTGTGAAGTGATAACAATTTTGGTTCTAATTTTGACAAAATATGGTGGCGATTTTTGTGAGGGGTCCCGTTCAGCATCCTGAATGGTTTTGGATTTTGCGCTCCAACCCATTACTATGGGGATTTTTTACGTTCGTGGTAGCTGAATTGTGGATGTATTCCAGGTCGTTATCTTTTTGTCGGACCACCTTGTCCATATTTTCTGGAAGGATATTTTTTTACTCAGTTCGGTAAGTTTTTATAATTTGAACTGATTGCTTCACAGGGAAATGCATTACTCGACTTGGCCAAATTTTCCGCCGTACATCTGGTGTTCGATTACGTTTTAACTAACCCTTGACTGTCTTATTTTTTTATGTGATATGTTTATTACAAAGGGTTTCATTGTCTTGCATATTTTTTTGTACGAATGTTGGCCGAGATAGTTGATACGCCGTATTTTTCGTTGTATGCACGATGAGATATTCTATCTAATCTCACACGTTCGAAGACGTGAATTTTAATGCCAATGCTAAACTTTACTTTTTGATAATTATTTTAATTAATAATAATATTTAATTATGTATTGTTAATTGAGTTTTATTTGTGCATTTAAATTTCACTAGGAAATATCAACCGGCGTTGGTCAAATGCAAAGACTTTGAAATTCCTAAGCGTTTGACATGGGTTCGAATTTCATATTTGAAATTCTATGTTGAACATTTTTTTGTGTGTTTATTTTTGTTTTTATGTTCTTTTTTTGAAAGGCTGCGATGTTCGACCCATATACAGGGTGCGGCATTTCACCGAGATTGCTGTCTTTTGTTTTATCATTGGGGATTCGATATGGTTCCACTTTATCGTGGGATTTTTATGTAACCATTCGAATGTGCCCTTGGTTTATGTTTGGGAGTGATTTTCGGTGGCAATGTCGTTGCCACTGTGCCTGTTTTGGTCGGCTAACACCTTCTACATCCGACATCGCTTATATCTTTGCCTTCTGACAATTAACATCCAATTGTCCATTTTAATTGTGTTGTGTTAGCAAAGCTGTTTCCTTGATCTCTCCGGGGTGTTTCTTTCACACGATCCACGACTCTCGCTTCCGCAATAAATGAGCTAGTTTAAAACCTAACACCAGGGCCCCACGCAAAATTAAAGTAGATGGTTTTATCCTTCTGCGTGGACTTAATCTTTTCCGAGCTGACTTCTCATTAGAGCAGTAAGGAAAGATTTAGTATCATATTATGGTCCGCCCTGTGAGGCCGAAGGCAGAACAACTATGGCCTTCACGGATCTATTATGGTCCGCCCTGTGAAGCTCATGGCCGAACAACTATGGTCTTCACGGATCTATTATGGTCCGCCCTGTGAGGCCGAAGGCCGAACAACTATGGCCTTCACGGATCTATTATTGTCCTCCCCCTGTGAGGCCGAAGGCCGAACAACTATGGCCTTCACAGATCTACTATGGTCCGCCCTGTGAGGCCGAAGGCCGAACAACTATGTCCTTCGCGCATCTATTATGGTCCTCCCCCTGTGAGGCCGAAGGCCGAACAACTATGGCCTTCTCGGATCTATTCTGGGTCTAGATGGCTAAGGGCGGCGAAAGCCGCCCGTGCCAGCTAGTATACCATAAAAATAATACAAAATACTTAATTAAGGTTAGTAACAGTAACGCGAAATTTATCGTACGGCTTAAGTAGCCAAAAATTCCAAGGGTTTACGTGAGTAAGGCCCAGTTGTTCAGTTTCGGGTTATCTCTTAACCTGGGTTATTTTCCATAGAAATGATTGTTTCAAGAATTGTTTCCATGGAAAATAATTTAGGTTAAAAGATAACCCAATACTGAACAACTGGGCCTAAATCGTTTAGTTTCTAACTTGAATATTTGCAAATGTTCGAGGTGGTGTAAGGTTGAATTGATGGAGCTAAATGTTAATTGTGTAAAACGTAAAGTGTACTTACAGAAATTAAACACAAGAAAAAAAATAACGCACCATGTCACTTAATGCGGGCCTGTCTTGAGCAATGTGAAGACAAGGAAATGATGTCACATGTGCTGACACAGTGGCGATGACCTTTCGGATTTTTACCATAAATTGGAGCGATGATTTCAATCTGGGGACTTGATTTCGATATCGGGAAGTCTTCAACGAAACCGAATAATGTTGAGCGTTTATTGTTGTCGATTTTCCAGTAAATGAAATTTTTGCGAACCGCTTGGAACACATAAACCAAATATGGTTCCCAACCAATCTTTAATGCCAATATTGCCACTGGGGCGTTTTCTGCGCTACGACCCAGAGTAGCGACCCGAAGTTTACACTAAAATGATGATTTACTGATTTTAACCACAACTTTACTTAACAAACAAAACAAGCGTTCTTTCTACTACGCCATTTTGTCGACTAACTCGACTAACTCCTTGTAGTTGTGCCCGCGTCACACGACGCCAAAAAAACAACTATTCTCGTCAACCCTAGATGGCGGACTTTAGAAATTTAAAATTTCGCGGGGAAAACGCAAATTGACAGGAAAAGTAAAATATTATTACAGTACCAAGCACTTTGAGCTTCAAGGATATTACGTCGAAAAATAAAATTTATTGCATTGAAAAATGTTGATTCCTTGTACCATTTTTACAGAACTTATTGATTTCCTCATATGGAGGAAAAACCACATAGGAGAAATTAAAATTACCATCTGGGGAAAAGTCGGCGGGGACTTTTGGAGAGTTCATGCGGACACTCAAATACGTACTCGTATGTTGACAAAACCATTTCCACGTTACCATGGAAACGGTGATTCTGACATACTATGCGTATTTTATATAAGATCTTCAGAAGTTCCCAACGATAAAAATCGATATTGCATGACCGGGAGGTCTGGGGGTATGGAATACCCCCCCCCCCCCAGGTACACTTGCCATTATTCAGAACCAATTTTCGTTTGTAATCCGGGAGGGGGGGCAGCAGATGATATTTTTCATAACTATCCAGCACCGTTCTTCTTAATACCGAGGGAGGTAAAAGTGAAAGTTTTTTTTTCACAATAAATTAAGTATACCTGGGGGAAGGGGTATTCCACACCCCCTGGTCCCAGCAGCTTAAAAGAGTTCCTGATAAGCATGCATTTGAGTTCATTACTCTAAGCGTCTAAGCCAACGCCGTAGCAAGGGTGATCGCAATGGGGGCGCTAAACCTCGACAAAACCCAATAAATAATAGTTTAAAATTTTTTTTAAAAGAGGGGGGCGCATGTATTCAAATTTGCCTCATGCGCTAGAAGAGCTTGCTACGGCGCTGCTTCCACCCCAAATCGAATGCGAACTTCTGATTGGTTAAGCTTTTGAAAAGTAATAACAATAGGGGTATTCACTTCACTGCGTAAAGTTCGTACTTGTAATTTTCGTAGAATTACGTGACGTGAACATACTCCTTGTGAATGTTGCGTAAATTCTTTCGTACTTGTATTTGTAGATTATTTGACGTTATGTCATGTAGGATATAGGGGATTAATAATTAATTTATTCATTCAAATATTTAATTCACATTTACTTACGTTATTCATTGTTATTTTGGGTTTATTTTTTATTTGTTACCTTCAAATTAGGTTATGTTTTGTATATGTACCACATCTACGAAACTGCTACCAACCACAGCCAATATCTACGAATGCGTAGATTTCGTAAACTAAAAATTCTACGATGTTTACGAAAATTGAGATCTACGCCATTTACGACGAAAGTACGAAGTGAAGTGAATACCCTTATTGTTTGATATCGATTAACTATAGCCAAAATTATAGGTTTATCAAATTCACCCGTACCTTATTCGCTTAATTTTAATGTGCTCTCCCCCCCCCATAGCGAATTTTAAATGAAATTAGTGTTAAGCGTTCGATTCAAATAGTTCGAACCACATAGATCGCGAAGATATTAGCGAATTCGCAACACTAATTTTATTAAAAACTTTGCAATAGAGGAAGGCGGCGAAATGTACCTTCACGATTCAATCCCGGAATTTCCGCTCTGTAACATACTAGTGATTACATCAACCCATTGCTGCCTATTGGTAAATTATTTTTTATCTATGTAGATGATTGTTTTCTATTTTAATATTAAAAAAAATTAAAATTTTGCGCGCTAGTTGCTCGGAGCGATATTGGGTAAAATTTACAATTTCACAATATTTTAATCGCTGTAACTATTTTACCTTCGGGGTTCTAAAGATGGGAATATAAGCTCATTGAAGTTGAAACGATTCTCTTTTGATTAGTATTAATTTTATTAAAAAATTGGCGATTGTGCAGTTACTCTGACTAGCTGAAAAAAAATTTCTTCAGCTACACACTAAAGAACAGGCTTTTATTTGTCTATTAAAACAAAAAAAAAGGGTGAACGGAGTAAAAACAACCCCAATATCGACTTCTGAAAAGTACGGGAAAGTCGCATCGAGTATGCGGCAGACCCCGGTCGATGTGCATCGTTCGCCCGTGGTCCCTTGAAAATGCATAAAATTTTTTCGCTCCGATTTGAATTTTTCTTTGAAATTCGGATAGATGGGGGTGTGATTAGTGGATATTAGTAATAAATATAATCAAAAAAATGAAAAATAACCCGTGTATTGCCGAAAAAGTGAAAAAATAAAAATAATATTGGTGGGGATTACCTAACCCTGGTCACTCCAAATAAATTGAAAATTTCCTATTGCAAAGAGGAAGGTTTATATAGTATACTGACATAATTTTCACAAGCGAAGATATAATCAAAATTTTGAGTAAATCGATTTTGAAGTTTGCAAATTTACATGTAAAATTAACGAGATTCCCGCGCGTCACTCATTAACACTTAGAGTATTTTTGCCTTCATCCCGGTTTGCTTGATGGGTGGCGCCTTCTCGTATGTTTAGCTCTGCCGCGGAGCGGCGTACGCGAATGAAAAACCGCCCGGAGGGCCGTAGGGTAGGTTTTTTGTTGCGCCCAATTCTGGCCGTGCCAGATTATATTTATTACTAATATCCACTAATCACACCCCCAATCTATCCGAATTTCAAAGAAAAATTCAAATCGGAAACCGGGATGAAGGCAAAAATACTCTAAGTGTTAATGAGCGACGCGCGGGAATCTCGTTAATTTTACATGTAAATTTGCAAACTTCAAAATCGATTTACTCAAAATTTTGATTATATCTTCGCTTGTGAAAATTATGTCATTATACTATATAAACCTTCCTCTTTGCAATAGAAAATTTTCAATTTATTTGGAGTGACCAGGGTTAGGTAATCCACCCCAACATAAACAACTATGGGGAAAACCTAGGTTACTTCTTTGGGTGGATCTGGCACGGCCAGAATTGGGCGCATCAAAAAACCTACCCTGCGCCCCTCCGGGGCTCCGGGCGGTTTTTCAATCGCGTACGCCGCTCCGCGGCAGAGCTAAACATACGAGAAGGCGCCATCCATCAAGAACACCGGGATGAAGGCAACCGGAATCTTAAACCCCCAAAAAATCGCGTAAAAACAAAAAATAATCGATGTTACATGTACATAGGAGAGACGAGCTGCAACTGCCGGTGCAAAATACTCTAAGTGTTAGGGTCATTCATTACGCACGGACCGACCACAGAATGAGAGACGCGCGGGAATCTCGTTAATTTTACCACTGAATTACATGAAAATTAGCTAAGTTCAAAATCGATTATTTAAAAATTTTGATAATAAATTCTCGGTTCATATTTTGAGAATTTGTTATATTAACTGTGTTCTTTAGTGTGTAGCAGAAGAAATTTTGTTTCGAGTAGTCAGAACAACTGCACAGTACCCAAAAAATTTATTAAATAATCAAATTTTTAATAACATTTTTTCAAGTTCAAACGATTGTGAGCATAAGCATGCCTGATGATGGCATAATATCACACCGAAACATCGATCTTCTTCTTTTCAACAATTATTTATCTACTGTTGGATTTAGGTCTCTCCCCATGAAGGGGGAGGGTATGGCCATATCCTACCACGCTGGCTAAGTGCGGGTTGGTAGGGGAGCAGCGACAAGTGGCGTTATTTTTAAATTGGTCACCCATCCAAGTGCATACCATTGCGACCTTGCTTGGCTTGCCGTAATCTAATAACCAAACCAGCATTGCGGCGCTACGTAGCTGCTCTTTATGTCCATTTTGCGATTAAATTTTGTCAATTAGACATCGCGTCTACGCAAGTTAATTTAATTACTTCACATTGCAGGTTCTTCTTCTTCTTCATCCGCACGTGTTGGACGTACTGTCCGTTACGTTAAACATAAATTTAAAAATCATTCTTAAAAATTTAATTCAAACACTTCGTAATTTTTCCGAATTTGGATTATCGTGGAGTCAGTTGTAGTGTTATTTTTAAATTTCTGATTTTTCGGGGGTAGCAGTTTTACTTCCGTAAGCGCACAGATTTATGTGCCCCCCCTCCATGAATATGAAGATTATTTTTATCGGTTACCCAGTCAGTTAAAGGGAAATGAAGAAGAACGCGAGGGTTGGAATCAACTTTCCTAAAATCCCCTGTCTTATCATTGGGCCAAAATTGAAGAGGAGAAAATTCCCTACAGGTTTCATGATTTACTTCATATCTGAAGTAAATCCTGAAACCTTGTATTGATTTGTTCACCATCGATGGTGAAGTTTAAATGTACGAAATTTTTATTCAAAATAAGAATTATTCAAAACCTTTTTCAATTCTTTTCTCTGGATTTTCTCTTTGCAAATTTAAGCAAATTTTGTTAATCTGTTTTATAGAGAATTTTGTATTCTTCAATTTTGATTTGATCATAATTTTCACTAAAAATGAAAGTAAGCGAGTTATAGACGAAAAACTACTGTAGAGGATTAAAATGCCCACTTGCCGAAAAAAGCTGACAGAGAATTTTAGGTGATGTTGCAAATAAAATCGTGGTCAAATTTGAATATATGCCCCCCCCCCCCAAAAGATTCTTATCTTTTTGAAAATTTTAAACTATTATTTATTGGGTTTTGTCAAGGTTTAGCGCCCCCATTGCGATGGCGCCTGAGCCTCAGTCGTCTCACCCTTGCTACGGCTCTGGGTGGAACTACTCACGAATTCTGTTGACAGTACCTGCAATTTCACCTAGTCTAAGCACGTAGCCGCATTTTTCGTGAATAAAATTAAATAATATTCACCTTTTTTCCAAGTTTACCCGAAAAATCTTGATTCGGTTTTTTACGGATCTGTCGCGCTCAGGCAAATTTTTTCCAAGTTTACCGTAAAAAACTAGAAGCGCACAAAAATAACAAGAAAGAAGGTTTCTTGTTATTTTTGTGCGCTTACAACAATTCTACTATAATAATTATATTATTAATAAATAAAAAATTATAACAATTATTCATTCGATCCGATGAAGGATCGTAAATTTTTTGAGTTCTAAAAGAGCCGATTTTTTATCGAGCTGACAAGCGAAATAATTACGAACTCCTTCCATGACGATTTACGTAGTACTACTGTAGAATCCGAATCATGACTTAATTTGCGGAATCCTTGGCTTTACCATCGAATCCTTTTTAGTTAACTGGTGCGCCACGCAACTTATTGTTTTGAGCCCCCCCCCCCGGCAAACAAAGACCGTAGATGATCAAGGTTGATTTTAACCCCCCCTTGATAATCGACGGTTATGACTTTTGGTTAATTTCGACAGAGAGCGCAGTCGCTGTCCCGTAGTGCTGGTTATGCAGGTTTGGCCTCATCTACTGATCCCTTATGTGACTGGGTCATTTCGATGAAAGAAGATATGGTGGAAGAAAAGAAGGCAAATCTTTCGTATCAGTGGCAAAGTCGAAAACCCATCGGCTGGGAATTCCGCGTCGGAGGAGTGTCAGCCGCTCCGATTTCTTTACTTGGCCAAGATAGCCTTACTTCCCGGAGTGGGGGTTGTCCCCCATCGGTGGAGCCCGGGCCTGCATGCTCAAGTTTCCGGAAAATCGCCGGTTATAAAATACAGCGAATCAAGAGATTAACAATAAAGATAGAGATGAACCCCTATCAAAGTAGGGGTGGGGCATGCCTAAGAGTACTAACAGCCAATGGGAGTCACCTGTTTCACTACTACTATAAGGGCTGTCTTTTAGGGTTAAACATTTATTTTCCGCAATTTTTTTTGTTTCAATTCTACTATACAAATCTTCAGCTTTCCGAATATCTATAGAGAATTTTTAAAATCGCGGTTCATTTTAAAGTGCTATTTCGGAGGCATTTCGTAAAATGTACCTTAAAATAAGAGAAAATTGAAGAAAAGTAAAATATAACAAAACAAATCAGAAACGACGAAATTGAAGAAACAAATAAAACTAAATGTTGCGTTGTATTTCTATTTTGAACTAAAATAAAAACTTGTACCTACTTAAAAAAATAGTTAAGTGTAGAATAAGAATGTGAAAATGTATCAATTCCTCTCACAGACAACCAGAGACTTTAACTTTAATCGCCCGCAGAAGGATTGCAGCGGGGTTTTGAACATTTTCTTTGATTGTTGATGTGAAGGAAGGCACGGATTAAGCGTGATATTTTCCACAAATTGGATTTTGAAAACAGAAGTATTTAATGTTTTATCAGGGTCATCCATCAATTTAGCAGGATTTTGGGCTACAGTCCCACTTCCGACACCACCTAAATCAAAATTTCTTCTGCTACACACTAAAGAGCACAGTTAATAGAGCAAATTGTAAAAATATTTAGGGTGATAGGGGTCCAAACTGTTGAATAAATCGAATTTGAACTTAGCAAATTTACATGTAAAATTTAACGAGATTCCGCGCGTCGCTCATTCTGTTGACGGTACGTGCAGAAAGAACTAGTCTTAAACTTAGCATTTTACGGACCGGCAGAAGCAGCACGTCTCTCGTACATGTAACATCGATTATTTTCAGGGTCTCTAAGCCCCCGGTTGCCTACATCCCGCGGTTTTCTTGATTTATGGCGCCTCTCGTATGTTTAGCATCCGCCGCGGAGCGGCTCACGCCATGAAAAACCGCCCGGAGCCCTGGAGGGGCGTAGGGTAGGATTTTTGATGTGCACAGTTCTGGCCGTGTCAGATCCACCCAAAAAAGGAAGTAGCACCATCAAAACCGGCCGCGGGGCTCTGGGCAGAGCCCCGCAAGGCCTAGGTTTTCCCCATAGTTTTTTATGTCGTTTCAATGCTAATTTTACGTACTTTTAAAAAGTCGATATTGGGGTTGTTTTTCAGGATTTCACCCAAAATATTTTTTCTATAGACAAATATAAGCATGTTCTTTAGTGTGTAGCACACGAAAATTTTTTTCGGGTGGTGTCGTTTGTGGGATCGTCGCCGGATTTTGTGCTGAAAAAATCTACCTTTCTTATGCCAAGAAGACCCCTTTCGTTTTAGACTAGGGTTACGTAACCTTAACCACCCAAATCAAAATTTCCTATTGACTATTGGATAGTTTAAGGTTTATTATAGTATACTGTAAAAATATTTTGCGTGAAGGGGGGTCAAACTTTTGAATAAATCAAATTTGAACTTAGCAAATTTTACACATTCAGTGACGCGCATGATGAAAATTTGTGGAATCTCGCCCATTCTGTTGTCGGTCCGCGTGCTTTTATATACCCTAACACTTAGCAATTTACGCTCCGGCCATAATGCGACTGGCTTCTACGCCTTTTCAGGGTTTTAACCCATATTACATCTTCAACGAGATTTTTATTAATTTTTTTGAGCGTTGGAGGAGACAAAGCTGGGCTCCGCACAGCACGTGCTCCGCTTCGCGAACCATGCTTGCTACGCTCCGGCAGATGCAACACGTCTCTCGTACGAGTAACATGTATGAAAGGTTACTTTTTCTTCATTATTTTTTATGCGATTTTTTGGGGGTGATACGTGAAAGGGAACTGCCGCATACCGCAACTATACTTTTAAATGCTATATCCAGGTTTTCTATGATCCCGATTTTTTGGATCCCGGTTGTGGTGGATTAATATTCCTCTAGTATGTGTAGCCCAAATAACCATTGTCAAAACCGCCGGAGGGCCTAATGGAGCGAAGCGGAAGGCTCGTAGGGTAGGTTTTGACAATGGAATTACCTTCGAATCGAATCCCAAATAAAATAAAAAAATACCTAAAAAAACTGTTCACTGTTCACAAAATCGTTTGCGTTCATGTTGACTGTTTGACTGCCGGTTACAAAATGAGCTCCCGCTAGCCGGTCGTGACTTATATTTATAACTTCTGTGGTGAGCGGGGTCTATTCGCTCGGTTTTCAATGCTAAATGTACGTACTTTAAATATTCGAAATAAGGGTTATTTCACAGGGGTTCACTCAAAATAATTTTACTATAGACTCTATTAACCATTATCTTTACAATAGTCAATAGGAAATTATGATTTGGGTGGTTAAGGTTACATAACCCGAACCCCTAAATTTTTATCTATGATTTTTTATCAATGTTGATTTTGGTTTGTAGGTCAATTATATATTAGACATCGAATCCTTCCAGTAATTTTCCCAGGTTGAAAACGCCATTCGCTTTAGTTTGAGGTAGAGATAGTTTCAAAGGTCAAGAACCCTAATTTGCGCGAGAAGCCAAGGGGGCGAAATACATACATATATGAATTTGAGCCTTCTGCGTCGATTTTTATTCAAAGCTAAAGAACCCCAATCTGCGCAAGGAGGAGCCAAGAGGGTGAAATACATACATATACGAATTTGTGCCATTTTTTTTGGCAATTGGCAATAACATTGTAATTTAGACCGTGTTGAAGTTGGGAGCGTACGCGCTCAATTGGTGCTCACAGCGTCCAAATTTTGCCGCTGATAAAAGCGTTGGCGTTGGTACTAAAAGAATGTTAAGCTCCCAACTCGAACGCGACCTTAGTATGGACGTATTATAATGACTAAGACTTACCTGTAAATAGAGGACCTCCTTGACCTTACTGTAGGCTTCTATTTTAACGAAACTCTTATAGGCGTCGCCCAACATTTCGCAACAGTCGGTAATAATCTTGGTTTTTTCCTCCTTGTCCTGCCATTGCAAGTTTGCCATCAAACACTTCACGTACAACATGAGTGCGCGCGCACGATCAACGATACCGCCGTGCGTCAAGATGTGAATCAAGTGCCTGTCGAAAATTTTCAGCGCCTGTGCGGGCATCTTGGTCAAGTACAAAACATAAGCCAAGTGCAAATACACAACCGATTGCCAATAATCCAAGTGAAAATCGGTAGTTTGCACCAAACAGTTATTAAAAATTGGCGGTATAATCACGTTAGGGTAACTTGTGATGTAACGAATTTCGCCCATCATAATCATGGCTCTCACACGCGAATCAATGCGCAGCTGGTTTTTCTCGTCGTGCGTCAAAACGTACTCGATGCATTTTTGTGCAGACACAAAATCGTGCTTCTGGATGAACAATTCGGCCAAGCGTAGATTGCTCTCGTGGACGTCGTAAACCGCCATATTTCGCGCGGCCTTTTCCGCTTCTATCCATTCTTCTTTGTATAGCGCTTTGGTAAATTTACAAAAATTCTCGCCCATCATCCAACTGTGTGATAGAGGCTCGTGAGGAAAATGACCCGTGATCGCCAAAACAACTGCAAACGCTTTGTCGTATTCGCCTTCAAATAAATATTGGTTGGATATATTACACATGGCTAAACAAATTGACCGGCTATAATTGAGTTTAGAGTTGTTGTTGGAGTTGAGGTACAACGAAAGTTGACTCCACAAGGAAGACATTTCGGTCTTTCCAAACGTTAACCACAATGCAGCTTTTTGAGCGTAACTGTTGCATGTAAGGCTGTTGTGAGGGTGTTGGCAATTGATCATGTCGCCGCGAGTCATTGTCTGAAAATTTGGGTATATGTGCCAAAAATCTGATTAAACTTAGGAAGTTTATAGCACTTACCTCAAAAATATGTTTGGGTGTTCCACCTCTAACGCCGGCAAATTGAACAAAATTTTGAATACCCAACGAGACTACGTAATGCATATTCAGTTCCAAACTTTTCATGATGGAATGCTGCACCAACCTATCTTTGCCTGTATTTTTGATACTGTAAATCCAAGTCAAAATATGTTGTAAGCAAGCATTGTCGTTCGCTTCTTGGGCCAGGATCATTGCTTCTTTCAAACAGCACAGCGCTTCGTTTCTAAAATTTAACATAACATTAAGTCTTGGGGTTTGGACTGATCTGATAAGCTTTGGAATTTTGGTTACCCTTAGCTCAAAAAGAAGGAACCACTCAAGATTTTTTAAATCCAAAAGGAAGTTTGTAGAATTGAAAAGGTTCAAGATCAGCGAAAGCATAATGGATTTAGTGTGAAGCTTTTAGATTTAGAAAGAATGTATTAACCATCACCGCTCCTACCGAGATCTACTGGTCACTTTTTAGCCACCTAGACCGTGGAGGATATCACTTCTCAAGATCAGTAGTTGACATCACTCTCCGTAAGCCAAACAACCACAGAAGACAGGTTTTAGATGGCTAAAGGCGGCCCATAGGGCGCCTGTACCAGCTAGTCGATAATAATGAGGAATATCCTTAAAAGCTATCATAGTTGTAAGTAGAAGAAGAGTACAACTACAAGGGAGGATCTAATAAATCTAATAAGAAGCCGTTGAAATAAAAATATTAACCACAAAGAACAAAGATGGGAACCATCATTGGGTCTTGGATCAAAAGTATCAGTGAGGGAGCTATAAATATTAGTTCTGAGAGTTAAAAAATTATAAACAATAAACAAAAATTTACTTACTTGTGCCCAAAATGATAATGCAAGGTTGCCAATGTGAGAGACGCAAATCTGTACCAATGTTTTTTTGAAACATTCACACTGTGTTCCGCGTCGTAGGTTCGATCAAAACAATGATGCAGGCTGTTCAGTGCTCCACAAAAATCTTTAACTCTCAGGAAGTTGAGGTAATTCAAATAATGCTGAAATAAAATTTAATTTAAGTCGGAGCTAAAAATTACTTAAATATTTAAATACTCTCTACATTCATTATTTAAAAAAGTATTTACGTAGATCGCGACCCCATGAATTTCATTTGCGGCCTACAGGTTGAAAACCGCTGTTAGAAGGACTGACTAAATTACATCTCTCATTTGATCGTCAACAACTGCAAAGATTGGATAAAAAGGATTTTGTATTGACACACAGACGGTAAAATCCACTATTTAGAAATTTAGATGGACAAAAATAAATTTTCATTAAACTTAATATTAAGCATTTAAGCCTCGCACGCAGGTTTTTTTGAGCGGGGGGGGGGGGGGGCAGAAAACAAGAACGGACTAATAATATTTTTCTAAAAGTAATTTCGGAGGTCTGCCTAAAATTTTCGACCGGAATGGTCGAAAACAGGTTTTCGTATTTGGGGGGGGGGATGTATATATCTTAGAGCCTCATGGCTACGGGTCCGAAGTATTTGGTTCAAGGTGTTGGGAGTAATCTCTACAATTTATTTCAAAACTGAAGTTTTCATGCAGATCTGTTGCATTTTCACGGAATGGGGTACCGACAGAAACGATTTAGTAGCGTTTTTTTACGTAAATACGATCCTTAGGATGTCCTTTGCTATGTTTTATGGTTAGATTTTTCTAAAAGCGGTTCATTTCGATGTAATTAAATGATAAAATTAAAATAAATTCAAATTATCTATTCAATCTGTCACGTCATCACTAAAGGCGGTATGACACTTGTGTAAATTTTTGCTAGAAAATTTTGCACAAGTGTCAAACACGTAAATTTGCTAGCAATGTTTTTTAGGAATATTTCTATATTTTTCTTTCTAAATCTGCGTGTAAAATTACATACAAGAATATTCGAAAGTGTGGTCTATTTACAACAAAATTTACACAAGTATCACACCGCCTTAACATTAGTTAGTAGATGTTCCTTAGTGATGCCGTGCAAAGCGGCATTATTTCTCTCCAATTTATATACTCTTAATTTCCTGTACCTGTTTATTCCAATTTTCCCTTTCGGCTATTATTAAGATTGCATAAAATAGTATACACAACTCGAGACAAAAACGCCTCTTAATCTCTGGTGCGAATGGGATTCCCTTGGCAGAGGGGGAAGCTAGCTAACGTCGTAAAATTTATACAATTTATCGCATGTTAATTTTTAAAGTTCAATGTAATAGTAATGTAATATGTAGCGAAAGGGGGGTCAGTGCTAGGAAGTGCAATTCTTTTTTTTTATTAAACTCTTTAGATTTGTATCAGAAATGAGCCTTAGGTTTTCGACATCGGGCTTGGACCGGAATAGGGGAAAATTTGCCGAAGAAGATGCCAAAACTCATAGTCGTGAATTGGCCGTTTCCTATGCATTCTATGCCCAAAATCGATATAAGCTAAATTAAATAAACAATAGGTAAAATTATGAGCAGAAGAATAATATAAAATAAATAATACAAAAAAAAGAACCTCGCTTTTTTCGATTCTTGACCAAAATAATGCAGTTTTTAGATTTTGATGGAGACTTTTTTACCTATTCATCCGACATAAAAATGGCCCGCAGATAAATTAAAGTAGATCAAGAGATTTCTGTAAAACTTTGAATTGAAAAGCTCTCTAACACTTATTGTCTTAGCTGTGAGCTTTCAAAGTTGATTACCAGGGTTCCCACTGAGTTTCTCAAAACAAATTCGCAGACTTTTCCAGGTTTTCCCCGATTAAAATTTTATGATAATAAATATATTTTCCATGGAAAACATCTGAATAAGGCTACAAAATGTTTGCTTAAATTATTAATTTAAAATTATTTTCGTATTAAAAAAACTTAAAAAGCTTATGGAAAATTTATGGATGGGGCTAAACTTTACCTCTTACCTGTATCAGCCCTTGGTTGCCAAGGTCACAAAGTAACTTTTAACCGAAGGGGGGGGGAGTTGTTACATTTTCACGGAATGGGGTACCGACAAAAAAGATTTAGTAGTGTTTTTTCAAGTAAATACAATCCTTAGGATGTCCTTTGCCATGCAATGTGGTTTTATTTGTCTAAAAGTGACTCATTTAGATGTAATTAAATAATGAAATTCAAATGAATTTGAATTATTAATTCAACCTGCGACGTCATCTCACATATTAGCGCCATTGGTATACGCACGACTTGGCATGAATGGCGCTTTGCACGGAAAATTTACTAACTAATGTGTGAAATGACGTAATAGATTAAATTGGCGATTTACATTACCGTTGGTGGCGCCACCAGCAACAACAACATGGCTGTGTTTGGACGTGTAATTCGAAATTTAAAGTCATATTCTGATGAAAATTTGCAAACATCTGAGGATGTTGTTAAATTTATTGTAATATGTTTTGTTAATTAGTTGATTTTGTTATGTCTTCAGCCTGAAGAACAAATTTTTATTTTCATTTAATACGTCATTTACTAATTAAAAATTCTCTCGCATGGTGGCGTTTGCTTAATGTAAATTGTGAATAAACAATTCAAATTTATTTTGCATTACATTGAAATGAGCCGCTTTTAGAAAAATCTAACCACATTACATGGCAAAAGACATCCTAAGGATCGTAATTACGTAAAAAACAATACTAAATTTATTTTGTCGGTACCCCATTCTACAGAGTAACGAACTTGGAGCGTTTGCGCACAAAAAAGTATTGTGTCATCGTGGTAGTTAATTAAATATAGTAACAGACACGCAAATCTTTCCTTAAAATTGAAAACACCTCGTGCGGTTTCAAAAGACTATCGATTAGTCAAAGCTATCCCATCCCCTTTTCTACTCCTCCGCCCCGCTCTCATCTTAAAATTATTTTTAAGCTTCCACTCTCAAGTCATGTCTCGAGTAGTTAATTTCTTGTTAATTTGAATTCAAATGCTAACGAAATTTAAAAATCTCCACCACACAACCGGTGGTAAGCGAGGTAGATTACTGATTGTTTGTCAGCTTCTTTTATTTAACTTAGCCCAAGCAACGAAGCCGAAAAATGTCAAAAGCTTCCAAGAAATCCGGACAAGTTGAAATTTAGTAGAAATTCTGTGCTTGAAACTTCAAAAGAATCAAATCAGAGGATTTTCTTCGTCATGTAACATGTTTAGATCTTTTTTTGCGCAACTCATTTCCATGTAATTAAATAATGCAATATTAAATAAAGCCGTTTGAGTAGAGCCTGACGTCACTATTTTTAAAAATGTACGGCGTATTTAATGTTCATGTTTAAACGCTACGATCGCACTTTTGTCGGTAAAGTCGCATGGATGGCTAAATCACATTTTTTAATTTTTCTCGATGTCGAATTTTTAACTGTACTTTGGAGGTTCGACTTATGGAAATTTGACTTCCTGTTCAAAATTGAAGAGCACAAAATTAAAAACTCGTATTTCAAATGAAATTTTCTTGCGTGTTATCTTCATCATCTGAAAAATATATTTTTTGATAATGTTGTGTTTTTCAATTTTGGGCGATATTGAAAGTTAAGTAGAACCGCGATTTGAAAAATTCCCTATTCGGAAAGCTGAAGGTTTATATAGTAGAAATAAAAAATAAAATTGCGGAATATTCATGTTTAACCCCCAAAAACAGCTATTAAAAAAGTAGCGAAACAGGGGCTCTCATTGACTGTCATGGGCCACGCCCACCCCTACTTTGATATAAATACAGGACTTAGCCGATTTCTACTGTAGTAGTAAGTTGCTCTTATAACTGATACACCAGACTAGATCAAATGCTTTTGGAAATTTTGCGGTCTCCGTCGGTATTTGCCTCACTGGTTTAGGGTGGCATAGGGGCAGTCTGGGGGAAAGCACTCGGGGGATTTTCTACCCTGTCGCAAGACAGAGTATTCTTCTCCGGTAGAGTTCAGGAACTCCGGCCACGCAGGACCGGTCTCCACTCGAGGGGGGTACGGCAGAAACCCAACCTGACCGGCATCAGGAGAAAACCAGAGGGTTTTCCGCAGCATCGGAGCGACTGACACTCCCCCGATAAGGAAAACAAGACGGTTAGACCCCGATACCGATCACTTTTGCATCTATTTCTTCATTCACACCCAGTGTTCTATCACATTCTTATCACCACAACCCGACCCCGACATCGAAGGGGATCAGGTGGTGACGTAAATTCGAGCATTACCAGCTTTATTCAAAAAGGCATCTGCGCAAATGTCTTTATTTCTATTTTTCAAAGCCACGATCGTCGTCAAGAAGGGAGGGGGTTAAACCCACCCCGGACTCCGACGATCTCGTAGTCAGGTGGGGCCTCAAAACCCAACCCTGCAAAATATAAACTCAGGTGCTATGGCGCACCAGCTTTCTCAAGGAGGTACGGGCTTGGCCCGAGTACTCCAAGTTTTAATTTACGATTCGATTTCTACTGTAGTACGTAAACCATCATGGAAGGAGTTGTTCGCAATTGTTTGGCATGTCCAAACAATTTCCGATGAGGGTTTCTTATTATTTTTGTGTCCAACTAACTGTTTACATTAAACTTGGAAAAATGTAATTTAATTTAATGTAATACACGTAAAACGAACGATGAATTCCTGAGGTAAAGCGCATGGACGGTCAACAGAATGAGGTGCTAGCTCCGCCCCAAATCGAATGCGACCTTCTGAATGGTTGAGCTCTCGAAAAATAACGATTTTCAATATCGATTATTGCCAAAATTACAAGAGTTATCGAATTCCTCCGTACCTTATTCGCTGTAATTATTCGTAAAAATGAAATTTAGCGACAGCGTTGCCAGATGTCACGTGTGAAATATCGCACTGTACCCAAAAGAAAGAGCAAAAACGAAAGAGCTTTTTTTTTTAGATAAATTAACTATTTTTTTAATAAATAAACTGCCATCGTCGGACTAAGAAGTGAAAAAGCAGCAACAAAAATAATGAATAGGTTTATTTTTTAATAAATTACTCTAATAAATCCGAAAGAGCCTAAAAATCGCATCTTTCAAATTAAAGAGCCTAAATTAGGAGCCCATCGCAAAGGCTGAAAATTTATCGCAATTTGAGCAAAAGCCTAAATTGCGATAAATCGCCGCATCTGGCAACTCTTTGTTATACGCAAAAAAAACACTAAGAGGAACTAAAATCCCTAATTGGGGGAGGGGGAGCCGATGGGGGGGGGACGCGGAACCCAAAAGGTTGATAACCGCTGCTCTATTACATGAATACATTTTGACCATTTTGTAGAATTTTACGTCGAAGTGGACTAGTAATAATTACTTTCCGAACCCCTAGGTAAGGAAAGTATTGTTATCAGTCAAAATTTGACCCCCCAATTTTTTGACAGATGTTCACGTTTTGAGGTCCCCTGAATCCATTTTTATCATTTTTGGAAGGATGTCTGTATGTATGTGTGTATGTGTGTATGTGTGTATGTGTGTGTGTGTATGTACGTCTGTGAACACGATAGCGTCTAAACGAAGCAAGCAAATCATTCCAAATTTTGCATATAAGCTTTTTCCTGTCGTAGGACGAAGCCAGATGAAAATAATTTAAATCGTATAACGGGAAAGGGGGGTTTACCTGGAGCTATTATGACATTATGCGTCATAACTTCGAAACGAAATTAAATATGTAAAAATATTAATAACAAAAAATTAGCGCTATGGAATTTCCTACATTTTTTGTCCTACAAGTTTTTCTCTAAAATATACAGGGCGTTTCAAAAATTTTTGTATTTGTAAAAATTTTTTGTATTTGTAAATAAAATAGTAAACCGCATTCTACTAACGAAAATAAGATGAAAAGTTTGTAATAACATGGGTCCAAAAATGCTTCATTTGCAAGATATAGGCATTCAAAAGTTTTTTTCTTCCTATTTTGGCAAAATATGAAATTTTTCATCGATTTACTGTTGAAATTATGTAACCATTTTATTTAAAAATATAATGTAAAAATTTGCGTCTGTTCGGAAAGTTATGCGATGGCCACATCAGATTTTTTTTTTGTATGCCTAGATGATCACTATGCTTTCAAAATTAATCTTCAATTGTTTCCAAATACACAGCTATTTAAGGACACCAGTTTTTCCATAAGCAAGGGAAAATTAAACAAACAAAAATTTATTTACACAGGGTTGCCTGAATTTTACAAAACAAATTCTGACTTTTCCAGGATTTTTCCTAAATGAAATTAAAAATTTCACCGACTTTTTCAGTAAATCAGAAAAAAAATTGCATTGATGTTGACCGGGATAGGTCAATGCACAACACCAACATAAAAAATTTCAAATCAAAAATAATAATTTTAATTTGAAAACATAAAATTTCAAAATTAATATTAAAATATTTCTCTGACCAAAGTTTTAATTTTCCTGACTTTCGCTGACTAAAGTTGAGAAATTTCAAATTCTCTGAATTTTTCAGATATTCCCTACAAGTGGAAACCCTGATTACTTTTTTAGGGTTTTTCCAGGTTATCAGTTTTTCATCATTTACTCGTTTTTAGTGCATCCCATAACAGAAATGAATAAGACAAGATTTAAAGTAGCTAAAAATGAGCGTGAAATTGAAAAACAAAACTTTTCTAGCTTGAGTAATTTTGGAGGAAGCAAAAAAAGATTTTTTTTTGAGGAAATTTATGATTGCTAGAATGAAGTCCTCTATAACTTTTGTTGATCACTTTTATTCATAGGATTCTCAGAAAAATAAACTATTTCAACAAAATAAAATAGTATATCAAATTTCAGCACAAATTTAATGAAAATTTTAGTTTTTTGGAATTTTACAAAACAAATTCTGACTTTTCCAGGTTTTTTCCTAAATGAAATTAAAAATTTTACCGACGTTTTCAGTAAATCAGAAAACATAATTGCGTCGATGCTGACAGGGATGGGTCAATGCACAACACCGACATAAAAAACTTCAAAATTTAAAATCAAAAATAATAATTTTAATTAGAAAACATAAAATATCAAAATTAATATTAAAATATTTCTCTGACCAAAGTTTTAATTTTCCTGACTTTGGCTGACTAAAGTTGAGAAATTTCAAATTCTCTGAATTTTTCAGATATTCCCTACAAGTGGGAACCCTGATTACTTTTTAGGGTTTTTCCAGGCTATCAGTTCTTCATCATTTGCTCGTTTTTAGTGCATCCCACAACATAAAAGAATAACAAAAGACTTAAAGTAGCTAAAAATGAACGTGAAATTATAAAACAAAATTTTTCTAGCCTGAGTATTTTGGAGGAAGCAAAAAAAATTTTTTTTTGAGGAAATTTATGTACATAAATTGCATAGAATGAAGTCCTATATAACTTTTGTTGATCGCTTATATTCATGAGATTTTCAGAAAAAGAAACTACTTCAACAAAATAAAATAGTATATCAATTTTCAGCACAAATTTAATGAAAATTTTAGTTTTCTGGAATTTTACAAAACAAATTCTGACTTTTCCAGGTTTTTTCCTAAATGAAATTGAAAATTTTACCGACGTTTTCAGTAAATCAGAAAACATAATTGCGTCGATGCTGACAGGGATGGGTCAATGCAGAACACCGACATAAAAAACTTCAAAATTTAAAATCAAAAATAATAATTTTAATTAGAAAACATAAAATTTCAAAATTAATATTAAAATATTTCTCTGACCAAAGTTTTAATTTTCCTGACTTTCGCTGACTAAAGTTGAGAAATTTCAAATTCTCTGAATTTTTCAGATATTCCCTACAAGTGGGAACCCTGATTACTTTTTAGGGTTTTTCCAGGCTATCAGTTCTTCATCATTTGGTCGTTTTTAGTGCATCCCACAACAGAAAAGAATAAGACAAGATTTAAAGTAAAAATGAGCGTGAAATTAAAAAACAAAATTTTTCTAGCCTGAGTAATTTTGGAGAAAAGCCCGGAGGACGCAAAAAAATTTTTTTTGGGAAAATTTATGTAAATTGCATGGAATGAAGTCCTCGATAACTTTTATTGGGCAGAATTACCTAACAACTGTCATCCCAAATCAATTGAAATTTTTTCTATATAGCAAAGAGGAACATCAATATAGTGTACTGTAAAAATTTAATGTGTGAAAGTATAGTCAAAATTTTGAGAAAAACCAATTTGAAAGTACGTAAATTTAGCGAAGAAAACGTTCGAATAGGCCACGCCCCCCAGGCAGACGCGATGAAATGCATCAACGTTCCCTTAGAATCGAGTGAAATTTTTTCGCTCCGATTTGATTTTTTCTTTGAAATTCGGATAGGTGGGGGTGTGATTAGTAAATATTAGTAATAAATATTAGCAAAAAAATGGAAAAAAAACCCGCGTATCGCCGAAAAAGTGAAAAAATAAATTTTTTTAATTCGATTTTTGGGGTGTGGATTCGATACGGAGGGTTATCCATCGTCAAAACCTACCCTTCCGGGGCGCCGCTCCGCTCTGCACCCCTCCAGGGCGGTTTTGACTCTGGTTACTAGGCTAAACATACGAGAAGTGCCTTCCATCAAGAAAATCGGGATTAAGGAAACCGGGAGCTTAGAGACCCTGAAAATAGCATTAAAAAGTATAGTTGCAGTATGGGGCAGTAAACTATTACGTTTCACCCCCAAAATATCGCGTAAAAACAAAAAATAATCGATGTTACAAGTACGAGAGACGTGCTGCTTCTGCCGGTGCGAAATACTCTAAGTGTTAGGGTCATTGATTCCAAGCGTACCGTCAACAAAATGAGCGACTCGCGGAATCTCGTTAGGATTTTACATGTAAATTTGCTAACTTCAAAATCGATTATTTCAAAATTTTGATAATACTTTCACACATAATATTTTAACAGTATACTATAGAAACCTTCCTCTTTGCAATATGAAATTTTCAAATCATTTGGAGTGACAGTTGATAAGACACTCTCACTATTTTATTCATAGGATTCTCAGAAAAAAAACTATTTCAACAAAATAAAATAATATATCAATTTCCAGCACAAATTTAATCAAAATTTTAGTTTTTTGGAAAGCCATGTCTCCAAAATTATTGGTGTTGCAATATTCTAATATATTTAGTTTTATTTAGAATTTTATTCTCTATATTTTGAGCTATATCAAATTTGCACTTCAGTTGTACTGAAATTGAGTTATTTGCAGAAATGTAAAAAGTAACAGAAAAGGTTAAAAAACAATCAACTGCACTGTAAAAAAAGCACGTAAAAATACATTCAAATACGTGTAATTTTTACATTCAAAATTACGTAAAAATACATATTGTGTATTATTCCATTTATAATAGTGTGAAATTACAGTTTTTCTGTAATTTTCCTTATATATATATGTAATTTTACCTTAGAATTTGTAGTAATTATAAAGAAAAAATGAAAAATATACTGCCGTGTTTAGCTACTGAATTTTATTTCTATAGCGAGGGTACATAAACGGCACTTTTTTAAATTTCCTCGGCCAGCAATGAGAACTCTCAGGGTCAAAGGTGGGATCATGCAAATAAATTGAAATACTCATATGCTTCCTTTAATTATTGATTTTTTTTATAAAGATGATTCAAAGTATGAAATTATATCTGTTTCCTCTTCAATCTGATACTGCTACTTAATGAAATTAAAACGCAAACGTTATCAAATGAAAGTAATAAAATTTATTTAACACAATAAGATAAATTTTTAAACAAAATATTAGTTTTCGCATACGAAACAAATCAAATTTTACAATGTGAAAAATTCATAACAAAATCCCACAAAAAGTTTATGCGCGCCAGAAATTTATAAGAACGATTCGTCTATTTATTAAAGAGTAAGTGCGTCACTAAAAACTCTTACCGAAATGTACCGTCCTGTAGTTTATCGATGTAGCGGCGATGATGCGTAGCATAGATGCGAAGACACCCATTGAAACAGCCTCCGATGTTTGACCACACTGAAGCAGGAAGGAACGACCAGTAAATTAATTCCAAAGATTTTATCCAACAGATTCCATTCACTTAACCATAAAATGCAGCCATTAAAATTTATTTCCAAAATTATCATCCAAATTTTTATATCCAAAAAAATTAACTTATTTCCAATGATTAATCCAAACTTATTTTCAATAATAAATATCCAAATTTATTTTCAATTAATACTATCAGCGTGTTCCAATACTTCAACCACTGGCTTGTGAATCTCCATAAAAAAAAACTTGTTCAAATTTTCAATACAAAATCGCCCACCTTCACTCTTTGGCGGCTCCTATCCGAATACTTCCTCCCTTCTCTTTTTCAAAATCGCACCAAAATTCTCTTTACTCGCGCATACGCACATCTCAAATTTTTATAATTATCACTTTATTTAAATAGCGCACAAATCCTATTTTAACAAATAAATGAAATTGATTTAATTTGTTTCTCATTATTTTCATTGAATCAAAACAATCACCAATACTTTGTTCCATACAAATTCTTCATATCTCTTCAGATTTAATAACGTTTGTATCTTCCAAAATGTGAGGCAAAAAAAGGCAGCTAAATAATAATCCTTCGATCAGAGAAGATTCAGATACAACTAAATAATTCACTTGTTGTGGTCTTATATTTAATTACTAAATTATGAGTATTTCAATTATAGAGTCAATTACACCATACCACCCCCTTATGATGAGCAGGATATGACAATACACAAAATAATGTAAATTTACCAGTTTTTGGCATCACGAATGTAAAACTACAGTGGGATATTGTATATTTACATCACCAAAATAAGTGCACGTAAAAATACATTCAAATACGTGTAAATTTTACATTCAAAATTACGTAAAGAAACATATTGTGTATTATTCCATTAATAATAGTGGTAAATTACGGTTTCTCTGTAATTTTCCTTGCATGTGTAATTTTACATTGGAATTTGTGTAATTAAAAAAGAAAAATTGAAAAATATACACAAAAGAATGTAAATTTACCAGTTTTTGGCATCACGAATGTAAAACTACAGTGGGATATTGTATATTTACATCACCAAAATAAGTGCACGTAAAAATACATTCAAATACGTGTAAATTTTACATTCAAAATTACGTAAAGAAACATATTGTGTATTATTCCATTAATAATAGTGGGAAATTACGGTTTCTCTGTAATTTTCCTTGCATGTGTAATTTTACATTGGAATTTGTCTAATTAAAAAAGAAAAATTGAAAAATATACACAAAAGAATGTAAATTTACCAGTTTTTGGCATCACGAATGTAAAACTACAGTGGGATATTGTATATTTACATCACCAAAATAAGTGCACGTAAAAATACATTCAAATACGTGTAAATTTTACATTCAAAATTACGTAAAGAAACATATTGTGTATTATTCCATTAATAATAGTGGGAAATTACGGTTTCTCTGTAATTTTCCTTGCATGTGTAATTTTACATTGGAATTTGTGTAATTAAAAAAGAAACATTGAAAAATATACACAAAAGAATGTAAATTTACCAGTTTTTGGCATCACGAATGTAAAACTACAGTGGGATATTGTATATTTACATCACCAAAATAAGTGCACGTAAAAATACATTCAAATACGTGTAAATTTTACATTCAAAATTACGTAAAGAAACATATTGTGTATTATTCCATTAATAATAGTGGGAAATTACGGTTTCTCTGTAATTTTCCTTGCATGTGTAATTTTACATTGGAATTTGTGTAATTAAAAAAGAAACATTGAAAAATATACACAAAAGAATGTAAATTTACCAGTTTTTGGCATCACGAATGTAAAACTACAGTGGGATATTGTATATTTACATCACCAAAATAAGTGCACGTAAAAATACATTCAAATACGTGTAAATTTTACATTCAAAATTACGTAAAGAAACATATTGTGTATTATTCCATTAATAATAGTGGGAAATTACGGTTTCTCTGTAATTTTCCTTGCATGTGTAATTTTACATTGGAATTTGTGTAATTAAAAAAGAAACATTGAAAAATATACACAAAAGAATGTAAATTTACCAGTTTCTGGCATCACGAATGTAAAACTACAGTGGGATATTGTATATTTACATCACCAAAATAAGTGCACGTAAAAATACATTCAAATACGTGTAAATTTTACATTCAAAATTACGTAAAGAAACATATTGTGTATTATTCCATTAATAATAGTGGGAAATTACGGTTTCTCTGTAATTTTCCTTGCATGTGTTATTTTACATTGGAATTTGTCTAATTAAAAAAGAAAAATTGAAAAATATACACAAAAGAATGTAAATTTACCAGTTTTTGGCATCACGAATGTAAAACTACAGTGGGATATTGTATATTTACATCACCAAAATAAGTGCACGTAAAAATACATTCAAATACGTGTAAATTTTACATTCAAAATTACGTAAAGAAACATATTGTGTATTATTCCATTAATAATAGTGGGAAATTACGGTTTCTCTGTAATTTTCCTTGCATGTGTAATTTTACATTGGAATTTGTCTAATTAAAAAAGAAAAATTGAAAAATATACACAAAAGAATGTAAATTTACCAGTTTTTGGCATCACGAATGTAAAACTACAGTGGGATATTGTATATTTACATCACCAAAATAAGTGCACGTAAAAATACATTCAAATACGTGTAAATTTTACATTCAAAATTACGTAAAGAAACATATTGTGTATTATTCCATTAATAATAGTGGGAAATTACGGTTTCTCTGTAATTTTCCTTGCATGTGTAATTTTACATTGGAATTTGTGTAATTAAAAAAGAAACATTAAAAAATATACACAAAAGAATGTAAATTTACCAGTTTTTGGCATCACGAATGTAAAACTACAGTGGGATATTGTATATTTACATCACCAAAATAAGTGCACGTAAAAATACATTCAAATACGTGTAAATTTTACATTCAAAATTACGTAAAGAAACATATTGTGTATTATTCCATTAATAATAGTGGGAAATTACGGTTTCTCTGTAATTTTCCTTGCATGTGTAATTTTACATTGGAATTTGTGTAATTAAAAAAGAAACATTGAAAAATATACACAAAAGAATGTAAATTTACCAGTTTTTGGCATCACGAATGTAAAACTACAGTGGGATATTGTATATTTACATCACCAAAATAAGTGCACGTAAAAATACATTCAAATACGTGTAAATTTTACATTCAAAATTACGTAAAGAAACATATTGTGTATTATTCCATTAATAATAGTGGGAAATTACGGTTTCTCTGTAATTTTCCTTGCATGTGTAATTTTACATTGGAATTTGTGTAATTAAAAAAGAAACATTGAAAAATATACACAAAAGAATGTAAATTTACCAGTTTCTGGCATCACGAATGTAAAACTACAGTGGGATATTGTATATTTACATCACCAAAATAAGTGCACGTAAAAATACATTCAAATACGTGTAAATTTTACATTCAAAATTACGTAAAGAAACATATTGTGTATTATTCCATTAATAATAGTGGGAAATTACGGTTTCTCTGTAATTTTCCTTGCATGTGTTATTTTACATTGGAATTTGTCTAATTAAAAAAGAAAAATTGAAAAATATACACAAAAGAATGTAAATTTACCAGTTTTTGGCATCACGAATGTAAAACTACAGTGGGATATTGTATATTTACATCACCAAAATAAGTGCACGTAAAAATACATTCAAATACGTGTAAATTTTACATTCAAAATTACGTAAAGAAACATATTGTGTATTATTCCATTAATAATAGTGGGAAATTACGGTTTCTCTGTAATTTTCCTTGCATGTGTAATTTTACATTGGAATTTGTCTAATTAAAAAAGAAAAATTGAAAAATATACACAAAAGAATGTAAATTTACCAGTTTTTGGCATCACGAATGTAAAACTACAGTGGGATATTGTATATTTACATCACCAAAATAAGTGCACGTAAAAATACATTCAAATACGTGTAAATTTTACATTCAAAATTACGTAAAGAAACATATTGTGTATTATTCCATTAATAATAGTGGGAAATTACGGTTTCTCTGTAATTTTCCTTGCATGTGTAATTTTACATTGGAATTTGTGTAATTAAAAAAGAAACATTGAAAAATATACACAAAAGAATGTAAATTTACCAGTTTTTGGCATCACGAATGTAAAACTACAGTGGGATATTGTATATTTACATCACCAAAATAAGTGCACGTAAAAATACATTCAAATACGTGTAAATTTTACATTCAAAATTACGTAAAGAAACATGTTGTGTATTATTCCATTAATAATAGTGGGAAATTACGGTTTCTCTGTAATTTTCCTTGCATGTGTAATTTTACATTGGAATTTGTGTAATTAAAAAAGAAAAATTGAAAAATATACACAAAAGAATGTAAATTTACCAGTTTTTGGCATCACGAATGTAAAACTACGTTGGGATAATGTATATTTACATCACCAAAATAAGTGCACGTAAAAATACATTCAAATACGTGTAAATTTTACATTCAAAATTACGTAAAGAAACATATTGTGTATTATTCCATTAATAATAGTGGGAAATTACGGTTTCTCTGTAATTTTCCTTGCATGTGTAATTTTACATTGGAATTTGTCTAATTAAAAAAGAAAAATTGAAAAATATACACAAAAGAATGTAAATTTACCAGTTTTTGGCATCACGAATGTAAAACTACAGTGGGATATTGTATATTTACATCACCAAAATAAGTGCACGTAAAAATACATTCAAATACGTGTAAATTTTACATTCAAAATTACGTAAAGAAACATATTGTGTATTATTCCATTAATAATAGTGGGAAATTACGGTTTCTCTGTAATTTTCCTTGCATGTGTAATTTTACATTGGAATTTGTCTAATTAAAAAAGAAAAATTGAAAAATATACACAAAAGAATGTAAATTTACCAGTTTTTGGCATCACGAATGTAAAACTACAGTGGGATATTGTATATTTACATCACCAAAATGAGCACACGTAAAAATACATTCAAATACGTGTAATTTTTACATTCAAAATTACGTAAAAATACATATTATGTAATATTCCATTAATAATTGTGCGAAATTACGGTTTTTCTGTAATTTTCCTTGTATGTGTAATTTTACATTGGAATTTGTGTAATTAAAAAGGAAAAAATGAAAAATTTACACAGAAGTATGTAAATTTACCAGTTTTTCGAATCACGAATGTAAAATTACATTGGGATATTGTATATTTACATCACCAAAATAAGTACACGTAAAAATACATTCAAATACGTGTAATTTTTACATTCAAATTACGTAAAAATACATATTATGTAATATTATATTAATAATTGTGCGAAATTACGGTTTTTCTGTAATTTTCCTTGTATGTGTAATTTTACATTGGAATTTGTGTAATTAAAAAGGAAAAAATGAAAAATTTACACAAAAGTATGTAAATTTACTAGTTTTTGAAATCACGAATGTAAAATTGCATTGGGATATTGTATATTTACATCACATAAATAAGTGCACGTAAAAATACATTCAAATACGTGTAATTTTTACATTTTACATAATATTATACTGAATGAGTTAGGAAAATTACACATTTGATTAGTAATATTGCACATGCAGTGCGAAAATTTACATTTGATAATGGTAACGTACTAATGATGCTGATGATATGTCATGTAAATTTACACAATGAACTAGGAATTTTACACATTGAACAAGCAATTTACACACTTACAGTATCAAATGTAAAATTACAATGATAATCAATGGATAAAAAGTTTCCTATGTTTATCATTGTAATTTTACATTTTTTGCAGTGTGTGAAAGCTCACAGCTTTGGATCTATTAGGGTTACAAGGTTGTTCTATACGAGAATTTACAGATAATTGGAGCTAGTTATTCACTCAACTGTGGTTCATTTTTGTGTCAGATGGACAGGAAAAACAATCTACATCAAAATCTGAAAACTACGTTATTTTAACCAAAAACTCCATAAAAAATGAGGGTCATTTGCGAGGCTACATCTCGACAACTATAGTTTGGTTTTTCCTGACCAACCTTTTAATTGTAAAACAGGCTCTTAATATAAATCAATTATTTGTATACTTTTTGGGTAATTTATGCCAGCTTTTTACCCTAATGTCCCTCTTTCCTCCCCTTACCCTAGCCCCTCCTTGATATTGTAAAACAAAAAAATAATTGTGATACTTACTGCCGCACTCAAGCATGGATTTGACTTCAAAATATTTGTGATGTGTTTATTCAAATCCTTCGGATTACAAGCTTTCTCCTCACACGCATTCAGTAATTTGGCTTGCGAGGCAATAAAAAGTTCCGCCTGCCGTCGCGACCACTTATCACGATTTAAATACCAATCCTCGCCTTCTATGATCTTCAATTTCCTCCGAGTAACATTTTCAAGCAAGGTATTCGCCAAATAATACTTGTCAAAATCGGCCACCGTTTTGACCACTTCCGAAAAATCCAACTTTTCAAAATTCAAAATAAGACGACGTAAATAAAAACCTAACATAAAAAATTACACTTAAATTATTGCTCACCCAAACGACGGTAACTTACCCGCAATACTGCTTTTGTTAACTTGCATCGACATCTTCGTGCTGACCATTTCCGATTCACGCGAAACCAACTTCTTAATTTGAGATATCAGGCTTAAAAGTTGCGTTATGCCTTCTGAATTAATTTTGCTTAAGGTTTCGTCGAAATTTTTTAATACTCTCTTGTGGATTTTGAATCGTCCCGATATTAAAATGTTGTGCAGTTCTTCCAACTTTATGTCGGGACTTTGGATTAGTTTGAGGATTAAGACGCAAAAGTTTCGTATACATTCTTTCGGTAATTCTTCGTTTGTCTTATCTGAAAGCAGAGGTTGGTAGGGAAAGGATGATGTGAAGAATTTGGGTGAACTTACCATGGTCGCGAACTTTGAAAAATTCGTTGATGAGGATGGCGACTGTTAAGCGATGAGGAGTTACGTGTTGATCGCCGCTTTTACGATATATAACGGTTACATCTAGAGGCACTTGTACTTTATTTGTCGCAGGAGTTGCAGGAGCCGTTGACGTACTCATTTTGACTTTCTATGATTTAAAAAATTTGAGGTTATATTTGACGTTATGTTGTTTGTGTATTTGTTTTGGTGTATAAAGTGTTGCATAAAATTCCGATTTGTAGTAAGTAGGCAGTGGCGGGTGGTATTTTAATATTAATAACAAGAAGATCTCATTTTTGGAAAATTTAATATTTTGAAAAAGTTATATTTATAAATGTAAATATCAAGGATGATACAGGCAAAAAAAATCAAAGATGGTGAACTCGGGTGAAATCGGCTTTACGAAAATTTTCACTGTTTAATTACCATTATATAAGAAATTGGTTAGTGAGTTTGTGCTGAAAATTTATGAAGATGTTCCTTATGTATTGTATTTGCATGAGTTTAGTTTTTTATGAATTTGGTAAAAGCCGTTTTCTTTATATTATCAAAGGTGTAGTAGGTTGTAGTGGTATTCAGTGGCGTAGCTAGCATGGGTGACACCCGGGGCGGATTTTATGGGTGTCACCCCCACCTAGGGTGATGACTTTTTTTGAGGTGTCACCCCTAAAAAACCAAGAAACGTGGTAATTTTAGTCAGGAAACTTAAATAATTTGGAGTCGGGTGACACCCGGGGCTGTCAGCCCCCTCCCCCCCCGCTACGCCACTAGTAGTATTTCTCATTTTAGCTGAACAAAGAACAGTGGCGTCCTCTCTTCACCGGATGCAGAGAATGGTCTGCCTGGCGGTGACAGGAGTGATGCGAACGGCTCCCACAGCGGCCTTAGAGGCTCTTCTCTGTCTCCCTCCACTGGATCTCCACGTGGAGGAGCAGGCGGTCAAGGCTGCCCTCAGGCTGCGAGCGTGGGGGCTTTGGACCAATAGGCAAAGAGTCGGGAGACATTCGGGGGTCCTGGGGGGGCACTATTTCGATAGGCTCCCCATCCTGGCCCTGGATGCTGACAGGATTCCCCCTATTCACCTATTTGATAGGAAATTTAGCATTTTGCTAGACACAACAACACTCAAAAAAATTTGCTCAAGAAGTAAATCAAGAATCCGTGCATTAAATTAAGAATCTTGAAAAATTCTTGATTCTAAGAACTTACTTCTTATTTTTTACATTTTGGTTTTAAATCAAGAACGCTATTCTTATTCTTGCAGTACTTTATTAATTTAAGCTTAATTTTGGAAACAAGAATGACGTTCTTAAATCAAAGAATACAAGCTAACACGTTAATGATATCACTTTTGTTACTTTTTCGTTCAAAAACATAAATTATAATGCAATTTTAAGCATTTTTATCTTCGCTATCGTAATACAAAAATTGTCCTCTACATGAAAAGGTATATCTATAAAAAATATTTTACACACGTTTTATTTTATTTTGTTTTTTAAGGGTATTCGTTACTCTGCTCATTTTTAGGCACAAAAATTTTATAATAGTTGACGTTATTATAATTCATAATTATATAATATACATTATTGCAAATTTATATTTTAGCTGCGAAAATCGCATGGCATGGTAACCAATTCTCGACTTTAAGGTTTTGACAAATGCCGTAAGCTTTATTCGCTGTACACTGGGCCAACTCCCTTTTTTGCTAAATTTTCTTCCTAAATAACAATAATTTACATTATGTTCATTATGTACATTATAAATCAGTGTTAAATTAAAATAAATAAAACATTTTCTGAAATGTTTCTCAGATCAATTTTAGGGCAGAATTACCTATTGTTGGTCACTCCAAAATAAAAAAAAAATGGCGCTGTAAAGGGGAAGGGGTATATAGTATAATGACATAATTTTCACAAGCGAAGATATAATCAAAATTTCGAGAAAAATCAATTTGAAAAGTACGGGAAATGTCGCACCGATTATGCTAATGGGGGCGTGTAAATTGCATCAGACGCTCGTAGTCTTAAGCCACGCCTCCGAGTTTATAAATATAAGTACCGGTAGCTCCATATCGACAGCATTTGTCAGTCAACTTCGTTGCTTTAAACATGGCAAAAGTACGTTTACCTTTTAATGATAGTACGTGGCCTAGTAATTATAAAGAAGTGGAATGGTTTTTCGACCGTAGCGACCGTGAAATGATCGAGTTGTTAAAAAACTGGGGTTTAATTAAGAAAAAGAAGTTGTGCACCAAAAGAAATTGTCGCCGATTGTGTCGGGTGGTGGTTAGCGGTCAACACTGGCTACATCATTGCTACAGGTGCCCAGGTTGCAGAAAAGTGTACCCCATCAACGCCGGATCATTTTTTCAAGACAGGCGCCTCGATCCGAAGCTAATTTTTATGATTTTGTGGGATTGGGCGTGCTGTATGCCGGCTGGAGCAACAGCTATGAACTGCGGAGTATCCCCGAAAACTGTTTACAGTTTTTACCGGGATTTCCGCAGGATTTGTAGCTGGAAGTTGCAGTATAAACCCGAGGATCAGCTGATCGGTGGTCCCGGCCAGCTCGTACAAATTGATGAGAGTGTAATCACCCGCCGCAAATACAACGTCGGCAGGGTTCCTGTACGTGCCCAAAAGTGGATTTTGGGTATGTACAGCTGCACAGAGAAGCGGGGCATCATCAAATACGTCGCAAAACGTGATGCCGCGACTCTGCTAACACTCATTAAACAATATGTACGACCTGGTACCGAGATTTGGACCGACGGTTGGAGGGCTTATTCTGGACTTAAAACTCTAGACGGCGCTTCACCCTACATCCACAACATGGTAAATCATAGCCGGTATTTTGTGGACCCCGATTCCGGTGTGTGCACAAATATGGTCGAGGGCTACTGGTCCACCCTAAAGATGTTCTGCCGTCGACGGGCTGTACTGGCTTCCACCCTGCTACCTGAGCACCTGGATCAATTCATGTGGGAAGGATTGTACGGCAAAACTAAGCAAGCCCGCTTCTTTAACCTCCTAGTGGATATGGCACTCATTACTGGAGATTAACATTCACGGTCGCTAAAAATCGGTTCTTTTCAGAACCAAAAATATCTTAAGAAGTAGGTCTTTAAATTATCATAATAAACGTTGACTTGGCCAAAGCTGTGAGAATCAAAAAACCTAAAAAACCACCCAAATATTGTTTAAAAATAAAAATTAAGGAAATTAACAATAACCTTAACCACCCAAATATTGTTTAAAAATAAAAAGAAAGAAAATAACAATAACCTTCCGTCCGAGCAACTGCTACTAGCGAAAACCCTGTTATGTTTAATCACACAAATATTGCATTAATAAAAAAATAAGAGAATTAACAGTAACCTTAACTACCTAAATATTGTTTAAAAATAAAAAGAAAGGATAATAACAGTAACCTTTAACACCCAAATATTGTTTATAAATAAAAATAAAGATAATAACAATAACCTTTTATCCGAGCAACTGCTATTATGAAAAACCAAATATTGCATTAATAAAAATAATAAGGGAAATAACAGTAACCTTAATTCACTCAAATATTGCTTAAAAAGTAAAAATAAAGGATATAACAATAACCTCCATCGATGCTACCGCTACGATAGTCGAGCAGCAAATGCGAGCGAAATACGCTAAGTGTCGAAGTCATTCAATCCACGCGGACTGACCACAGAATGGGCTGACGCGCTCCGGAATCTCGTTAATCCATCAAAATTGCATGAAAATTAGCAAAGTTCAAATTGATTTTTCTCAAAATTTTGATTATATCTTCGCTTGTGAAAATTATGTAATTATACTATATTAACCTTCCTCTTTGCGATTGCAAAGTTTCAACTCATTCGGAATGACCAACATTAGGTAATCCTCACCCAATTTTATATTATGAATTATTTAAAATAAATGCATGTTGCAGAAAAGGGAGAAACACGTGTCATATATACTTTTTTACAAGCATTATAATTTATTACATTAACCAGTATTTATTTAAAATAATTTATAACCACGTGTAATTTTTATTTAAATTAAGACATATAAATAACTGTTTTAATTAATAAAAGCAAAAAAAATACAAGCATTATAATTTATTACATTGAATTGAATTGATGGCAAAATTTTTTAATTAAATTTGAAAATTTTTTAACTGTTTAATTTTAAAGAAATCTTTAGTTTTTGATAGATGTTGCTATTTTTAAACACTAAACTTTGAAGGCTCTTGCACGAATATTTTAAAAATTTTGCTGAGCCACATCGCTTGAATTAATATCAAAATTTTTAATTAAATTTAAAAAATTTTTAACTGCTATTATTTGCGCGCTTGTTTATAATGCTTGATTGTGAAATTTTTTTTAATTTTTGATAAATGTTGCTATTTTTAAACACTAAACTTTGTAGGCTCTCCACGTGTAATTTGAAAATTTTGCGAGTCACTCCCTTGAAATTAATGTCAATATTTTTAATTAAATTTGAAAAATTTTTAACTGCTTAATTTTAAAGAAATCTTTAGTTTTTGATGGGCGTTGCTATTTTTAAATACTAAACATTGTAGGCTCTTGCAAGAATATTTTGAAAATTTTGCCGAATCAGTCGCTTGAAATTAATGTCAAAATTTTTAATTAAATTTGAAAAATTTTTAACTGCTATTATTTGCGCGCTTGTTTATAATGCTTGATTGTTAAATTTTTTTTAATTTTTGATAAATGTTGCTATTTTTAAACACTAAACTTTGTAGGCTCTCCACGTGTAATTTGAAAATTTTGCGAGTCACTCGCAAAATGTATCTTATAGATACATGTATGATTTGTACTTGTACTCCATTGCAATCAAGTAAATTAAATATTTATTATGTATGCCACGAAGGTATTAAACATGAAAATTTTATTCTGTTCCAAATAGAATGCAAATGTGTTGCTATAGTTTTTCCAATTCTTCATCAAAGACGTTAACGTGAATACCGAAAATGTAAAATTGTAAAATAAAAATGTAAAATAAAAAATGTAAAATACGTTAAAAGATGTTACAGCGTTAGACTCAATACCTGTGGGTCCTAGGTTCAAATCCCGGTGGAGCCGTAAAAAAAATCTAAGTATATATAATTAATATTTCAACTTCAGGATTTTACAGATATGCAAAAACAACACATCGAATCGAGCTGGTAGCAAAAGTAAGTAGTACGTGTATAAATAAATTTAATATTTAGAATTTAATCAGGAATTTACAGATATGCAAAAAACAACAGGACGCAATATGATGAATACCAAAATTACCATGAATAAGTAGTAAAATTTAAAATAATGAAATTGTACAGAAGTGGTAATCTGGTAATAGATAAATTGTCAAGTAAAATAATTGAAATAATAATAATAATTTTTATTATTTTTTTTTATTTGTTTTAAGACTGGTCATTCTAAAATTAATAACTTCTTAAATCTTGGAACCAGAATGTGTTCGCTTTGAAATAAACCTCGGGTGTGATTAGCATAAATTAAGAATGGGCATGTTTAAATAGAGGATGCCTGCTTAAGTATTAGGGTTTCTACAACCCTAATTAACAATAAGCTTGCCATTCTTAAATTATTCTCGATTCAAAGTACCCGGCATGATTGGGTCAATTTCCAGAACGTTTGTTCTTGACTTAAAGTTCGTTATTCTAGCTGGTAAGAATGGATTTTTTTGAGTGAAGAACTGTAGAGACAGACATATCTCTGTACACTGACGGTTCCAAAACTGGTGATGGCTCAGGTGTGGGAATTTTCTCCCGGGAACTGCAGCTAAACACATCTATATCGCTGGGTAAGTATGCCTCAGTGTTCCAGGCGGAACTTGTAGGCATACTACACGGCGCAAAAACAGTCAAGGATAGAGGCATCCGAGACAAAAGAATTCAGATATTTACAGACAGTAGAGCGGCTCTTGTGGCACTAAACCGTCACAAGATTACCTCGGGGCTGATACTTAATTGCTATCGGACACTGAATGAAATATCACCCACAACAACCTTACACTCAGTTGGGTGAAAGGTCATCAAGACAATGAAGGGAATGTGAGGGCGGATGTGCTGGCGAGAACGGGCTCGGGTAACACACCGTGCGGTCCTGAGCCATTTGTCACGCCGGCCATCAGCACAATCAACACCCTCATAAGAGAACAAACTCAGAAACTACATGGTAGAAGATGGGAGAATCTACAGGCATGCCGTCAAGCGAGAGCAGCTATATGCGGGCCCTCCAGCAGAAATGCCAAATACTACACACAGTTGTCTCGGGATAGTCTGCGTATTATTGCGGGGATTTTGACGGGACACTGCAAGTTAAATAAACACCTACACACGATGGGTCTTGTAGAGAGTCCCATCTGTCGTGGTTGTGAAGAACCAGACGAAACGGCGGAGCATCTGCTTTGCAGATGCCCTGCCCTTGCGTCCATCAGATGATCCATGTTGGGGGAGCTCTGGCCTAACATAGCCAGTATTAGGGATATGCCGCCCTCTAAGATTCTCGAGTACATTCTAAGGTTGGGATGGCTTGAGGAGTAGGGGGACGGCTTCCCTAATGAAGGCAGCATAATGGGCCAATTTGTGGCCTGTGAGTGCGTACGACCTCGTAAGAGGCTGTCCTTCACTTACAATCCAGAATCCAGAACAAAGACCCGAAAGGGCGGAATAATAAGGATATGACACAACAACATCACACGTTGAAAGTTGAAGAAATACCGAGAGGTGAATCCGGTTGTCACCGTGGAAGAGGTTTTAGTGAGTAAGAATCTTACACTACCATCCCAGATTGTGGTGGTGCCTAAGAAGGTTCCCCCTCCCCTGCAATGAAAATAAAATGAAAAGTGTAAATAAACTCTATTGTATTTCCAATCTATTCAGAGAACCTAGAATAATAATTGATCAAAATTTTAGTAAGAAAACGCGTATATCGCGAAACAAATACCTGAAAATCCCAGCACCACCGTGGTTTAATTAGAACCTCAGCAAATGCACGAAATTCCTTATAGGTTATGAATACCAGGTTATACACAAATTAACAGGTGTTTGTTTGCAAAAAATTCGGGCAAGCTGAAATTTGGCAAACATATACTGCCATGTAATCTTGCAAAATTGTAAACTGTTATTAACAAAATTACAATGACACTTAGGGCCGGTTTTATCACCTCTAGTCAAGTGCTAGTTAACGCTTGACTAATAGTTGACGATCATTTTGCCGTTTTACAATCTCTAGTCAAAGGACAAAATGGCCGTCGACTAATAGTTAATTCGACTAGTGGATTTTTGGGGTAATGTAAACTCCCCTCCAAATTGACCTGTTTTTATTTTCTTCAATTTTGGTTTTTAAGTCGGCATGTAAATTCCCCTCGAACCGTATAATCCCTAGTTATACGTAAGTAGGAGATTATAACAATTAGAATTTAAGTACGGCTTGTTAAATGGACAGGGCCGGTTTAGACAATTTCGTTAATTCAAAATTATTTAAATAATCGAATTTGAAAAGTACGGAAAAGTACGGAAAAGTACCATGTGCATGGTGCACAACCGGTCGAATGCCACTCCATCGCTCGGCGGGCGCGCATTTTGTTGACGGTACGTGCAAATCGATATACTCTTACACTTAGAAAATTTCGCAGCAGCAGATGCACCTCGAGCGTCGTACATGCAACATCGATTATTTTTAGTTTTTACGCGATTTTTTGGGGGTGAAACGAAATAGTTTACTGCCCCATACCGCAACTATACTTTTTAATTCTATTTCGAGGGTCTCTCGCATTCCGGTTGCATAGATCCCGGTGTTCTTGATGGATGGCGCCTTCTCGTATGTTTAGCCTAGTAACCAGAGTCAAATCCGCCCTGGAGGGGTGCAGAGCGGAGCGGAGCGCAGCGGCGCCCCGTAAGGGTAGGATTTGACGATGGATTACCCTCCTTTTCGAATGCACACCCCTAAAATTCGAAGGCAAAAAAAATTTAATTTTTTCACTTTTTTGGCTATACACGAGTTATTTTCCATTTTTTTTATTATATTTATTACTAATATCCACTAATCACACCCCCCTCTATCCGAATTTCAAAGAAAAATTCAAATCGGACCGAAAAAATTTCACTCCATTTGAAGGGACTGTAACCCGATACCCGTGCAGACCCCGTGTTCGACCGGCTACATGAATTTACTTTCCCTTATTAAATAAGTAGGTTATATTTTGTAATTTTTCAAATACAATTTTATTGTATACTGTTCGCCCCCCCCCCCCCCTTTCCGGGCACAAATATTAACTTAAAAACTCAAAAATGTAGGTTTCAAGTTTTTCGCTAATTACATATTAGGTAGGAAAATGATATGCAAGATCGTGAATTTCAATCGTTCAACAAAAACGCCGTCCGGAAAGAAATCCTGCGTACGGTCCTGAGTTGTTAACGGGAATTTCAATTTATTGGTTTGATTCTGCATGTAAACTCCCCTCATTCTTAATTGCTTAGGAGGGGAGTTTACATGTGAGTTTAAGTGTTGGCCTTTTGCTCGGAGGGGAGTTTACATGCTTTTTTGAAATTTACCTGGCGCATTAGGGGAGTTTACACCTACCCGGATTTTTTGGTAGTTGAGCTTGACAACTACTATAGTCCATCTGGTTTTGGATTGCAGTAGAGGTCGCCTTGAACGGCAAGTCAGATTTACACTGGGAAACGTCAAATAATTACAGTGTGTGAGTGACAAAAACCAAATGTCACTTATTTGATACTTGAAATAATCGAGTTAAAAGTATTTTTTTATCAAATAGCAATTTATCTTGTACAAATTATTTAAATTTGCCAGAAACTTCTAGAAAAAAATATTCGTGGCAAATAAAATTTTGGCAGTGTAAACCTGTAAAAATTTTAACCAATCACGTTCCGAGTTCACAATTTTAGTACAATCTAGTTCTGCATTCTTAAAACGGATGGACTATAGTCAGGAGAAACATAACCTTACTTTATAGCCTACACAAGTAGTTTACTTTTCGCAATATTTTCCAATTTTGATTTTATTTCAAGTGATGAAGAAGAAAAATAGTCGATCTTCGTAGGAGATATAAGGTTATAAGAAAAAGGGTCGATTATTTCAACTTGTGGAATGAAAATCAGTGTTTTCATTTTAGACATTGTAACTCGTTTTAATGCATCTCGAATACGACACAGGTTTGACGGGGTAGAGTTTGGCAACATTTTAATTGGCGATTTAGGTTACGAATGCAGGAGTTACATTGTAGTACCCCTAAGAAATCCTGTATTACCATAAGTGCTGTTAAACTAATCATTAATAAGAACACGGCTGGAGTGTGGAAACGTAGATTCCCAATTTTGTCTACAGGTATTCGAGTTTCAAGACATAATATGTATAAAATTGACAATTACATAGTTGCATGTGCTATTTTACATAACTTTGCATGCATTCGTCATAAAGAAGTACCTCCCGTTGATCCTAAAGTAAAAATTTCACCTGGCGATGGTGATTTTGCAATTGAACCCAATGCTGATAGAAATGGCCATGCAAGATATTCTGTATGGCAGGCTTTAATTAACGATTGGTTCGCTGCTCTGTTATAATCATATTTATATAATTTATAATTATTATAATTGATTTATTTTTGTTAATTTAAAATAAACATGAAGAATAACAATAAAAGATTTATTTTATAACCTACAAATTTTATATTAATTTTATATTAAATTGTTTCATTATATGACAAGATCATTTTTGTGGCATACCCTAAAGCAGCTTCGATAATAAAAATTGTAAACGTCGAATTTCAAACAAAAAGCAAGGTTAGGAATACCTTATAAAGACTATTGGTAGTGAAAACGTTCGTTTATTTTGTACAAAATCTGTCATTTTGGTAAACGTTTTTAAGATGTGCAGTACCAAACTTGTACAGTGTATGGTTTGCAACTATGATGTGTTGGTTAACGTGACTAGAGATTGTCAAACGATTGTAAAACCGACCGCGGCCTACAACTAGTAGTCAACGTTAACTAATAGTCACGTCAACTAGTAGTCAACAGTAAAATGGTAAAACCGGCCCTTATTAAAAATGCACCAGCTAGCAGATGAGACATTCAGGGTCAAAGGTGAGTCCATGGATTCAATTGCAACACTAATAAGTCAACTCACTTTAAATCTTTCTTATAAAGATTGTTTGATAAACGTGAATACCAAAAAT
The DNA here is from genome assembly GCA_932274525.1 of Podabrus alpinus. Taxonomy (NCBI): domain Eukaryota; kingdom Metazoa; phylum Arthropoda; class Insecta; order Coleoptera; family Cantharidae; genus Podabrus; species Podabrus alpinus. The sequence goes on from OW026452.1 coordinate 71,440,623, forward strand.
TATATCTGCTCTCTTCCTTGATCTATTACTGCGAAAAATTGAAATCAAATTCATACGCTGTTAAGTGAAAAATAATGTAATTTATTAAACATAATAAAAATTCAAAGACAAACACTGGCTTTTCTCATTTCTAACAAATCAAATCGTACAGGAATAAAAATTATAATTACAACCCCCAAAATGTTTATGCGCAACCGAACTAGTAAAGTAAATGATTCGTCTATACGCGGATAAAAATGCAACACACAAAAAAAAACTCTTACCGGAGTGTTTATGTTCTCTCGCACTCTTTCTCTCTCTCGGAATTGTCGCACGTGAAACGTTGGTATCACCGTGGTTGGGTACAGCTTCCGATTTCGACTCGAACAAACCAAACAAAAGAACCAATAACTAGATTTTCTGCGTTGGACCATACAATTAATCGAAGGTAAGTAAATTTGAATTTATTAACTTATCAATTTCCATAAAATATTTGCAGTCTACTAAATTTACGAATGATTCCAGTATTATTTAAATCAACTTTCGAAAAATACGTCGTCCTTATTTAACGACGAAAACCAACTCTAATCAAAATTACGTCTTAACGTCACCGTGGACGTCGGCCAACTCTCCAAATACGTCGTCCCTGTTTCGTGGACGAAGACCCACTAACTTCCTCCTTCCTTATCCATTTTCCAAAATTGTCCCACCAACGTTTCCATTCGCGCATGCACTTTCCGCGAACCGCCACTTCACTTCAAAATTCAAAATCCTACATGAACAACTAAAAATAATTGATTTAATTTGTTATTTATTATTTTAATTGATGAACACAACAATAACCAATATTTATCCCTTCACAACTTATTCTTATTTTCCAGGGTTTAGCAGCGGATGCATCTTTCATCTTACTGAAGCAAAGCAGTTATTTAAATCTCCAGATCAGGGAAAATTCAGATACAACTATTTTTCTACCTATTACGGTCTGATTAAATAAAAGGACTTCATGAGTGTTGCAATCTTTGAAGAAATGACCCAAAAATCATCCCTTATTGAACAAACCATGACAATTGTAAGATTGCAATTTTGAAATTAATATAATTTCAAATTTGCCGCTGGTTTAAGTTAGAATATTTTACATCGCCATGTATATTTGTAGTTTCAAAAGTTTAGTTAGGTAACGATAGGTAACGCAACGATTTTTAACGAGTAGCGGGTGGTAGCGGGGAAAAGGACTTCACTTGTTCGTTGGCTTTTGAACACGCGAGTTAGTTGGTTGAATTAAGATAAATTCTAGTATTTTGTTAATTTATAGTGGTGTTTTAATAATCAGGTATAAATCTTTATTTAAATAATTATTTGATCTATATTTTGGGCAATGAATTTGATTTTAATATTATTTTAATGGGTTTTCAAAATATTACAACAAAAACTTTGTTGAAGGTTAATTTTATGTTTTACTTTAAAATAAATTTAAAGAATACACATCAGGGTTAGTAATTATTAGATAAAGATACATAAATAAGTTCATTTATAGAAATATTATTTACGCGGTAAAATTCACTACAATGTGGTAAGGTTATGATCTCATTTGACGCGTTCTTTGTTACATGCAAGGTCGCCTCATAAGCACAAAGATAAGATTCTTTGAAATGCTAAATTTAACATTCATAAAAGCATCGTATGAAATTCCAAAGTAATGCAATAATGTATTCATATACAGGATGGTCATAAATTCAAATCAGTTTGAATTTATAAATGAAAGGTTTTATTAGTTAGAGGGAATACACAACTAGTAAATTAATTTATTATCATATACAGGGTGTTTCGTCGATGTGGTTACTTATTGTTTACAATTATGAAGATGAGTTAGATGGTTTCAGTCATTGATTAAATCGCTCACAACGGTTTAAGATATGGTACGATCAGTCAACAAAGCTTTGTCTTGGTAAATGATTGACTTATGTAATACAGGGTTTTGGTTTCGGTTTCTTAAGTACAATTTAGCTTTCCGAAGACTCTGTATGAATGTTCCCAATCCGTGGTAGCGTGGAAGATAAATAACTCACGACTACATTGCCACGTAAGGCAAACAAAAAGGCAAGTTTTACATTAAACCGTTCCCAAAGACTTGTATTCATTTAAGTGGTAATAGTGACGCGCATGAATGGATTGTCGAGATTCCTTAAAGGACGGCAAGCTACTCGTAGATCTGGGTTTTTAATATTGGTAAATTAGGTAGTAAATTGTATTTAAAGGGTGGTGGTGTAAAGGTAGATTTAAAAGGTATTTTTCCATTAACAGCTAGTGTTAAAACAAAACACATAATAGCTTCCCACAAACTTCTAAAATGTACCAAGTACATGAAGAATAGATTAAAACAATCCAAAGGATTGAATCCCAACAAGTAATTTTAAACATAATTAAAATCATTAAAGCGATTTAACACAAATCGACTTTCAGGGTAATTAAATCTACAGATTTATTAGGTCATGAGTTAGGTAAATCATTGCTTCAGGTTAAATTCCTCAAACAAGAATATTAAAGATAATAAAAGAATTGACATTGCCCCAAAATATGGTTGTTTTATTTGTGTTGGAAGTTTAATGTTCGTCTCTCTTTCGGAGCGATCATTTGTTTTTGTTACAATTGTTTTGACACTATGTTTTGTACACCGGAAGAAAGAGTTTGGTTACGAGATGACGATCGTAGGTATTTTCACAACGTGGTGGTCCAAGGTTATTTTCCGTGTCGTCGAAGAAGTGTGATTTTAGGTTTGAACTTTGTTGGTTCTCGAGAGATGGTGGTTTTCTGGAGAGGACGTTGGCGCGAAGTTCAAATTCAAAAGTTGCATCTTACACAATACATAAAAGTGTCTTAATGACCTCCTGAAAAGTCTCCTAACATTCAGGTGCCTTTCGCCCCCCCCCCCCATTTTGAATTTCAGATCCAAAATAGTCTAAATAGTTTGTAGTACTTCATTTGCATTTACTATAAATGGTTGTAAGTTTTTTATTTTTGAGATATTTCAAAAATTTGTTGGGCTTTTGGATCCTGTGCAGCTTTCAAAATATGCCACCAGATGACGTCTCGCTTAGCTACAAGTCCCTATTGAGCTACTAAGAAAATGCTAAGAATTGGCAAAAAGGGCATCCGGTTTCGAATCGCAGGCTTTAACCCTTATTTATTAGCGGTAAAAATCGACCGGCTGTGGATTTAAGAATTAATTGCATATTTAGGTAATTTTTGCCAATAGATAGAATGTCAAGGTCAACAGATAAAAAAGAAAAAAAATCGTAAAACAAATAGTTGTCCGTAAACCAATAATCTTTTGGATATCAACTATAAAAATCTATTTATTATTTATTTCTTCAACCTTACAAATTGTAAATCTCGTTAATCCAATTTGCGCGTCTATATGGTTTTTCTAAATTTCTCGAAAATTAAATGGGTGCAAACAAAAATAAAGGAGGTACAAGCAGGTGCATAAACGAGGTTCAAACGATTTAGACTATTTTGGATCCAAAATTCGAAATGGAGGGGGGGTAGCTGGAGAAATGCATCTCTAACTTTCCGTAACGGCACGTCATCGGAGCTCCTTTAAATGGGCAGTTTAGCCCCCTTATTACGATTTATTCACTATAGCTCACTTATTTTCACTTTTACGAAAAATTATGATTAGAGTAAAATTAAAGACCCTAAAATTATCTACACAATATATTAAAAAAATAGTACTTTACTCCTGTCGTGCATATACTTTTTTTGCAATTTCTGGAGGTAAAGTAGGAACTTCGCCAATTTAGAAACTTAAAGCAAAAATTTAACGCATTTTTTTAATAATGCACGTGGTCGACAGTGTCACAAAGTAGCACACCAAAAAGTACCAGGAAATAGCAGATGGCACCCCTGATTCTACCAATGATTCATTTCATTTACATTTGTGTCTTAGAAAGAGCAAGACGTACCATGAGCGAGAACGTAGAAATTGCCGAAGCAGCGAAGATGGCGTTGGTGGAACTGTTGCCGACAAAATCTAGAAAACTTTACCAAAAGTACTACGACGCTTTTGTGCAGTGGTGCAAGAACAAAGAATTGGCAGATTATTTTACTGAAGACGTGTTTTTGGCATTTTTTTTACGAAAAGACTAAAACGTTGAAGTCGACCATGTGGTCGCACTATTCCATGATCAAGGCCGTGACTAAACTAGAAAAAAACATGGACATCGGCAATTTCCACAAGTTATCCGCTTTTATGAAGCGGAAAAACGAAGGATATGTGGCGAAAAAATCGCACGTCCTAACATCTCACCACGTGGCGACATTATTAAAAACATCTAGTGACTTTTTATCAGTCATCTGGTGACTTTTCTATTGCCCTAGGGCAAAAAACTTGTCTGGTGACTTTTTTATTGCCCTAGGGCAAAAAAGTTTCTTTTATCCCGCTCCCCCCCCCAATTTTTAACTTTACTCCCCCAAGGTAAAAAAGTGCCCCTTTTACCCCGCAAATCGGGGTAAAATGTGAGTACTTTACCCCCGGAATGGCCAAAAATGTTTTATGGCACACTATTCCTGAAATAATTTTATTATTTGTTTCGCTAGGAGTGGGGAAATCTTCAAAAGACACCACCCAGTTGTTTTGGGTGGTAGTGTCGGATTTTTATCGACTAAAATCCCACTCCTTGATGTTGTTTGCGGTGTTTGTTTGTCACGCCGTTTCGGGACTTTTTTTTCTGTTGTTAAGCTGCCGGCTGTTGTTCTGCCTGACGCAGCCTCTCATCTTCATTGTTGCCTCTATGCTGTTCAATTTTTCTTCGGAGGAGAGCATTTGCGCGATGATGTACTTTGGGGAGGCGAGAGCACGTATTGTCCGACCGAAAAATTGAATTTTTTCTATAGAGATTCGGTAAGCTGAAGGTCTGAATATATAGGCGATTAAGCAAATAAAATTTGCGGTAAATTGAATTTCACACGGTTTATTCGGCGGTTTTTCCATGGTTAAAGTTACGCCATGCCCCCCCATAAAATTTAACAGAAATTGGTGTAATTTTTGGGCTTTTTCGGTCCGAATGTGACTCATGTGAATGGTGAAATGGCAGAAGCATGCGACAACCTACGCGACCAACTCCAGCAGGTCGCCATCATGCGTGTTGTACCAAACCCAATTCTTCGAGCACATGAAGCTCTCTAAAGCTGATCAAGCTGCCTTTTTAACCGAAAAAAAATTGGCCTCCAATCTTGAAAAATCGTCAACTTCTGATGGTTTTTCGCCACCTTCTTCTTTTTCGTCAGCTCGATGTTCTTTCATTCCACTCCTGGACTAAAAGCCTCTCCTCCATGAGGGGGAGGTTCAGGCCATACCATACCACGTTGGCTAAGTGCGGGTTCGTAGGGGAGCACCCAGCGGCGTTCTCTTTAAATTAAGCACTGCGCGGTCACCCATCCAAGTGCAAACCGCGAGCAACTTTGCTGGACTGTCGTGGTCTATTGACCACGGGCATTTGCATTGCTGCTCCAGTAGCGCCTTCAATAGGAAGAAATGGCCGTGTAAGCAGGTAGAGGGGTCGCAATTCCAACCCCAGCACCCACTTTGCTATAGAGGGCATCTTAAACAGAGCCAATAAATATGCAAATTTGGTGCACACAGATTCCGAATAGGAAATGGACGACACCCACATGCAAAGGTTACAGCAATCAATCTTTTGCAAGATGGTATGCTGAAAAATATGTTCCTCAGCTAGGATTCGAATACACGCTTTAACCACTGCGCTGCCGGGACGATTAGTTTATGTACCGCGGAACTTCTGTATTTCGTGACTAATTCTAGGACCGCTACAAATCAGGCTCACCACCACTCAGGGCTGCATTAGTAAATACCGCCACCCTTCGACCCTCGCATCATAACTCCTCCCTAAAAACCGCCTCAACAGCCAGACCGAAACGAACCAGGGTGCTACCGCTCGTTCCAAAAGTACCACTCGTTTCAATGTCGTGGAGGATCTCTCCATCTCACCTTCCACCCCAGAGGTCTACCGCGCGATGTTTAAGTTGGACACCGCAGCCGGCTTTTTTTCCTACCGCCTTCACGAGGAAAAACCACTACGCGTTGTCATAAGAGGTACTCACCAAGACCTGGATGTCCAGCTCGTGGAGGGCGACGTGCTCACCCGAGGATTTTCTGTTGAGTCAATCAGCAGAATGCATTGAATGCATTCAAACATGCATTGAAATGGGTGACAAGAAACCCCTCCTACTTCTTACGGTAGCGTGGAAATGGTCGAACGAAAACCAACATATCTTCAATTTAACGCGAATTCTGGACATCTCCATTATGATTAAAACTCCAAATAGAAATAATTTGATTTCCCAATGCCACCACTGTTGCAGGTGCTGCAGGTCGTCTCCAAGGTGCGTCAAATGTGCTTGTGCACTTTTGTCTTTCTCCTGCACAGCTCCTGTAACCTGCGCCAACTGCGGCGGGGCTCACCCCGGCAGTTTTTCTGGATGTGTTGCATTTCCAAAACCAAGGTCCAGGTACCAAAATAGGCCACCGGTCCACAATGCAAATCAAAGCAACTATCAGCAACAAAATCGATCAACCACCTGGGGTCACAAACCAGTGATGGCCACCATCCAGTTCACGCTGGCACAGCACAATATAGTAGAGGCGGAAGTGGTGGATTTAAGGGGGGGGGCTGTTTTCCCTGTGGAAATTGCATTTGTTTTAATCATTTACACTACTGTATAATTAGTGGCGTGCTCAGAGGGGGCTCAAGCTCTCTATGCCACTGTCCAATATCGTCGCTCTAGCGCTTCTAGCAAAGAAAAAGTAATGGCGTAGCTAGGGGGCGGACCGCCCCGGGTGTCACCCGTCTGGAGGTGACATCCGACCCCAAATTATTAAAATTTCCTGAGTAAAATTGCCTGGTTTCTTGGTTTTTTAGGTTCCTAGAGGTGACACCTCAAAAAAAGGTCATCAGCCTAAGTGGGGGTGACACTTGACCCCAAGTTATTTAAATTTCCTGACTAAAATTACCTCGTTTCTTGGTTTTTGGGGTGACACATAAAAAAAAAATGTAAGGCTCGGCAGGCCACTGTTCATCTTATATTATTTTTTCATTCCTTCATTCCAAAAATACAACGCAGGAAGAAACTAGAGATGATATACGACCACGGGGTTTTCGGTTAGATGGCCACCTTTTTGCTCTTAGAAATTGCTATGTTACATTTACGTTACGTTTAGTTATGTAGGAAATCGGAACGGAAAATTTAAAAGCTCATTGCAATGTTACAACTAGTGTCTCCATGGTTTGAAGTTTGGCAACCACGAAACACGATTCCGTCTCAAACCTTTTCTCCCCTCAATCTTGCCTTTCATTATAGGTTGCAGTAAAGCATACCAATCACTTCTGAAGAAATTATCAAAATTTTCTGCCTATGATCCTTTCGATCTGAGCCTAGGGCATCCCTGACATTCTGCGGAAGACATAGAGTCGGGGGGGGGAGGGGGACAAAAGTAGGTAATTAAAAATGCACACTTGGTAAAGACATTCCAGAAATTGATAAATTAAAATTGAAATAATTGAGTGAAAAATGATTGAAATAATAATGGTTTGGAGGTGGGTAGAGTCAAATCTTGAAGGCTTCAAGTCTATTAGTTGATGACAGTTTGGTAAAACACAACCAATAAAACTCACAAGGGGAAACCCAAGTTAGGATATCTGCAATGTAGATTACAATTTTTTGGTGATTCTAAAAGTCAAAAAAATTATGACGTCTTTGGATTTTGTCCAATGACGCTTGGTTTTTGAGTTATGAATAGGGTAATTCAATCACAAATCAACTGAAGAATTTACTCGACCCCCACCAAATTTGACGAAACTTGGTACACACCATCTTATTATTAAGAAATAAAAGTTACCAATTTAAGGATTTGTCCACAAGGGCATTTATTTCCTATTTTTTGCCGTCTCTAGCTATACATACTAAATTTATTTTGAGTAACCTATCCCAAGCTCATCCCATGATCAAATTTGATAAATTAAAAACAGATTAACACTAAATTTTTTAAATTTCCAAATGTCTGATTCTGAAATTCAGGGTATGGTAGGACAGGCAGGGTCTTTATGTAGTTGTATCAACAATAAATAAAAACCTTAATTTGTGTGTTTGTCTCCCACGCCCAGGAACGCATCTCAGAATTATAAATTAATTTGTGGATTACCGGGCCCAGCATCTGAATTTTTAAATTGCTAGGTTGGATTTTGAGCCCCCTCTGTAAAAAAAGACCGTCGGTATCCAAGATTGGTTTGACCCCCCCCTACTTTGGTTAGCGACAATCATGGCTTTGAAATTATGATGAAAGGTATATACGCAGTTGCCTTTCTGAAGTGCTGATTATGCAGATTTATCGTCACCATCTGATCTCATACATAACTGGGTCTGAATTTTAGTGATAAAAAAGAAATGGGTGGTGGAAAGAGAGGAGGCAAATTTTGTGCTGGTCGGAGATTCTGCTGACTTGCCTCCGACGTTGGCCAGACTATCTTACTTCCTGACGCGGCGGGGGGGGGGTTCAGGTGGAGCCCGAGCCTGCGTTATCGAATTTCCTGAATAGAGCCGGAGAAAAATATAATGACTTGAAGTTAAATTAAATATTTCCCGTATGATTCAGAATCATATAGTTATTCTTTTGCGGAGTACTGGGCCTGGCCCACACTTCCTTCAAATAGCTGGTGCGCCACAGCACCTAATTTTTTAAGATACAATGCAGGGTTTTTGAGGCCCTCCCTCGCAATCAAATACCGCCGTCGATAATCAAGGCTGGGTTTAACCCCCCCTTTGGCTAGTGACCTTCACTTTCAACGTTTGTTGAAAGAGAAAAAGGTGGAGAGAAAGAAGGCAAATCTCACGTATAAGTGGCAAAGACGAGAACCCGTCGGCCGGAATTTCCGGGCGTCAGTCGCTTCGATAGTCGGAATCCGTTCCAATTTCGCCTGTGGCTTGCCAGGCTGGCTTTGCTTCCTGAGGGGGGTCTTCCCCCCCACAAGTGGAACCCGAGCCTGTGTACTGAAGTTTCCGGAATACCATCGGAGATAACTTATAATGAATTAAAATTGAAAATACGATATCCCCCGTATACATCCGCCATCCATTCCTTCCGGCTACTCGTAACGGCGAACAGTTAAACAAATCCCCCCCTAGGTCCGCCCAAGGAATTGTTGTGCAAAAGTCGCCAAAGACTAATGGTCTCTGATTTAGTCTGGTATACCTCGCTTTAGGAGCAATTTATGTTCTTGAATGGAACTCATCTCGATTTTTGATTTCCTGTGATTGGTTTGGATGGAGCACCGACACGACGCTGGGCCTCACATCTCTTTAATCTGATTTTGTTGTTTGGTGGTGGGTTTTTTGTGGAGATCGGTGGACCTTGGGAGTGTTGGCACTTGGCTAAACTGTGTGGCTCGATGAGCTTGATTCGGGCTGTGGAGAAACGCATCTCAGAATCAGAATCATAAATTATTTTGCGCAGTAGCTGGCCTTGCAAAAATATACTTCACATAGCTGGTGCGCTATCGAACAATAAGCCTTATGAGTCATTTTTTAAAGGTGTTTCTAAAAATTATCTACCAGAGAGTGCAGGGGATTTGCGAAGAACATCTGGGGAGAACCCAATTTGGATTCAGAAATGCACTAGGAACCAGAGAGGCACTGTTCTGCGTACAGGTTCTTTTTCAAAGATGCAGAGACATGAACTGCGATGTATATGCATGTTTCATAGACTATCAAAGAGCGTTTGACAATGTTCAACATGAAAAGCTTGTAAATATTCTTAAAAGAATTGGAATAGATGACAGAGACCTAAGAATCATCATGAACCTGTACTGGAATCAGACAGCGAGTGTGCGAGTGGATGGAGAGAATACGGAAGAAATTACCATTCAGCGGGGAGTCAGACAGGGTTGTGTCCTCTCGCCCTTGTTGTTTAATTTATATTTGCAAGAAATATTCCGGGAGGCTCTAGATGGTCTACATGAGGGAATACTGGTTAACGGCGAATGTCTCAATAATATCAGGTATGCGGACGATACTGTGGTATTTGCGGATAGCCTACAGAGTCTGCAAATCTGATGAATAGAGTAACAAAGAAAAGTGAAGAATATGGATTGAGACTAAACACGGCGAAGACTAAATATATGGTTATCAGTAAAGAAGTGATACCTCCAAGGATATCGTGGCTTGAAAACATCAGAACCTGGTTTGGTGCGTCAACAACTGGTCTTTTCCGAGCGGCGGCAGACAAAGTGCAAAGTGAGAATTGCTATGATGGTTGCCAACATCCGATAAGAAGAAGAAGCTGGTGCGCCATAGCACCTGAGTTTTCGAGATGCAGGGTTGGATTTTGAGCCCCCCCCCTTACAAACAAAGACCTTCGGTGATCAAGGTTGGTTTTAACCTCCCGCCCCGCCCTTTGATTAGCGATGGCCATGACATGGCAGATTTTCTTATTCGTTAACATATCATAAAAGGATAAGAAAGGAAATAAATTCAATATAATTTATTTATTTAAAATAGATATATAATAAAATCTATGTGTAGGCGATGACTAAATGCTAATATATTTGGCATATAATACTATAATTATTTTAATAATTAATGTGATCACAATTAATAATTCGACTCGGAGAATAAGGTAACTTAATTAATTTGTTTTATTTACATTTTTGACAAATATAGAAGATTTTTCTGGGATGTGTATATACAAAATTTCCAATAAGGAAAACAAGGAAAATAACATTTAACTTGTAGTAGTTAACCAACCGATAGTTAACTTTGCTTCTTTCTTTTGTTTTTCGGTGTAACTCCTGACAAAAATTGGATAGGCAACCCAAAATTTTAGAAAACTGATTATTGTTCTGTGCTAAAATAGGAATTCTGCATGAGGTATAATTTGTCGATGGGGTTGGCTATGCCGCCCGAGGGGAGCGATTCGTGTGATCTCGAATGCGAATTCGGCAGTTCCATATTTTGTAGGGACATTGTATCCGATGTTGCTTCATCTAGGTGATCGAAGTTAGTGCTGTCATCTAACGATATATCCGAACTGCAGAAGCTTTCACCCGAGTGCGCCGGATAGGTATCTAAAAATGAAATTGTTAGAAACAATCATAAAAAACGGAACGGGAACGACCTACCGTCTGGAGAGTAAGGAAGATTTGGATTAAGTGGTTGACTGGAGGTCGGAAAACTCGAATCTCCGAGACTTCCCAGTCCCAAATAGTGGCCCTGGTCGCTCGACGGAGATTCTTGTTTAATAATTTTTTCATCCTTATCACCTTTTTCTTTATCGCTGGGCGATTTGCCGTCATCCTGTTTCGCCTTCCGCTGGATCTTTTTCATTTTGGCTCTTTGATTTTGAAACCACACTTGGACGACCCTAACACTGAGCCCCGTTTCTTTCGCCAACGCTTCTCTAACTTTCCGACAGGGCTTCGGACTCACTTCGAACGACGCTTTAAATTGTCTTCTTTGCGCGGAGGTTAAAATCGTTCGGGGTCGTTTCGGCCCCCGCCTGCCATCCCTAGGCCGACCTTCTTCCAACATATCGTCGTCGCCCGAACCAGACTGCTGCATCAAGTACATTTCTTTCTCGAAATCTTGTCTGCAAAATAGTTGCCCACCGCGCAAGACGAACTGTTCCCCTTTTTGTAGCGGCTGCATGCAAACGACGCACACGAAACACGCCAAATGAAAAACGTGCTGTTGGGCTCGCATCACCATTTCTTGTGACAGTATTCGATCTCCACACCTCGAACATTTGACACCAAATATTCTAAAACAAAAAAACGGTTTCAGAAAAACAAGTTAAGGCTGAAGTCCCCGCCCGCTGCCATACACCAGCTTATTTGGTGCAGTAAACCTCCGTGCAAAGAAGACAATTTAAAGCGTAGTTCGTAGTGAGTCCGAAGCCGAGTAATCGTCGTGAAGCAATGGAACCATCGGTATCGTCATCGACGTTGTCAACTACCAATTATTGTCATAACCACGAGAGCTCGAGTATGAGCTATACTGGAAGCTCTCCTGGTTTCTACTATACAGATTAAAAATATTAAATATCTCGAGAACTATTTGTCGTAAAATTAAAAACTAAAGAGTTTTTTTGTGACAATTTAATTTCCTACAAAATCGATCTCTTGATATTTTGACGTAAGTCTAACAGTTATGGAATTAAATTAAAATTCGTAATTCTAAAACGTACATTTAAATTTTATTTTACGGTGGAACTGCAGCTTTAACGGCATTGCCACAAAAGTGACTACAAAATTTGATCTTTAATTAAAGTGCGATGTTCATCAACTTTGTACCTATCGGAAAGCGTATAAAGTCGATTTCCGACTTCCTGCATGTTAAATATTCTCTTTCATATACATTAGGTAGCTACTTCGTTTTACGTTATGAGAATGAGAAGGCGGCGAAGCGAATTCAATAAAAACGACGCGATCTATTCATATTGCTTTGCAAGGAATTCAGGGGGATCCAATTGTATGCGTTCTTTTGATGTTAGAAAGTTTACGTCTACTTAGAATTATAAATTTTTCGAATAATCCCGAGAAATTTTTCATGTGAAAAATTGTGTAGCCGAATCGGGAACTAACCAACTTAATTAATTGCCTACGATTTTTTCCAATTATAATGAAATGAGAAAAAATTGCAGGAAACTGTGTAGACTCACCTGTCGTAATCGGATTTGCAGTATAATTTTGTGTTTCTAGTGTAACAGGAATGATTGAGAAGGACTCCACAAATGCAGCAGGATAGACAGTGTTCGTGCCAGCTTGCTTCCGCTACTCGCATCAGGTACCGATCGTGGATTTTTTGGCCGCAACCCTCGCACATTTCGTAGGTTTTCTCGCATTTTATTATACTAGCATCTGCAACAAATGGCACAATATTATATTAAGTACGCAAGTTGAAAAAACTTCATTTTTTCTTTCTATAAGTATATTTATTTCGCTCACATTTTTGATTTTTACAACTTCGTAGTTTTTAGGTCCTACGTTGGGCGCCAATTTTCATAGCAACAGATAAGGTTTTTCGGATTTTATACCGCGTGAAGTTAGTAAGTGCTAAATTTTTTTTATTGATTTTCTTTTGGCGGTAACAAATTTATTTCCTTGAATTAAATTCTTGTTTAAAAAGTTTAGCAATGCAGATGAAAATTTATAGGAAAATAAATGTCGAATAAATATTAATGGGGTCCTAAAAGGATGTCGAGTGAGAATTTACCGGAAAAAGGATAATGACTAAGCCAAGTCTTCTTTGGTATTAAACGGAAAGCAAGACATCTAAACTGAGACTTGGAACAACGAAAACGTTTTCTGGTTTCGCATAATGAATCGACACAACGTGATTAGCGGTGCACTTTAGCATCGCATGAGGAACCATTAGGGAACCACGAGCAAAGCGTATACATGGTCGATTTAGTGCTTGTTCAGGCGTAAATCTGCTCTTGCTGGGGCAGAGATGTTTCAATCTCACACCCCCGTACACACACAAGAGCTTTGTGTGCTTAGTAGATGATGCGTTACCAACTTGGGACGAAGCAAACAGGCGGGCAAACTTTAAAATCATTTAAATTTCAATTATTTCCATTCGATATTCTTTTTGACTTGTTTGCATTTAGGATTTCATTTTGTAATTTAATCTTTTCATCGTGGAAAAACAGCTTGAAAATTATTTTGTTATTTTTGTGCACTTAAAGTTTCCATTTTTTAGTCTCTCAAAGTCTATTTTGTATTTTTTGTAGTCAAACGTATACGCACTACAATGATTATTATTCCATGTATGGTGGTACAGTTGAATTGACACGGAAGAGGTGAGAAAATTGCAAATTATTGGCACTCGTGTGCTCGCTTTCCGACGGAAAAGCGTTCTTCAGATATCACAAACAGATCTTTCTCACATACAAAACTTTTTATCACATCAACAAATGCATTAGTTAATATATAACCTTAACAATGTTTTTTTTGTAGCTACAACAAAACGTTTTACTGTTACAAAAAAATGTTTGTTGAAACAACAATAATTAGTTTTGTGTTAAATAAAACAAATTTTCTGTTTAGAACAGTAAAAACATTATATAAAATATAAAAAAACAGTTGTTTGTATAAAACAAAGTTGACCATGCGCCATATTAAATTCCAAAAACAAAAGACAGTTCGCCATAGAAACAATAAAACTAAACATTGGTATTTATTGTTTCCATGGGGCGGTCTTTTGTTTTTGGAATATAATACAGTCCAAGGCCAACTTTTCCGAACATATTCAAGATTAATAAACTTCCCATAATTCGGAGGCTATTTTGACATAAAACTTTTTGTCACATCAACAAATGTATTAGTTAATATATAACCTTAACAATGTATTTTTGTAGCTACAACAAAAAGTTTTACTGTTACAAAAATATGTTTGTTGAAACAACAATAATTAGTTTTGTGTTAAATAAAACAAATTTTCTGTTTAGAACAATAAAAACATTATATTATATAAAAGCAGTTGTTCGTATAAAACCAAGTTGGTCTTGTGCCATACTAAATTCCAAAAACAAAAGACAGTTCGCCATAGAAACAATAAAACTAAACATTGGTATTTATTGTTCCCATGGGCAAGTCTTTTGTTTTTGGAGTTTAATACAGTGCATGGCCAACTTTTCCGAATATATTCAAGATTAATTAACCTCCCCTAATTCGGAGGCTATGTTGACATAAAACCTAACCTGCAATATATCATTAATTTGTTTATTAAAGTTTAAAAAATATATACAGGGTGCTATTTGAAAAAATGTAGTTGCACCTTCTTGTTGCATATTTTTCAAATCTCAAACTTTCTAATTTCCGGAAATATTCTATTGGAACAAAAAAAAACTGTGATATCCAGTATAGAATAGAATATATACAGGGTGTCCCATAACACTGAAATGTGTGATTAATAGTTAAATGTTAATAGATCCGTGCATTTTTAAAGAGCATGAAGTTATTTAGAAACTGCGTTATAATCTTTTATTGTCTAAAATCAACGGTTTTCGAGTTATGGGTTAACTTATGTCAAGCAATGTTTCAAAATTTGAAATTTTATTCTTTTGTTTTTCTTGCAAATCCTGATTCTTTTAAACGAAATCTCCTAATGAAATATTTTACACGGATAATACAGGAAAAGTTCACTGGATAATAATGAAAAATTGGTTGATTTTAGTGCATTTAATATTTCGATGTTTGGTCATTAATAGGGGGGGGGGTTGCCACCGCTGTGCCCCCTCTGTATCCGTCCTTAGTTACAATCATAGAGCCGAACCGTAATTATTTCGTTTCGGTTTACAGTTATGTTCCTAATGCTTTTGCATTTGTTCAACATGCGACTAACGCCTTTTTGTTTTTGTTATCTACGCCGATTTGATTTTAATATTGCAGCGCCACGCCACTGCCGGCTAAACTTTGAACTTTTGCATGAGATATGGTCTGTGTTTTGTGATATTTATATGGTTTATATCAAGAATGGAATTTTGTCAATCCGCCCTGCGTCGATTTTTCAAATTTTTATCGAATTAACAGCTTTTTATTATTTAAAATTTACGAAGATAACTGACCCCTTACCCCCCCCCCATATAACTGCCTTTGTTTTATGTGGTATCTTTATGTTAAATAGTAGAATGTCTCTGCTTTGAGCTGTTGGTCAATATTTCTCATTTCGTTAGAATAATAGTATATTACTTAACCAGGGCGGTAAATCTACTACCGCCCGAGTTTTAGTACGATATTTTGTTTGCTACTACTTAAGTAAATTGACAATAAGAATAAAAACACAAATTTTGCGCAATTACATTTAAGGACAGACGTTATTAAAATGTTTAATTTTCATATTATAACAAAAGAAATTCTCCATTTTACGTGTATTACATTAAATTTTAAATTAAATTAAATTTTCCAACTACTATAATATACCCGAAAAATGTAGATCCGTGTTTTTACAGATCTGTCGTTTTTGGGATCTGTCAAGCTCAGGCCAATTTTTTCCAAGTTTATCGTAAACAGCTAAAAGTACACAAAAAACTCAGGGTAGGGCGTGACCTAAGAGTACCAATAGCCTATGGGGGACTCCTGTTACACTACCACTTTAAGGGTTGTTTTTGAGGATTAAACATGTATTCTCCGCAATTTACGAAACCTTCTTACGTTGATTTCAGAGAGTTTTTCTGGGTTTTCATGATTTTAGAAATAAAATTGAAAGTTGCAGGAATACTAGATGAAATGGAAAGAACATGTGGAAAGAATGAACGACGCAAGAATTCCGAAACAAATTATAAATAATGTCGGACGCCTTCGCAAAAGATGGAAAGACGTATGAAGTCGGAACAGACTATTCAAAACCCAATCCATGAAGTGTAGAAGAAGAAGAAAAAATTAAAGTTTTCTATAATGTATGCTATATTGTAGAAACAGTAATAGAAATAGAAGAAAAAATTTTGCAGTAAAATGGCCGACGATGCAGGGGCCCTCCCAAAACAGAATAGCAAATTCAGAAAAATGTTGTTTAATGCGAAAATGTAGCTACCCCGCTGAATATTGGGCAATCAGACGTCGCTTGGATCGTAAGCAGTGGTACGGTTTTAAAACATTTGACTAAAAATTAATTTTAAATCCCCCTCCCCCAAATTATAGCAAACCATAAGTCGCCGCCGTTGATGAGCAGGCAAGTTAAACAACCCCCTCAAAGCAGTAGATTGACGCAATTAAATTGATTTAAGCCCCCCTTTAAAAGTTTATTTGAATATTCGCTTCACACATTAATAAATAAAAATACAATAAATGTATATATTTCCTTCATTACATTTTGTGTCCTTTAATTGAAAAATGTCACGAGATGATATTGCAATTGAAGTTATAAAAAATCGGCGGGGTGCAGGGACCGGGGAGTTTCGGGGGTTTGGAATACCCCCCAGCTTGTGGTGATCAGGAAATCAGGATGGCCAAAAAAATGAAAAGTAAAAATATTTTCAAAGTACGCAAGCGGTTGATTGATTTTTCTAGGTTTTCAATCATCTATGGTCACCAGTCAGTGCCGGATTCGTGATTGCCTAGGTTGTGCGGCCTAAAGGCCGCACTGAGAGAACAAATCGTCAGCTCAATTTGGAGTTACAGACAGACTGGGGTTGCCGCCACAAAACAGTACCTAGGGTTCGGGGTGCAGACCTAATAAAAACGTTAACTTTCCCTGAAATGACGGAAAAAATTTATCAACGTAAGAATGTTTCCATGCGGCCTTTCGGCCGCACAACCATAACCTCCCCCACCCCAAACAATTCACTTAAATAAAGTATGCCGTGCATAAATGAGACATTAGATTATATTTATTTTGGTCTTGACGTAGTGACGGTTTACCCTTAAGTGCACAAGGGTACATGCACCCCTATCCAAAATCTGAACAGGAAATTATTAAAAAATAATAATTTTAAATACTCAAGTAAATAAAAGTATAATAAATAAATATTTTTCTTTACATTTTGTGTCCTCTATTGAAAAATGTAATGAGTCAATATTGCAAATGAAGTTGTAAAAAATTGGCGGGTGCAGAGACCGTGGGGGCTGGGGGTATGGAATACCTCCAAGACCCCCCCCCCCCCAAAGGATTATTTAATTTGACAAAGGATAGTATTAATATTATTACTACTATATTTATATTTTTCGTTTTTATTTAAATTTTGTGTCCTCTCATTAGAAGAAATCACGACCCGCCACTGCGACGACGTAATAGCCTATCACAAATCAGATATCCATTGCCAGCCATTTACCAGCATAAATTTTGACCCTCTTGTCGTCACTATCCCTGTATACTCACTATAACAGTTACGGTTACGGTTCATTCAATTTGATCTTATTTCGTTTCGGTTTACTTAAAAAAAGCTGTTAACTTCGGTTTTCAGTTGCCAGTTCGGCTCCGGTCGACTCCCTGGTTACAACTTTAATTTAGTAAACATTTTTGAAAAAGTAATCCATTACAAAGAAAAATTGAAACCGATTGTTCATAATGTACG
The DNA here is from genome assembly GCA_932274525.1 of Podabrus alpinus. Taxonomy (NCBI): domain Eukaryota; kingdom Metazoa; phylum Arthropoda; class Insecta; order Coleoptera; family Cantharidae; genus Podabrus; species Podabrus alpinus. The sequence goes on from OW026452.1 coordinate 71,458,687, forward strand.
CAATTTACCACCTAATTCATAGTGGTTGCTCGTCAAAATCCGTATTGAGTCGACTCCTATCGTAAATGTATTTTATTTGCTTTTGTTCACTGTAAAGCCACATTTTTCTCCTAAATTTTAGTTTTTCTATGAAATGCATTTAGTTTTCAAGAAAATTTACTAGACTAAAGTTGTAGTCCGTTAAATTTTCCTTATGAAAAGGGATGTCGTTTTCAACATTCCATTAAAAACAGATGGTCTGCAAGAAAACAAAAGAAAACTAAAATTTTATTTTAATATTATATCTGTACTATAGGTACTTAATTTAATCCATAACTCGAAAACCGTTCATTCTACACAATAAAGCTATAAAAATAAAGTTCGTAGACAATTTTAATGCTCTTCAAAAAAGTACAGAATACTAACTTATAATATTAGAAAATCAATAATTTCGACGCTATGGCTATTTTATAGTAGATAATAATTAAAATATTTGTTTTGAAAAGGACTAAAGGGTCTTCTGTCCTATCACTAGCTTAAAACATTGCAGCTGTCCCGGGGACACCTTATATTATAAGCAGAAGATGCTTCTTATGTTGATTGGGACGTTGGGACATGATGAGAGAAGAAGTAAAATGGAGAAAAACTAATGCATAAACGACATAGGGAGTTTAGGCAAAGACCGTACGACCTGCTCGAAGTTCACAGGTTCAAATTCCGGTTGGCCCAAATTGTTTCAAGCAGTCGTACACAAAAGTTCTAATTCTCGGCATATAATAGAAAGGGAAATAATCTATTGCAAAATGATGTGAACAAAAATTTTCGGTGATGCATAAATGGAAAAAGTTTACAAAACCCCAAAAAGGGTCCAGTAAGGGCCCAATATTTTTTCTGCCTTCGGTCTCGCACGGCCCTGTTATTTATTGATCGACTTTTGATTTTTTGTTCTTTTATCGTCACCAACTTAAGATATAACAGCTCTAATATCTTTGCTTTAATTAAAGACACCCATGTATTTTTTGGAAATCACAATTTTCAGCTTTTTAAAAATAATATCAAGAGCAAACCTGGAGTTTCCGTGAACCGATCTAAACAAAATCTAATCGACCCTTAATCTTATTATAAAGCTATTAAAAATATAAAATTTGGTTTCAAAATTTTTAATGATTTTTGGGTTGAGCGAATACAAAATTTCACCACAGTCAATTTTTGGAAATGGGAATTTTGTATTTATACGGTTTCAAAATGTGTACATCGATCAAAATCTTAACTTTGTTTTCACGTTACTGATGGTAGGGGATATTTTTAATAAAGTGATGTAGTATAAGATCTCCCACTAATTAATACAAAGCTCGAAGATGATAAAAGAAGCCATTTTCTTAAGGAAAACTTAGCTGAAAGCCTCAACAAGACTCTCTGGAGAAGTCCTAATAAATCAATTTTTTTTATATCTACCTTCAAGCGAGGTCCATTTCGCCGTCCCCCTTCCCCGAATTTTTAATGAAATTATTATCAAACGTTTGAGCTCCAATAATGAGCTTCCATAAAAACCATTTTTTGTACCCCAAATGTTTTTAATAAAAATCTGATGTGGCCATCGCATAACTTTCCGAACAGACCTAAATTTTTATATTATATTTTTTAATAAAATGTTTACATAATTTCAACAGTAAATCGATGAAAAATTTTATATTTTGCCAAAATAGGAAGAAAAAAACTTTTGAATGCCTATACCTTGCAAACGAAGCATTTCTGGACCCATGTTATTAGAAACTATGTATCTTATTTTCATTAGTAGAATACGTTTTACTCAAAAATGTATGCTTTACTATTTTATTTACAAATACGAAAATTTTTGAAACGCCCTGTATATTTTAGAGAAAAACTTGTAGGACAAAAAATGTAGAAAATTCCATAGCGGTAATTTTTTGTTATTAATATTTTTACATATTTAATTTCGTTTCGAAGTTATGACGCATAATGTCATAATAGCTCCAGGTAAACCCCCCTCTCCCGTTAGACGATTTAATTTATTTTCATCTGGCTTCGTCCTACGACAGGAAAAAGCTTATATGCAAAATTTGGAATGATTTGCTTGCTTCGTTTAGACGCTATCGTGTTCACAGACGTACACACATACAGACATCCTTCCAAAAATGATAAAAATGGATTCAGGGGACCCCAAAACGTGAACATCTGTCAAAAAATTGGGGGGTCAAATTTTGCCTGATAACAATACTTTCCTTGCCTAGGGGTTCGGAAAGTAAAAATTCAATTCTTTAAAACAATTTTAGAAGGGCTGTAGAAATGCTTTTTTTTAATCAATCGAGAATCGTTTGAGCTCCAATTTCGATAAAAAAAAGTTTGATCGTTTGAAGGAGTGTGATATTGAATGACATTTCACCCCCCTCCCCCATTGCGAATTTTTTCATGAAATTATTGTCAAACGTTTGAGCTTCGTTCGACCTCCAATGATCTTCAATTAAAATCATTTGTACTACACGCATTGCAAAGTTATTCGCGAAAACTTGGTGGCGAAGGGGGGGTCCTTTAGAAACAACAGCCCCTCATCGCGAATTTTTTATACAATTAAATACCAATCAATCGAGAATCGTTTGAGCTTCAATTTCGATAAAAAAAAGTTTGATCGTTTGAAGGAGTTTGATATTGGGTGACATTTCACCCCCCCCCCCCCCATTGCGAATTTTTTCATGAAATTATTGTTAAACGTTTGAGGTTTGTTTGACCTCCAATGATCTTCCATTAAAATCGTTTGTACTACACGCATTGAAAAGTTATTCGCGAAAACTGGGGGGGTGGGGGGATCTGTAGAAACGACAGCCCCCCCCACATCGTGAATTTTTTTATGCAATTGGTGTCAATCGATAGAGAATCGTTGGGACCCTATTAAACTTCAATTCCCATCGTTTGAACCCTAAAGGTAAAAAAGTTGGAGTGTTTGAAAGGGTGCGAAATTGAGTGACATTTCACCGGCGAATTTTTTAATGAAATTAGCGCAAACGTTTGAAGCTTTGTTTGAACTCCAATGAGCTTGCTTAAAAATCGTTTGTACCACATGCATCGCGAAGTTATTTGCGAAAACTTTGAGGGCGATGGGGACTGTCGCAACGACAGCCCCCCCCCCCATACGCGATTTTATTTAATAAAATTGGTGTCAATTGAAGCTATTAGAGCATGAAGGTGTTAACTCACTTTTTGGAGAAATGACTGTTTTTACAAGTATGAAAGTGTTAACTCAAGTTTTATTTATGGTAAAAATCTTAATTCATAGATGTCATTAGATACATCAATAATGAAGTGTTAAAACGTGTTAACTCACGTAATGTTCCCAGTCGTTGAAGCAAGAAGGGAAATATTTAAAAAGTGAGTTAACACCTTCATGCTCTAATAGCTTCAATTTAAATTCCTATCGTTTGACTCCAAAGGTAAAACGCTAGAGCATTTTAAAGATTGTGAAATGGTAAATGTTACTAATATCGATCCAAGCAAGTAGCGCTCAAAATTTGGGTGTTATTTTTCCAAAATTGTTCAAGAAAGAATTCAATTTTTACTGACAATCATCGAAACTCAAACGACGGGAGCAGAAACTCATTAGAGCTCAAACTATTGACAAAATTTTCATATATAATACCACAAGAGACTATCAAATTGTCGGCAATAATTTTTGAAACTGGAACTGAGTGTTTGTCGCCCTTAAAATCACCATGAGTGCTTTAGCACGAATGGTGATTTTAAGGGCGACAAACACGAAGATTCCATGGTTTAAAAATTAACCGACAATTTTATAGTATCGTGTGGAATTCGTTTGACAATTTCGTAAATAAAATTTCAATTTTTTCTGACAACAAATAATTTATAGTATGCGTTCACGTAGTTTCCATCGTTACTATGGAAATTTGACAATACAGACCACGGTGGTCGTATTGCCGCGACAATACAGCACCGTGGTCTGTATTGTCAAAGGAAGTAGATTATGATTGGTTCAAATTGATGAGATTGTAACATCCTATTGGTTGAATTATTATGAACGAAATTGTCATTACAAAATTCGCATTGGGGGAGGGGACTTCCACGATTGTCTATCGATTAACACCATTTTTATTCAAAATTTTAATTTAATTTAAAGATTTTTTAATTTAATCGCGATTAAAAATAATTTGCGAAAAACTCACGCAACTAAAATTTTGCGCGCTACTTGCTCGGAGGGATGATTCCGATTTTGCAATCTTTGGAACGCTCTAACTTTTGCGGTATAAACGATGAAAATTGAAGCTCAAACGATTATCGATCGATTGCCATTTATTGTATTAAAAAAATCACATCTTAAAAAAAGCCTTAAAAAAAGAGCCGAAAGGGCAGAAAAAAGGGTAGTGAGGTAACGACACATAACATGGCAGATGAAAGCTGAAGAAATACCGAGAGTTGAATCCGGCTGTCACCGGATAGGGAGTTTTAGTGAGTAAAAATCTCACATTGCCATCCTAGATTGGGGTTGTGCCTATGAAGGTTTCTCCCTCCCCTGCATTGCAAAAGAAGTTTTCAAAATAAAATGAGATGGTTTTACCCATCGATGTATGCTGGGGGGGGGGCAGGGAATGTGTTCCTTTTGCGCAGCCCTTGAAATGGATACAACTGCATACCTTATACATGTTGATGTAATTTTATGTGTTAATTTTATTATTTCTTGTTTTTTTATATTATTTTGCTAAAATTCAAAATCAAATCGAATCGAATCGTGCAGCTCTACAACCCTGGGTGGGTCTTGGCTGACTTGGTTAAAATTCGATAATATTAATTGTATCTCTATAAAACAATTGAATGTTTGAAACATCAATTATGATGTTTTTAAATATCACATTGACCCCTGCTAATAGCATGAAACTTGCGTTGCATCGAAAAAGGAAAGCAAACTTTATACCTGATAATGTTTGCTTCACAACAAATGCGTGTATGTCCTATCTATTAAATATAAGATCGATGGTTTTACCATAACCTTGCACGAGTCGACTTTTAGCCGTCAATTGACAACTGAGAAAGCTCACATTATTTCCATCAAATTTAATAATTTTATAAAGAATGCAGTTATAAAGGATTATTCAACCGAATATTTGCAATTTTGAATATTTTCGTTACAAATTAATATGCAACTATTTTTCCAGCGTATACGTTATACATAATATTTTATGTATTCAGGTGCAACAAATAAAAACGAACGGATAACAATACGTAATTTTAAATTCTTCACAAATGTTTTTTTTCCACAATAAAATTAATAAAACTACTACTATCAACAATTTTTATATTTTCCACAAAATTTCAGCTCTGGAAATTTCATGAGTTCGTAAAGAATGTAGTCAAGTACCTATGTATAGTTTGTTTCAGAATAATTGAAATTAAAACAAGTCATAGCATCAAATTACGTTGATATAAAAACGTACAAACTATAAACAAAACACAATAATAGAGATAAGGTTAATTATTTTAATCTCGCGCCAGTCTTTAGCAATGCATATTATGTTCTCTTGGTTGACCTGATAATCTTATCTCTGTATTATGTGTCGTCTTTATATCAACGTAACTTGATGCTATGACTTTTTTTAATTCCAATTATTCTGAAACAAACTATACATTGTAAAATTTAAGTCTAAATTTTTCATAGAAAGTTTTGAACTGAAAGCAGGGAACTGTTTTGCTTTATTATTTCATGCACTCCGGCCCGAGCCTGGTTACCTCAGGAAATGCTTTTTTTAACCATTTTCTGGTCCATTTCAGTCCCATCAACCGCTTGAAGTCCAACTTATTGTCCAAGTCCAGTTCAACTTTGGAAATGTATCAAAAATAATTACGTCACCGGAATGAGAAAGAAATCTACAATAACATTGCTCCGTTTAACGGTCGAAACTATCGATCTTATATTTACTAGATAGGACATAACCATATAAAGGGTGTTTTTTAGGTGCATTTGTTTTTCCTTGTTTTCTACCGACTTAGAAGATCTTATTTGTACATTTGGAAGACTCTAAATTGTGAAATTTGACGTAAATACAAAATGATCTATGCTATTAATAAAAAATAGTTTGCAAATCACATTTATCTATAAATATAAAAAATCGTATATGTAATCTTCTCTGTCAGATACGAAATTTTTTTTGTAATAGTATGCTGATCATGGGGACTTTTCTTTGAGGAACAAAATATGAAACCTTCTATTACTCAAAACTGTCAGTAATGTAGTTACGACTATCTTGCTTAGTAGGGCAGAATGGTCGTTGTTACCGCAACTGTAATGAGTCGCCATACATGTGCTCATGGCCTTCTTCTATCTTCACAGTTCGTAAGATAATACAAAATACAATGTGTTTTCTATTGTCATAAGAAAATTATTAAAACCAAAATACTTGGTATAGTTGAAAATAATTTTTTGTTGTTTACATCAAGTAGATACACAACTTTTAATTAAAAACGTTTAGATATCAAAAAGAAATTTCAATTAGTATTGCAGAATTCAATTTTAATTTTTACAGAATTTCAAACTTTTTTTTTAAATACATAATAACAACGCCCGGCTAGCTCAGTCGGTAGAGCATGAGACTCTTAATCTCAGGGTCGTGGGTTCAAGCCCCACGTTGGGCGAAATTTTTTATAATATATAGGTATAGCTTGACGAAAGAATGAGGATAAGTTGAACCTTAATTGCGAGTTAATCAGGTACTTCCAAATTATTTTTGTACCGTAGTTTTGATTCCATGTTCAACGTTTTGTGTATTTTAGTAATAGAAGCGCATTTTTAAGAAGTTTGCACTAAGAAGTGCTTAAATATCGCTATCTGGTGCTGCCTCCTATCATAAAATTAAAAAACGTTAACTCATTACATGTTTCTATCTTAATCACGATTTTACTTGCGATCTAATGAAATCAGTTTCCCAATTTGTTAGAAATATATCTACTTTGTAGATCATAATGACTATAATCAATCTGATGAGCTCAGTTTCACATTTAAAATTGTGAATAAGATCTAAACATGTCGTTCGTTTCAACAATAATCGATTTCCTAACTAAATTATTCCGAACCGGCAATTATTTATACCTTTTACATAAATTTAATTTAAATAATTTTTATGTGTCAGTACTTAAATAACTCTTCAAAATCATTTTTACTGTTTAAAACGTAATATTTAAATTCATTTAAATAATCGATGGTATTTAAATATTGTTTAATTTATTAAATTAAAATAACGATAATTAATAACAAAAATTTACATAAAAAACACCTTTACAATTTATTATTTAAATACTATATGTAAACATTTAAATAATTTTGAAGTATTTATACATTTAAAGATAATATTAATGATTTAAATACTTCTGTGGAGATCTTTTCTCCTTTGTCTGTGTGTGTGAATTGTTATCTAATGTACTATAACGCGTCAGTGGCCCATGGAAATTTTCAATCATATAGTGTAACCATTGATTATGTAAACCATGCGGTCAAAGTAATTGCCTTGATTGTGCGGCTTAAAGGCCGCATTGACACCCTTTCAGGTCGTTAACTAAAAAATTAACCAATCAGTGCTGCGTTATGAGCAGATATACACAGAACTAGTTTTTCATTTAATATACTTCTAAAACATCTAGTAGGTGATTGCCATGGTTGTGCAGTCTAAAGGCCGCACTGCAACTTTGTAAGTCGTAATCTATAAAATTAATGAAACAGAAGTGCGTTAGGGAATGACAGAATTTGCATTTTATCTTTAAGAAAGAAAAAATATACTAATAATGCACCGAATTGGATATAAAATCACATAATGCGGATTCGTATCCGCGAGGTATCATAAGTTTAAAAGGGACCCACTTAACGTATGATTTGAACATGGTAAGTGTAATATTCCAACAATTTTTGTTAACGTGGTTAATATTAAATTTATGAAATTAATTTCAACGATACAACGTAAAACAAATTGAATACAACATAATACAAAAAAATTCCATTTTCCAAAAAAGGGGAGCCAGTGGAACCGTCCGCGAAATGAATTTTTTATTTGCGATAAAACGCAAAACAAATTGTTAACAATACAATACTAAAAAAATTTGCGATATTTCAAAAAAGGGGGGCCAACTTCACCGACATCACTCTGGCAGTATAGTTCCTAGTTCCACCACGACAATCTCCCACTTAAAAATTTCAATTAATCAAAATTGTAGCGGGAAAATTCAAACTGTTACAATACACAGTGCCTTTCTGTATACCACAATTCTCGAGACCGGGAGGGGGGTATGGAATACATCAAGGTACATCAAATTTCCACCGAAGGAAAATTTACAACCTAACGCCATTTACGTGTCAAGTAATCAACAGCAGAACTGGGTAAATTTTTCTTTAAAAAGGAAAGAAGGATATGATACACCCCCCAGATACACCAAAATTATGAAAGCAAGATTTTCAACCTCAGACCTCGTAAAATAAAAAATAAATTAAGAATAAGAACGCGTTTGGCAGGGGGGGGGGGTTATTCCTTCTTTAATTAAAGGATTTAGGGCCGGTTCATTAACTCCAGTTAAATTTACCTATCAGATAAATCTACCATGTGACGTCGTTTAGTCCAATGAAAAGACACCAACACCATTTACCTGTCAGATAAGTCTAACGGGAACTTAAAAACCGATTGCATTAAAATTATTGACAAAACTTGAAAAACAAAAAAAAAGTTTGAATTCATTTTTTTACTATGCAAATAATTATCACCCCACCCCTTAAAGATTAATTAGAGGCAGGTTACACGTGTACCTGGGGGATATTCTAAACCCCCAGAACCCCCGATTTTAAGTCGCGTTTCCTAAATTAAATCGACTTCCTGGCATACGTCCCATTTTCTGCAGAAAAAAAAGAAAAACCTACACAAAATAGCAAAGGCGATTACGAGGGGGATACCCTTTTATTCGTAAATTTAAATTATACCCTATACAGGGCCATAACCCCCCCCCTCAATGAATGATTAATTATCGCAATTAAGCCGATTAAATGCGCTAAAATTGCTAAAATAATTTAAAAAGTGACATTTTTGCGTTATCACGTAAATAAAAATCAAAAAATAATAGTAAGTACACAAAGTACTTTCCTGTAGACCACAATTCTAGAAAATGGGGGGATCCGGGGGTATTCCATACCCCCACCAAAATTATAATGCAAACTTTACAACCTCAGACCGTTTCAAATGTAAAAAACAAGTTTTTAAAAAGATGCAAAAACAGATTTTGATAGAATTAAGTAAGAATAAGCAAGTGTGAGTTTGGTGGGGAGGGGGGAATTTCCCTAGGATGATACCCGCAGACGCCCCGGTCTCAAGTTATATTTTATTATCTAAGTCGACGGCCGGTTATACCCCGTTTTATGTGTAGCGTTTCCATTAGCGACCCCACTTTTCCAGAAAGTTTTTCAATAAAATATAAAAATATGAACCCTTCCTAATACTGCCTTCCTTAAGTTAAAACGTCCTAACTAACTTATTTGTTTTCGGGTGAAAAATGAATTTATGTGGACGTTATAACGCCATTTTCATTTAACAAAAATTACTATTTTATAATGAAAACAGTTTTATAACATTTACATTAGGGGTCGTCCACAAAGGACGTCCACGCCTTGGGGGGAGGGGGGTCTTTACAAAATATGACCAAGTATGACCATGGGGACGAGGGGATTGGACAAATGTGACGTCCGCATAAAAATCTCATTTTTGGGATTTCCAAGAAAATTGTGTTTGAATGGCTCCATGGAATGGCTCCATGCCTAAAAATTGAACGCCTAACATAATTACGCCTAATCCTTGACGTCTAATCGCTTAAAATATTCGAAAAGAAAGTAGCAACATAAAAAAAATTCTTTAGGCGTAAGTGTGTTAGGCGTAAAAATTTTAGGCGTAAGTACGTGATACTGTTTGAATATATTTAAAAGTTTATCAAGTAAAATTTATCTACATTCTTGCTTGTTTAATTCCAATTTTAATTAGTCACAAATATTTTTAAAAAATTAAAAATTAATGAATAGGTTTTTTAGTTTAAAAGGTCAAGTTTGATTTTAAATAAACTAGAGGGACGTTTTTGATTTGTGACCATAGGACAAACATGTGACCAACTGTGACAAGGCGGGGGGGTTGAAAAGTCAGAAAAAATTGTGGACGTTTTATGGACGATCCCTTAAGTCATTTTTCTGTCATAACTGAATTTGTTAGTTAGGACGTTTCAACTAAGAACGACAGTATCATAACTGTCCGTCGCGGACGTGCATGATTGGTATAACGAGATTGCACCAAATAAAACTAAATATTGTTTTGAAAACTGAAAAAAAGTTTAATAAAAATATTTACCAATAAATATTTACGGTGGTTACAATAAATGTAACTGTATGTTTTAATTATTTCGATATTTATATTATTTGATGTTTATAATACAATTTTTTTTATATAATTTTGTATTAAGCGATAAATAAATTAATCTGTCATCTTAGTGCGGCCTTTAGGCCGCACAACCAACGCAATCGGGGTATTAGCAATAATAATATCTTGAAAGCATTCCAAAAGTAGAACAATTAATATTTTAATTACGAATTATGTTAAGTTAAATATTTTTAACTCCGAAGTTATTCTTGCAGTTTTTCAACGGTTTCGAGGTTTTTTACACAAATTAACTTAAGTGCATTCCAAAAGTAGAAAAATTAATATTTTAATTACGAATTATCTTAAGTTAAATATTTTTAACTCCGAAGTTATTATTCCAGTTTTTCAACGATTTCACGGTTCTTTTACACAAATTAACTTAACTGCATTCCAAAAGTAGAACAATTAATAATTTAATTACGAATTATCTTAAGTTAAATATTTTTAACTACGAAGTTTATACTTCCAGTTTTTCAACGATTTCACGGTTTTCTTACACAAATTAACTTAACTGCATTCCAAAAGTAGAACAATTAATATTTTAATTACGAATTATCTTAAGTTAAAAATTTGTAACTACGAAGTTTATACTTCCAATTTCTCAACGATTTCACGGTTCTTATACACAAATTAACTTAACTCCATTCCAAAAATAGAACAATTAATAATTTAATTACGAATTATCTTAAGTTAAATATTTTTAACTATGAAGTTTATACTTCCAGTTTTTCAACGATTTCACGGTGTTCTTACACAAATTAACTTAACTGCATTCCAAAAGTAGAACAATTAATATTTTAATTACGAAATATGTTAAGTTAAATATGTTTAACTCTGTAGTTATTACTTCCAGTTTTTCAACGATTTCAAGGTATTTTTAAACAAATTAACTTAACTGCATTCCAAAAGTAGAACAATTAATATTTTAATTACGAAATATGTTAAGTTAAATATTTTTAACTCGGAAGTTATTACTTCCAGGTTTTAAACGATTTCAAGGTTTCTTTTACACAAATTAACTTAACTGCATTTCAAAAGTAGAACAATTAATATTTTAATTACGAAATATGTTAAGTTAAATATTTTTAACTCCGAAGTTATTACTTCCAGTTTTTCAACGATTTCAAGGGTTTTTTTGACACAAATTAACTTAAGTGCTGCGAGTTTTTCTTGCGAACGTTTGTTACTTGGACCAATAATCTAAAAAGATTAAAGGAAATTTAACCTCACATTTTTAATTTTGAAGATATTAACAAGAATGAAAGTCTACAATTTTATTTTAATATTATTTTATATTGAGAACTATTAAAACTGGGAATTTTTAACCGAGATAAAATAAAAATATAATAATTCCGTTCGGGGAAGCACCTATGCATTCTTAAAACGGTTGGACTATAGTTAACACCGACAACAACAGCATAAATACTTGAACTACTTAACCGGCTGGGATGTTAAAAAAATTAATCGAGGACACGAAGAGCGGCTCCAAAAGGCACCGTTCCACCGGGAATTCACCTGATGGTTGCTCATTCCGGGCCTGGACGGTAACGGTGATTGGTTAATAGTATTTAAATATATCAAAATTTATTTGGCGTTCGAAGCCTCAGCTGTATTCTTAAAACGGATAGACCATAATCACGACCATTAACCACAGCAAAGATACATCGAACTGGTCGGTCTCAATCCTAAAAAAGCTATCCAAGGGCGCTATGCGTTGTCCCGAAAGGCACCGGCACCCAAATGCACCAATTTAATATCATAAATTCAGTTAAAATGAATAGAACTTTTTTTGGACGCACAATCACAAGACATCACAAATTTTGGAATTTTTAAAATTTTGTTTTCTTTAATTTCTTTTAAATTTAAATCAATTTACAGGTTATGTCAAATTTCTAAAGAAGATCATGCAAATTAAATTGTTTGAACCTACAAATTTTTTAAAAAGTTGAAAAAGTTACATTTCAAATAATCCTACTACTTATTCTCTATTTAATTGAGTAAATGTGACCGAAGCGGGTAGGGGTCGGGGGTTGGTGGGGGGGGGGATGATGGTTATTTTGTTATTAATGATATTTTTGTGGATCAGATAAATAAACCGAAAATATGTATATTTAAGTTCCAAGTTTTAAAAATGAGCAGCTGATGCTTATAGATTTTTGACCCCTTCACTTGCTATGAAAACATCAAAATCCCCCTCGGATTTGTGCATTCTTATAGAATCAGAAGGAAAAAGATATTAATTTTTTTTGCAATTATTTTAAAATTTTCTTTTATGTTTTTCACAAAAATTATGTTGCAGTTAATACTACTAATAATTTCTTTGTATTATAAAATAAAAATTAGACAGTAAAAAAATAGTTCACTGTTAATTTTTCGCTTTTTCCATAACCTAATAATTAGGTAAAAAAATATAACTTTTTTGTGAAAAAAAAGCATCCCGATTTGTCGCCGTTTTCCACAAATTTCCTTATCTAACTATTCTAAACAAATTTGGGTTTGTAGATCAACCACAACAATAAAAAGCATTTCTTAGTTCACAAATTTTCCACTAAAAAAAATATTGTCATATTCGGGTTTGACGTCTGGTTGTGGGTGGGTAAAAAAATGTGAAATAATTTTACTTGAACACAACTTAATAAGGACCTAAATATAATGGAACATCTTCCGTTCCCGAATAAAAACTTCTGCAGCTTATTCAAAGTTCTTGCGGTCAAAAAAGTAAACTTTCCTTGCGCCAAATGCATCTCTTTCAGAAAAACCGAAAATGAAAAAAATGAAATTTATTTTGGGGTTTTTTATTACATGCCCTTCATCCCTAAATAAATTTTTCTGCCAGGTTTTACAAAAACTCAAATTGATGGGCCAAAAAGAAAAACAATTGCAAGTAGCAACAAGTGAAAAAATATTTTGTTTTAGGTCGCTGTGTAGAAAACACGACATGGCATCAGAAGTAGAACTTTCTCTACTCACCGTTTCTTCCGACGCAATCCATCCCTTGCATAACTCCATGATTGGGGAGCATGGCAGAATTTAAGTTTAAATTGGGATAAAATTCCAACATTTTGCAAACTAATTAAATTCTTTTTCACTGTTCACTCTTTTATTTGTAACATCAAATCACTTCATTAACCCAAAATTGTCAAACACTAGCGAAAACAAAATTACGCCGGTTTGGAAAGCGAAAAAAAAATTCCGAATCTGACAATCTCGATGCGATATGTACTACTGTCGGTTTGCTATAGATTGTTGGTGACACAAGATATTGGGGTTGGTACGCCCTACCCTCACAGAGGGGTCACAATGTCACAAAAAGATGCTTACCATTGCAAAGCTTTACTACGCAACGTTAACCAGCACCGAGTTACGCCCCGAGCTTTCAGCATTGGATGGGAGGAGCTTAAAATCCCGTGCTATAATATACACACACAGCAGATTAAGCTCCTCACTACTAATATCAGTCTTGATTCAATAGTTCAATCCTGCAGTCTTTCAACTATTTTCCTACAGCAATAAACTCAAATTTTATTCAAAATCTTCCGCAAAACCTTCGTCACTAAGGTGACGGCGGTTCATTTTGTTTCAGCTCGTTTTTAGTGTTGGTAGGAGTCGGCTTCTATACGCGCTTTTGTTTTTTGTTTAAACAAATTTTGTTTTGATAACAAAAGAACATCGGTTTGTTTTGTTTAAAAACTTGACGTTGGGTAAACAAAAATTCTAGCACTAAAATCAATAAAAAACAAAAACGTAATTAAATATATCTAAAATACTTTTATGGGTCACCAAAATCGTGGTTGGATCACATATTTACAATTTTATTTTTTGTACGTTTATAAATCGGTTTGTTCGTACAAGTTCGACAAAACAAAAGAAAATGAAAATTTGTAGGGCTTTGTTATATTATGTAAACAAACTCTGTTCTAGATTTTGTTTTAAATCTCCCATATTAACCCAACTTAAATAAAAAAAAAATGTGCTGTTTTTTTTAATATAAAGCGGATGTTCCCGGGTGCCATTTGTATTCCAACAAAAAATTGAAACAGCAAATAAATAAATCGTTAAATCATTTAAATGTCGATTACTGATGAGGTTACGTTTACATGACCCTTTTTCAGGCAAACTTCAAGTACTCTCTGTTGATGTGCCCCGAAATGGAGAATAATTGAAGCGTACACGAGTATGCCAATATTCGTACCTACGTGGTGCTCCAAATTTGAATGGGCATTTGTACAAAAGCGGGAGCATAAAAGAGAAAAGTGGTTACGTAGGCATTATTACGGTGCACCGGAGCATTCCGTCCAATTTCAATACTAAAAACTATTTTTTAATGTCTCTGTAATGTGGTCACATATATTTATTCAATAACACACATTTAGGTTATGTTTGCCTCACTTATTTCTGGGGTTAATTTTTAACGTTTTTCTTTAACCCAATATTCAATTTTAGAGTTACGCATTTGATTTATTGCAAATATTCGGAAATGTTTGCTATCGAACATATCTGAAGTAGTTTCTGCGATAGTTGGACAAGTGTTGGTGGGTATCGACCACATTACACCTGTAGTTAAATTCCTGACAAGTTTTGCGTTTCAATTTCATCAGGTGCCGAGATTGACCGCCATTTTCAACTTTTGAGGTTTGAACTTTTGTTCAGATGTGGTATACTTCTTGAATTCCGTCAGTTTATGAATACCTAATAATATGAAATTGTCTGGAAATGTAAATAATGGCATAAACCATACCGGGTGGTTCAAAATTGGAAGTCTCGCAAACTTGGCTATTGTTGAAACACGGTTGAAACGTTAAAAGGAAATTGAAACGTGGAAAATTACGTTTGCTTTGTAAAAGCAAAGTCATTACGATGAGGAAAACAACCTAGGGAAGAGCACGAATTTAAGCACCTAAATTTTAAAAATTCTCTATTAGATATATTCGGAATAGAGAAGATGTCGAAATTTGACCTGGACTTTATTTTTTTTATATGTAGGGTAAAACTTACTTAATTACCCTCCTTCAATTTGGTACATAATATTATCTTGATACTGTAGACGGTAGGCACCTTTAAGCGATGAAATTTCAGATTTATATCAGGTTCCTCACCAGAGATTTTTTTGACTTTCAAAACTTTCAGAATTTTTCTCCGTGAAGGTAGGACGTTTTTTTGTATAAAACAAAAGCTAAGTATTAAAGCTGAAATTTAGCCCTTTAAGATTGCATTAAGATAAAAATACTAATATATTCAGTAATCTTGAAGAAAATTCCTTTCAACACCTTGTTGATAGGATTAATACGGGTTGAGATATTTCAATTTCCGCAAAACCTTTAAATTGTAAAAAATGCTACATCCTGTAAAATAATTATGGCCACTACACGAAAAAAAATAAAATATACAATTAAAAAAGGGCGACTTCGGACACGTCGGACGTGTCGCGTATTTAAATTAGGGACACGTCGGACGGGTCGCGTAGTTAAATTGGAGGCACGTCGGACGGGTCGCGTTGGTATTTTATTTGGAACACATCGCCGTCGGATCGTCAAACTTATAATTTTTTTTCATAAATGTTTTTCAAGTTCAAATTGTTAATTTAAATAATTACTGACCGATTACATTTTTTTTTTAATTTATAAATAAAAAAATAAAAGGTTCGATATCTTTTTATCAATAATGCTGCAACCTGTAAAACAAAAAATGGGAAGAATTACCTATTGCTCGCCACCCCAAATCTCCCCAAAATTTTTTTATAGCAAAAGGACCCTTATTAGAGTGTACTGTAAAAATTTCGCCCGAGAAAGTATATACAAAATTTCGAGAAAAATCAATTTGAAAAAAGCTAAATTTTACATGTAAATCGCAAGACGAGGCCACGCCCCTAACCGAGGTTATAAATATTACCCACGCTCGCACTGTCGGTAGCGCATTTGTGAGTCGACTCCCGTGCGTATAACATCGTAGTAACAATGCCTCCACAAGATTGTTTCAAGAATGACGACGATGTGGCGTTTTTATTCAGTTTTGGCGATCGTAAAACTATCGATATGTTGCAACAAATGAAGTTGGTAATGTCTAAAAAGCGTTGCGTGAAAAATAGATGTAGGCGATTTTGTCGGGTGGTACGCTCTGAACACTTCTGGATGCATCATTGCTTCAGGTGTCCGGGTTGCAGAAGAACCTACCCTATCAACGCCGGATCATTTTTTGATGGCCGTCGCCTCCACCCGCGGCTTATATTCAAGTTCATGTGGAATTGGGCGAGCGGCATACCAGCTGAGCCAGCTGCAGTCAATGCCGGAATATCCCGGAAGACTGTTTACAGTTTGTACCGGGATTTCCGCACTGTCTGCACCTGGAAGCTCGAAAATTACCCCGAAGATCTGTTAATCGGTGGTCCGGGCCAGATAGTACAAATAGATGTAAGCGTGATAACCCGCCGCAAGTATAACGTCGGCAGGGTTCCTGTACGTTCCCAGAAGTGGGTGGTGGGCATGTACAGCTGTACAGAGAAGCGGGGCGTTGTCAAGTACGTTGACAAACGCGATGCCGCGACTCTGGAGGCGCTTATTAAGCTATATGTACTACCTGGTACCGAGATTTGGACCGACGGATGGAGGGGTTATTACGGGCTGAACACTCTGGATGGCGCTTCACCCTACATCCACAGAACTGTGAATCATAGCCGGTATTTTGTGGACTCACTTACCGGTGTGTGCACAAATCAGGTCGAGGGCTATTGGTCAACTCTGAAGATATTCTGCCGTCGACAGGGAGTTATGCGCTCTACTCTGCTACCCGAGCACCTGGACCAATTCATGTGGATCCAATTGTATGGCAAAACCAACCAGGATAGCTTCGTTCACATGATTTACCACATTAGAGCCGCATACGGACTGAAATAGCTAGCACGGTCACCAAACTGAATAAAAAAAACGGTTCTTTTCAGAACCACAAATATTTGTAAGAATAAGGTCTCTAAATAAACATAAAAAACTGCCCTGGCCAGAATTGTGCGCATCAAAAAAACCTACCCTACGCCCCTTCGGGGCTCCGGGCGGTTTTTCAATCGCGTACGTCGCTACGCGGCAGAGCTAAACATACGAGAAGGCGCCATCCATCAAGAACACCGGGATGAAAGCAACCGGGGTCTTAAACCCCCAAAAAATCGCGTAAAAACAAAAAATAATCGATGTTACATGTAGGAGAGACGAGCTGCATCTGCCGGTGCAAAATACTCTAAGTGTTAGGGTCATTCATATTGCACGGACCGACCATAGAATGAGCGACGCGCGGGAATCTCATTAGGTTTTTGGGTGTTTGTACATGAAAATTAGCTAACTTCAAAATCGATTTACTCAAAATTTTGATAATACTTTCTCAGAATTTTGTTGTTGTAGGGGCCTATATAAACCTTCATCTTTCCATTAGGAAGGTTACAAGTTAGTTCGTAGTGGCAAGCATTACTACATCCTCACCCAAAAAATATGGTAACACAAAAACAAACAATAATACAATTTAAAAAGGAGAACGACTTCGGATACGTCGGACGTGTCGCGTATTGAAATTAGAGACACGTCGGACGGGTCGCGTAGTTAAATTGGAGACACGTCGGTATTTTAATTGGAGACACGTCGCTGTTGGATCGTCGATCAAAGTTAGGTATATATTTTTTCTTAAATGTTTTTCAAATTCAAATTGTTGTTAATTAAAATAATTATTGAACAATAATTAGGTTTTTTTATTATTTTAAAAATTTATAAATAAAAAAATAAAATCACGATATCACGAAAACAATAAATTGCAATACAATTTAAAAAATAGAACGACTTCGGACACGTCAGATGTGTCGCATATTGAAATTAGAGACAAATCGGACTGGTCACGTAGTTAAATTGGAGACACGTCGCCGTTGGATCATCAATAACAGTTATATTTTTATTCATAAACGTTACTCAAGTTCAAATTATTGTTAATTAAAATAATTAATAAACAATTAAAATTTTAAATTTTTTTTTAAATTTATAAATAAGAAAATAAAATGATCGATATGTTTTTAGCCAATAATGCGGCATGCTGTAAAACAAAAAATATGGTAACACCATAGATGGGTACCACGAAAACAAATAATAATACAATTTAAAAAGGAGAACTACCTCGGACACGTCGGACGGGTTCCGTATTGAAATTAGAGACACGTCGGTATTTTATTTAAATTTTTCATAAACATTTTTCAAGTTCAAATTATTGTTAATTTGATTAAAATAATTAACGAACAATTAAATTTTTTTATTTTTAAAAAAATTTTACAATTTCAAAAAGAGGACAACTTGGGACATGCCGGACGGGTCGCGTATTGAAATTAGGGACACGTCGGACGGGTCCCGTAGTTAAATTGGAGATACGTCGGACGGGTCGCGTTGGTATTTTCATTGGAGACACGTCACTGTTGTGGATCGTCGATCAAAGTTATATTTTTTTTATAAACGTTTTTCAAGTTCAAATTATTGATAATAATTAAAATAATTAATAAATAATAATTAAAGTTTTTAATTGTTTAAAAATTTATAAAAAAAAGGATTGATGTGTTTTTTGCCAATAATCTTGCATCCTGTAAAACAAAAAATATGGTAACACGAAAACAAATACCAGCCCAATTATAAAAAGAGAACGACTTCGGACACGTCGGACGTGTCGCTTACTGAAATTAGAGACACGTCGGACAGGTCGCGTAGTTAAACTGGAGACATGTCGGACGGGTCACGTCGCTGTTTTAATTAATTGGAGAGACGTCGCCGTTGGATTGTTGATCAAAGTTATATAAAATAATTAATGAATAATAATTAAAGTTTTTAAATTTAAAAAAATTTATAAATAAAACAATAAAAGGATCGATGTGTTTTTTGCCAATAATGCTGCATCCTGTAAACCAAAAACTATGGTAACACGAAAACAAATAACAGTCCAAATATAAAAAGAAATCAACTTCGGACACGTCGGACAGGTCGCGTAGTTAAATTTGTGACACGTCGGACGGGTCACGTCGGTATTTTAATTGGAGATACGTCGCCGTTGGATTATCGATCAATGTTATATATTTTTTTCATAAACGTTTTTCAAGTCCAAATTATTGTTAATTAAAATAATTAATGAATAATAATTAAAAATTTTAATTTAAAAAAAATTTATATATAAAACAATAAAAAGATCCAAGTGTTTTTTGTCAATAATGCTGCATCCTGTAAACAAAAAATATAGTAACACGAAAACAAATAACAATACAATTTAAAAAAGAGAACGACTTCGGACACGTCGGACGTGTCGCGTATTGAAATTAGAGACACGCCGGACGGGTCGTGTAGTTAAATTGGAGACACGTCGGACGGGTCGCGTTTGTATTTTTATTAGAGACACGTCGCCGTTGGATCGTCGATCAAAGTTATAATATTTTTTTCCATAGGTAAACGTTTTTGAAGTTCAAATTATTGTTAATTAATGAATAATAAAATTTTTAATTTTTTTAAAAATTTAAAAATAAAACAATGAAAGGATCATTTTTTGCCTGCCAATAATGCTGCATCGCATAAAAAAAAAATATGGTAATACGAAAACAAATAACAATACAATTTAAAAAAGAGAATGACTTCGGACACGTCGGATAGGTCGCGTAGTTAAATTGGAGACACGTCGGATCGTCGAATAAACCGCAAATTACTTTCAATTCAAAATTAAAAAAAAAAAATTTTATCAATTACATTTTTTTACAAAATTAATTTGAACTTGGAATTCAAATTCGACAGATTTTCTTTCGATATACAAAGTTCATAAATACAGTTTTAATAATTAATGAATTATTTCCTAATTTATTTTAATTAAAAAACTTTCTTTAGTAAAAATGTGAAACTTTACGGCCTTTGTATTTCGAAACAAAATCTGTTGGATTTTAAGTTTAAGTTGGAATTTTAAATTTTATTTATTAATTTCAACTGAAATTTTTTCACCGGGAAGACCTTCTACGGGGTGGACGGACAATTGATCATCATCCTCCCAGGAAAACCCAGAATTAAATAGACAGACCTAAAACAAACAGAAGAAAGATCAACTACTGTTTTTATATTTTTCAAAAAGTTTTGAAAACTATTTTTAGTAAATTTAAAATCAAATAAAAATTTGTAAATTTATTTTTTTCCGTCTTTACTAATTTTGTTTATTTTAATTACCAAAAAGATTTTTTGCACTAAAAACAAGTTCAGTGATGTTCCTCTCCAATTTAAATGGTCCGAGGTGTCTCCAGTTTAACTACGCGACCCTCCCGACGTGGCTATAATTTAAAAGCGCGACACGTCTGACTTGTCGAGACTGTGGAGTCACTCTTTAAAAATAGCCATTGTGAACTACCAACATGGCAGGGTTATTCAAGCCTGGACTGGTAATTAATTAGTTATCGGGCAACTTCTTTGGACGGCTCCACTCTTCAAATTTTTTTACAAGCAAGATTAAGCATCGCTTAATTGATCCGTACTTTTGAGTGCGGCCTTCAGGCCGTACAACCAAGGTAATGGGGAATGGGGATCTCGTCTATCTTAAGAGGTAAAAAGTTCGTTAAAGGGGAGTTAAGTTGCGTATATTTAATTAAACCAATAATCTAAAAAAAGTATAGGTATACTTACTATTATTTAAAAATTGTGAGAATTCAATATGACTAAAGTTGACTATTGTTTATTTCTCTTCCATTTCAGGTGTCATGGAAAATCCCAAGGTATATTTGGCTTCCTCACAAATAAATGCATTAATAATATCTTGATTAATAATGCCTAATTTTATAAGTTTTCAATTGAAAGTGAAGAAAGAAATTGTCGCCCAAAACAAAAGAAAAAAAAGACAGTGACAACTGACTGCAGGCCGGCTCAGTTCGTGCTTGGCTAACAAATCATTGAGGACCATTTGATAAACAATTTTAAATTTCAATTTAAATTTGAATTCTCCTCGTACTTTATAAAAACAAGACGTACTTTTTGAATCACGTGAGATATTTAAATTTATAATAAAACATTATATTTTATGCACTTCTGATAGTGAAACAGATACTTTCGTCATCTTTTTCTGAGACTGACGTTGCTATTCAAAACCGTTACATTTATTTATTATTTCTGTTATATAATATAAGAACTTATTACCACATTTACAAGATTATTTTCGTTTGTTTCCGATATTTTACCATTTTACATTATAAATAACTTTTTCAATTTTCCCTTAAAAATTTTGTAATTTTATAGCGTTTGAATTTCTGGTATGGATTATTTATCAGCTGAGGAACCTGTGACTGAGGTTTCATTTTCAGAAATACACTAACTTGTTTACTGGGAAGTAAAATACTTAGATTTGATCTCGTTTGTGCTTGCATTACTTTCGTCTGATGTCCGAAAAAATAATTCAGAGACGCGATGTTCAATCTCAAATCTTAAATATAAAAAAATAAACCTTTGGCCAATCCATCTGAAAATCATAAAAGACCGTTTTTGGTTTTTTTTTTCACAATTTTCTTACGAAATTGTTGAAAATATTGACACATTTCGCCTTTCAGGGATTAATTTATATTTCGGCAATAATATTTAAGCGAAATTTTAAAGCATCTATTTGGTAGGGAATTTTATCCTGTGACTATAGAGGAGGGAGGTTGAAAAGTTGGAAAAAATTGCGAACGTCCTTTATGGATCTCTGTAAAATTGGGCTCTCCGAAAAGTTGATTCGGTTCATCTTTGCTTTCATAAACCATTTATTCCCCCCCCCCCTTCCCCGCCCTAAAACTTTGCGAGGCTGATGATGGTTAATTATTAACCTTCAAAGCGTAATAAGATGGTAAAAGGTAATCGTAGTCGAACGTAGTTTTAAATTTTTGAGGAATAGCTCAAGGCTTAGAGGTTTGAGCCAGAAAAAATATTGTAAATCTGAAAATTGACTCAAATGTCCGTAACGTATTACCGAACATAATCAAGACACAAATCAATGAAGGTGGCGTTTCAGGTATTGGGAGTTTTAGTATGGTGTTCAGCAATGCCTTAGGGACATTTCAGCCAATTTTAGATTTGCAAAATTATTTTCTGGTGTTCAGCAAAATTTTATTAAAAATGCTTGAGCTAAAATAATTCTAATTTCAAAAAAGAGAACTAAGAAGGCAAAATTCCACCCATAAATAACGGAGTTGTGCACGAAAAAATGTAAGATATACATAGATACTTATTTTGAAAATTTTATTAGCTACCTTGCTACCTACCCCAAATAGAAAAAGATTTCAAATCTAGGGCAGGACTCGTTGTTTAGGCACAATTGCGAAAAAAATTTAGTAACCCCATAATAGCGCAATGCGAATTGACCCACAAAGTAATTTTTAAAATTGACTTTTAGGGCTCTGTACTTTGAACCGAATATCGGATCGTTACGATCTTTTTTTTTTAAATCACTCATGGATGGGGCTACCCTGAAAATATTTCAAATTCAGGTTGGATTTGAAATAAATAACTGTATAAAATTTACAAAATCCATGTCTTCTTGATGGACCAATTTGTAAAAAATGATGAATAAGTTGAACGGTTTGGGTGACGTGGTCCAAAAATTCCAGTAGGCGAAAATCACCTGACTTCTGGTAGCGATTAAATTAAAGGGTGAAACGACTTGGGTCCCACAATTTAAGGGCCGATCTAGACAACATTCATGCAATGGTGGGGGGGGGGGGGAAGGTCAAAAGTTTCATAATGCAAAATGAAAGTACCTTTCAAATTCTTAACCAAATTTTAGTCCATATAACCGTTTTTCCTCGACTTTCGGAAATTCAGTGGGGATGTAGTTAACCCCTTTATCCCCCCATTGCATAGTTTTCCGATAGGTGGATATAATTTAAGGTAATACCAAATATTTCCATAAATAATAAAATTTTTGTTGTGTGATGTACTTTCACTGCTCCTGACGTAGGCCGAATGCTGAAAAACTACGAGCTACCAGTGTTGGGGTAGCGATCCCCCTGAATGAGAGCAAAGGCTGATAACCAAGGATTACAATAATTACTATCTCAATTCCTCTTAGTGAGGCCGAAAGTCGAGTAAATTGCGGCCTGCAATCATGTTTGCTGTCTCCCTAAGTGCGGCCTTCAGGCCGCACACTCAAGGCAATCACGATCTAAACGGGTAAAGGGGTACCGTTGACCTGTTTAATAATTATATATTTATTATAGGTTATCATTTTCCTACATAAAAAAGGTCAAGGTTATACAAAATAACATCAGGCGCATTTATGGATCGTAACAAACTTCTAATAGGTTACTTTTGCAGTAACCATTTGGGGAGTTCAAGTGCGGCCCTTAGGCCGCACAACCAAAGTAATCAGTTGAATCATGAAAGTAATATATATTTTTTATTTGCCGATATTAATGTTTTATACTTATTTATTTATGATAAAATCGCGAATATTGCCGGGGTTAAAAATCGGCCAATAAATACGAAGTTCTGATTAACTGGACTAACTGGATTAACTGGATTAACTGGATTAACTGGATGGATTTAAAAAAATCGGAAATTTAAATTTTAATTTCAAGCAAAGTCATTTTTGTCAAATTAAATTAAAACCCCAGGAATTTAACCCTGTGCTGTTTTCTTAGCGAAAAAATTGAATTTGAATTTATTATGCCGAATGGGAGAATTTTGTTTTATTTTTTATTTAAAATTTTAATAGATCGAGTCAGAATGCTAACAATCTGTTTATAAATTCACATGAAAGCGCGAAAAAGAATTTCAAAGTCAAACGTCTTTTTGTAGGTTGCAGAGCTAAAGTGGAGAGCACTTGGAACTGTTTATTACGCTTAAAAATTTTCGATTTTCTTTGATCTCAAATTTAAAAACAATCTTCTTCAACGCGTTTTAAATCAATAATTTCTAGGAAACTTAACAGGTTTTAATTTTTTTTTTAACTTTATCAATAAACAATAACGAAATTTAAAAATATTTCTTATTGAAATGTTAAATTAGCTCAAGATTTTTGGAAAAATAAGTCGAGATTTTACGGTAATTGTCTCTGCAACGCGAGTATACCAAAATAATTTAAAGAAGTCAAAAATTGATTAAAAAGAAAAGTCGTAATCAATTTTGCAAATTATCGATTTAAATAACATTCGTGTTTTCGGAGCGCCCGCCGTCGCCGTCTCAATATTAGAAAATTGAATAATTAAAGATATTAATTTTAATTTTTGTTGATTAATTCGTAATTTGAATTTCAAAATATATCCCGATGCACAAACCAAGTCCAATTAGTTTTGCGGGCGGGGAAAACCAAAACACGCAAGTGCGTCGTCAATTTTTCACATTTTTGGCTAAATTATGGTAAAATCGGTGCGTAAAACCGAGCGTTAAACTTTAATGGACAAATCTCTTATATTATATATTGGAAAAATGGGGGAAATTTTGCTTTTATTTTAATAAAAGGCACAATATTACACAAACAGGTGATTATGCTTTGTTCGGGGGACAAATTGAGAATTTGATGCGCGTCAGAATTCCGTATGTACGCAACGTTACTTCATCTGTAACTAAATCGTGCCAGCTGCGTGTCACTCTTTAACCCCCATAATTGTTTAATGTATTCTTCGTATACACAAACATCCAGATCGGTTCCAATTCAATCGTGTTAGAAAAAAAAAAAGTTTCGCTTGTAGTGTCATTATCAACGCTAATTGAAAACGTGATTTTCAATAAGGTAAATCGCGCCGATTTTATATCAATAAACGGAGGAAAAAAATTGAAAACATTGGAAGCTATACTTGGAGGAGATAAAATTAGCCCTGTACGCATAAAGACATCCGTGAAGTTTAATAAGAAAACGTTTGCACTTTGAATCAATCAATCTCTCAGCAACCCCACCCTTAAGCGAGGGCAGAAGCCCCTTGTAATGTCCGTCAGGACGTGCGTCGTGATGACAAACAAGCGTTTGAGAAGCAGAAAATCGTGCATTGCGCTCGGAACTGATATCCCGATGGGAGGCCGCATTGTCAAACAGTTTCATAAAATAACGAAAGGTCGGATCAAATTCAAAAAAGAGTCGTTATTTATTTATCCAAATTTTGAAACCAACCGGAAGCGAAACCACTCAAAAAGAGTACTTATGCAATTTGACATTTCAACGAAAAAACAGTTGAAAGTGCAATCGTTTTCGCGTGAGCCCACCTTTTCGCAGCGTAACTTTTGTTTTCCTGGTTACATTTTGGAATTATTATTGAACAATATTGTCTGCAGGTGGTATGAACTCGCACGTGACACAAACAAAAGGATGATCCGGCTAAAAACAGAGCGGATTACCAAGATCACAAGTTGGACCTTTTAAAAAGCGTTCGTCGTCCCGGCAACCTCGTTATTGCTTTCTTTGATCGTCAAGTGTTCCAAATCGAGCTTTTGTTTAAATTTTTAGGGTTTTTTGTTTCAAAAGTTTTGTCAAATGTTTGAGAATTAATTGTTTAGCAAAATATGTATTTATGAAGGGGTAGAACAGTATTGTTAAAGGAAGACGAGTAATTAGTAAACAAAGCGAAACAATTCTAGACTAAACTCAACAAACTGGAAACTAATCTTATTCATAACCAAAACGGAAGCAGGTATTATATTTACAAAACACTTGTTGAGTTTGTCTTGTTTTTGAATAAATTGCATTTGTTTTTATTAAGGAAAAACCTATTTATCATTTTTTTGACGTTAGACCGATTTTGTTCGGGTCTGATCGATTTGATTTGTAGAAACAAAAGAAAGCTTGTACTTATTTGTTATTTGTTTTAAAAACAATAAGTAAAAATTTGAGGTTAGGATTAAACAAAAAAACACACCCAACTACAAATTTCCAAATATCTCCGTTGTTATCAATTTTATCAAAAAATATCAAGGCGACAATTTTGTAAAGCATAAAATGCACTACAAAATTATTGTTTGGTGTTTAAAATGTGCCGGAAAATTATAGAGTTGTAAGTCGTTTTATATGCCGTAACCGCAAAAATTAATAACTGTTCATAGCTTTTACTTTCCCATTTACGTAGTAAAGGAAAGTATTGTTATCGAGTTCAAAAAAATGTTGAGTTAGCAATTTTCCCATGGTCTATGAGGCCATACGAATTATTTAAGACCAATTTTGGAATGATGTCCGGATGTGTGTGTGATGTGTGTTCATTCTATCGTCAACGTTTTCAGACAAATGCGTACACCGATTGAGTTGAAATTTTATACACTAGTTTGAAGCAGCTGTTTAAAGAGCTGATTAGATTTTGGTTGAAAACCTTCCATTTTTAACCCATTTTTTAGAAGAATGAAAATTGCTAAAGGACATTGCCGCTTCCCGGTGGAACATATGAGATTAAAAATTGTATCAATCGAACGAGATTATTCTTCCGCATCTTATGATACCCCACACTTGATATTTTGCTCTTAAATTATTGTTAAAATGCAAAAATAAAATAAGCGCTATTAAAGGAATATGGTTTTCCTTGGATAATTTTGATCTGTCAAAGTGATTTGTAATGTTACATTACTGTAATTTAATACTTTAACTAATTTACTTATATAAACATAATATATTATGTAATTAATATCAAACGAATTATTTAATTACTTATAAAAAATTAATTCTGACGTCATTACGACCATATAGTTAAAATTTGGGCTACAGTCCCACTTTCTAAACCACCCAAATCAAAATTTCTTATGCTACACACACTAAAGAGCATAGTTAATAGAGCAAATTGTAAAAATATTTTGGGAGGTAGGGGGCCAAACTTTTGAATAAATCGAATTTGAACTTAGCTAATTTACATGTAAATTTTAACGAGATTCCGCGCGTCGCTCATTCTGTTGACGGTACGTGTACTATCAATGACCCTAACACTTAGAGTATTTCGCACCGGCAGATGCAGCTCGTCTCTCGTACATGTAACATCGATTATTTTTTGTTTTCCGCGATTTTTTGGGGGTTTAAGCTCCCGGTTTCCTTAATCACGGTTTTCTTGATGGTAGACGCTTCAAATTTCTTTAACTATCTGGCGCGGTTATGGCCGGGCCGGATCCACCCAAAAAAGTAATTAGCGCCTTCAAAACCGGCCACGGGGCAAAGCCCCGTAGGCCCTAGGTTTTCCCCATAGTTGTTTATGTCGTTTCAATGCTAATTTTACGTACTTTCAAAATGTCGATATTGGGGTTGTTTTTAAGATTACCTCACAAAATATTTTTTCTATAGACAAATATAAGCATGTTCTTTAGTGTGTAGCACACGAAAATTTTTTTCGGATGGTTTAGTTTGTGGGATCCTCGCCAAAATTTGATTGCATATAGACGGCACGGTATCCCGCAAATTTCTAATTTTTTTTGGAAAATGACAATTTTAAAAATTTTTCAACGCAAACATGTTATTTTATTGTTAAAATAAAAATTTAAATAAATTCTTTTAAAAAAATATGAGTTACCATGTTAAATTACAAATTAAATTTCGTAACTTTGATTTCTTAAAATATTTTGTGTATTTTATCGAGTTAAAATTTTTTTTGAGTTAATATCGCTTTTATTAATATTCAATATAAAATGAAGTGGAATCTACTAAATGGGAAAGTAATGTCTTGTCACATCAGATTTTTTATTTAATAGATCGATTAACCGGAGAAGTATCAGTTTTAATCGTCGCTCAAAAATATCTCTAAATGACGTCAGTTTATTTTCACCGTAACGCAAATCTTCATAACTCTTTTATTTTTTAGCCAATTTAAAAAATTAAGAAAGCCTTTCATGTATAATTTTACGCTCTACAAAATTGCCCTCTTGATATTTTTTGGTAAATTTAATTATAAAGGAGTTATAATTGCAATTCATAAGCAATGTGAGTTTGCAATTTGATGTGTAGAAACAAACGAAAACTGCACTTATTTGTTATTTGTTTTAAAAACAAGCAAAAATTTGAGGTTAGGATTTAACAAAAATGACACACCAAACTACAAATTTTCAAATATCTCCGTTGTTATCAATTTTATCAAAAAGTATCAAGAAGACAATTTTGTAGAGCGTAAAATGGACAACAAAATTATCGCTTCGTGTTTAAAATGTGCCGGAAAATTAGAGAGTTATGAGTCGTTTTATATGCCCTAACCGCTTTTTATTTAGTCGATCGATTAACCGAAGAAGTATCAGTTTTAATCGTCGCTCAAAAACAACTCTAAATGACGTCAGTTTATTTTCACCTTAACGCAAATCTTTATAACTCTTTTATTTTTTAGCCAATTTAAAAACTTAAGAAAGTCCTTCATGTATAATTTTATTCTCTACAAAATTGGCCTCTTGATATTTTTTGGCAAATTAAATTATAAAGGAGTTATAATTGCAATTCATAAGCAATATGGGTTTTTTTTTAAATTTTTTAAATTGTTATTTGTTTTAAAAACAATACACAATTTCCCACCTATGGGAAAACTGTGCAAGGGGGATAAAGGGGTTAACTACATCCCCGCTGAATTTCCGAAAGTCGAGCAAAAACGGTTATATGGACTAAAGTTTGGTTAAGAATTTGAAAAGTAGTTTCATTTTGCGTTATGAAACTTTTAACTCCCCCCCTTGCATGAATGTTGTCTAGATCGGCCCTTAAATTGTGGGACCGAGCCGTTTTACCCTTTAATTCTATAGACAAAGTCAAAAAATTTAATCGCTACTACAAGTCAGGCAATTCTCGCCTACTAGAATTTTTGGAGCACGTCGCCCAAACCGTTCGACTTATTCATCATTATTTACAAATTGATCTATCAAGAAGGCATGGATTTTGTAAATTTTGTACATTTATTTATTTAGAATCCAACCTGGATTTGAAATATTTTCTGGGTAGCCCCCATGAGTGATTTAAAAAAAAAGATCATAACGATCCGATATTCGGTTCAAAGTACAGAGCCCTAAAAGTCAATTTTAAAAATTACTTGGGTCAATTCGCAATTGCGTTATTAAGTGGTCCCTAAACTTTTTTTCACAATTGTGCCTAAACAACGAGTCCTGTCCTAGATTTGAAATCTTTTCGCCATCCATGGGTGATTTTAGAAAAACTATCGTAACGATCCGACCTTTGGTTCAAAAGATACAGCCCTAATCGTCTATTTGGGGTAGGTTCCTAAAAAAATTTCAATATAAGGCCCCAATATCTTACCTTTTTTCGTGCACAACTCCGTTATTTATGGGTGGAATTTTGCCTTCTCAGTTCTATTTTTTTCTTTTTTGAACTTATAGAATTATTTTAGCTCAAGCATTTGTGATAAAATTTTCCTTAAAACCAGAAAATAATTTTTAAAATCTGTAGATTGACTGAAATGTCCCTAATGCATTGCTGAACAATATACTAAAATTTGCAAGGATTCTACATTAATATGTGTTTTGATTATGTTCAGTAATACGTTACGGACATTTGAGTCAATTTTCAGATTTACAATTTTTTCTTCTGGCTCAAAACCTCTGAGTTTTGAGCTATTCTTCAAAAAGTTAAAACTACGTTCGTCTACGATTACCTTTTACCATCTTATTACGTTTCGGAAGTTAATAGTTAACCATTATCAGCTTCGCCAAGTTTTAAAACGGGGGGGGATAAATTGTTTATAAAAGCAAAGATGAACAGAACCAACTTTTCTCCTCTAGTCACAGCTGGTCACAATTTTCAGACCCCCGCGCAGTACCCCGCCTCTTTTGTCTAAAATCGAACTTGCCACGACATTTGGAATTTAAGAAGTAAATAAATTTTTTTACAAAATATTACATAAAAAATTACAATAAAAGAAAATATTCAAACGCAATTTTCTTAGAAATCCCAAAAATTGGATTTTTATGTGGATGTCACATTTGTCCAACCACCTCCCCCTGGTCCTACTTGGTCACATTTTGTAACCCCCTCCCCCAATTTATGGATAACACCTAAATTAGAACTTGAAAGAGCCATCAACGATTGATTTTTCGGTGCTTGTGCTACAGTAAATATTTTTTCACTGGGCGTAAAGGGTGTAGAAATCAAGGTCACGGTTGTTAAGAGATCAATAATTGGACAAAAAAGAGATCTTAATTGTTTTTCGTAACATTAATAGTTTTTATGTAATCGTAATACCGGGTGACCGCTTTTCTACTTTGAGTATGGAGATCCCGGTTTTATCTTCAGAGACACGAAGTCCGTTAAATTAGAATAAAAAAGTTGAGTATTCCTATTCTGATCAATAATCTGAAAAGAAATTTTACAAATCAGTTTTAGTTTTTGGAGATATTACAAAAAATGATAAAATATTACTGTTCTATTTAATCTTTTGTATTGAAAACTGAAAACACTAAGCAGTTTTTAGCAAGACCCTGAAGATAAAAATCAGAACTGTTTATTTAATTAATTATACATTAAATTAAAATTACTGGATTTTTAGGACGGATGATGTGGACACCTCCCTTTTATTAGAAAAGGGTTTTTAGCCATACCCTACCACGCTGGCCAGTTATAAAAGGAAAGAAAGTCAGAACGAAGATTGGACTCGTAACAGTGCCTTAGCGTCAGTAGGCCAATGACCGCCTCAACGATATCGAAATGATGTATCAAAATTAAACATTCATATTTATCTCAACGTTATATCACGACTGACAATCTGAAATTTTACATGCAAAAAATTTTTTTTGTATAAAACTCTTTCAAAAAAATTTCATAGAGGTAATTTTGAAGGATTTGCGATCCGCAAAAGTATTAACCATGTGTTAAGATTACATAAAAATGTAGTTATTTACATACAATATTCAGCAGCGTGCAGAAAATGAGCGCGGAAAATTTTTCTGCGCTCGGTGAAGAAAAAATCTGCTTTCTAAGTCTAATTCATTGTCAGAAAATCTGTTTTTACACTTTTGTAGAAAAAGACATTTGTCAGAACTGAAATACTCGTATACAATAATTTTCAGGTGCACTCGAACCATTTTGGCTAATACTGGCATCCTTAATTAAAACGTCTTAACTAACAAATTTCTGGAGAAATAGACTTTATGTAGATGTAGATGTAGATGTAGATGAATTAAGAAAGTCCTTCACTCTCTACAAAATTGCCTTCTTGATATTTTTTGGTAAATTAAATTATAAAGGAGTTAAAATTGCAATTCATAAGCAATGTGAGTTTGCAATTTGGTGTGTAGAAACAAAAGAAAGCTGTACTTATTTGTTTGAAAAGCAAGTAAAAATTTGAGGTTAGGATTTAACAAAAAATACACACCAAACTACAAATTTTCAAATATCTCCGTTGTTATCAATTTTATCAAAAAATATCAAGAAAACTATTTTGAGGAGCGCAAAATGGACAACAAAATTATCGTTTCGTGTATAAAATCTGCCTGAAAATTAGAGAGTAGTGAGTCGTTTTATATGCCGTAACCGCAAAAATGAATAACTGTTCGTAGCTTTTTATTTAGTTAATCGATTAACCGGAGAAGAATCAGTTTTAATCGTCGCTCAAAAATATCTCTAAATGACGTCAGTTTATTTTCACCGTAACGCAAATCTTCATAACTCTTTTATTTTTTAGCTAATTTAAAAAATTAAGAAAGTCTTTCATGTGTAATTTTATGCTCTACAAAATTGCCCTCTTGATATTTTTTGGTAAATTTAATTATAAAGGAGTTATAATTGCAATTCATAAGCAATGTGGGTTGATGGAGCACTTTCTCACCCACGCCCACGTTTAATTTTCTTTGAAATGAGCGAGTTACTTTATATCTTCCCTCAACCCTTCATTTTTCTATTTCAACTTTTCCTTATTTGACCTGGTTTAAAATTAAATTATACTTGATAAAGCGTCTAGACAAATTAGGTAGATATAATGCAAAAAAAGTTAATTTTGAATTTTATCTCGTGGGAATATTAAAACGGGTGCCACAGGTGAGTTAAACTGACGCGTGTGTGCAATAGCCACCGACACGTGTCCATCAATTTTGTTCTATCTCAATCAAACAATACTTTTGCAATATTACATCAAGTGTACATAACAAACACTTCTGGGAGTCGTCAAACTTGACACGAAAAAAGCGTGAATTATAAATTTTATTTTTTCGAATGTGGTTCTTGAGACGCGACGGCATTATAAGTCAATAAAGTTATGTAATCGTGTTTCTCGAATTTAAATCGCGATTTTTGAACGACCCCCGACCCTTAGTTTATGTATAGAGAGTATGCCTAATGTTCGACTCGTGAGTAGCGCGAGTGTAAGTTCCAACACCGTGCGCCCCTTGATTAATGACAGAACTTAATTAAAAGTAAAATTAGAGTTACATTTCTCACAACAGTTCGTGGCTGCCTATGCGCCGTCTGCAACTCAGACTCATTCTTAACAATGACTAATTGCTTTCGTTCCTTCATCGAACATCCATTTTTTTCAGTAAGAGAACGATAAAAGTATTTTTTTCTTTTCGATATATAAACACGGCTTATTTTTGACATGTGCATACGAGAAGTTTAATTAGCCCTCGGTGGCGTTGGATGGCCACTTGAAAGCTCAATATTGGTATATGATGCTTGGATGAACGTCAAAAGATTCATTCGGGCTAACTATGATATTTGCCGAGCACATCTGACGCCCCTCAAAACTCATACTGTGTTATTGAATTTTCATGTCAGAGTATCGGGGATCATCCTTTTATTTGAAATCTCTACCGAACACGAAACAAAAGATTATAGAAGGAAAAAAGAATTAAGCAGCTAATAATATTATTTCAGTGTCTACAATAAACGCACTCCTAACAGGTGGTTAATATTTAAATAAAAAAAAATTTCGACTTTTATTAGATTTTTGATGACACTTAAA
The DNA here is from genome assembly GCA_932274525.1 of Podabrus alpinus. Lineage (NCBI taxonomy): Eukaryota > Metazoa > Arthropoda > Insecta > Coleoptera > Cantharidae > Podabrus > Podabrus alpinus. Next base: position 71,491,951 of record OW026452.1, read on the forward strand.
TTGAGTGTTAATTATATAAGCATTTTGTCACTTAAAATGAGTTTACGTGGGCGAATTTTTTTTCGTTTTTGAAGGTGTAAAGTATTTCTTTCTGGAAATTTAATCTTAGATAAAGTAGCGGCCTCAGACAAGAAAGAAAAACGAAGAAAATCAAAGGCTTGGAAACATTGCACTTTGAGGTATTCCCACTTCTGAAATATCTTTATTTCTTTTGTTTTTATTTCAGATATGAAACTTTTCATTTCATCATAGTGTTTTTAACACAAAAAGTTTTAAAATGGAATAGAAAAGATACAGCGGCACTTAATCCCGATATTTAATTCATGTGTGTATTCAAAAATATTTCGAAACGGAAGTGTCTTTTTTTTTTCGTAATACCAACAGTGAACCGTCCTCAAAAAATTATAAAAACTGCCTATTTACAAAAATATTCCGACGTTAAAACAATTTTTCATATTTTTTGGTAATATAAAATGATTTAAGGGTTATGTGTTTCATACGTTTGAAACATCTGGAAGTGGTGCTATTCCCTCCATTTTTGGTTTTCATGCATTAATATTTCTTTTTAAAAAATGTTTAGGGTATTACTATTTTACCAAGCTTCAAAACACAAGTCGAGTCTTTTATATTTGCAGGTTATTAATATAAATAACAATTTTGAGGTTTGTTTGCCTGAAACAACTGGAAGTGGCGTAAACTTTTTTCTTTTATACATGGCGTCTTTGCACTTTTTTAAGAAAACTTTTTGACTAATAAAATTATTGACTGAATTCAAAAACCGGCGAAATTTTTTTAATTTTAAGAAGAAATATTTAAAACACAAATTATAAAAAAATATTTAAAAATGGCGGTGCTACACTTGATCCTCTACCGATATTCCACCGTTAAAAAAAACATTTTTTATTATTCAAATTTTTCACTAAAAATCTTACAATAAAAAATAACAATAAATTTATCACAAAAATCGTCTGCTACACTTTAGATAATCTATTTAAAAATACTATTTCCCAATTTAAAGTCAATCGACTCGGTAGTTTTTGAGATATCTTTGCAGTCAGGTTGAAAAATGTAGGTTCGAGAAATACGTAAAAGAAAGTCAATATCTAACGTCTACCTTTGCTTCTACAGATTCACTTGTAACTTCGTTAATTTTTTGTTGCTTAAATTGTAAAGTTTACAATTGTGCAACTAAAAATTTTTTTTTAAACTTTCAGGTTAATAATTTTTTAAATTTTTAGCTTGTAATAGTCAGAACACTGAAAATTTTTTAAAGAAAGTGAATTTATATGCAAACTAGATTCTAACCCTTTATTACCTAAAATCACTGGCTTTCGCGTTATGAATTAAATAAAATGAAAATATGTCAAAATGTTGAAGTTTTCTTTTTTTGGTTTTCTTGTAAAATCTTTATTGGAAAATCAATCTATTTCACAGAAAAACTCTAATAATTAGTTTTTGATAATATGAGTAAATTGTGAAGTGTATTTTAATAAAAAACTACATTTTCCCCATCTAATTTCAGTTTTCTTTTGAAGTGGATTGGTTTTTCAAAAAAATTTACTGAAACAAAGTTGTAGCCCGTTAAATTTTCTATCAGATAAGATGAATAATTTTTTTGTAAAAGCGTTCGGCTTATAAGATACAGAGTTTGCAGTTTAAACAGTTTTTCACTTTGTTTGACCCATAACTCGAGAGCCGTTGATTTTAGACAACAAAGGGTTATAATTTCATGTTATTTAAAGAAGTTGTAGACTATTAACACTAAAAAAATCAATAGTTTGGGAATACCGGAAGCATGAATGAAATTAGGAATGCTGGGACTGGTCCACATTTCCTTCATCGTGACTGGTGCGCCACTGCACCTGAACTTAGCTACCGGGTTGAGATTTGCGCAGCTTTCTTACTTCTGACAGGCATGGCTTGAATATTGCGCTGAAGGACGTTGACATCATCTAGAAATTTGCTGAAATTGCAGGTTTAATGTTCCACACTGGATCCCGATCAGCCCCCCCCCCAGCTGGAGAACGATTCTTTGCGCATCTGGAGAGCTTAGAGCTTCCCCTTGGTGTATCTAGGGTATCTACACTCAGGAGGGGGGCTTTTCCCGAGATAACTGGGGATTATTTCTCGACCATGATGTCAGAATAAGCGTGGCCTTTGATTCAGATGTTACGTTGAGGGAAGTCCTTACCCTGGAATAGCGGGAGCCCATTGCTCGATTTTTATTCAGAGGATTGGTCCTCATTTTAGGTTTATTTCCCGGTATAACGGACGCTTTAAACTCAACTGCTGTGCCGGGGAATGAGGCCGTCTCTGAAATAATAAGAGGTGGGATCTTGGCCTTTATTTTATGGGGGGGGGGGTTCCCTATTATAGTATAATAAGACGAGTCCTTCCCTGTAATAACGGGAAGTTGGACCTCGACCGTTATTTGGGGGGGGGGACTCTCTCCTGTAATTGGAGAGTTGTTCCTTGTACCTTGTTTCTTGTATGTGTTCGGTTCCTTGTACCAGGAACCGAGTTCTTCCCTGTAAAATCGAGAGGTTGGACCTCAACCGTTATTCTAAGGGGATCTTCGAAATAACGGGTGCTTGACGCTCAACCGTTGCGCCTGGGAGAAGGGGGGCTTGACCTGTGCCTATTGAATCCAGTATGCTACTAATGAGGTTTTCTTCTTCTATTGAAGAGGAAATCTGCATTTAGACCGCATTTAGGGGGGTAATCTCCACTGCAATTTGTTTTCAATATTACGGTTCCGTCCATTATCCGAGGCAATTTCTTCGATTCTGTGAGCAAAAATCGATTTTATCTTAGGCAGGGAGCTAACCTAACCTAAGAACCCTCCTTATTTATACAGGCTTGGGATCGGCAACAACCACAACTGGACTACTCGATCTATCCAGTCTAAATTGCAGGCGAAATTGTTTTTAATATTATGTTTTAATTCTACCAGTTTGTCCGTAAAATAAGGTGAGTTCATGGTCCACTTTAATTCAATTTAATTTTATATTAATTAAAAAGGTTCAACGTACGTAATCTCCTTAGGCGTTCATGCTACATTTACCGTAATTTTAATTTAAGAAGTATAGGTCAACTCTTCTTGCTCTCTTCTTTCCATCTGCGATGTTGCTTCATCTTTGTTAAAACCAGTTCCTAACGGTAGATTTTTAAGAATTTTTTAAGCTAAGAAAAAGAACCATGAACTCACCTATAATATCACTGATTTTACTGTGAATCGCACACGTTGCAGCGCGCTCGGAGCGATGGGGATCAATCGTCTCCGACCATCGGGAGAGTATAAGGAGAGGCATTTTTATGAACTTTGTTTTCGTCTCCCGTGCAAGTCGCGAAGCAGTGTTCGATTAAGCAAAGGATTGCTATCAAGTTTTGTGTAAAACTCAGCATGTCCGCAGTGGAAAATTTTTCCTTGATAAAGACGGCCTTTGGTGATGATTGTTTATCGAAACGCCAAATCTACCGGTGGCACAAGGCATTTTTTGAAGGCCATGAAGAGGTCCATCAACGACCATCACGATTCGGCGTCTCCTCGCCTAGAGAAGGCCAGAATGAGCAAGTCAAAGATGAAGACAATGCTCATTGTGTTTTTTGACATCAGGGGGCTCGTTTCTCCTTGACCTCTTCTTGTTTCGGCGCTTGAAAACTCCCATGAAAGGACATCGTTTCGGGACAATCGACAAAGTCAAAGAGGCTTACACCAAGACTCTGAAGGACATTTCGGAAAAGTCCTACCGTGACGTCTTCAATCCTTGGAAATCTCGCTGGAAGCGATGTATCGACGCAGGAGGAACCTAGTTTGAAACCTTTTATTGTATCGTACCGATCGGATCAATAAATATCTTCTACTCGACTCCCTGTCCCTGTATTATGATCTCCCTCAGCATTTTTTTTCCAGAATTTTATACTAATTTCGTATGTCTCCTCCCATCAATTTTCATTTGGATAGCATCAAAATAGGTCTATCGGCCTCCAGATTTGTCACAGAACATATAGCCATCGATGTCTGATCTCTTGCCCATGTTAAAATCGCGTAATTGTTGCTCTGCATCCTATTCCACGTTTTGGTCTGATACTTCCACTTTTAAAGCTGATAAAAATATTATATTTATTATATTGTGGACTGTCGGGCACGGTACGGATCGGCGTTCAATTTTTCATTAGAAGGTAGAAATTTAGAAAATTGCTTCAAGGGGGGCCACCCTCAAGGATTTAGATTTAAACACAAAGTACAGTTAAATATTTTTCTCAGAAAAGTGCCTCTATCGAACCTTACAGCATTGCATCGGAGGTCGGAATACCTTCTGGATTACAACGCACTATGCTTAATCAAAATTTTTTTGGGGGGGGGGGGGCTTTAAAGTGTTCCTTATGTAACTTTTTTAAATAAGTTAATTTAAACCAGTTTATATTCGGTTTTGGAAATTCCCTCTTTGTATAAAAAACTCATATTTTATCAATTAAAAATTGTAATTTAGAGGGTGAAAATTTCCAAAATAAACTCTGCGTAAGGTGGGGGGATGTCTCAAAAATTTTACGTACACTTGCACGGAGGGGGGGAATTGGTGGATCTACCCAAATTTTATGGTGTGTGGGGGGAGAGGAGTTATTAATTGCATAATACGGCAAAAAGGTGGATTTTAAAATTTTTTCTTCATTAAATTTTTCTTCATGTATAAAAATTCAAATTCATAAGGAGCTGCTAAAAGCTTCGTACCCTCTTGTATCTGCCCTTGAAGGGGATGGTACAAAAATTTTCGAAACTCATCTTTTCGTAATTAATAACGCTCCCTTTGATCAAGTTTAATTTTTATTGATTGTAAAATAGCAAAATAGAAGAAAAATTATTTTTGATATAGGGATTCTGTCATATCCAGTAAATTATTGGACATTAATTTTTAAGTGAAGGGTTTAGAAATTCTAATTTTTATTTAATGTTTCATTTTCATGAAACATTTAATACGTGCTTTGTTTTACAAAAAATTGGTGGTACCTTTTGTTTGTTAGTTGTAATTTAATACCTATACTAATTAATTATTCCAAAGCATTTTTTAAATTTTATTCTTTCATTTCTCATTCTCAAAAAAAAAGAATTGATAAACAATTTCATTTTGTTTCTTTACCTGAAACATCTGGAAGTGGTTCGACTTCTCCTTTTTATTCAATAGCTGAGAAATTCATGAAAATTTTCATGGAATACAGAAAATATACGCGCTACAAAAGGAAATTACAAGAGTGGGGTGTTTGAGTGTCCAAACCACACAAACCTTACAGATAATAACAAAAGAGCCGGAATTATTAAACGAAATCCTCGATGAAATGACCAAACAAAAAAAAGCCATAGAAGAAATCGACACCAAGCTTAACACAAGGGACAAAGAAATTGAGAAGTTTAAAGAAGTAATTGGAAAAATCGGAAAAGAAAAGGTAACATGGAAACATTGGTAACCAAGCTCCTTAAGGAGAAGGACACGTGTAGCGATATGGAGGCTGAGGAAATTACCTCGGTAGATGAACATGGAAGAATTAGAAATCCTCAGACAGTTTAAGGATAGCAACAAAGGAAGAAAAGAGAAAGAAGCAAGGGTACCTCGATAGCCAAAAACAGATATTACTGCACTCAAAGCAGAAAAGCAAGGCAAGGAGCAACCTAGGCGAAAAAGACCACCTGCGCTTTTTATCACCGTTACACAGGAATTTCTTCCGATAATAGCAAAAAAGGGTATGCAAAATTTTTTAACATTTCTTTATCTAACTTGACCCATAACTCTCAAGTCATTGATTTGAGATGATAAAGTGTTGCAATCTAGTTTGTAGGTAATTTAATGATTTTTGGAAAACACCTGAACTATTAACACTAAAAAATCAATAATTTCAGTGCTATGGTTATTAAAAGTTATCAACGTATAAAATTACTTTAGGGAGGAAGGAGAGGGCTACTCCCCAAACGTTAACATTTAGACAAAAATTTTCTTAAAAAAGTGTTTTTAAGAACAGCTAAGACCGACATCGGTTGCGGATACGCTGTATTCTGTATAAGAAATTTTTACGTGTGTGTGTGGGGGGGTCCTTAACCCAATGTCCCTTAAAATGTTTTTAAAACTAAAAGTCAAAGTAAGAAGTAACAGTAAGGGCTTTAGGATTGTAGTTCTTCTTCTTCAAATGCCATTCACTATGCGGTACGTAGAGATGTACTGCCCTACTAAGCAAGAAAGTCGTAACTGCATAACTGACAGTTTTGAGTAATAGTAGGTTTTATATTTTGTTCCTCAAACAGAACTCCCCAAGGTCAGCATACTATTACAAATAAAAATTTCTGTCTCATGACAGAGAACATTACAGATGCGATTTTTTATATTAGCAAAGTGATTTGCAAACTTTTTTTTATTAATAACACAGATCATTTTGTATTTACCACAAATTTCACAACCTTTCAGCGTCTTCCAAATTTGCAGATAGGATCTTCTAAGTCAGTGGAAAACATTGGAAAAAGTAATGTTTTACAAGTTTTTCATAAAGATGTCAGATAAGACCTTCTTGCTTAGCACGGCAGTGTAGCCAACTTTCGTTTTTATCAATGTTTTGACACTTACTTTTTTATATAATAAACTGTGCCAAAAGTGAATTTGTCTCATTAATAAATGTTTTGCCATTCCGGGGGTAAAGTACTCACTTTTTACCCCGATTTGCGGGGTAAAAGGGGCACTTTTTTACCCTGCGGGAGTAAAGTTAAAAATTAGGGGGGGGCGGGAGAAAAAAAACTTTTTTGCCCTAGGGCAATAAAAAAGTCACCAGATGACTGATAAAAGTCACTAGATTGGCACGTGATGACTGATAAAAAAGTCACTAGATTGCCACGTGATCGTGCATATTAGCGTGGAAGAATCAAATTCTTTCACATCTGCCACGCTCAAATTTATTTCAAACAATGAAATAAATTGATGAGTCAATAAATAAATAAATACTTTGTATATAGAAGCCTAAAAGTACTTACTTTAGCTACCAAAATGTCGCCACGTGGTTTCTAGGTTCTTGCTCATGGTACGTCTTGCTGCTTGTACGGCACAAATGTAAATGAACCTTGGTAGAATCAGGGGTGCCAACTGCTATATATTTCCTAGTCCTTTTTGGTAGTAGTTGGTAATATTACTAGTGCTATTTTGTGATGCACCACGTGCATTATTAAAAAAATGCGTTAAATTTTTGCTTTAAGTTTCTAAATTGGCAAAGTTCCTACTTTACCTCCCGGAATTGCAAAAAACAGTATATGCACGACGGGAGTAAAGTGACTTTTGGCCCGAGGGTAAAGGATTGTTTACACGAGGCGCTAGCCGAGTGAAACAATTACCCACAAAAAAATGTCACTTTGCTCCCTTGGTGCATAATCTACTATTTCAACAACTTTTAAAACAAATAATAATAAAATATTTTTCTAATTTCGTCCGATTAAATAATAAAATTGCAATTTTAGTTGTTTTGGTTGTTTTGTACGAGAAATTCATTAGGAAGTGTCGTATTCCTTATTGTAGCTTGATACAGAAAACTGTATCATGTAAAATTAATTTACTACGTTAGCTTTTCAACAAACTTTGTTGAAAAGTTGCGGTTTTTATAATTTCAGTTGATCAAAAGAAATACCAACGCCGATGCAGTTAGCTATTAATGACCACCCGAAATCGATTGAAAATTTTTCTATAGCAAAGAGGAAGGTTAATAGAGTATACTGTAAAAATTTTATGTGAGAATGTATAGTCAAAATTTTGAGAAATATCAATTTGAAAGTACGTAAATTTAGCGAAGAAAACGTTCGAATAGGCCACGCCCCCCAGGCAGCTACGATGAAATGCATCGGCGTTCCCTTCGAAATGGGTGAAATTTTTTCGCTCCGATTTGATTTTTTCTTTGAAATTCGGCTAGGTGGGGGTGTGATTAGTAAATATCAGTAATAAATACTAGCAACAAAATGGAAAATAACCCGTGTATTGCCGAAAAAGTGAAAAAATTAAATTTTTTTTTTTTCGATTTTTGGGGTGTGCATTCGATTAGGAGGGATATCCATCGTCAAAACTCACCCTTTCGGGGCGCCGCTACGCTCCGCTCTGCTCCCCTCCAGGGCGGTTTTGACTCTGGTTACTAGGCTAAACATACGAGAAGCGCCTACCATCAAGAAAACCGCGATTAAGGAAACCGGGAACTTAGAGACCCTTGAAATAGCATTAAAAAGTATAGTCGTGGTATGAGGTAGTTCACATTTACGTTTAACCCCCAAAAAATCGCGTAAAAACAAAAAATAATCGATGTTACAAGTACGAGAGACGTGCTGCATCTGCCGGTGTTAGGGTCATTCATTCCACACGTACCGTCAATAAAATGACGACGCGCAGAATCTCGTTAGGATTTTACATGTAAATTTGCTAACTTCAAAATCGATTATTTTAAAATTTTGATAATAAATTCTCACATAAAATTTTAACAGTATACTATATAAACCTTCCTCTTTACAATAGGAAATTTTCAAATTATTGGGAGTGGTCAGTAATAGTTGACTGCCACCAGCATTTGAAGAGTTTAAATAAAAAATAAATATTTTTGTAAATTTTAATTTACCCCATTTTCATCCGACTAAATGAAATTTATTATTACAATCACTGTTATGTTTTCCTGAAACACCCAAAAGTTGACGTACTTTCTATACCTTTTTTATTTATAGGTATTATACACTGCAAAAAATTTTTATGTAAAATTACAATGATAAACATAGGCTACAAAAATCAATCAATGATTATCATTGTAATTTTACATTTGATACTGTAAGTGTGTAAATTGCTTGTTCAATGTGTAAAATTCCTAGTTCATTGTGTAAATTTGTTTATGCATTGTGTAAATTTACATGACATAATATAATCAGCATCATTAGTACGTTACCATTATGAAATGTAAATTTTCGCACTGCATGTGTAATATTATTAATCAAATGTGTAATTTTACGTGCGTGCCTGTAATATTACAATCCATAAATGTATTTTTAAAAAAATTACACAATTAAATTGTAATTATTGTTAAATTATAATTACACACGCTCTCTGTATTTTTGCAGTTCTTATAACGTAGAGATGAGATTTTTAGGTCGTATAAATGTTATACAAGAGAGCGTTAAAGGGTTAATTGATACACGGCCCCGTTTCTTCTTTCTTTTTCATACAGCATAACTTTCGAACGGGGCCGTGTATCAATTAACCATTTAACGCTCTCTGGTATAACATTTATACGACCAAAAAATCTCATCTCTAATAATTACTACAAATTCTAAGGTAAAATTACATATACAAGGAAAATTACAGAAAAACTGTAATTTCGCACTATTATAAATGGAATAATACACAATATGTATTTTTACGTAATTTTGAATGTAAAAATTACACGTATTTGAATGTATTTTTACGTGCTTTTTTACAGTGTAGGCAACTATCACCAAGATATAAAAGAATTTTAAAATCGCTCTAGAAGTTCATATAAACTAATTGTGTTATGACTGCTGCACTTTTGTTTAAAAGAATAGTAGTAAGGTTTTTGCGGTTTTAGTTCACCAAAAGCACTAAAAATATCATTCTATTGTTCCATTTTCTGAAAACATCTGAAAGTGACGCTGCATCTAATTTTCAGACAATGAGGTCGGAATTTTCCTTTTCGCGTTAAAAATATTTGTATAATTTTTTAATAATACAATTTGTTGATCTTGAGATTTAAATTTTTCACAATTAATGCGGGGCGGGGGGGGGGGGAATCGAAATTAAAAATGTAGAATTCACACAACAAACAAATTAATTTTTATATTAAATTTCTTAGAAATTTTCTATTGAAAATTCATTAATAACTAACTCCATAAAATTACCTTTATTACCGATATTAATAAGCTTTATTATCCAATCGATTTTCACTCATAGTAAATTGAATTCATGTTGTAATCCTTTTTCAAGTACTGTAAGATCTTTCTATTTACATTTGGAGTTGTAGGTAAACACATGACAGTAATCTACAATGTTTTGTAAATTGGAAAATTATTTGAAAATATTTTCTAAAGATTTAATAATACGCACATTTGATGTAATAATTTTTGAAAAGATTAAAAGGTTAGAAATATAAGTTTTGGTATCTACTGTTGAAATAAATAAATGCACATAAACGTGATAAAAATTTTGTTATCTGTTAAACTTGAAATCTTCGAGCATCTACCGCTTTTACAACTTTGTGCCTGTTTCATTATTGATTTTCATTCCACGACTCGACCCAAACCAAAAATTATTAAAAAATTCTTTTAAATTGTTGAGAAGAAGATTAGTAATATCTACAAAGTCGGCACAAAGCACCACCATAAAAGCAAAATTTAATCAGAACTTTAATCAGATATATTATCAACTGAGCAGTTAATTATCCAAACAATATAATATGTAATATGGCCGTAAGAATTAAGTCGTCCCGACATAAACTAATGCCGAATTCATGTCAAATCTACCGCTTAATATTAAGCTAGCACCCCCACCATTATAACTTGTGAAAGAATGATGCTGCAAAAAAGAAAAAAAAAGATTCTGCAAAGTTCATTAGTTTTTTTGTAGCATCATCCGTTCGAAAGTTTGCCACTTTCCCATAACGGCCATAACTCGCAAACGGCAATAGCAACAAATTCGCACTTGCGGCAACAAATTAGCAACAATCTAGAAACAAAATATCCATACATTTTTTGTTTTTTCCTCAAGGGGGATTTGCAGCTTAATACGGGTTGGTTTTGGAGTCGATCGTGTCTGAAACTGAAAAATACCGTTATTTTAAATTTTTGGGGAATTTGGAAACTCGAGCCAAGTCACAAATAATTTTGCTTAAAATAATTTCCTTCGCAGTTCGATTCTACAAAAAATGGTAAAAAAAGAATTCTTCTTAAAAAGTGGAAGAATTAAATATTGTAAAATTAATATTTCACGAACGAGTTAGGATAAAAATTAATTTTGAATTTGGCTTACAACAAGCGCAATTAAAAATAAAGTAAAACAGTGTTAAAATTTAATTCACTGAAAAAATTGGCCAAATAGAACAAAATGGTTTTTGATCTTTTTAAATTAGTATTAAAGTATGTACATTTCATACAGCAAATATAAAAACAAATACAAACTTGGAAGCTTAAAATTACCTATATGTTGGACCATTTACATACATCGATCTCTTCATCTTCAAAAAAGATATCGTTTGGCCAGTTGCTGCAGTTTACAGGTGACAGTACGCATAATTAAAATGCATAATATACAAAATGTCGATTACAGTCATCAGAACAGTTGTAGAAGAGAAAAGTGAACAATTTGTCTGAAACAGTTGTTTATTTTAAACTACTGATTGTTAACGGAAAAATCCCAGGACCATTTAGTAAAATACAATAAAAGTTGTCTCGAGTAGCAAATTATTTAGAAGCTGCCCCAGGTTGGACCGACAATAAATGCTGTAGTGCTTATTTAATATTTAAAAAAAATTTAAAATAAAATAATAGTAAAATATTAATTTTAATAAAAACTAATAATTTTATTTAATACCAGAACAAGTCAACACAAACATATTGCGGTGTCGAGTTTGACCACGCCAATAGAAATGAGTACGTCACGATTCAAAAATTTGTTTATTAATAAAAGGTTAGCATGAGACTTATTGAGATCGAACGGATAGTTTCATCCGATACCAAATACATTTAGTTCAATATCAAAATTTAAAACACATTCGGAACAAAGGTTCGACAAAGAAAATTTATAATGTAACAATTTTAATAATCCGTTATCATAAAAAAGATTGTTAATATCAATAAGGTAAATTTGTTAAGTATAAGTAACTTTAAATCATATCAAAATATTGTTAATTGCTTAATTAGAATCAAATTGGTTAACGTTAATTTTAAATATAATAAAAACATTACACAATAACGTTAAAGTGCTTCGAAATTAGTGGACCGTGAATGGAAAAGACATCTTCATCAATTTTACCAAATAACCACGAAATGGGATGTAGAAAATCGATTTAATCTGAAATGGATAAAATTTTATTAAAAATTTTACAATTCAAAATGGGCGAGTACGAACCTGGATATGTGATATTGATTTTTATATGGATAAATACAAAATAATCATGATTGCCGTGAATTTTGCGAGGCAATCGCGATGCAAAACAATTGAAGAAGGTCGTTGTTGAATTTATTAATGGCGTAGTGTGTAATTTGATCCTCCTAAAAATATTGATAAAATTAGTAAACTTTTGATTAAAACCGACATAAAAAGTAGTTAAAATATTAAAGAAAGTGTACTTACGTTATTTAAAAGTGTTTTCTATAAGAAAAAGTAAAGGATTCAAGATATTTTTGCACAAAGCCGATTTCAACTACACGTGGTCTCCATTACGTACGCACATCTTTATCTGAGTTCATCGGTGATAAGAATTACCCATCGAGACTTGCAAGTACCAGATTTTCATGATCAAGCAACACACCAATCACAAAAAGGAATTATTAAAGGTAATTGTCCACCCAACAATTTTAAAAATTAAAAATAAAGTGCGAATTTTATAAAGAATTTTTTTATCGCGTGCGTTACACGTTTACAGTTCATTAGAATAAGTATTTGTCATTACTGTTAAGAACTTTTACTCAATTTAACACGTATTTGAACAATTTATAATAAAAATAATTACATTTTTGAAACGGAAAGTTTTGGTATAATTTTTGTTCCGAGACCCAAAATATTTGATTTCAGCATATACAGTTATTGGCTCCGGAACGAACCCAACCCAAGAGATAAGGTAAGTCCATGCTCGTCAAAAGAACTAAGCCGAGGTTTATATTCATTTATTGTTATTTGTATTTACATAAAATTAAACATTTCTATTGACGGGGTGCATCTTCGTGTCCACCCGTACAAAGCATTTTATAGCAAAACGAGTGGCCCTATTAGAGGTAACCGCTCAGAGCATATTTTGGCTAGCCCAACGTGTGGCATTATTAGAAGTCAAGAGGCTCACTACAATATGTCTCAAAAATTAGGAAAAAATAACTTGGCTGTATTTAACCACCCGTTCAATTATATAAACCCAATACAATTTAATTAACCATGTAATAAATCATCATCATCATCGTCATTTCCATCATGGATTAGGTCGTTGACCTGTTCCGGTCCATCTCTTTCTCGGTCGTCCAACATCTCTGCGTCCTCGAGGTTTGTATTTATAGGTTTGTAGAGGTATTCTCTGATCTTCATTCTTTGTAAGTGTTCTTCCCATTTTGTAGTGAACCTTTTTTTAACATCACTTATTAAATGTAAATTTTCACTTTAGTAATTAATTATTTCACTCACACACAATATTAACAAATTTCACTTTCATAAATTCTAGGGTGCCCGGGCATAAGAGTATAAGTCAGAAAACACAATTGTTCAGCAGGGACGATTTTCTGTTTACACTGATATTTCTCAAAGACAAATGTCATAATGATACGTTAATCGCATCGTTATGGAAACACAATATTGATAATACAAGACATATCCTTCAATCTCAAATATTTTGGAAATTTCATGACTTATACTTATTTGACCGAAAACCAAAATTGACTTATAATATGAAGACCGTCAATTTTAAATTAAGAACACAATTTTATTAAACTCAAAACAAATTATTTTTACAATTTATTGACAGTATTAAACGTGTATTCGTCATCTTCTTCAATTTCTTTATCTGGATATCGGCCAGGGGTTTCATTGGTATTCAAATTTTTATAAAAATCGTGAAACGTTGCTGATATAAGCGGAAGTAAGTCAAAAATGTCTTTCTTTTTCTCTTTGGAAATTGGTAGAGTTGTGGTATAACATTTTTTGGCTTTGGTTCCTCTCCCAAATGGCTTCTGCGGTTAAAATTCAAGGAACTAAATGGTGCATCTTCACTTATGGTAGTTTTAAAGTAGACAATTCCAGGATCTTGGGTATACCGAAACCAATTTTCTATGGATACAGGTAGCAATTTGGTTTCCGACCTCCCTCAGCTTCATGCCACATGCATCATCGTACATTCCCTTTGCTTGTCTCATGCATGGTTAAATTGAAGGTCCGCAGCTGCCTTTTATAGAAAGCTACGGAAGTGTTCAACATTGGAGTTGGTAGACATGCCTGAAGGTCAAATGTATAACAACTTAACAACGGATGCTTTCATCTTCTAATGCCATTTTTCTATCTTTCTTTTTGGTTAAATAAGAATTGTCGGCTCAGCGTGATTTTTTCGGCCATTTTCCAACCTAATTCTTTCTTTATCTTCATTGTCGATGTCATTGATCTTCAGTTTTTTTTGCAGGAGGTCGCATTTATGACAAGTATCAAGTTTTGGTTCCTTGAAGCTCAAGTTCATTGTATGAAACTCCCGTTCATAAATTTGTCTCGACACTACTGAATTTCCTTCATTTTTTCGCAGTAAAGATCATACATAATTCTCAAGTTTAGATGAGGAGGAAGGTATCGGCGAGTGCTTTCTCTTCGTGTATAATGAGAACAGTATAGCGGAAATGTAGAAATGTGATCTTGCACTTCTTGAATTTTCTCCAAGGTGTGCCTATTTTTTGGAGGTCTTCGGCCCCTATTATCATCAGGAGCAATTCCACATACGGTTGTATCTGCACTGGCAAGAACGGTTGTGATGAACATATTTGCTTCATTCAAAGTTTTCGTGAGACATCCTCGACAGACATGAATACGTTCTCCATTTATTTTAAAATGAAAAATATGCGATCCTTCTGTTTTTCTGGATCTGTTATTCTTTTCCTAGATGTCTTAGGAGAATGAGTATCTACAAGACCAATCACGAAGCTAACTCTTTTATTCCTCGCATCTGAACTCCAATATTCTTCAAAGATTTGCTACCTGATTGTTTTTTCTTCATTATTCTTGTCCAACTTATCTTGACACCTCATGCGACACCTTCCCAGGGGTAATGTTTTGCGCTGGTTTATTTTTTTACCTTCACTGGAATTTATAATTCCTGTAAATTATAAATTATAATAAGTTAAAACTTCCATATCGTCCTTGTTTTTGTAATAATTAAACGTTTTTTTAATTATTATAATCTAAATATATAAAAGAGAAGATCTGCTTGCTTGCTTGCGTGTTTGTTTGTTCATTATACCTTCCTAGACCCGTGAACCGATCTAAACCAAATTTTGCACAGTTATTTTGTAGCTCCAGGCGCAGTTTTTTTTTATAAAATGGAGAAGAACTTCGAGCGGGGAAAAAAGTTATTCGCTTTTTTCGAAAATCAAATCACAAGTTTGACAAAAAATTTAATTTGTCAAATAATTAATCTGACGTACAGTCAGTGATTCAAAATACTGTCAACAGATGGCGGGGATGGCGGCTTTAATTCGAAAAATGCAAACCACTAACAAAAAACCACTAACGGATGGCCTTCACGGATCTATTATGGTCCGGTCTGTGAGGCCGAAGGCCGAACAACTATGGCCTTCACGGATCTATTATTGTTCGCCCTGTGAGGCCGAAGGCCGAAAAACTATGGCCTTCGCCGATCTATTATGGTCTTCCCCCCTGTGAGGCCGAAGGCCGAACAACTATGGCCTTCGCGGATCGACATTTCAAACGCCATTTTTAATGTCGAAAATTGTGAAACAAATTGACCATATCGCATCACAATCATTGCAAAAAAAATCAAACAAAAAATTTCGTAAGTACCTAAAAAAATGGAACCATAATCGCACTAAATTTGTAATATAAAATTCGTTACTATAAAATTCGTTAGAAGTACATTGCTTTAAGTGAACTCGGGTTGACTAATGCGTTGAACCGGTTTCCTACATCGCATCTGTTGAGTGCGTTCGTCATACACACTACATAAATTATAATATTCGAAGAGATTTTTTATTACGTATGAATTCTTTTACGCTCCACTACAAATATTTGATATTCTGGTAGGGTATTTGGAATATTTTTTATTTTCGGATATTATTCGACTGTGCATGCGTTGTACCCATTTAACTACAATGTAAAATAACGCACGCTGATTGGTCGAAACGACAAAATTTGACCCTGAATGGAATTATCGTATTTACTTATGCCATCGTTACCACCGCATAGAATAGCTATAAAGCAGTCTATAGTCGACATAATTATCTCATTTTGACCACTTTGTGACTTACACTGTTTTGCCCGGGAACCCTAGAATTAGCACTGCATAATGGTGGCAAAATTAAAATCATCAATTGTAAATTCATCTGTCTCAGAAGGATCGTCGATCTTATAGATCGTACCGGGTATCGCGAGTGTAAATGGATCAACGTTGAGTCTGATTTATTGAAATCACTTTTTTAACGCAACTTCAGCGTGCTAAAAGTTCTTGATAGCGTGTGGCTGCAATTTCAAATTTAGGATAGCCCTAGCTTGGACTTCGAATATAAAAAAAATATATTTGTGGAAGGAAAATTACATTTCGATAAAAAGTAAAAATTAGATTAAACTAAAAATACAGATAAATTATGATCAATATCAATTTTCTGTATATTAACAACGAATTCATCGATTATTTTAATTTTAGTCTTCTTGAAAATGGGTAAATAGATTCCCGAAATTTTGGACAATCTTACTGTCTATTATTAACCCCCCCCTCAACCATTTAAAGCATTATGGTCTCGTATTACCACCAATGGCAGTTGTAATATAAAATGAATCATGCACATTGAAAACCATCCACACAATTTTCGTATAGGACGGGATATTTTTATTCAAGTCGTAAAAATACAGAACGAGTCAAGGATGAAGTACAGAAAAGAACTTCTCCCATGCGTTTCATTATCATTAAAAGAAAGTTCATCAATTACATTTAGTAATAACTAAATTAAATCTCATTTATTGAATTCTTCGGTAATTGAATTCTTCGGTACCAAAAGCTTAAATTCAAAATTTGAACAGATATACCTACTACATAATTTTATAGAATATTTCCAAAAATGTTATAAATGGCTTAAGGGGGCCTAAAAACATCAAAATATATAAAAAAAAGTAGGATGGGATGTAAAATATTGCCCATTGACAAAATAATTTTCTTACCTAATGGGTTCGGAAAATTTTAACTAATTTATTCAATTGATTCTTTGAGCATTGGCTTTCTACATCTTATGTAGCACGGAGACGGTCAAGAAATTTTGGACTCTAGCCCGAGTCGAACCGGGGAGCTTTGCATTAGCAGTTGATCTGATCAACATTTAGGCCATCACTTTCGTCATTCGTTCGGTTCGGAAAATTGATTGAGAAAATATAAAAAATAAAGAAATAAATAGTAAAATATTTTTCGAAAAGAATTTTAAAATTCAATTATTTTTGTTTTAATTCATAATTTTAATTCAAAATAATTACTGTTTTTTTTTCAAATAATTTCATAGTTTCATGTTCGCTTTCACTTTCAATTTTATTTATTACTTAAATATTTCGAGCCCTGGCTTGTTATAAACTGGTAAATAAAAGTATTTTAAAGGTTTCTAAAGAATTAAAATTTACAGTCGAAATTTTCCTTTAAGTTAATTTTTAAAATTTTCTTTATATTTTAGGCCAGTCAAATTCGACTGATTTTAGTATTGAAATAGAACTATTAAATCAAACCTTAGCCATTCGATATAAAAACCATAATTTTGAAATGAAATAAAAAAAAGTTACATGAAATTCCACAACATACAAAATAGACAAAAACCTGAAAAGAATGTTCGCCACAAGCTTGCGATTAAAATGCTGAGACTACTGTAAGGAATAGCAAATTTTTTATAGGAACAATTTGGTAAGTAATTAAATGTAACTTTTTACAAAAAAATTACAAAGTTTAGGCGTGGAAGGCGTCCAAAGCTGAAAATTTTTAACTATTTTGCTCAACCTACTTTTAGGTGTAAATTTCATTTTACTTGTAATTTGATGTTATTGAAAAAAAAATGTTTGTCAGAAAATGTTATTAAAAGCAGTTTTACAGCAAATTTCATTTTCTACAAAATCGACCTCTTGATAATTTGTCGAAAGGTTAATAATTATATTATTATTGTTTATGCAGAATGTTAATAATATAAAAATGTAATAACTAATGTAATAATAAAAATAAAAAATAAAATAATAATAATACAGAATTTCGTAATCATTTTACATTTTTCTTAATGACAAATCGAAAGCAATGATGTTTTAATTAAACAACAAATTTATATTAATATAGATGCTTATTTGAATTTATAAATTGTAATAAATAGTCATATTAGTATTTTTAAAATTTTGCATTGTTGTTTATTAATTGCCTATTTTTTAAACCGTTTTTTCAACGTTTTACGTTTTCTATAAATTTTTTAAATAATCTTTTTGATACATGTTTTTAATCAGAATCTAAAAGATTTAAAAACAGAAAATAGGCTAAAAAGGTTAAAATTGTTATATAAAATGGGTAAAAAATAAAAAGTGAATAAAGGCTACGTCTACTTGTTTTAAAATGGAATCTGTGAGTGAAAATTTTCAAAAAGAGTAACACAATTATAATTATATAAGGTACCTACATTTCGTCCCCCCCCCTCCCAAGCGCGATTTTTTAAATGAAATAAGTCTCAAATGTTTAAGCTTTGTTTAAGCTCCAATGAGCTTCCATTAAAATTGTTTGAATCACACGGATCGCAAATTTTTGCGCGAAAACTTTGGGGGCATGTAGAAACTCCATCGCAATTTTTTCGATAAAAGTAATGTCAATCGATAGAGAATCGATTTAGCTCCAACGAGCTTTACTTTCCATCGTTTGAACCCTGATAGTAAAAAAGTTAGAGAGTTTTAAAGATTGTGAAATTCTAAATTTCACCAAAATCACTCCGAGCAAGTAGCGCGCAGAATTTTAGTTTTACTCATAACAATTTCTTAGTTGATAAAAATAATTTGCTGGTCCATAAAAATAGTTTGATAGTCCATAGTACTGGTGTGAGTTATTCACGATTATTTTTTGGTTGCGAATAAATTTAAAAAAATTTTATTAAATAAAATTTTTGAATAAAACTGGTGTCAATCGATCGACCGTTTGAACTCCAATGAGTTTCAATTCCCGTAGGTTGAGCTTCTAAGGTTTTCTATAAAAATTCAATTCTTTATTACAATTTTAGCAGGGGTTGTACAAATGTTTTTTAAGACGTGATTTTTTTTAATTAACGAAATAACTACCAATCGGTCGAAAATAGTTTGAGCTCCAATGAGTTTAATTTCCATCGTTTGAACCACAAAGGTAAAAATGTTAAAACGTTTAAAAGGTAGTGAAATATAGTGGCATTTCACCGTCCTCCCCCCATTACAAATTTTTTTATTAAAGATAAGAAAGTTAGATCGTTTGAAAGATTGCGAAATTGGCTGAAATTTCACCTCCCCCCCTGCGAACTTTTTAATAAAATGTGTGTCAAACGTTAGAGGTTAGTTTGAGTTTCAACGAGCTCTTATTAAAATTGTTTGAACCACATACATTGCAAATTTATTCGCGAAAACCTTGCGGGGGGAGGGGGTCTGTAGAAATGACAGTCCCCCAACCATCGTTTGAACCCCAAAAGTAAAAATGTTAGAACGCGTTAAAGGTAGTGAAATTGGATAATATTTCACCGTCCTCCCTCCCCATTACAAATTTTTTAATTAAAGGTTAAGAAAGCTGGAGGGTGTGAAAGATTGCGAAATTGGGAGACTTTTCACCTTCGCCCCCACTGCGAATTTTTAAATAAAATTAATGTCAAACGTTTGAGGTTCGTTTGACCTCCAACGAACTCCTATTAAAATTGTTTGAACCACGCACATCTCAAAGTTATTCTCTAAAACCTTGTGGGGGGGGGATGACAGAAATGACAGTCTCCCTCCATCGCAAATTTTTTATAAAATTGTTATTTGATATATTGTTAATTGATATTTCCATCCTTTGAACCCCAAAGGTCAAAAAGTTACAAAGTTCAAAAGGTAGTGAAATTGAGTGATATTTCACCGCCCCCCCATTACAAATTTTTTAATTAAAGGTAAGAAAGTCGGAGCGTTTGAAATATTGCGAAATTGGGATACATTTCACCCCCGCCCCCACCACGAATTTTTTAATAAAAATAATGTCTAACGTATGAGGTTAGTTTGGGCTCCAACGAGCTCTAATTAAAATTGTTTGAACCACACACATCGCAAATTTATTCGTGAAAACCTTACGGGGGGCGGGGGAGTCTGTACAAATGACAGTCCCCCTCCATTGCAAATTTTTAAAAAATTGTTATTGCTATCGTTTGAACCCTAAAGTTAAAAAAGTTCGAACTTAAAAGGTAGTGAAATTGAGTGATATTTCACCGCCCTCGCCCCCATTACAAATTTTTTAATTATAGGTAAGAAAGTTGGAACGTTTGAAAGATTGCGAAATTGGGGGACATTTCACCTCCTCCCCTGCGAATTTTTTAATAAAATTAATGTCAAACGTTTGTGGTTCGTTTGGGCTCCAACGAGCTCTTATTAAAATTGTTTGAACCATACACAACTCAAAGTTATTCGCGAAAACCTTCCGGGGGGGGGGGGTTCTGTAGAAATGACAGACCCCATCGCAAAATTTTTATAAAATTGTTATTTGATATATTGTTAATTGATATTTCCGTAGTTTGAATTCCAAAGGTAAAAAAGTTAGAACGTTTAAAAGGTAGTGAAATTGAGTGATATTTCACCCACCCCCCCAATTACAAATCTTTTAATTAAAAGTAATATATTTGGAGCGTTTGAAAGATTGCGAAATTGGGAGATATTTCACCCCCGCCCCCACTGCGAATTTTTTAATAAAATTAACCTTTGGGGTCCAACAAGTTTTTATTAAAATTATTATTTGATATATTGTTAATTGATATATCCATCGTTTGAACCCCAAAGGTAAAAAAGTTATAAAGTTTAAAAGGTAGTGAAATTGAGTGATATTTCACCGCCCTCCCCCATTACAAATTTTTAAATTAAATTTAAGATTGCGAAATTGGGAGACATTTCACCCCCGCCCCCACTGCGAATTTTTAAATAAAATTAATGTCAAACGTTTGAGGTTCGTTTGACCTCCAACGAACCCCTATTAAAATTGTTTGAACCACGCACATCGCAAAGTTATTCGCTAAAACCTTGGAGGGGAGGGGCTGTAGAAATGACAGTCCCCCTCTATCGCGAATTTTTTATAAAATTGTAATTTGATATAATATTCCCTCATTTGAAACTTAAAGGTAAAAAAGTTAGAGCATTTTGTTGCAAAATATAAACTTTTAATGTTGCTCCGAGCAAGTAGCGAATTCTTACGCTATTATGCAAATATTGTCAATCTATACTACTACAGTTGCGCCATTTTTCCAGAAATTTATAATTACTAAAAAGGAAGAAAAAATTTATTTGTCTTGTCTTGAATCGTTTTGTCTTGCATTAAAACGTTTTGTCTTGTCGTTGCAAGACGAAACAAGACAGAACATTTTGTGTCGAAACGTTTTGTTCTCTCATTTTAAACGTTTATTTGGATTAGTGTGCATGCGGTCTTATATTAAGCAGATTTATGGCCAGTTTGATTGACAGATTGACACCAATTTTAGTCAAAAACTTTATTTAATTAGTAATACTAAAATTCTGGGCGCTACTTGCTCGGAGCGAGGTTAGGTAAAATTTACAATTTTGCAATCTACGAAATGCTCTAACTTTGTTTTGCGATCAAGCGATTTTACAGTTCAAGCGATGGAAATTGAAGCTCAACCGATTCTAGATCGATCGGTATTTGTTGTATTAAGAAAATCACTTGGTAAAAAACAATTCTACAGCCCCTCTCAAAATTGTTCTGAAGAATTCAACTTTTATTAAAAACCTTTTAAGTTCAAGCATCGGGAATTGGAGCTCAAAAGATTCTCTATTGATTGACACCAATTTTATAAAAAAAAACTTGCGATGGGGGGGGGGGCTATCGTTTCTTACAGTCTTCTTTCCCAAAGTTTTCATATGGTTCAAACGATTTCAATGGAAGCTTATTGGAGCTTAAACGAACCTCAAACGGATGACACTAATTTCATTAAAAAATTTGCGGGACGAGATGGGAATTAGATGTACAAAAAGTTACATCAATTTTAAATAAACGCAATATGAAGAATTCGTCAACTACAAAAAATTATAATATTTTCAGGATAAGAAAGTCGTAACTACAACAGGAGAAGTAAATAATACGCCCTTCTTATTTGGTAATAGTCAGTTACGGCTCTTTTACTTCGTAATCTTACCAATATTTAACAAGCTGTACAGACGTAACTACAATTTTACTTTGGTAAAAATTGCAAACTACAAATATGCATATTCTTTCTTAAAAATTTGCGGAAACCCTTAGAACAATTGTTGTATAATGGAAAGCTTCTTAAAGTGTTCTTACGCCCTTTTTGCTTTGAATGACAGATGTATTATGTGAAATCTTTTCAGAACATTCGGAAAGTCATTTTGAGAGTGAAATCGCTGAATCAAACTTAACATTTTCGAGTTACTTGAAATGCAAAATTTTAAAGATTTTTAAGATCAATATGAAAATTGCATTTTCTGCATTGGGTAATAAAATTGATATTTTGCATATAAAAGTATTAGGATAATATGAAACTCAACCGCTATGAAAATCAGCCAAACGTGGAGCATCTGAAAAATCATTTCGGTTCTAATGTGCAATTCTCACGATCAAAGTGTGATAATACTTCCCAGTAAGTCATCGACAACGCTAAAAAAAATCGTTTGATCCATTTAAATCGAACAAAAAATAATTGAAACTTTTTAATTTAAAAGGTCAATTTAGTTGTTACAGAATCAGATAAAAAGAAGTAGGCGAGTAGTTGCTGAAGTTTATATCTGGCTTGTATCACTTTGAAATCAGCATTCATAGCCCCCAGGGGGTTGAACTGTATCGGTTTAGATCACACCGCCGGCAATTTGTAAATAGCCATGTCACGTGTCACAAATACCGGTATTGAATGTTTTCTCGCCGCCGTCACGTGTCGATGCTATTGACTATACCCCATATATGGTACACTGTGCGTTTCTGAAATTGCTCAGGCTTAATAGTTTTTCAACCTTTCCCTCTATTGTGTGCACACAACCTTTGGAAATCAAATCGTCATTTCAATTTTACTTTCTCAGAGTAAGTTTTCAGGGCACGTGTAAATAATAAGGATTAACGTTATATCTCCAGGGACCGAAAGCTGCAATGCGAGTCTTTTAAATTTTCGGTACAATTTTTTTGTAAAAGTTTTCCTGTTTGTCAATTTATCGCGGATATGACATATTTACTGCATTATTATTATTATTACGATTATTAAACTAAACCAAACCGGAGAAGGGATGTAATACGTACCGATCGAAAGCAAATAAAAGATATTAATTTAATTAAATAAAATAGCGACCTAATAAATTTTAATAAACGTCGATAAGAACTTTGTATCATCTGTGACATTTTCATCATCCTTTTTTACATTGGCAAAATTGGTAATGTCGAGTGCGCACGGAAGAGCGATAAAGCATATGTTTGAATTTTTGCGACAATAAAAGAATTTAATTAGGTATTTCGGATTTTAATACAAATATCGATATCTATTCAATTAAACAATTGATGGAGAGGGCGTGCGTGGGAAAAATGTAACAAGGGCTAAATTATACGTTGGTGCATCGTTGCACACGTTAAAGTCGACCCTCGGTTCTAAAGATTTTATCAGATTTAAAGCTATTTGAAGGTACTTAGGGTAACAATGGTCATTTAACGCACTGTTGCCTAAAGACATGTCAATTTTTGGGGTCATAAATTTGTTAGGATCGATCAACTTATTTGTTTTGAGTTTCATGCGAAATAATGTGACATGAGCGGAAAATTAATATCGCACTGCGTGTGCATAATATGGTTAAATAAAATTGCCAAAAAATTTAAATTGCACTGATAACAAAGAACGAGGCCTCAAGTGGTAAAAAATTGGGTAAAAATTTTAAATTGAAATGTATTTGAAAAAAAATAATATTCGAAAAATCGAAGCAAAATCTTATAAACAAACGACGCGACGCTGTTTGTCTTGTCTTTTCTCAAATATCTCTAAAACTAAGATTTGTAGAGCGTAAAATTACCTGTTATTCATGAATTTATAGACCCTTCTTTATTTATTTTGTAACTATATCTAAAAAAAATAGTTTTAACTATTTGGAGAAGTTTTAGTTTTTTGTTCTTTTGAGGTCGTAAAATTGATTTGATCCGAATTTTTTTATATGGTCTTATTGGGGACAAAATTTTACACAAAAAACTCCTTGAGCGTTTTTCTGTACATCAAACATTACATTTTATATTGACGCGCCAAATCAAGCATTCATCCACCTGTGCGCAATATTGGACAAATTTGCAGGTGAATAAAAAATGTTATCTTTGTCGTACGACAAAGATAACATTTTTTATTTACATCGCTTGATCGCAAAAAAAGTTAGAGCATTTCATAGATTGTGAAATTGCAAATTTCGTCGCTCCGAGCAAGTAGCGCGCAGAATTTTAGTAGTACACTGATAACAATGAAATAGATTTTATGTTTTAATATTAAAAGAGAAAGCGAGCATCGTAGTCGATAAAAATAATTTGTTAGTTCATAGCACTGGCGTGAGTTACTCGCGAATTTTATTTTGGTCGCGTATAAATTTTAAAATTGTTTAATTAAATAAAGTTTTTGACTAAAATTGGTGTCAATCAAACTTGCCACAAATATGCTTAATATAAGACCACAATCATGTACACTGATGCAAATAAATGTTTGAAATGAGAGAACAAAACGTTTTGAGACAAAACAAAACGGTTAAGACAAGGCAAAACGATTCAAGACAAGACAAAACGATTCGAGACAAGACAAAACGATTTGAGACAAGACAAAACATTTCGAGGCAAGACAAAACAATTTTTTTCGAAACGTTTTGTTCTATCATGTTTTTAGATGAAATAAAATACAATTTAAATGCGACAAAATTTTTTGTCTCGTTGCATCAGTGTGCATTCAGCTTAACTTATATTATTATGTAGTATAGATTGACCATATTTGCATAATATCGTAAGAACTCCCTACTTGCTCGGAGCGACATTAAAATTTTATGGTTTGCAACAAAATGCTCTAACTTTTTTACCGTTAAGGTTCAAATTAGGGCAATATTAATTAAAAATATACCAAATAACAATTTTATAAACAATTCGCGAAGGAAGGGGACTTTCATTTCTACAGCCCCCGCCCCCCTCTAAGGTTTTAGCGAATAACTTTGCGATGTGTGTGGTTCAAATAATTTTAATAAGAGCTCGTTGGAGCCCAAACGAACCTCAAACGTTTGACATTAATTTTATTTAAAAATTCGCAGTGGGGGGGGGGGGGAGATGAAATGTTACCCAATTTCTCAAGTTTTCCAACGCTCTAATTTTCTTACCTTTAATTAAAATATTTGTAATGGGGGGGGGGGGGGGTGAAATATCACTCAATTTCACTACCTTTTAACCCTGTAAGGTTTCCCGTAGCCATATGGCAACATCAACCAAAAGTTATAATAATTCGTTCTTAGCGATTATTGTACTGTTTTGGATGCTGTATGCATATGGCACCAGTAGGTCTGATGGCAATGCGCATTAATTTTGGTGTTTATTATTTTTATATATCTATATATTATCTCTTTTTGTATTATAAAAATAATTAATAAATTATATGTGAGAAAATTATACTTTTTCGTTTTATACAGTAAGAAAAATAAGCATTTCAATGATCAGAAAATTGCCTTATATTCCATGTACAAATGTTACAACCACAAATGGTGAATGCTATGGGTTAATGTTGTCATATGGCTACAGTCATTGTATACCACAATCGATCAATGTATCGATCAATAGAAAATCGGCCACATTCTCAAAATCCACTTTTTTTTGTAAATATTTGGTATTTTTCTGTAGGAGTGCATTATTTAAGCAGTTATCATCACACTATACAAATATTAGATTTTTCTGAACACGTTTAAGCATTGTGAACCTTAGGCTGTCTACAGACTGATCAAACAAAAACGTTTTGTCGCACAGCGTTTTTGCTTGATCAGTCTGTAGGAAGCCTAGCAGGGTTAAACGTTCTAACCTTTTTACCTTTGGGGTTCAAGCGACGGAAATATCAATTAACAATATATCAAATAACTATTTTATAACAAATTTGCGATGGAGGTCATTTCTACAGACCCCCCCTCCCGTAAGGTTTGAGCGAATAAATTTGCGATGTGTGTGGTTAAAACAATTTTAATAATAACTTTTTTTTATGTTACGCTAATAATTTTTTTTCAACCATATATAATATAGAAATTAGAAATTAAACCAAAACCGCGCATCATCCGTGAACTTCAAAGAATATTTTTCATGATGTAACCATTCCTTGCTCATTTTGTAACTACCTGAAAAATAGATTTAACTTCTTGGAGAAGTTTTAGTTTTTTGTTCTTTTGACGGCGTAAAATTGTTTTAATCAGAAGTTATTTTATACGGATCTTATTGGGGACAAAATTTTACACAAAAAAGTACCTAAGCGTTTTTCTGTAAGTCAAACATTACATTTTTTATTGACGCGCAAGAGCAAGCGTTCACCCACTTGTGCCCAATATTGAACAAATTTGCAGGTGAATAAAAAATGTTACGTTCGTCGTACGAGGAAAACACTAGGGTCTTTTTTTGTTTAAAATTTTGTCCCCAATAAGGTCTATATAACAAAATTCCTGTTAAATCATTTTTAAAATCTATGTAAATACAGCAAACTAAGACTACCCAAAAAGTCAAACGTTTTGTTTGCATAGTTACAAAATAAATGAAAAGAGGTTTAAAAATTGGTTGTAGGTACCTTGAACAGCATCATTTGAACTTCTTTTATGACGTATGATTATTTTTTTGAATTTTTAATTCCATTCTAAATGGTCGAAAAATATTACCAGTGTAATACCCAAAAAACAAAGAAATTGAGAATTTTCAGTGCTTGACGGCGCGTGCAAGCTAAACGACCAATTTCCCCAAAACCAAAATGTAAAAATGTTAGTACCTACGTTTAAAAGGTAGTAAAATTGAGTGACATTTCACCGCCCTCCCCCCATTTCAAACTTTTTAATTAAGGGTAAGAAAGTTAGAGCGTTTGAAAGATTGCGAAATTGGGTGACATTTCATCACCCCCCCCCCCCACTGCGAATTTTTTTAATAAAATTAATGTCAAACGTTTGAGGTTTGTTTGGGCTCCAACGAGCTCTTATTAAAATTGTCTGAATCACACACATCGCAAAGTTATTCGCTAAAACCTTACGGGGGGAGGGGGCTGTAAAAATGACAGTCCCCCTCCATCGTAAATTTTTTATAAAATTGTTATTTGATATATTGTTAATTGATATTCCCATCATTTGAACTTTAAAGGTAAAAAAGTTAGAGCATTTTGTTGCAAACTATAAAATTTTAATGTCGCTCCGAGCAAGTAGCGACTTCTTACGTTATTTTTTATAGAAAAAAATCAAAATTTTTATTCATTTTTAAACAAATTTTAAAAACAAATAGTTGACCTTAAATTATAAAAATAATAAAATTATACTTATTAGTTGAGGATTTAATCAACGGTCAGGGCCGTATTCAGAATCAGTGATCAATGTCAAAAATCAAAATCAAAAGGGTATTTGTTTCCTTGTTTCAATCCTTATTTCGAAAAAGGTCTTGTGCTGAGCATGCGTACTAAATTTAAGCATGGGATGAGCATGGGTTCGGTTACTAAAAATTAATTAAGTATAACGCGGGATGGGAAAAAACAAGGAAACTAATTCCCTTTTTGAAAAATCCTCAAATTTGAATTTTTTATTTCTTACTAATTGTAAGATGGTGTGTTCCAAGTTTCGTCAAATTTAGTGGGGGTCGAGTAAATTCTTCAGTTGATTTGAGATGGAATTACCCTATTTTCAAAAATTAATATTTAATAACTCAAAAACCAATTACTAAAAAAAATTGGGATCTTGATTGCCGATATCCTACATTGGGCTTCTCCTTGTTAGTATAGATTGCAACGGCCAAATTATTCAAATGAAATTTTACTATCGGTATATTTTTGTTTGTTAATTGTTAATTTTAAGTCAATCTATCATTAAAAAATATTAATTTGTTGAATTGCGCGGCTTTTGTTGAACGCAACCAAACCAATAAAAACACGGTTTTCTTTATGGTAAAACTAGGGGTAATTCGTTGATCGCATTTTGTACACCAAAAATTTCTATTAATTTCGTCTGATTTTCTCAAAATGATATCTCCTGATTTATAGGGAATTTACTATCGAATTTTATTCATTTCTTCACAATTTCACCAGGTAGATGTTTTATAAAATAACTAGATCAGATGGCACATGGCCATTCTAGTGAGTGATTGATGTGGTTGTGCGGCGCAAAGGCCGCGCTGTAACTTCTTTAGGTTGGTAACTAACAAATAAATTCTTAGAAACACAGTTTATATTCGTATCTGAATCCCCCATCTATAAATTTCACACCCAACGAATTTTTTTGCGATAAAGCGTAGAACTTGCTAGCGTAGAAACTGAGTTTTTCAGATTTTTCATCCAAGCCAGCAAAAATATTTTTATTCGCTACTCCATGCACAAATGACTCATAATTCATTTTCGACAATGTGATATTTTAAATTAAATTTGTTTTAATAGACTTAAGGATGGACCCAAGGGAGGGTAAAGGGGGCAGTTATCTCATGAATTTTCAAAAATTTTAAAATACGGTTTTAATACTATAGCTGATTTATTTAGTCTGAAATTAAACTGTTACTTTTTATATAGATTTCAAAAATATTAAAAAATCAATTTAGAAAAAAATGTACTTACGTCCATTTTACTTTGGACGGCAAGGATTTTTTCTAGGGCTTTGTTAGAAATTAAAATATTAACTGCCTGTCACAATGAGATCAACGAATAACTTTTTAATTTTTCTCAGATTTATTGAACACGATAGTCTTGATACAATCACTAAAACTTTTTTTTTACTTTCCTTTGGGTTGCCTACATAAGCCATATTTTTTTAATATGGTGAAAATGGTACTTCCTTGTTTAAAAGAACTTTTTTAAATATTTTTTAATATCTTTGGCTATTGAGACATATTTTGATGTATAAAATCGAAAATATTCATAAAATTTATCCCTTATTCTCTATTCTCAATGCCTTTCATTACCTTTTTCAAACCCATAACCTGGGGAATATTCCATACACCCCAGACCCCCCGGTTTGTATACAGTTCAAGTTTTTGACTTTGCCTTTAACATTAATTTTTAGGTGGCCCACTCAACTCTAATTTTATTCTGGAATATAATTATTTAAAAATAAAAGATATATTTTTGAAGTTGGTATGTTATCGTAGTGCCATGGCTCCTTGGCACCTTACAGCGAGTCGCTACTGTCCCTTACCATAGTGAATTTTTCAATACAATTAATACTAATCGTTCGAGAATTGTTTGAGCTTCTATTAATTATTATTGTTTGAACTTCATAGGTAAAAACGTTGAAGCATTTGAAGTACACGTATTGTGAAATTGTAAATTCTTTGTGCTATCGCTCCGAGAAAGTAACGCTCAAAATTTTATTGTTATTTTATTATTATTGTTATAGGCAAGTAAGTAACGAATTATGTACCTTAATAAATGCCTTAGTTGATCTACTTTACCTGAAAATAAAGTTAAAATTATTTTGAAAAACTTAAAAAAGTTGAACCTTCAGGGGTTCAGCAAAAAAAAAAATAGGCAATTTTCGTTCATCGTTCGTTTGATGGGTCATGAAACTTTTTGGGATCTTCAGAAAAAATTATATCTTCCTTTCTAGAATTGCGAGTTTCTGGAAAAATTTGGTTATTTACATGTGACAACGTATAAAATAGATGAAAACAACGAAATCGTGACATTAAAAATCTGAAAAAATTCATGACTATAGTTTTTGTAGCTGTAAATTATTTTGATCGGCGATGATGATTGCTTTCTTTATTAAGAAATTCCTCTTTTTATTAGATAACAATATTACAAATAACAAAATTCATCAAACACGAAAAAAATAAAATCTAGAAAATGGCGCGCATGAATGGATTAACAAGTAATCACCACATGAACAGCTCATACATATTATTATATTCTAAATTTATCCGTGTATCTGTAATTTTAAGTTGTAAGTTAAGCTGAAGATCTTACCCTTCACCTTATGGGAGTTTTGGAAACAAGTATTGTAGTTGAGAAGGTAATCAATAGATGGCGGTACTTAATTTGAAGTCGTAATAAACTGCTCTATTATTATTGTAATTCTTCATTTGTATTGGATCCACGGATTTTTAAGAAGTTCGTAATTGGAGATCAAGTTATTTATAATGCCAGCCAATTTGGTAGCCCATTTATTGACAGCTTTTTAAACAACTCCACCATATGTTTTTAAAATTCCATGAGGTTTGTCTATCTGATACTACATAATCAAAAATAGAACTATTCAAAGATGTGGGAATGGGGTACCGACAAAAAAAATTAGTAGTGTTTTTTTACGTAAATACGATCCTTAGGATATCCTTTGCCATTTATTGTGGTTAGATTTTTCTAAAAGCGGCTCATTTAGATGTAATTAAATAATGAAATTCAAATTTATTTGAATTTCATTATCTGTGATGTCGTCACTAACATTAGTGAGCAGATCTTGCTTAAAGATGGCGTGCAAAATACACATTGGAACTATTATTTTTATATCATCTGAGGCGTAATCCGATTTAGTTTCCTCACAAATAATTGCATTTATTTACAAATCTTTAAATGCTGTTATTTACCTTTGAGGTTTAAATGATGGTCATGGGGAAATCAAAATTGGGAGGGGCGCTAGAATTTCTACAGCGCCTCCGAAATTTGCTCTAAACAATTGAATTGTTATTAAAAACGTTTGGAGCCCAAATTACGGGAATATAAGCACATTGAATTACAAACCATTGACACCCATTTTATTGCAAAATTATCGATAGGGAGGGGGGGTTGTTTCTTACAGCCTCGCCCCCAAAGTTTTTGCAAATATCTTCGCGATGTGTATGGTTCAAATGATTTGAATGGAATCTC
Organism: Podabrus alpinus; assembly: GCA_932274525.1. Classification (NCBI taxonomy): domain Eukaryota; kingdom Metazoa; phylum Arthropoda; class Insecta; order Coleoptera; family Cantharidae; genus Podabrus; species Podabrus alpinus. The sequence continues at coordinate 71,523,149 of OW026452.1, forward strand.
ATTGAAGCTAAAACCAATATTGGGACTAATTTCATTGAAAAAAAAAATTCGAAATGAAGCGGGGGGGGGATGTATCTGGTAAATCAAAAAAATATTTTTAACTTCCGCAATAATTTTTGTATTAATTTAATCGATACTAGCAACGACAACAAAAACTTTTCAATGGCCAACGATATTGCAATTGAATGGAAATTATTAATAAAATATGATAAAAATTATTGTTTGATTATAAAGTACCCTTTTGAACGTCTTTAAAATAATACAGTTTACGTAGGGAAAATTGATCTCTTATAATTATTTTATAAAAAACAAATAAAGAGATAATTTTTACCTCTATACAATTTTGCTCTAAAATAATCAGGGGAGCAGGAAATTATATACTATGTATAATTTAAATTTTACGTGTTAAATCCCCAATAGCTGGCACAGGCTGTCATAAGGCTACCTTTAGCTATTTAGTACGTGATCGCCAAAGTAGTGCGGCCTAAAGGCCGCACTGCAGGATTATTATCATAACTACGTGAAGTTCAATATCTGGATAATTAAATAAAACAAATCGAAGCTGTACGCTGTTCCAATTCCTATTAACATCAAAAATTGAAAAAATTATACACTCTTCAGGTCCTTAGCAAGAGGATGTGTGCCCCCCCTCCCCAAAGTATAATCGTTATCAAAACTTCCTGTTTCGACTGGGATTTCACGTCAAATAGTTAATTTTTGCATTAGAATTCAAAGGTTTTTAATCATAAAATTGTTTAAATCAATTATTTAGAGAGGAGTTGTAGAAATAATACGTAGTCCCTTCATCAAGAATTTTAATGAAATCATAGCTAGTCATCAAAAATCTTAAGCCTATGTGCGGGAAGGTCATACTAAGCTTATGATTCGAGTAATTCTTAGTTTTGACTTATCGCAATATTCCTAATATGGGTAAATTAAATTTTTTCCTCGTATTCCCCGCACATAGGCTTCAAAATTGTTGGTAACTAGCAATTATTTTAATTTTTGTACAATTTTGGAAATAAATTACAAAACACACAAAAAATCAGTGTGGTACTGGTGATCACTCTTGAATATTTTGAAATCGTCCCGCCCGTTCCCCCCAAAACCTTGCGCGAATAACGTTTTGCGTTCAAACGATTTGAATGGAAGCTTACGGTCGCTCAAACAATCAGCACTAATTTCATTAAAGAGATCGCGAGAGGGGGGGGGCTGAATGTACTTCCGTGATTCAAGCCTGGAATTTACGCTCTGTAATTCAAGCAGAGAAATCACATCAAGCCACTGTGGATCAGCAAATTATTTTTAAAGACGATGGCAATTATTTTCAATTCAATATTAAGAGAAAAGTATTTTAATTATTATCAGTAACGCTAAAATTCTTTGCGGTACTTGCTCGGAGCGATTTTGGTAAAAGATTTACATTTGAGAATCTTTGAAACGTTCTGTAAATCTTTTACATTTCAGGTTAAGACAATGGAAATAGAAGTTCATTGAAGTTTAAACGATTCTCAAACGATTAGTATTAATTTTATTTAAAAAATAAATTGGGGAGGAGTTAGCATTTCTACAGCCCCCCTCCTCCCAAAATTGTTCTAAATAATTGAATTTGTTTTAAAAACTGTGAGCTTCAAATGGCGAAAACAGAACCTCAAACGCTGAAAAATTCACGATGGGGGGGGGGGAGGATTTGGGACTGTAGCTTCTACAGTCCCAAATTTTTCGCATTTAATTCCTTTAAAGTTTTACAGGATTTTTAAAAAATTCAATCAAGTACGGTAAGATGAGATGCGCATCTGCAAAATACAGCTAAAAGCATATAAAACATAGACAAGGGCAGATACAACGAGGTAATTCCCCTCCCCCCTTCATTAATTTTCAAACATGAAAGAAAACCATGAAATGCACTGAAATTGATCCAAAAAATTACGCTTTGTTTTAAGTTATAATGCAATTAATTACATCCCCCCCACTTTGAATTTTGGCTGGATTCGATCTCATAAGAAGAAAAGTCGGACCGACTTTATTTAATTGTTGAGCCTAATATTCACATTTCCATATTTAACTTTATTTTGAGACTTATAAAAATTCCCTCTTTTATTACCAAGACTGAAGCCAACGACCCTGCACTAAAATCGTCGCTGTTAATTTGAAAGTGAAAATCTTTGGTTAATAAAAATTTATAACCGATCGAGAAGAATGGAAGCGAAAATTTATGATTCCATTTGTTTGTCAACGTTGAATTTGGGTGGCACCCAAAAATGCCACGCGCCTTATATGACATTAGTTGGCAATTATTCATGCGGTGGTCGTTTGCCTCCACATCATTTAATAATAGTTAGGAGTCTTAGCTTTATCAATGCTGAAAGTGTGGTCCAAATGTGGCTTACCGTTGATATTATAACCTTAAGGGTAGATTTAGTTAACCGACGACATAAACAACGCCGATAGTTATTATTTTGACATTTATTTTGACACTTTCCGTTAAGTTGCAAAGTTTTTAGTTGGAGAAAAACTTACGGCTGGATTAATCAGCTGATGGATGTTGAAAATTTTTTTGCTCTCACCAATAAGTTATGAAGAAAGTTTGATATTGATTTGATATTCATGTAGCAAGTTTATTAATCGTCTGCATAATAGGGGTATAACGGCGGGTGGCCTCGCTGCGTATTAAACAGCGGGAGTCGGCCGGCACGCTCCGCATTGAGACATAATCCGTCCGTCAACAGGATGCGCTTAATCCCCAGATTAGCCCCCGTGAAATATGTTTATATCGCCTCCTCATCAAGCCATTGTATAAATATATTAACTTTTCTCAATTTTCATTACGCCGAAACGGTATTAACGTTTATACCGGTCAAACTTTGTACTTTCTAGAATATATTTTCAATAGAATGGAAGAGATTCATTTTCGCATATCGTCAAATATTCCTATCGATGGTGCATTTCTGGAACTCGGACAGAAACGGAACCTTTCCATGCGTTCGTAAGTTCTTATCAATTTTTTTGGAAATAATAATTAAGAACACTGTTATAACTAAAATTAAAAAAATCATGAAAGAAATTCGATAAAAGTGAAAATTAAGAATTTCTAAAAAAACCAAGTTTAGATTATTTTCGATGAATTTTTGCTAAACAATGTTGGATTGAAAAACAAAACTATGGGTGGGCAAGCTCACACCAATTAATATTTCAAGTAAATATATTTATTCTGTTTTTTTTATGTGAAAATTTTTGTGTTTTCGGTATTGGATAAAATAAAAGTGTATTAATTTGGTTCAATACCCAGAAGGCGTGGTGGCGATGGAATTGCGAAATGTAGAAAATATAGGGTGTATTTTTAGCTGCATGAGATCTTTCAATAGGGATAACTTTTGATTGAAGTTTGTCAAAGTGACAGTTCTTTGACATTTGTGTTCAGAAAGGTTTGCCATTTAATCACGAATAGATTAACACTTGAACAACGCTACCAAATTATGGAAATTTATTTTCGAAATCAGAGTTCCGTTTGCGAAACTTATAGAGCTCTTCGCCCATTTTATAGTCGACATAATCGACCTTCTGAGCAAACATTCTTACATTGCATGATGTAAGACCACCAACAAGACAAAGAAATGTGGGTACCGAAGAAACTATCGCTTCTGTGAGTGAAAGTGTGCAAGAGAACCCAAACATTTCAATTCGCCATCGTGCTCAACAACTTGGGCTTTGTCCGTCCACTACATGGAAAATTTTACATCAAGATCTTGGTTTACATCCTTCCAAGATCCAGCTGGTTCAAGAATTGAAGCCTAATGATCATCGATTGCGTCGTGCGTCTGTAGATTGGGCTCACAACCAATTGGAAGTGGATCCATTTTTTACCGCCAAATTTTGTTCAGTGACGAGGCACATTTCTGGTTGAATGGGTATGTGAACAAGCAAAATTGCCGTATATGGACTGAGACCAATCCGTAACATTATCTTGAGACTCAATTGCATCCATTAAAATTGACTGTTTGGTGTGGAATACACGCCAACGGCATCATCGGTCCATACTTCTTTCAAAATCAGGAAGGAGCTACCGTTACGGTGAATGGTGTGAGATATCGATACATGCTCAATACATTTTTATTTCCAAAAATCCAACAGTTAAACATCGACAACTTATGAGAAAATTGGGTCTCGTACATATTTTTTAATTGATCAAAACTTGTCATTTGTTCTCCCAAAAGAAAAAATATGGAGATAGCTAGAATAGCCACTTACATCATACATAGTGGGAACAAAACTTGGAGTTTTGATCAATTAAAAAATATGTATAAGATGTAAAATTTTATTTTTTTTGCGAATGCCGCAAATCGCAAGTCTCTATCTTGTTCAATTTTAAAGAACAAAAAAGTTCATTATGCAGGACTTCACTGTACGAACTTTGAACTATTTATATAACATCTGTTGCAGTTAAAACCCGAAATCTGCAATTCCAAAAATTTGAACAATTTCAAATTTTAGTAGATGGATTTTTTCTATCGAATTTACCTCCATATTTTGGAGATAATCATCTCTATTTTCAACCACATTTAAACTAACATTCGCTGTGTTAATTTTATTTTGATTATCTTTTTGCAAACAAGCAGAATTATTGGAATTGCCGAATTGCCTCGGCTTTGCCTCGGCCCTTAAACTACCCCCTTGCCCAAAAAAAATGCACTTACGCAGCTAGTGATGTAAATAACTATTAACGCATGACATTTTATTTTTAATTTTGTATTAATTGCTACTTCAGTAAGTAATAACCATCTAAAACCTACTATTATGCTTTGTATTTGAATTAAGATGTTAATAAAAGTACTTTTCTTGCTATTAAGTGAAATTCCGAGGTTTGAGTAACTTCAAAGAGGAACAAGAGTGTGGCACTTTTTCATTAATAACCATGGTCAATAATTTTTTAGGCTTCTTACGAAGTATAGCAAGAAGCCTTATGATCTGGCTCCGTGTCTGTCCGTCCGCATAAATCAAATCCAATCAGAACCCTCGAAATTGTGATTGTAAACACATCGTATGTATAATAAAATAAACAGACGGACAGACGGACAGACACGGAGCCAGATCATAAAATGTGTTTTAAATTTAAAATCGACTTTTTATATATTAAGATAGGTTACAAAAATATTCTGTGCTTTAAGATTGTAATTTTCAACCTATATAGTAGACTTAATCCAATGATCTGACCGATCAAGGTATCAACGGAAAAGCTCCTATATACAAAGTATAGCAAGAAGCCTTACGATCTGGCTCCGTGTCTGTCTGTCCGCATAATTCAAATCTAATCAGAACCCTCGAAATTGTGATTGTAAACACATCGTATGTAGTATAATGGTCAATTTATGCACAAAATTTAACGTAACGGAACGGAATGTAGAAAATATGGGCTTATGCACTTCCATAAAAGCGTTTGTGCTTAATGTAACATAACGTAACGGAACGAAATGAACGCTTTTATGGAAGTGCATAAGCCCATCTTTTCTACATTCCGTTCCGTTACGTTAAATTTTGTGCATAAATTGACCATTATAAAACAATAATTTGTTTTAAATTTAAAATCGACTTTCTAGCCACGTTCTACAAACATTTTTTTTCTTTTTGTATTACTTTCTATTCCTAAAGACATACTTGTTGATCGATCTCTATTGTTGGCGTTTGTTCTATCACTTGTTTACAACAGAAAGGTAGCTGTATAGAAGCCTAGGGTCTGCCGCAAAAAGCGAGATTCACCTTGTTTATTATTGACCAACTGGATAAAATTCAATTTCTCCAATCAAAAATCGGTTAATAATGATAGGTTCTTTAAGTTAGTAAGGAAAGAAAAGTTTATTAAACGCTGCGTTGCAATTCTATATTCAAACGGTACTTGACGCATTAATTAAACCTATAACTTTTATTTATAACCATTTTGACGTAATAGGCAAAAATGTTAGATTACAGAGTTGCTACTTGTCATAGATTTTGTAGAGGGAGAAAAACTCTGAATTTTTTAAAAATAAACAATTACGTATCGGATGTATAATATAATTTTCTGCAGATTTTTAAGAAAAAAAATCTGCAATTGCTCGTTCCATTGAATATAAAGGGTGAAGATGCTACCGTGGATTTTCGAAGTGGGTCTGCCCCAAAATCTCAAAATTTTGACTTACTTCATGCATATTTAGGAGGATATTTAGTGGAAGCATCAACCATCGTAGGCTCTTAGCTGTCGGTCCATTGCATAAACTGTTAAATATACGCTTGTTCACATCTCATACGCCGCTAGGAAGGTAGTTAATCAAACATATACCGAATGTTCATTTCAAAAGTAGCCAGTAGAACTAAATTTTTTTTAAAAAGGCGCGAGGCCCGTGGCTTCCTAATCGGCCTCCCGATTCGGCCTTCCGATTGTTCATAGGCTTACCACTCAGTTGTAATCCTTTTTGGTTTCCTAGTCGTGTGTCGACGACGACGGTCAGGGCCTGATAGTTAGCGCCATCAACTGCTAATGTAGGGCTCCACGGTTCAATTCAGGGTATAGTCCAAAATTTCTTGACCGTCTTCGGTGCTTCGGAGGGCACGTAAAGACGGCGGTCCCCTGTGTTAATGATTTGCCATCATAACTATAAAACACAGGGTGCCAGCACATCGAAAGGCAAGCCTAGCAAGCTACCTCAGATGTAAAAACAAAAATGCTCATAGAACTACTTACAAATATTAGTAAAGAACAGGTCCTGAACCTATATTAAGAAGGAGACTTCTTAACACGTTACAAAGATTTAAGTAAATATTTCCTGTGGGGCCGCATGTATCCTTAAAGATACTGACGCAAGGTTTGAATCACAGTTTGCTTGAATCTCGACCAATATCAGGACCTTTACCAACAATTTAAGCAAAAAAAAATCATGTGGCCCATAATATACCAAAGATATTTCTGGTATACGTGGCGCTTAACGTGTTAATAAAAGTAGAAAAAGAAGTCGTGTGTCGGGCTACTGGGTAGGCCATCGGTTTAGCTTGTCGGTGTTCGGTCTTTGAATGGTTTAAGTGATAATTCCACTCAGGGTCAAATTTTGGCGTTTCGACCAATCAGCGTGCGTTTATTTTACATGATACTTATACAGATACAAATCGTGCACTACGAAAATATTCAAATAACCCTATGTAAAATTGAAAAATTTGAATATTGTGAATATCGAATATTTGTAGTAATAATTCATACGTAATAAAAAATATTCGAATATAATTTATGAGTGTGATGACGTGATGACTAACAGATGCGATGCAGGTACCGGTTCAACGCATTAGTCAACCCTAATAAGTGTCAACCCGAGTTCACTTAAAGCAATGTACTTCTAACAAATTTTATAGTAACGAATTTTATATTAAAAATTTAGTGCGATTATATGCTTCCATTTTTTTCGGTACTTACGAAATTTTCTGTTTGATTTTTTTTTGCAATGATTGTGATGCGATATGGTCAATTTGTTTCACAATTTTCGACATTAAAAATGGCGTTTGAAATGTCGATTTTCGTATGTGATGTGCTTTTGATTCCATGACAGAACAGAACATAAAAGAACAGAACATGAAAAAACAGAACACGAAAGAACAGAACATGAAAAAACAAAACAGTGAAAAAACAGAACAGTGAAAAAACAGAACAGTGAAAAAACAGAACAATGAAAAAACAGAACAATGAAAAAAGAGAACACTGAAATAAAAGAACATTGAAAATTCAGAACAACGGGAAAATTTAAAACTCGAAATTAATTATGTCATCAGTATAATAAATAATTAATATACCTACTACATAATAATGATATTACTAAATTTGTAAAATTTTGCAATTAAAAAAAAATTGCTTAAATTAATGCAACACGATTTATTAATTTTAAATTAATTTATTATTATTATATTAAATTACTGCAGATTTGCCATTCGCCGCAATAACCTCAGCTTATCCTCAGAATTTCCGTATTCTTGTACAACGGCTGCCACTTGATTGTTGAGGTTCTCATACTTATTTTTCTGTACTTCTGGGCGACCAGTTTGTGCATTGGCTAGTAACAAACGTTGGCAAGCAATGTCTCGCCTTAATCCGTCCAGCAAATTCCATACGCTAGGGTGGCTGCAGTGGAAGATTGAGTTTAAAGCGTTGTGGAAACCTTCACAACAATTTGTTGTTTTTGGACTTTTCTCCGCAGCGGCTTCGAAATGGTTACACAGCGCGATAGGAAATTGTGGTGATCGTCCTGCAACGCCTGCTACATATGTGGAGAAGAAATACGTCAACACGTCATTGTAGCGATCATCCGCGTTTTAAATTTTCCCGTTGTTCTGAATTTTCAATGTTCTGTTTTGTCAATGTTCTTTTATTTCAGTGTTCTCTTTTTTCATTGTTCTGTTTTTTCATTGTTCTGTTTTTTCACTGTTCTGTTTTTTCACTGTTCTGTTTTTTCACTGTTCTGTTTTTTCACTGTTCTGTTTTTTCATTTTCTGTTCTTTCGTGTTCTGTTTTTTCATGTTCTGTTCTTTCATGTTCTGTTCTGTCCGGTTACCGTGCTTTTAAGTCGTGGCGTTTCTTCACGGAATTATCACCGCAACAGCAACGCGGATTCGGACAATACTCAAAGATTCAGCGAGTACAGGTTTTAGCAAGGAGATTGTCCTTATCTGTCCTTATCCTTGTGCTGTATCGTGCGAATACGAGTCGGCTTTCGGCCTCCCATTTGCTTTTAAAAAATACGGGTCGGCCTTTGGCCTCCCACTTGCCTTAAAAAAATACGGGTCGGCCTTCGGCCTCCCAATTATTAATGAGAACACAAATCAATCTACGACCCCCCAATTAATAAATGTCATATGAAATTAAATCAAAAAGTTATCCTGTAACGTAAAAAAATTATTGCAAAAACTGATTCCTTTTAACAAAAGTTGTTTTAAGTTACAATTCAATATTGCAGTTTCCTTAAAAAATATTGCAAAATTTTTGCCACAGACAACGGCATTAAAATTTATTATTTAAGGAATCCTCACCATGGGCGGTTTTCGGCCTCCACAGTCACGATTATTCTCAGTTAACCTATGTCTCCACAGTCGGCCTTCGGCCTCCACAGGTGGCATCAAAAAGTGAGTGAATGATTTCAATTTCATGATCTTCCAGAAGTGTGAACTAATTGGTAACTTTTGAGAATTTAAAATTCAAAATTGCATTATCTTCAAATTCAATGCAGTGGTGTATATAAAAATTCGGCCTTATCAAAAAGAAACGGTTACGATAAACAAAATTATTAGCTTACTAAACTATTGTATTAATTATTGAAATCGTAATTAAAAGTTATTAATTAATTTAAGCTATCAATAAATATATTTTTAATTTCTATATTGCGATTACCCGATTTTGATTTGTCGAAAAAAATTTTAATACGAATTTTGTGCACCCTACAGATATCTCGATGATTGTGTGGTATTTTTCGAAATCCGGTCAACACCGCCAAGTTTAGCGCATAAAGCGGTGACGCAAAATGAATTAATATCAGAGACGAAGATGTTGATCGAAAACGATCTACGACCAATCTATTTTTGCCAGAAATGTAAATATGAATGTGAAACGATCAAAGTGCGTCCAAAACATCAAAACTCCATTCATAAATAAGGGAACCAAACGGTAAAAAAGATTAAATTTTTGGACATCTCTCAAAAATAATCTGTTCCCGCAAATCGTCCGATTCCCCGTCCTCTACCCTTCCTGTTTCAAAAAAAGTTTTATGGCGATCGGACATAAAACCTGGAAGGAGTAGAGAAAATCGCAGGAGGTAACTTGAGCGCGCCCCCGAAAAAACAAAATAGAATGAAGAAAAGTTGGTTTCGTCACCTCGATCATCCCTTCTCCCTGCCTGCAAATTTCAACCCTCCAAAACAAATTTTCAAATTTGAAAACCATTTTCGGTCCCATTTCACCCATTCCCCTTTCTCCAAACGAAAAATGACCATTTTCCCGTTCGATCCTGGTCAAACTGTACCCCCCCCCCCCCCCCCGCAAAATTTCAATTTCCCATGACCCTCCTAACTACCTGTACTAAATAATATTATTGAGTAAGTGAATGTTAAGTTTAGCTTTAGAAAACATCCTCGTACATCCACCTTAATAAATTTGAATTTAATGGATCCGTTTATGAGTTAGTGGTAAAACTTGAATGCTGAAACACAAATTAATTTTATTCAAAACTTATTGAAATTTTCGCAAATTCATGAAATTCTGTTTTCAAAATGTTCCTGAAACGAGAAGTTTTGTAAAATACAGTTTTCAAATGTACCCAGATGAAAAAATCAAGCGGCGTCATGGAGGGGGGCGAGGGATGTTGCCTGCCATTCTATCGAACTTCACCCTACCAACCCATTTTCCAGGAAATTTTTCATCCAACCATTGCCGCACAATTAATGAGTAATTGAAAATGTATGTCTATTATAATAATAATAATATATTTATTGACGGATAAACCATTTTACAATAAAAAAATGCACACTATAAAACAGACAATAAATAAAAGAGGCACAAAAAGATAAATCATCAGAGAGAAGATTACTATTCATGCACTGCAAAATTTATACCTCTAAAATTTGTTTACAACATCATTAACGATTTTTGTACAAATCCAAGTACTCACAACATTCAAACTATTGGCTGAGCGATTCATTCTTGCAAGCGGGCTGCAAAAGCCATAGTTTCGTATTCTAGAAACCAAAATTTTACTTGCACCTCATCGCTGGTAACTTGGATGGATGTATGAGGGACATCTGCAGGGCCGACACAGGAGGTTTCTACAAGTCAACGTCATGGTGCCACGCTGAAGACTGGATGGCCCTAATCAAGGAAACCCTCGACAATGGATGGATGGACAAGCAAAATAGAACAAAAGAACGGTGCAGGGTCTCGGTTGCCCACTACCAGTCGGAGAGGTTGGTTCTGGAGCTCCCTCCCCGACCGTTATCAGGAGATCTCCTGCGCTGGTGGTTGAAAGGCAGGCCCTGGGGTTATAACAAGATATGAACAAAGATAAACATTGCGAAGATGAGATGTGCAAGCAATCAACGAAGCTAACGCCGGCGGTGGTAGAAGAAGAATATAAAAATCTTTATAAAATACAGCAGTGGGATCTTACAAAAGTTAAAAACAGCTTCGGAATTTTTTAACGAAATCCGTGACGAAATCAGTAAACAGAAAAAAGTAATAGAAGAAATCATCACTAATAAGCTTAACAAAAGGGACGAAGACATTTTCTTCTTCTTCTTAAAGTGCTGTATCCGCTCAGCCATCGTTGGCTATAAACTTCACCGAAGCCAAGATGACTGAAGTATTGAGAAGGCTGCAGGGGCACTTCATGCTCTGGTCACTCGGAATTACACCTAGAAGCACCAAGACGGCTAACGTCAAAGTAGATGTGAGAAGAGCACATGGAACGAACAAAGGAAAACAGAAGGCAATCATCAGAGAATGTTCAAATTTAATTAATGTATAATCATATAATGAGGAGACTTACGAACGAACTAACGAGTAAACCCCGTCTTAAAGAATCAATAATTACTATCTTAGTTATATTCATAATCTGATGAGTTCAGATATTTAACCATTGCGCATAGCGTTCTGCGCAGATTATAACCTTAATTACGATCGTAATTATTGGCGTGCAAGATGGGTTTTAGGCAGAAATTTTACAGCGAGTGCAAAAAGATATTCAGACTTCTGAAAGCCAAACCAACATCGAAATGTAGACAAATGTTTAGTGACTCGTTCTATTACTTAACCATTTAAATAGTGCCGAAAAGGAACACTTTGAGTTTTTGAACATGAGATATATGGAAAAAACTTGTCGATTTTTAGCGCATTACATATGGAATCAATTGAAATATTTGTTCACTTAACAACCTTTCGTATGGTAATGCCAGGATTCGCAGCAAAATTACCTAATACTTCCATCTGTGAAACTTCATCCAAAATTCTGCATTGCTTATTAATTTTGTTGCATATGGAACAAATTTTTGTTCCATTTTTCGTACTAACTTTATCACGTACTGGTAACCTACATTTTTTCGGGGTTGCTCTCATTGAAAACTCGAGCAGTTCTATGAGCACAACAATTTTCAGTCGCGTAAATAAATATTATTTTCACTTTTATACGACCAATTTCAAGTGTTAAAACTCAAATAATTGATTTGAATTAGAGTGTTTTATTATCTGAAGCGATAGTGGAGTACACATGTTTTTCACTGCTAACATGATTTTGTTTCATTTTTCAATTTTTCCTCTAAGTTATTGAACGTATCCACTAAATTCCATTTTTTAAGTGTATGAACCAGGAGTTTTTTCACCTTCAAAATGATGTGGATAAACTTAAAATTCAAACAGTATTGGTGTAGAATATTCCCATGCCATCTAAACCGATGTATTTGTTATTTTTCTCAAATTTACCCAAAAAAACGTTATTTTGACTGACTACTTTTGAAATGAACACCCGGCATAAACTGTGAGTAGGGTGGGAAATTACTTCCCCAGTACTACATAAAGGGTTAAACATTACCAGTTTTGTATATCAATTGTAAGGTTCTTCATTGCATGTGCATCCATCTGCGTCACTAATTCATAGGGAAATTAGAAAGCCGGAAAAACATTTCTAGGATCGAAGACATTGTCACGAAGTCGCTGTTTCAAGTTTAAATTTCTCTAGAACTATTTATCGTAGAACAAATAGTAAAAATTATTCTCTGGAAAATTTAATTTCCTATAAAATTGACTTCATGATATTTCGTCGAAAGTTTCACCGTTTTCGAATTACATCTCAACGTCGGTCGTCGTTGTTTTATTGCTGATAGAGAATCTTGACGATTTTTTTATAGGTGTTATAATAATTTTTTCAGATTTTTTTTTGAACAACATTCTGCTTATTTTATTTATAAATTGTCTTAAATACACACACCAGATAAATTTGGACATTATAAAAAAATTCTTGCTTACTTGCCAATACAGGCGAATAAACTGCAGTTGTTACAAAAGTAAACCATAAATCATTTTTATACAAAAACCTGGTAGTTTTAATAGCCTCTTTGTTAATAGGTAGTAAGTAATTTATCAATTAATTTTTTTAATTCAAATTTCTTAAACTAATATAATAGTATATTACACACCAAATGGAAAAAGGAGGCCATTTAATCTCGCGTGCGAATTGGGATCCTGCGGTAGCTTCCCCCTCTACCAAGGGATCCCAATTAGCACCAGAGATTTAATGGCGCTTTTGTCACGAGTTGTGTATACTATTTTATGCAATCCTAATAACAACATCTTGTTTAACATCTTATGGCATTGTTCGATTCTCTGCCTGTGTCCGTTGCATGTTGAAAGTGTATGACGAGCATAGGGGACTTACAGCGTAACGTCAATTCCGAACCACATGAATTATAGGGATAAAATATTACCGATGGTGCGCTTAAGCAACAACAAACGTGACGTCACGCTAATGATATAACCTTGCTTGACCTCGCTCAGAAATACTTTGATTTGGTTTTGAACGATAATAATACTTTACAACTAAGCAATAAATAAATAATTTAATAAAAAATAATAAATTTAACGTATTTTAATTAATTTAACCTCGAATTCATTTTTATTTTAGCATCATCGTGACGTCAAATATTTAGTTGATATTACAGCCACCAGGGTGCGTACAATTAATATTTTTCCCCTATTGAGAACCAGAGAATATTTAGGCCATTGTTACTTTTCTTTCCAGTGCAGGGGAGGGGGCCTTCATAGGCACCACCCCAATCTGGGATGCGCAAGTGTAAGATTCTTACTCACTAAAGGAGATAACCGTGATAAATACAATAAGCGCATTGGAGATCAAAAAGGGCACTCACGCCAAGGTCCCCTATTCTTGAACTCACTCGAATTCATAAAATATGAGAAAAATTTTTAAACAACGCCCGGCTAGCTCAGTCGGTAGAGCATGAGACTCTTAATCTCAGGGTCGTGGGTTCGAGCCCCACGTTGGGCGAAATTTTTTATATAGGTATAGCTTGACGAAAGAATGAGCACTGTAAAAAAGGCACGTAAAAGTACATTCAAATACGTGTAATTTTTACATTCAAAATTATAGTAAAAATACATATTGTGTATTATTCCATTGATAATAATGAATGTAATACTTTACTATACTTTTAAATGTAAAAATTACCCGTATTTTAATGTATTTTTACGTGCTTTTTTTACAGTGTGATTTATCTGAGATAAATAAATTACGTAACGCACGGAAATGGGGGGGGGGTTAGACCTATGTCACGATAGGGTAATTTTAAAATTAAATTAAGTTACGTTAAATATTTTGCATGAACCCACCATCACTCCGAATTAAACATGCTATTTTTTCTTCAACGTAGTAAATAGATAAAAATTAAATTTAAATAATATTATAATGTTTGACAAGTAAAAAATTTTTAGGTTAGGTTAACTTTTACGTGGCAGGAAAAGTAAATTCGCGGTAAAATTTATTTTGACAGCAGTAACTTTGACATATTTTTATAATAGCCTGATTTGTCTGAAAAAATAAATTACGTAACGCACGGAAAGGAGGGGGGGGGGTAAAGGAGAGCATCTAACACTTTGATGTCACAAGGTTAATTTTTAGAATTTCATTATTTTGTTAAATTCTATAATCTTAAACTTACAGAAAGTAGAATGGAGTTTTTGTTTTTGTGACATGTGATGGGGCGGGGGACTGCTTAAAATATCATGACAATTTATGGACGGCGCCTCTAACTACATATTTATATTTAACTATTAACGAAAACACTGTCAGATGTAATTATACCCCCCCCCCCTTGCCCCTAAGAACCCTCCAGTCGGTATTCGATTTTTGAGCTTAATTTCATTTCCGAGGATGAAGATATTTTTAAATTCCTATTGTGTAGCGGGCGTAGTCGCAATTTTGCATGGACGCAGTATCGGCGGCTTGGAATTTGTAAAACCTGATGAACTTTGATATTTTATGGGACAAATTTTGATATTATGATTTTGTTTTAATTCTTTCTCGATTTAAATTGTTTCTATTTAATAAAGTAGACGACCAATCTGTACTTACGATTTAAAGACTTTTAAAATTTTTTTTCTCAAATTCCCTCAAGAAACTCAAAGTCATATTCTGTGTTAAGCAAGAAGGCTGTATCTGACTTGTAAAACCTGCTATAATTTGATATTTTATGGGCCAAATTTTGATATTTTGTTTTAATTCTTTCCCGATTTGAATTGTTTCTGTTTTAAAAAGAAGACGACTAATCTGTACTTACGATTTGAAGATTTAAAAAAAGTTTTTTCTCATATTCCCTCAAGAAACTCAAAGTCACATTGCTGTGCTAAGCAAGAAGGCCGTATGTGATTTTTTCACAGAAGGCGAGTTATCATATCTACATAATATTTTTTTTTAATTTTCCATTAATATTTACAATCTGTTTAATATTACAAACGATAAGTAAATGTTTTGGATTTATATTTGACATGTTGAGAAGATTCCAGTGAATGCTCTCATTAAATTCAACCTAGTATTCTATTAACATAAGTGCAATACACAGTAAAGTATTAATTTATTCGTTCAGAACTGAGCAGTTAATTAAAACGTGTGAGTAGATCTGTTGGCTTGAAGTGTTTCAATCTTCGGATTTCGTTATGATTGTTTAGCAGACCATTGGCCAGCTCGTTTGGCTGCGAGTTTATTCGATCTTGATATTTGATAATGTGGTTTTTAATTTCGTCGTATATCGTGGGAATTTGCAAGTCACGGTGGATTATCTCATTTCGTACATACCATGGTGCTGCAGTTATTGTACGGAGCATCTTATTTTGGAATCTTTGGAGAATCTCTATGTTTGATAGGCTCCCAGTTCCTCAAAGCTGAATACCATAAGTCCATATTGGTTTTAATATTACTTTATATATTAGTATTTTATTCTCTAGACTTAATTGGGAATGTCTGCCCATCATCCAGTACATTTGTCTATGTTTCATTCCAAGCTGCTTTCTTTTGTTGAATATATGCTTGCGCCAAGTGAGTCTTCTCTCTATGTGCATTCCCAGGTACTTTGCATCCTCGGCCTGGGGCAGTACGCAATTGTTCAGGGTTACCGGTGGACAGGTGCCTCTTCTCATGGTAAAGGTAAAATGTGTGGACTTGCTTTATTAGACTTTATTCTCCATAATTTAAGCCATTTTTGAATTTCATTAAGACTTTTTTGTAAATTTCTTGAGGCTGTTTCCGGATCATTGTGTGAGGAGAGTATTGCGGTATCGTCGGCGAAGATTGCTACCGTTGTTGTTGTAGATGTTGGGAGATCCGCAGTGTATGGCAATTACAAGATTGGGCCCAAAACACTGCCCTGCGGCACGCCTGAATGGATTGGATATAGATCGGTGTACTCCTCTCCATACTTAACCAAGAAGTGTCTATCGTGTAAATAGGATTTTAGTAATTGATAATAACTATGTGGTAAGTTCTTTTTCAATTTGTAGCACAAGCCAACATGCCACACCTTGTCGAAAGCCTGGATCACATCCAAAAATGCCGCAGAGCAATACCTCTTGCACTCTAAATCGTTGCTGATTTGTTTTATTATTCTATGGACCTGTTCAACTGTGCTGTGCCGGCTTCTAATGCCGAACTGATGGTTTGGAACAAGTGATCTTTCTTCCAGTATTGGTTTTAATCGTTTGAGGAGTAGTTTTTCAAAGATCTTTCCTAGCATTGGCAATAAGCTTATTGGTCGATATGAAGTGACTTCTTCTGGCTTTTTTCCTGGTTTTTGTATAAGAATAATTTGTGCGACTTTCCATTGACTAGGAAAGAGTTGTAGTCTTAAGATTGCATCATAGATGAATGTAATCATTTTTAGACACTAGGGACTAGGGTGTTGCCTCTTGTAGCACTTTGCCAGTTATCAAATCAAAACCAGGAGCTTTCTTGGGATTTATTTCATATGAGATTACTTGTTTGACCTCTTGTAGTTTGAAGCTTTTTATTGGTAAATCCAATTTTTGTAATGGTGCATTCAAGTAACTGTGTATATTCATATCTTCTGTTGGTGATATTGATGATGGAAATGGTTTAAACACGCTGGAAAGATGTTTTGCAAATACATGTGCTTTTTCCGTATCGCTTCGAGCCCATTTGCCTTGGTCGTCTCTGACAGGTGGCACTGCCTCTTGTGGGTGCTTAAGTCGTCTTGAGGCCTTCCAGAGTGAGTAATCATTTGCTTTGGAACTCGATAAATTACCAAGATATTCTTGAAAAGATTGATTCTTAATTTGCAGGAGAAGCATTTTTAGTTTTTTTGCGGCTTTGTTAAATTTTTCATTATTTTCTGGTGTTCTTGAGGTTTGCCATTGTTTGCGTAGTTTTAGTTTCTCAGCGATTAGCTGTTTGACTGACATTGGGCACGACTCTTCGATGTACGTTTCGCTTTGTTCGGGTGTAGCTTGCCATGCTGCACTTTGGATAGCTTCAGTTAAGTGTTGGACTGCAATCTCAAGATCTTCTTCTGATTTCAATGGGATGTTCAGTTTAATTTGCTTGTCTAATTCCATTCTGAATGAATCCCAGTTATTTTTTTTATTAAATAGTGTTGGTTGTTTTACTTTGAGCAGCCTTTTTGTGTGTATTGTTAGTAGAACAGGTGTATGGTCGGATGTGAGATCCAGTGACGACTCAACTTTAAATTGTTTGTTATTTATACCTTTTTCCACGTAAAAGTCGATTAGATCGGGCATTTTTGCTTGGTCGCTTGGCCAATATGTGGGTTGTCCTGATGATAGACTAGACATTCCATTGCTCGTCATTGCCGCATACAGTTCTCTACCTTTTGTCGTTATGCATCTTGAGCCCCAGTGCGTATGCTTGGCGTTGTAATCGCCACCAGCAATAAATCTATTCCCGAGTGTACTGAAAAAGTGTTCATATTGTTGTTTTTTGTTATTGTGCTTAGCAGGGCAGTAAATTGCCGAAATTGTTAGGTTACCAATGCAATTTTCCACAGCTACGCTAGTTGCTTGGAGATTGGGAATTTACATCACCGATGAGGGAGCTAGCGTCGCCTTCAAAATGGCCGTTCTAATTAGTATATCACGATATTGACATAAGTTATTATATGCGTATTGTACGGTTTTGTGTATTAGGAGTTTATTATTATTAACCATGAACAAAGAAAACGTTTGTAACATCAATTGTTGTGTGTATAATTGTCATTCCAAGAAGGGGCGAGAACAACATTTAAGTTTTCATCAATTTCCCAAGAGAAACGGAAGATATATGTTTATATAACCAATGCATTTGGCATTAAAGGAAAAGTGGATCGCAGAAAGGTTTGGGAAATGAAGCTTTTAATTGGAAAACCAACCGTTTCCATGAAAGTATGCTCATTGCACTTTAAAAATGATGATTACATATTACTAGGTAGATACTTTAATTGATTTTTTAATTACATTTACAATTATTATTAATTTCTTTTAGAATATAAGAGCAAGAAGCCACAGTTGAAGAAGACTGCAGTACCCTCGGAAAACTTGCCAGTAAAAAGTTTTACACGACCAAAGCCTAAATGTAGATCCCAACGTTGCTTAAATAGGGTGACAAAGATTACTCCTGAAAAGGTATTGCCTTCTGAAATTGTTCAATCTGATGAGGTAAACCCTCCTTGTTTATCAAACGCAGAACAGCTAGCAGTAGATGGTTTACTTTTTGTAAATTAATGTTATGCAAATATAAGCATTCATTTTTTAGGTTAGCATTAAACCACCAAAAAAGTAAACTAATACTTACATATTGCTCTAATGTGTACGATAAATTAATAGTATGTTCTTGTTTTACTAATATAGCTAGTCGATTGCGTTGTAATAGTGGTCAAATTGAAATTCTAACACAAAATTAATCAACAAATACACGTCAAAACTGCAGTAATATTTGCGGGTATACTTAACGGAGTAGTTAATATTATGGACGCGTGGTGGCGCATGGTTAATGTAAATTCCCAATAGTCATGTTGGTATTTTTCTAATTCAAAATGTTTAATATTTTTTTTGGATGATAACTGCCGTACCGCCGTATGCTTTTCCATCCGGGTGTTGAGTGCTGTATACTAGGAAATTTGGAATTTTTAAGTGGCTTTTTGCTGTAAAGTGAGTTTCAGAGACTAATAAGATGTCTATTTTATGAGTTTCCAGAAATATCTTAACTTCTTGTGCATGTTGGCACAAGCCGTTGGCGTTCCATGTTGCTATTTTAAGTATTTCAGCCATTAAGCCAATTTACTGACTACAGTTGTCAGTAGATTTAACACTGTCCCCATTTGCTCCATTAATTGTTTCATCATGATTTTGAGCTCCTTAAAGTCATCTGATTGCTGTATTGGGATGGCTTGGTTGATCTGGTTCGGGTAATTTATGAATTGGTTGTGTGCAGGTTGGTTTGCTTGTTGTGCGTACGTTATTCCTGGTTGTACCGGTTGCGGTGGAGTTACTAGGTGTTGGATGTTGTTTTGATTTCCATCTGAGATTTTTCTTTCTCGCAAGGCTGGATACAAACGCTGTTGCAGTTGTTTGTGCACTAAGCATCCTCGATAGTTTGCAGGATGTGCCCCTCCACAGTTAACGCATTGTACTTCGGAGTTTTTTTCTTTTCTTGGGCAATCATTTGTCGAGTGATTACTCTTGAAATAACTGATCCGTAATAACATAACAACTATATTTAACTAATAACAATATACATAACTTCACACATGGTAATATAACCTTTTCTATTACCTACACCTGAATATATAGGTGGCGCTAGAGTTGTTACTAAAGATACGTTTACACATGTTCTTATTTAAATCAACATCCCCACTAGAACACATATGTAAACGTAGCTTTAAAAAGAACTCCCCGCTATTCTACCCGGAGTCCCATCTTGTTACAACAAAAGATATGTTTTGGATAAAATGTTGCTTTTGTTAAACTGTCCGCTATCATATCTTCCCCACTAATGTGTTCTACTTTCAATTGGTCATCTTCAATCTTCGATCTTATAAAATGATGTCGAACATCAATATGCTTCGTTCTTGCGTTGTATCCATTAGATGATGCCAGAGCGATTGCACTTCTATTGTCGCAGTATATGGTAATGGGTAATTGCTCCTTTGCCGGTAGAAATTCATTGTGCAACTGCCTTAGCCATAATAGTTCTTTAGTAGCTGTCGATAGCCCCATGTATTCTGCCTCTGTAGTCGACAATGCTACTGTTGGTTGCCTCTGCCCAAAAGCTTTTGCTTAATTTTGCTTCAAAAATCATACATTTTGCCCTCTCAACTAATGTTCGATTCATTCTTTCAGCCAACCCATTTTGTTCTGGAGTATAAGGATTTGTTGTCTGATGCCTAATTCCATTATTCACCAAGAAATTCTTAAAATCGCTATTGCAGTACTCGCTGCCATTATCTGAACGTAAAATTTTAATCCGGTTTCCTGTTTGAGTTTCAGTTAGATTTTTAAAATCTTGAAAACTTCTAAACACTTCGTGTTTTGATCTTAAAAAATATACAAAAACCTTTCTTGTAAAATCATCAACGAAGGTTAAGAAATATTTGGCACCACCGTTAGAAATTGTTTCCATCGGTCCACATAGATCAGAATGAATAATTTCTAGAACCGTTGTTGTTCTACTTTCTGAACTTTTGAATGGAAGTCTAGTTTGTTTACCTTGACAACACGCGACGCACGTACTCACTTCTTTGTTTTCCACAAAATCAATGCCTGTTGCCGTTCCATTTTTCAATCTTTGTAAATCGGGATAATTGATGTGAGCTAATCTACGATGCCATGTTTGTTGTTCAAGTTTAATATTTACCATATAGCTAACGTTCTTCTGCTGATCTAACCGAAACATATTGTTAATTAAAGAACCAGTTGCGATTAATACTTTTTGATGCAGTATTTTACAGCCTTCATTGTTAAAATAAACGGTTAAACCTTTTTTTGCTAATTCGCTGACTGAAAGCAAATTGGTTGATAATCCGGGTACATATAAAACGTTTGAAATCTTTATAGGATCGCCATCTTTATTTTTAATATTTACAGTACCTGCACCAACAACTGGTAGGCTAGTGTTGTTTGCTACGTTGATCTTCTGTATTTTCGAATCTAGTCGGTCGATTAGCCAATTGTCATTATTGGTCATGTGAGTCGAAGCACCAGAATCTATGTACCAATCATCATTTTTATGTTCTACTGTAAATCCAGAGCAAAAACCATTGTACTTTGATTTAGAGTTATTGTTAATATTTTCTGTGTTACAATCATGCGCTTTGTGACCAAACCGATTGCATCTATAACAACGAGGACCTTTCCATTTGTTTTCATTATTCTTCCTAGAATAAAATGCCGGTGCCGATTCATCTAATCTTTCACTACCGTTGTTCTTAACGTCTTGAAGCAATTTCATTTTTATCGAATCTCCAGTGATGGTCACACCCGAACTTTCAATACCCATGATCATTGGTTTATATTCTTCCGGAAGACCTGCTAACAATAAGGTGCCTATCCATTCTTCATCGATTTTAAAACCAATACTTGAAAGTTTATGTGCGGTGGTGATTATTTTGTTAACAAATTCTTCTACATTGCTGCAATCCGATAACCGTGTACTTATTAGTGACCGTAGTAAACCTACCCTACGCGTTAATCCCGAGTCTTCAAATAATCTGTTCAGACTATCCCATACTTCTTTACCATTTTTTGCATTCTGTACATGCGGATAATTTATAGGGTCGATTAACAAGATTAAATTTGACTTGGCTTTTATTATCTTCGTTTTATCTGCTTCAGTACCTTGGATACAATCCCATAGTTCCTCGTGTTCCAAATACGCTTGAACTGCAAATTTCTACGTGCTGTAATTTTCCCTTCCTATTAGTTTGTCGATCCCGAGCACGCTTATATTTCCTGAAGCCATGCTTGAACACAAAAAATATATCACCTTAACTTAATCAATTATCGTAAATAAGCATCGCTTGCCTGAGCCCATAACCTCTTGAAATAACTGATCCGTAATAACATAACAACTATATTTAACTAATAACAATATACATAACTTCACACATGGTAATATAACCTTTTCTATTACCTACACCTGAATATATAGGTGGCGCTAGAGTTGTTACTAAAGATACGTTTACACATGTTCTTATTTAAATCAACAATTACCCGTGCACTTGACACATCTTGGAGGTTTGTGACATAAGTTCTTGGTATGCCCAAAACGTTGACATTTTGCGCATTGCGGTATCTCTCTCCTTGTATGGGGTGCTTCGAATTCTGTAATGGAATTCATAAGGCGCTTAATCTTATAAACCTCTTTATTGTTGTCTTTTTGTTTAATTTCAACGTAGAACATTGGGTGTGCAATTTTATTGATTCGGTGTTTTATGTTGCTAATGTTACTAACTGAGTGTCCCAATTTCTCCAGCTCGATTTTTAGTTGTTCAGTATCTGATGAGTGATGCAGGCCCTTCAATACCACTCGAAAGTTTCGTTCCTGCTTAGGTTTATAAGTATGGAAGTCTGTGTTCTTCGCTTTTAGTTGCTTAACAATATTAGTGTAATCTTCCCCAGTTTTTGGCAATATTTCAACCTGCTCGCGTTTTAAAGTTTTAAAGGTGTACCTGTCGTTTGCCACTGTTTCCAGTAATTCCGCAAGTGGTAGTATATTTTTTACACCTTCGACAAAGATTGGTGGTGGTGAAGGTTCGGTTGACTTTACAGTAAGGTCTTCAGTTTGTTCTTCAGCGCTATCTGACAGCGGCGCAAACTTATTTTGTGTTTGGATAGGAGAATTTAACCAGTAATCGCTTACCTTTTTCTGTTTATAACTTCTATATAGCCATGGTCAGGGCTCCTAATTCTTTTTTAACGATTTTCTTGAGTTGTCCATCCACTTGGCTGAAGCAACGGTGGGAAGTCTCCTATGGGTGCATATTGATATTGTGGTGGAATATATTGCGTTGATGTACCTGGTATTGGATTATTTCTAGATTCTTCTTGACTTTGATTTGCTATTTGTGGGGGGTTAGCAAGTGACGTACCTTGCTTCGAGAGATCTTTCTGGACCGGATACTGTAGGCTCGGTTGATAGTTTTGACTATAATAAACTAATGGGATTGTCTGTGGAATCTGGGGCAGGTAAGGTCCTGGAGTTTGTTGTACCAATTGTGGGTTTTGGACAAGATAAGCGGGGTTATTCGTAGGCATTGTTGCATGCTGGTGATTTGACCACGTTATGACCAAAGTCATATTGCTGTGCTAAGCAAAACGGCTGTATCTGACATATTTACAAAAAGCGAGTTATCATATCAAAATTTAAACATGATTTTCTCCCACGTTTTCCACCGAGTAAGAAGATGCTATTTGCAAATTTTGAGACGTTAAGAGGTAGTGAAATTTGTCGTAACTGAAAAAATAGTCATCAATGAAACTTACTAAATTTACAAAAATCAAAAAATCAAGTTTTCAAAATCTCTGTCAAATACGGCATTTTTTTAACCGCCGACAAAAAAGAGGGGTTATGCGTTTCACCCGTACATTTATTTGTTTGCAATTTTGCATGAACATACTTCGGCTGTATAACCTGCTATAATTTGATATTTTATGGGCCAAATTTTCATATTTTGATTTTGTTTTAATTCTTTTTCGATTTGAATTGTTTCTGTTTAAGAAAGTAGACTACCAATCTGTACTTAAGATTTAAAGATTATTTTTCTCAAATTCCCTCAAGAAACTCAAAGTCATATTGCTGTGCTAAGCAAGAAGGCTGTATCTGACTTTTTTTACACAAAGCGAGATATCATATTTACATATTATAAACATGATATTCTCCCACGCTTTCCACCGAGTAAGAAGATGCTATCTGCAAATTTTGAGAGGTTAAGTGAAATTTGTCGTAACTACAAAAAATAGTCATAAATGAAATTTTCCGGAAATCGTCATTGAAACAACATTTCCCTGCTTATGCACGCGCAGGGAAATTGAACTTTACTGACTAGTCCGGTAATAATTAGTAAGGTTAATAATAACAAAATAAAATAGACAAATGTCAATGTCAAAAAATGTCGTTCAATTAGTGTTTTAAAATTTCGATTTAAAATTTCGATTTTTTACGATTTTCGGAAAAATTTAATACAAAACATGTCAGTAAAATGTCTCACTTGACTCGGAGCTCCAAAATACTCGGCACAAAGTGCCTCGTATTTCAACATTGCCCCTCGTCAGTAATATGTCATTTTCCTGACTTTTATGTAAATAACTATTACCAAAATCAAATTTGCAAAATCTCTGTCAAGTACGGCATTTTTTTAACCACCGACAAAAAAGAGGGGTGATGCGTTTCACCCGTACATTTGGTTGTTTTTTTATTTGTACTTCTGCATTTTAAAAAAAATTCTGATTGAAGTAAAATTTAAAATGTGCAGATAGTTTTTACAACCAAATACGGCTACATACTAAAATTTACAAGCGATTTGATTACTGTTTAATCCATTCATTTACGTAATTTTCGAGATTTTCAATAAATAAATTAGAAATTAAAATATGACAAACAAAATAATAAATGTAGTCGTAACAAAGAAGTTGGTCGTTTTGCATGCCCTAATTCCAAAAAGCTATAAAAAAATATAAAAATTTAGAAAACCCCCCAACAAAGAGGAATAATAAATAAACTTCATAAAATCCCTTTAAAAAATTGTTTAAAAAGGAACAAAATAAAGATAAACCGTCATAATATGCATAAATTCTCTACATCATTCGTTTTTAAATGTATTTCCATTTTTTGTTAACAATGGTGCCATTCAGCAGAGCGAAGAATTTTAGCTACAAAAAATGGCCGACCGTTCCTCAACATGTTGGGAGAATCGAGCAGGTAGCGGACGTGCCAGCAGAAAAATCCCCAACAGTTGCACAACACTGTTACCTCTGCTGAATGCCACCAATGATATCAAGTATTTATGGATATTATGGCGCTTTATGTTTATTTTTTCCTTTTTTATTTTAAAAATATTCTTTTAAAGGATTTTGTTTTTCTAATAGTGTGCTACTTTTGAGGATGTTTGCTTGAGAAGTAAAATATAGAACCTCTTCTGTTACTCAAAATTGTCAGTTACTACGTAGTTACGACTTTCTTGCTTAGCAGGCCGGCATAGTCGTCGATGAAACGATGAGGCGAAAACAAAGGTATTTGAATTTTGTGGTGTCACGCAAGTTCGATGTTTGTGTGTCAAAAATGGAACACTTTAATATTTCTTAAGATTTTCAATTTTTGCACGAAAACAAATAATTTTATAATAAAATTTTTATGGATTTCGATTTTTTTATATAATATGTAGGTACATACAATTACATTCATACATTTAGTTTTTCAGTTTGAATAATAGTAATTATAATAGTATAATTTTGATGAAAAATTGTTTAAAGCAAATATAGTTGTTGTAAAATTGTAAAACTTAGTTTAATCGATTTTCAGATAGCTAGGCGGATGCTTGAGGTCTTAAACCTTCGAAACTGGCCTGAAACTGTGGGCAAACTGAAAAAAGCATGAATAACTTTAGGGGTCGTCCATAAATTACGTCACGCTCCTAGGCGGGGGTTTTTAAAAACTGTGACAAAAAACTATTTTTTGAGTGGCTACGGCACTGAAGCCAGTGGTGTAGCTAGGGGGAGGGCGGACCGCCCTACATCGATGTTTCCTCTGGGGTATTACCCCTAAAAAAAAAGAAATTTGAAAAATTTGGGGGGGTTCAAGAATATGTGACGTTAATACTTGGAGGGGGGTCTAGGTTTGTGTGACGAAGTATGACGATGGCGGGGGAGGGGGTTAAAAATTTCTTAAAATTGTATGACGTAATTTATGGACGACCCCTTAACGGTTTGGACAGCGTGGTCTAAAAATGATGAACGGCGAGAATCGCCTGTGTATAAGCGATTCTCGCTTCTAACGCAAGATCTATCATAGATGTTTGACTCTTTATTGTTTCTTATTAGTAGCTGATTAATTGATCAGCCGCTCCCGATCATCTGTTAGTTTTTTGAATAAATAAAAATTGAAGCACCCAACGATGGAGGGCGTCGTTTTTATATCCAGTGCCGTAACATAATGGGTGAACGACCATTTTAAAATTGAAGGCCAACATTTCAACATAGAAATTTTAAATTTATGCTTTAGTTGGTGATATTTTCGATGCGGTTGGGAAGCGAACCACAGTTTTTCGAAGTGTTGTGATAATTAACATTGAAGTTGTAACATGAGCGAGAAGGAAACTATTAACTTCCATCTTGTCGACTTGAACAAATAAAAGTAGTGAAATAAAAGCAAAGATGTAAAAATCGTTAAAATTTTACAACTGCAGCGTAATAAACAAAGCAATTTTGGTATTGAATAAAAAATATTGCATTTTTTATGTATATTACGTACGTTAGTTTGTCATTTGAGTTTTAGTTTAACGTTTGAGCAGTAAAGTTGAGCTTTTAAGGGGAAGAGAAGGCAAGTCGTTCGTTTAGCTGCTTTACCACTTTTACCTGTTTATAAAGGATAATAAAGCCTTATTGCACACCCGACATGACGCCATATTTTCTCGACTCCAGTCTTAACCTCCTCGCTTTTAAGTGTTTCTTGCCTTCGTTATTTCTCACGACCTACCATATATTATCAGTATAAATGACACGAGGTCTTGGGAAATTTAATGAAAAAAAAATTAGGAAAACATTTTTGGTTTGTAAATAAATTAAAAAAGTGATGATGAAAAGGATGAGAACAAAATAATGGAACAAGTTTGTTTTTATTTTGATCTAATGAACGTGACGGGATTACCTAAATTATGTCAAGGAAAACAATTTCGACGTTAAAGGCGCCTTGTAGTTGCTGCTCCAGCGTTTTCCTTGCTTTCTCTGCAGGAGATCGTTTTCCGACGATGTAATGTAATGATCCTAGGCTAACGTCGTCAGGCGTCACGACGGTGACACCGCTGTCGGACGGATTATGATCGGCACAGCGCGTGCCTCCATTTACATGTGAATCATGCTGCCAGTTGTGTGTTACTGCTCCTAGCATTTTAATAGTTCGGGTAAATGTTAGGGGTGTCAAGCAATATGATTTTCCTACACCCTTGAACTATCATTAACTTTATACAACGCGCCGCACAAACTTTCTCTAATAATAACAAAGTAATTAATGATTTTTCCATTTCGACCTCACTTTTTTTAAAATCTTTCTTCGCCACCTGCTGTAACATAAAAATACTCCCTCGGCCATTCGAAAGGGGTCAAAAAACTAATTGCTTATGAAGATGTTAGAAATGCAATGATATCGCCGAACAACAAATTAATGCATTCAACACACTCACTGAACCAAATAATCTAATCACATTAATGTTTGAACTCGGCCGCAAATAACCCTATAAAAGTTAAGGGTTGAACAAAGAAAAAAATTAAAACAATTTTTTATTTCCATTTATATATTGTAAAGTCATTTTTAACTTTGAATTTGTTGGATGGAGAGAGTGAAAAGCTGAAACCAAGTAGTGCCCCTTCGTTCGTTCCTTACAACCCACCGCCGCAGTCCTTGCCAGTTTAATATCTGACTGGGGTGTAGTCATCTATCAGATCCAAACAGACAAGAGTTTTATTAAAAGTCGGAGCAGGCACGTCAATAGGCTGTTAAAGGGGGTGAGGAGTTGCGAGTTAAGACGAAACCAAAAAAGCTTACATTTAAACAAAAAATTTTAGCTTCCAATTTTTATTCATATTCACGTAAATTACCCTTTAAATAAACAAAAATTTGCTTACACTGAAAAAAATTCGATGCGATATTAAAGCGAAACAGTTGGAACAGATAAGGATAAAGGAATCGAAAAGTTAACCGATTTCGTATCAAAATAGCTAGAAAAACTTGAAAAGGAACTAAGAAAAAATTTTGAGTGATGTTTATAGAACAGAACGCCCGCAATTAATTTTGGGAAGTACCTAAATGGAAAAAAATAAAACACGCAATTTCCAATTAGATTTGGGTTAAAAATAGAAAATCGACTGAAAAAAAATCCAGAAATTAATTATTATTAATGAAATTTTGAAATGTAAAAATGTAGAAGTATTTATATCAAAAACGAATCAAGTTGATTTTGCCATAAAAATACAAAATCAACTGAATTTTTATAAAAAAAAAGTATTAGGGCTCTTCACCCAATAGTCGAGGCACAAACTACGAAAAAAAAATGTAAGTACAGTAGAACCAGCGATGGATGCGGAACCTCTTTAGTATGGATTTCCTAAAATAAAAAAACCTCTTTCGTTCTGTTTTCAAGCGAAAATTACAAAAATTCATATAATTCCGACGATTCTGAGACTCCTTGGATTACGAGGCCCCTGGAGCGCGCCTCATGCGCCTGTGCGGTAATCCCCCACTTTTACTAAAAACAATGTTCACGATATTGTTTATATATTTACGAAAATATCCTGTTCACAATAGAAAGAATACAGCAATGAAAATAAAAATGAGGATTACGTTAATCCACTCTTACGCGTCAGGATAAAAATGATTAAAATGGAAACTTACATAAAGATATAAGTAAATGCGCGATTAAAATTTACTTTGACAGCAGTGACTTTGACATACTTTTATAATAGCCTGATTTATATGAGACAAATAAATTACGTTACGCACGGAAAGGAGGGGGGGGGGGTTGGACCTATGTCACGAAAGGGTAAAGGAGAGCATCTAAAACTTGGATGTCACAACGTTAATGTTTAGAATTTTATTATTTTGCCAATTTTTAGAATTTTAAACTTAGCGTTTTTCTGACAACATATGACGGGGGGGGGGGTAAAATGTGCTTAAAATATCGTGACATAATTTATGCATGACGCCTAACTACATATTTATATTTAACTATTCATTATCCAAATGTTTTTCACCTCTAACAAAAGCTCTGCCAGATGTAATTATACCCCCCCCCCTTCCCCTAAGAACCTATTATTTAACAACTGGTATCCGATTTTTTGGTATACATTTGTTTCTTTCCGCGTTAAAGATTTATTAATTTTGAGCACAATTTCATTTCCGAGGAGGAAGATATTTTTAAGTTCCTATGATATTGCCGGTGGAGTCGCAATTTTGCATGGATGTAGCTTCGGAAGTGAAAAATTTGATATTTTATGGGCCAAATTTGGATGTTTTGTTTTAATTCTTTCTCGATTTGAATTGTTTCTGTTTAAAAATGTTGACGACCAACCTGTACTTGCGATTTGAAGATTTTTAGAAAATTTTTATAAGTTCCCTCAAGAAATTCAAAGTAAAGAATACATCAATGAAAATAATTTTGATTTGTTAACCTCCTCTCCCGAGCGGCCTTTAGGCCGCAAAACTAAGGCAATTACGTTCTCAATGGTTGGCTATATTAAAAAAATTTACATTTTGGGTTCAGTATTTTTTTTATATGAATTATTTTCTCAATTTAAATATTCATTAATTATTAATTTTCTACTAGTGCCTGTCCTGTAGGCTGAAATAAAACTTTTTCAAGTTGGTAACAAAATATAAATCAATGACGGATTCTTCACGAACAAATAGATTGACATAAGCAGGATTCAGGATTGCCAGATGCGGCAATTTATCGCAATTTAGGCTCTTTTTATTGCTTAATTCGATCAATTTCAAATCAATCAATCAAAGATATTCACTTAAGTCATCAAATTCTGGCTGGAAAGAAATAAATGGTATATTTTAGATTATGTTTATTATTCGTTTTCACGCAGTGGCGGCCTACCCCTAAAGTGCACGTAGCCCCCTATCCAAAATCGGAAACTATCAAAAAAATAATTTCATTTTTCTTTACATGTCACGAGTAGATATTTCAAACAGAGTTATAAAATATTGGCGGCCGAAGAGACCGGGGCTATAGAATAACCCCCAGCATGTGGTGATCAAAAAAGCCATCTTGATATGCTGGAATATTCTCCGGATTATTTAACTTGACAATAAAGAGTATTAATATTTTAAAAGTGACACAAGAAATTATTATTATGTATTTGTTTTTATTTAAATTTTGTGCTCTCCCATTGGAAGAAGTCACGAGCCGCCACTGGTCATGTGAAGGGTATTCTGACCGAATTTCTTCTTCGAGCTCTCTGGTGAACATTGAGGTAAATCGTAATTTGTTTAGTAAAACCCTCTCAAAATGAGGAGTATTACACTTCTTGTGGATCGGAGTCTATGTTAAGCAGTTAATTCAGGTACATTTCGCCCCCCCCCCACATCGCGAATAAATAATCTGTAAAAGCTGCTGTAAAAACGGTAGACCATCCCCCATCGCGCGTTGATTTATAAATTGGTGTCGATAGAGAATCGTTTGAGCTCCAATGAGCTTCAATTGTCATTGTTTGTACCCCAAAGGTTTAAAAAAAAATTCAATTCTTTAGAACAGTTTTGGAAGGGGCTGTCGAAATGCTATTTTAAAAGGTGATTTTTTTAAATAAAATAAATACCAACCGATCGAGAATCGTTTGATCTTCAAAGAGTTTGAATTTCCATAATTTATAACCCAAAGGTAAAAAAGTTAGAGCATTTCATATATTGTGAAATTGTAAATTTTACCCCAACGTCGCTCCGAGCAAGTAGCGCGCAGAATTTTAGTATTGCTGATAACAATTAAAATGGATTTTATTTCTTAATGCAATTACTAATTTAATAATCAATTAGAGAAAAAACTAATTTTTGGTCGACAAGTTTTGTTAGAAATATGTACGCCATCTCAATCAAATAAACCTTTCAATCAATCAAATCATTACGTCTCATATTGCTGACGTTATAGTTTTGGAAAATGGGAACGTTATGACAACCCACAACATCGTCCCAAAACAGTAACCCAACAATCGATGATCGCCACCAATTGTCAATTTCTGTTGTATACCGTGTGACAAATTTGTACATATTTTTTTATTAATTTTCTTTTTTTTTAACAAATATTTACAATATTTGAAACGCTCTAACTTTTTTATCTTTAGGGTGCAAACGATGAAAATTGAAACTCCAACGTTTCTCTATCGATTGACACCAATTTTAGAAAAACATTTACGATTGGGGAGGGGGGGGGGCTGCAGTTTCTACAGCCCGCCAAGTTATCGCGAATAACTTCGCGATGAGTGTGGTAAAAACAATTTTTATGGAACCTTATTGGAGCTCAAACGATGTTCAAGCGCTTGACACTAATTTCATTAAAAATTTGCGATGGGGGGGGCTGGGAAATGTACCTAGTAAATTCCCTATGTGTGTGATAAAATACAGACATAGCAGAGAAGTAGAATATTGTCAAAAAAGTCTAATATTAAAATAATTATATTTTAAATATTAGTACAAATGCATGAATGAAATATTAAAAATTTTAAAAGAAATCATCATTTCCAGCATCGGGAACGTTTTATTAAAAAAAATATAGGATAACTGAAAATAAAATCAGAAAAACATTTTGTTAGAAAATGCAAAATCCAAAAATTATTGAAAGAACTCCGCTGCGCTTCGCTCGTGCAATCTCCTTGCTAAAACCTGTACTCGCTGAATCTTTGAGTATTGTCCGAACCCGCGATGTTGTTGCGATGATAATTCCGTGAAGAAACGCCACAACTTAAAAGCACATCACATACGAAAATCGACATTTCAAACGCCATTTTTAATGTCGAAAATTGTGGAACAAATTGACCATATCGCATCACAATCATTACACAAAAAAAACCAAAAAAAAAAATTTCGTAAGTACCGAAAAAAATGGAAGCATAATCGCACTAAATTTGTAATATAAAATTCGTTAATATAAAATTCGTTAGAAGCTAAGTACATTGCTTAGTGAACTCGGGTGGGAACTAATGCGTTGAACCGGTTTCCTACATCGCATCTGTTGCGAAGTGCGTTATTAGTCTACAAATACACACTCCAAATATTCGAAGAGATTTTTTATTACGTATGAATTCTTTTACGCTCCACTAATATTCGATATTCTGGTAGGGTATTTGGAATATTTTTTATTTTCGGATATTATTCGACTGTGCATGCGTCGTACCCATTTAACTACAATGTAAAATAACGCACGCTGATTGGTCGAAACGCCAAAATTTGACCCTGAATGGAATTATCATTAAGATTTGTGATTAAAAATGCCTGATGATAATTCCGAAACATCGATGTGGCATGCTAGCGTTTTTTATAATTCTTAAATTACAAACAAAATTTCTTAATATTTCATTTTATTCATTCTGGATTTTATTAAAAATGTTGGTTTTGTCTCAAGAATGTATGCATTTGTACTAACATTCAATTATTTTAATATTAGTCGTTTTAGAAACTAAACGGGCGGGGGGGAGGCACCCGCCATTAATGCAATTTTGTGAATTTCTAACTTGAAATGGTCATAGTATCAAAACTAGCAGTGCTTTTTTAAAGAGCGTGAAATTACTTACCAAATAGATTATAACCCTTTATTGGCTAAAATCAACGGTTTTAGAATTATTACGTTGTATTGAATCCGAGATTAGCTTAATAATTATTTGGTAATTATTTATCTTGCTACCTGTATTACAGTAAATGTGAAAAAAATTGTTTTTAATATACTATTATCAAAATTCGATAGTCGATAGAGTGCGGTCAGCTTGAGAACACGCGAAGGACTATCCATCCATCGGTCTGTTTGCATAATTTCAATTCTTCGTGATTTATATGATTGTCAACGATCAAAAATAACTAACGACTAAAACGGTAGCTGTATAGAAGCCTAACCGATGCCAGATACATGGGGGAAGGGGGTTTACTACCCTCATGCATTTTCAAACATCGAAAGAAAAAACGATTAAATGCACTAAAATTACTAGAAAAATTAACCTTTTAGGCTTCTATACAAAGTATAGCAAGAAGCCTTATGATCTGGTTCCGTGTCTGTCCGTCCGTCCGCATAATTCAAATCTAATCAGAACCCTCGAAATTGTGATTGTAAACACATCGTATGAATAATAAAATAAAATTGTGTTTTAAATTTAAAATCGACTTTTATAATATACTAGCTGGCACGGGCGGCATCCGCCGCCCTTAGCCATCTAGACCCAGAATAGATCCGAGAAGGCCATAGTTGTTCGGCCTTCGGCCTCACAGGGGGAGGACCATAATAGATCCGCGAAGGCCATAGTTGTTCGGCCTTCGGCCTCACAGGGCGGACCACCTCGCCTCCAATTTAAAAAGTGTCGCAGGTCCCCCGATACAAATATTACAAATTTTTGCACTTTTCCAAAAAGTTATTCCCAATTTTGCCAATGTTTTAGACAACCGAAGAGGAAGTTTAGAGTACGTTTTTGTGTTATAATTCCCAAAACCGGTTTGCCCGTCCATTTCCGGCGTTAATATATAATTATCGGAGCGTAATTTTTTTTCGAAAAATTTGAAAAAATAATTGTGAAATTTAAATTCGGTTTAACACCTTCGGTGTTGAAAATACGAAGGAATGTTATGGACGAACTATTATAGAGCGTCGCGATACGCTTCCGTTGCGTCTTAAAAATTAAAGATCTGCCGGTAAATAAGAGCGCTACATACGTCCAAAGTTTTTACACAATTTTCACTTAAATGGGTCTCTCACAAAGAAACGACGGATAATTTAGAAAAAGCAATCGGAGCTTCGGATACGGTTATTAACGGTCTTTAATTTAGCACATGACGACGGTTGACGAAAAACGACAAATAACGGCAGCATTTGCAAATTAGTGTCGTCGTCAAAATTGAAAATCAAAATCAGAGGCGATTTCGGGCAAAATTTAAAATATGCAAAATGTGTATTTTCGTTGCGAAGCAAAGTTTTGTCGAGAAAATTTCATTCGACATTTTCGATTTATATTTGTCTCCTCGACGTATTAAAGGCAAAAATAAATTTTAAATCTTCAGGTAAAGTTACATCTTCCGCAAAGAGGTGGATCTTCCACGAAGAGGTGGATCTGCCGTTAGGTTAGTGTTAGTTTTTGATATTTCTTTAGAAAACCAATTAAAAACAAATAAATCTTCACTTAAAGTTAAATCTTCATGTAAAGTTAAATCTTCCGCAAAGAGGTGGATCTTCCGCGAAGAGGTGGATCTGCCGTTAGGTTAGTGTTAGTTTTTGATATTTCTTTAGAAAACCAATTAAAAACAAATTAATCTTCAGGTAAAGTTAAATCTTCCGCAAAGAGGTGGATCTTCCACGAAGAGGTGTTGATATTTCTTTAGAAAACCAATTAAAAACAAATAAATCTTCACGTAAAGTTAAATCTTCATGTAAAGTTAAATCTTCCGCAAAGAGGTGGATCCTCCGCGAAGAGGTGGATCTGCCGTTAGGTTAGTGTTAGTTTTTGATATTTCTTGAGAAAACCAATTAAAAACAAATTAATCTTCAGGTAAAGTTAAATCTTCCGCAAAGAGGTGGATCTTCCACGAAGAGGTGGATCTGCGTCTTCTTGCACATACAGGGTGTTGAATGAGTTAGCCGTTCATAGGATATTTACATGTAAAAACTTATTTATGCAAATTCCTGCTTCCCTAATTATTTTAGAAAAAAAATGAAAGACACAAAAATCATGCAGAAAAATAAATTACAAATGATAAAAGAATTATTTTCATCTAGATTTTACTTAAAGTGGCAAAAAATGCTTTTGAAATTGTTCAAATTTTCATTTATCAGACTAGCCATGAAATAAATTTAGTTTTAAGAATTGATTTTTTTCACTAATTGTGTACTTTGCTTCCATTTTATGAAATTAAAATTTAATAAAGTGCAAAACTGTAAACAAAGTGCAATTGTTTTTTAATACTTATCAAAAATAATTACCTTGGAAACTTTCATGGCTAGTCTGATAAATGAAAATTTGAACAATTTCAAAAGCATTTTTTGCCACTTTAAGTAAAAGCTAGATGAAAATAATTCTTTTATCATTTGTAGTTTATTTTTCTGCATGATTTTTGTGTCTTTCATTTTTTTTCTAAAATAATTAGGGAAGCAGGAATTTGCATAAATAAGTTTTTACATGTAAATATCCTATGAACGGCTAACTCATTCAACACCCGGTATAAAGTGCTCCGGTCTTATTCGCGGCATTCAGATTAATTTGTTAGTGGTTTTGATTTTTCGAATAAACAAATTAATCTTCAGGTAAAGTTAAATCTTCCGCAAAGAGGTGGATCTTCCACGAAGAGGTGGATCTGCGTCTTCTTGCACAATTCCGGCGAGTTCTGCGACCTATATAAAGTGCTCCGGTCTTATTCGCGGCATTCAGATTAATTTGTTAGTGGTTTTGATTTTTCGAATTAAAGCCGCCATCCCCGCCATCTGTTGACAGTATTTTGAATCACTGACAGTACGTCAGAATATATTTCGATTTTTGACAAATTAAATTTTTTGTTTGCAAGACTTGTGATTTGATTTATCGAAAAAAGCGAATAACTTTTTTGCCCGCCCGAATTTCTACTCCATTTATGCACGAATAGTTGCGCCTGAACCTACAAAATAACTGTGCAAAATTTGGTCGAGATCGGTCCACGGGTCTAGGAACGTATAGCGAACAAACAAACACGCACGCAAACACGCAAACAGATCTTCTCTTTTATATATTTAGATAGATGATAGGTTACAAAAATATTCTGTGCCTTATGATTGTAATTTTCAACCTATATAGTAGACTTAATCCGATGATCTGACCGATCAAGGTGTCAATGGATCAAGGTATCAACGGATCAAGGTATCAACGGATCAACGGATTAAGATATCAAATTAACGGATAAAATTTATTGTTATATTATTTTATCTACTATATTTTTCTGAAAAAAAACCTAAAAAAAAGGCTTCTATTTTACTTTGATGTGATAAAATAATTTTTTATTTATTTTAACCATAGCAGTGGCTTGATGTGGTTAGTGAAGTTAAGTTGTAAATAAAAGAGAAAGGAGAGGATTGGTCCACCTCATAAAATGGACCGTACATTACAGAGAAGTAAAGTTTCGAATGGAATGGAAAAGTTTGATGATTATTACTTATATAGTAAATGATAATTACCAACCGCAAAAAATTTAAATGGTGCAGATTATCGGATTATCTGATGTTACATTATAAATATTATATCGACCAAATATAACTAGCAACAACAACTTTTCACACCAGAAAGGTAGCTGTATAGAAGCCTAGGAACATTATTATACGATAAAATCCCCCCTCTATGAACTATTCCTGAATCCGTCCATGCTTTGAACTGCGGTTATTCAAGTTCCACTTTATATACTTTTACAAAATTGATGGGCCCTTTTCCGATAGGAAATTTAACGACCTACAACTTTGAATCGGTAAATTTTGTCAAAACCAATTCTAACCAACATGTTATAGCATCATATAGACCAATGGTTCCCAAACTTTTTTTTCTCGTGGACCACTTTCAAAGTTTTACTATTTTCGGTAGACCCCCTGCTGCTACATTTCTACTGTATTCCCAAAACTCCTAAAAAATATCACCCTACACTTACAACTTGTGAACCCCTGTTTTCTTTTCACGTCTACGTGGACCCCCGTGTGGTCTCCTATGGACCCCTGGGGGTCCACGTGGACCACTTTGGGAACCACTGATATAGACAAACCTTATGGGAGTTTTTGAAACACCTAGTGGAATTTAAAAGATTATCAGCAGATGGCGCTACTATAAAAGATGTTTCCAAACCTCTCATAAGGTTTTTCAATATAATATATTGTGGTGTTTTTTTATGACGACCAAGGTATTTAAAATTAAAACCCAGTGGTTTTTCAAGATTTTATAACCAATTCCATAATTATAACCATTCAGAATATCTTCAATAATCAAATAATCAAATAATAATAATCAAATCAAATAAATTTCAATCAAGTAATTTTATTCTTCTTTTTAAATTCACATTCATAAATATCAATCAAACTCGCTTTTCTCAACTTATAAATAATTTAATTTATATTCTCAAATGAAAATTCATTGTTAAAAATTATAAAAATTCGTTTAAATTCTAATTTTCAAGCGCGACTCGACTCACGTCTATCTCGTTTGCTCGCCTTGGGGCGAGTCCTCTTTAAAAATCGTTAATCGTTATCGAAAAAATCTACAATTAAAAATGTTAGGGCATTTACGGAAAGCTCTTACACAAAGCTTACACCTCTGATTGGTTCATTCATTTTTTACCGGCCTAAAATAATCTTTGTGATGACGACTTGCCTTTAGTTTCAAAAATTACGTAGTCAAGAAAAGTACGAGGCCTGAGGCCGAGCTAATTATTAATATTTATTTAATATACATTTATTAATTTGTTAGTTTGCTTGTTTGTTTGTTCGTGCGTTCCTCTCTAACTTTTTAATACATCGACGGTTTTAAATGCGGCTTTCTCTATATAAAATAATGTAACTTGTAATTTTTACTTGTAATTGTAATTTTTATATTTGAGGAGGGGGGCGAACTCCACACGGTTTAACAGAACTTGACCCAATTTGTTTATTGGGACGGTCACAGATTTTTGTACGTTTCTTATCTGTTCACCTATTCGCCCTATATTGCTTAGAAAAATCATAATTTTTAATTCAGAACATTTATATAAATGGCCAATGCACATCCATGTTAAATTTAAAGGCAGGAAGTAGAAATGATTAATCGCCTGGGTTAGTGGGTATTTTGTCCAGTTGGAATACCTTCATGGAATTTATTAAAATTCTCACGAATTCACGGGTGAAAGTGTCCTGTGTAATGCTGCACTATTCCTGTTGGATGTACTGTTGTTATTGTCACGTTCTTGATATTAAACAATGCCATACCAGAGTGTCCTTAATGTGGATTCTACGGATTTAGAAGTTCAAAAAAGATAACGCATTGCAATAGGAAAATTAGTGAACTGTGAACCTTAAATAACTGTTAGATCTTGGAAGGTAGATTGGCTCTTAGCTGAAATTGACAGTGACTTTAGTCCAGTGACTCTTAGTAGATATTTGATAATAATTTCGTGTAGGGTTACATTGACTATATAGTCAAACAAAGTTCTCGATTTTTCGTGGTTATGAGAGGCACAAGCAAAACCGTCAAACATTAGCTTTGTTGTTTTGATTAAATTAATTTTTCCACGATTACCAAAGTAAATCGTTCTTTTAGTGGAAATGATACTGCACAATAATTCTAAACAATTTAAATTGAAAGTAACTATAACATCTTTTTATTGTAATATAATTTATTTTACATATTGAATAACTTCTGGGTGTTTTTTTTAGCTCCATGAGAACTTCAAATTGCAATAAAACATTAAAAAATTGATGGAATGTTCTTTTAATCATTTTTTTATGAAAGTAAATTTAATGCCATTTATGATTTGAAAATCATTTCCGGCATGTGACCACCACGACTAATCGTTACGAAGCGCATCCGATCAGTCCAATTTTTGACCACTTTTTCCAATATTTCTGGCCTTATTTCATAAATGCCTTGCTGAATATTGACCTCCAATGCTTCAAGAGTTGTTAGTTTGTTAGCATAAACTATGGATTGAACATACCCCCAAAGAAAATAATGTGGAGGCGTCAAATCACACGATCTTGGAGGCCAATTGATAGGACCATTTCTTGAAATAATGTTGTCACCTAATTGTCCTTTCAATAAATCGATGGTTTCGGTGGCTGTGTGGCACGTAGCACCATCCTGTTGGAATCATAAGTTGTCGATGTTTAACTCTGGGATTTTTAGGATTATTACAAACAAAAATGTATTGAGCATGTGTCGATATCTCACACCATTCACCGCAACGGTAGCTCGTTCCTCATTTCGAAATAAATATGAACCGATGATGCCGTTCAGGCGTGTATTCCACACCAAACAGTCAATTTTAATGGATGCAATGGAGTCTCAAGATAATGTTCCGGATTGGTCTCAGTCCATATACGGCAATGTTGCTTGTTCACATACCCATTCAACCAGAAATGTGCCTCGTCACTGAACAAAATTTGGCGGTAAAAAATGAATCCACTTCCAATTGGTCGTGAGCCCAATCTGCGAACGCACGACGCAATCGATGATCATTAGGCTTCAATTCTTGAACCAACTGGATCTTGTAACGATGAAAACCAAGATCTTGATGTAAAAATTTCCATGTAGTAGCCGGACAAAGCCCAAGTTGTTGAGCACGATGGCAAATTGAAATGTTTGGGTTCTCTTGCACACTTTCACTGATAGAAGCGATAGTTACTTCGGTACGCACATTTCTTTGTCTTGTTGAAATTTATTCATCATCGCACCAATAGCCTGCTCAGAAGGTTGATTATCTCGACCATAAAATGGGCGATGAGCTCTATAAGGTTCGTGAACGGAAGTCTGAATTTTAAGTTGATTTTCCGAAAAACTTTTCTTTCCATTTGAAACTTCTATAAAATACAGGACGATCAAAAATAAAATTTTATTATGTAATATGTAATTTTCTATGAAAATCTAAAATATTGCGGATCGATTTCAAAACTTTCTCCGTCGGAATTTTATTCTGGCGATCTTTGTACATTTCTTTTTAATATTATGTTCATTTGTATCGGAGAACTAAAAACTAATTATACAAACAAAAAATATACTTGGTAATATTTTACAGATAAAAAATGTAAAATTAACAGATTACTGTTAATACAGCCTTTTTTCATTAAGTGCTGTAGAGCGAGAAGTACGACATATCCTGTTATGATACCTTGTGTAATCCCACTTCTGATGAAATTCCTGTAAACAGCGGGAAATTTAAATCTCAAATAAAACATGATTATTAGCATTTCTTAAAAATTAAACTTAAATAAACCGACAGTATTTAGTGATAATAAATTTGGCGATCATTAAAATTGGCCAAAATTTATTGTAAAACTTTTTTTAACAAAACCAATTTAGCACAAAATTGTTGATGACATAAGACATGACCGTAAGCATTTTAGAAGGGTGAATTCCTACTTCTGAAATCCCGTGGACATAACTTGGGGCGGCTTGAGAAGAATGCGTGGATCAGCCGATATTAGATTCCCTGCACATAACTGCCCGTCCGCCCTTATTTTTCTCAAACACTGCTGCGATATATCTGCCAGTGTTGGACAGAATTCTTATTTCTTTTGCTATTTTATTCGGTTAGAATTAAAGGGAAAGCAAAATTTTCCTGCTCTTTTAAAAAACTATTTAGGTTTTTCTGTTGGCGGTTTTAAAAATTGTATTTTTGTAACAGTTGGCATTATTGACTGAGTTGGATTTTCAAAGCGTAGCTTAAAGTTTGCTATGTCACAAGTGTTAACAATGTTGCTAGTAATAAACACTTGGAACTTAATTCAATGCAATTATTGCTCTTGTTTGTTGAACTGCGCCAATATTTGCAATCGTTAGTGCACATTTCTATTATAGTTTCATGATTTCCAATAAAATTGTACCTGCTTTATTTACAATTTGTTGCAAAATTCGTGTGATCTGGTTATGGTGAGCAGATGTTACAAAAATAGCGAGTTAGCATAGCCAGTGTGCGACAAAACACATAGAGAATAAAAATTTTGATCAACGGAAACTTGAGCGAAAAATTAATTCCGTATATTCTTGCCAATTTTTTGAGTACGCCGCACAGTGGGGCAAGACAGCTAAAACCTGCAATTAAATGAAAAAACTAAATGCTGTTTAGAGATTCCTCTCCATAACGTTTCAATACGCCACTAACCCACCGCACTCTGTGATCCCGATTAGCGCGATTTTTCTCCACCGGAAGCATTTTTAAGAATAGAAATATTTATCTTGAAACTTTCAAATTCAAGTAGTTATATTGCGACATTTTAGTAATTCTAAACTTGTAGTAGTAAATCGCATTTAATTGTTGTTATTTGGCGCATGTTATTGTGGAAATCTGAAGTGTAATTATAGTTTTTGGGCTTTTTGGTTATGTTATTCCAATTGATATTCTGAAGGCGTCAATCGTAATTCAGATTTGTCAATTGATATTCATAAGTCGTCAATTTCAATTTAGAAAGAGTCAAATAAAAAGAACTAAATGAAATTTAGAAAGCGTCGAATTTTCAGCCCAATGAAAGCATCAGTTGTTTTTTTTTCTTTTCTAAAGATTTGAATGTTATGATTCTGAGTTGATTGTAAAACAATGCAAAACAAGAAAGAGCCCTAATCTTTGGATTAAGGGATTATTTTAATAATAATCTTATATAAGCAAAAATACATTCTTAAATAAATCAAAATAGTTATTATTAAAATGGAGTTTAAAGGCAATAATTGCCCTACTTGTGGTTTCAATATGAGAACACTTTCAATAGTACGATCGAAAGGCTCACTTTTACAGTGCATTCAAAATTTCATTTAATGCTTTCTAATTTTCATTTGTCGGTTTTTAAATTGAAATTGGCTGCTTATGAATATCAATTGACAAATCTGAATTACGATTGACGACTTCAGAATATCAATTGACAAATCTGAATAACGGTTGACGAATTCTAAATTACTGGTGAAAAACGTGTAGATACAATTTTGTTTATTTTCGGAATCAGTTCATACAGGGTGATCTAAGCGACTAAGTGTATTTAAATCTCGTTAATCCATTCATGCTCGTCGGTATCTGATAGAAAAGATCCGATTTCCTTAATAAAAATATATTCAAGAATCTATCTATGAATTTTTTAAACAGTACTAACAGCCCCGAAAAGAGATATCCAACTTAAAAATCAATCAAAATAGTATTTAATTTAATAATAGTTCTGAAGCTGTCTTGCCCCACTGTGCGCCGTTCAATTGTTAAACATGTCGAAGAGCGATAATTACAAAATTTATTCCTCGATCTGGATTGGAATCTTGTCGTATTAGATTTGAATACACGGGCTAAACCAACTAGGTAACTGTTTTTTATATTGCGCGAAAATCTGTATATTATAATATATGTTATATATAATAGGTATAATTCTCCGATCGCTATGCAGAATTCAAACAGTTTTAATCCCATTACGGAATTATCCCCATTTTTTACAAAATTGATCCTTATTATTATATATTAGGAAGGCACTCGTTTTTGTTTGAATATTTACTCTACATATATAAAAGACTACCTACGTCCATATTGGACTTGAATACACAAAAACTTATCATACAACATTTCTATAGATACCAATATTTAGTACAAAATATATGGAAAAACTTTTCATATTTTCTAGAAATTTTATTAATTAACGGAGCTAAACGATTTAACGGATATTTAAAGAAACAGATAGATAACGGAAAACGAAAGGGTCAATATTTGTTCCCAAGAATACTTCAATCCAGACGGTAAAAATTTCGAAACTCCAAAAGCGTAATATTGTAGAGAAATTTCGACAATGGTAAATCACAACCACATTAAAAACATGGCGGCAGCGATTAACCATGTTCAGGTTGTAGTAAGTTAACCTAACTTAATAAGCTAAATGGTTAAGTTAGCTGCCCTGGTGGCGAATTAGAGGCGCTCCGGAATTGAAAACC
The DNA here is from genome assembly GCA_932274525.1 of Podabrus alpinus. Classification (NCBI taxonomy): domain Eukaryota; kingdom Metazoa; phylum Arthropoda; class Insecta; order Coleoptera; family Cantharidae; genus Podabrus; species Podabrus alpinus. Next base: position 71,565,759 of record OW026452.1, read on the forward strand.
AAAACCAACGCAACCATCCGGACGGTGTCTGAGTGGATGAGCTTCAGAGGATTCACCATGATCTTTGAGAAATCGGAAGCTGTTGTGGTCAGCGGAAGGAAAAAGGTCCCGCACATCAGCCTCCTTTTGAACCAGTCCCCTATTGCGCTTAGGGACTCAGTCACGATTCTTGGCGTAGTCTTAGATAAGAACCGTAACCACGACAAGCACAGCAGGGACGTATCCACCAGGGCATTAGTAGTGACAAAATTCATCGCACAGCTGGTGCCCAACTTTGGGGGACCCAAGACCACAAAGAAGAAAACGCTCGATGTGGCAGGAAGGAATAGGAATTGCCAGGAACCAAACCAAAACCAAGCGGTGCTAGTTATTGTATCGACAACTTTCGTCGACATTCGCGCTTCAACAAGCTGCGAAGTACGAAGGAAGACCGGAGGTCGAAAGCGAGTCCAACACGATGTGGTAATGGACCCAATGGACAGCGCCGCAGCAAGCTCTTCTGGCGCCTGAGGCAAGTTTTAATATATGCCCCCCCCCAAAAGATTCTTATCATTTTGAAAATTTTCAACTTTCGCTCCCATTGCGATGGCGCCTGAGGCTAAGCCTTACTAAGGCCCAGTTGTACAGTATTTGGTTATATTTTAACCTGAATTATTTTCCATGGAAACAATTCTTGAAACAATCATTTCTATGGAAAATAATCCAGGTTAAAAAATAACCCGAAACTGAACAACTGGGCATTCGTACACATAATTTATTGCGAAAGAAAAACTTTCACTTTTACGTACCTCGGTATTAAGAAGAACAGTGCCGGGATAGTGATGCAAAATATTACTTGCTGTCCCCCCTCCCCCTGAATTGTAAAAGATTCAACGAAAAATAATAAATTTTGATGGTTCTGAAAAATGGCAAGTGTACCTGGGGGATATTCCATACCCCCCAGACCCCCCAGTCGTTATGGTTTTTATTGTTGGGAACTTCTGAAGATCTTATACAAAATACGCATAGTATGTCAGAATCACCTTTTCCATGGTAACGTAACGCAATACCCCCCTCCCAGAATATGGAGATTATTTTTATCGGTAGGTATTTTTATTTTCAATTTAAATATATTTGAATAACTATCGCGATGATAACGTGATATTTTTATCGGTTACCCAGTCAGTTAAAGGGAAAAGAAGAAGAACGCGGGGTTGGAATCAACTTTCCTAAAATCCCCTCTCTTATCATTGGACCAAAATTGAAGAGGAGAAAATTCTCGACAAAACAAGGCTTGTTTTGTTTGTTCACCATCGATGGTGAAGTTTAAATGTCCGAAATTGTTATTCAGAATAAGAATTATTCAAAACCATTTTCAATTCTTTTCACTGGATTTTCTTTTTATTTCATAAATACTTAGTATAATGTAGGCAAATTTTGTTAATATTTTTGATAGAGAATTCTCTCTTCAAATTTGGTTTGATAATAATTTTCACTAAAACTGAAAGTAAGCGAGTTATAGACGAAAAACTACTGTAGAGGATTAAAATCCCCACTTGGGGAAAGGGCGACAGGAAATTTTAGGCGATGTTGCAAATAAAATCGTGGTCAAATTTTCGAATTCAGTCAAATTTGAATATATGCGCCCCCCTCCAAAGATTCTTATTTTTTGGAAAATTTTAAACTATTTTTTGCCAGAGAGCACGGGAATATTACGTACCATCTCCCAGTTACTCACTCGGCACGGTTGTTTCAATCACTAACTGCACCGGTTTGGAAAATTTCCCCTCCCCCGCTCCTCATGCAGATACTCCAAGGAAAAACATGGAGCTCACCATTTTTCACTGCCAGAACTCAACTGAATCATTTAAAATATGCTTGCCATTATCGTCTAGAGTCAAGACAAGTGGAACGCCATAGCAAGCTTGTTGACCAACATCGCGAAGGCAGGAAGAGGTGAAGCGTGCTCGACAAGCTCTCGCCAATCGAAGACTAATATAAAACGAAAAAACTTGGAGGCAAAAGAGGTACACTGAGTCCCACACTACCAAATCTGATGAGGTGGGTTCAATTCCTGAAACTGGACTAAACATTATAGAAACTAGAATTAAAGAACACAAACAAGGCCCCAAATCCAAGATGTTTCATTACTTAAAATTTAACAACCACAGCATTAATGAAGAAGCTATACTAAACTCCTTCATGCTGAGAAAAAAGGATACAGGCTAAGCCTTTAGGAAATTCTAGAAACAAAAGCGATAAATAGAAAAAATTAAAAGAGGAACTGAAAATAGAATTTTGTTGAACCGACAACTCGACCAAATCACAACAGCACTTTTCGAAATCATTGAATTTCAAATTTAATTGTTGGCTCATCTCATCTTACTGATAACATAATTTATTGATGAACATGTTTTTCATACTTAGAACTAAAATTTTTTTTTTTTTAATTTAAACATTCATTTAATATATGGTAGTCTACATTAATTTAAGTTAAAATTTATTTAACAAACCGTTCCTTAATCTAATAATGTAAAAAATATTTTATAAGTTTTTTCATATTATACTAATTATAATTTCAATGTAGTGTGTCCGAAGAAGATCATTTGTGATCGAAACGCGTCACAAATAAAGATTTGAATACGGGAAGAGTGGAATTTATTAATTTATTAAATTGTGGGTGATTGAAAATATTGGATAATAGTAGCTTGATTGAAAGTGGTTAGTAGATGATGAATTTTGTAGATTATTGATTGGAATATACTACGACCTAATAATACACAAAAACTAATAAAACAACATTCATAAAATGTACAAAAAGATGTGAAAAGGATTTAAAAATAAAAATTACGTGTATTAGTTTTTTTTATTATTATAATAATCTAAACCATTAAAATGTCTTATTTTCAGTCGGATAATATCATCCCCAAAATCTTCATCAAAGTCGTCGTAATACGATTGCTTCGATTTTCAGTTTCTTGGAGTCCCATCCTCATCGTCATTAAATTCTGTTTCATCGTCTTCGGCTGCCGTATTCCTCTTTAAGAAAGTTTTCTCCGTAATCTCCCAGGTCTTGATCATCGGGGTAGACATTTGCATCAAAATTTTCCGCATTTGAATCAAAGGATTCGTTAGCTGCATCATATTCATAACGACCATATAGCAGGCCGTTATCGAAAGGAAGTATACTCGTGACGTCATCGAACGCTGCTGCGCCAAACTCCACATTGTTCATGTCGTAATAGTCTTGATCATCGGGGTAGACATGTGCATCGGAATTTTCCGCATTTGAATCAAAGGATTCGTTAGCTGCATCACATTCATAACGATCATCTAACAGGCCGTTATCCAAAGGAAGTATACTCGTGACGTCATCGAACGCTGCTGCGCCAAACTCCACATTGTTCAGATCATAATAGTCTTGATCATCGGGGTAGACATGTTGTGCATCGGAATTTTCCGCATTTGAATCAAAGGATTCGTTAGCTGCATCATATTCATAACGACCATCTAACAGGCCGTTATCCAAAGGAAGTATACTCGTGACGTCATCAAACGCTGCTGCGCCAAATTCCACATTGTTCATGACGTAAAGGTCATATATGAAATTTTCCTCAGAATCGGAATCGTCGTCGTCGTCGTCGGTTTTAAAACATTCCACGTCAACGACCGTACAACTATTTTCTTCAGCGAATCGAAAACTACTAAGTACTTTATACCTTTCATTTTTACAGTTGTCACGCCATTCGTTTTTCGCCTTTTCTCTTGCGTCGAAAGATCTTCTTTTGATATTGCGTATCGGCGTCTTTCTGATGTGCTTGCACACTTGGTCAGAAGTGTTTCCACTTCCGAAGAAATTGAAAATTGCTGGTGAAGTGTCGATATGGGATTCTGCGCAGTCGACTTTTCTTCTCTTGATGTTGACCAGAAAAGAGTCTACCAAATCCTCTTCTAAACGGCGTTTTACTCTTAAGAAGGTTGACATTGCGATGGTATAATTGAAAATTGTAGCGAAAATATTTGATAATCTTTTCATTAATGTTTCGACCTATATATAGATATTAACCCGTATCAACGGATCATCCCTTGATCCGTTGATACGTTGATACGTTGATACGATGATACGTTGATACGTTGATACGTTGATACGTTGATACATTGATACGTTGATACGTTGATACGTTGATACGTTGATACGTTGATACGTTGATACGTTGATACGTTGATACGTTGATACGTTGATACGTTGATACGTTGATACGTTGATACGTTGATACGTTGATACGTTGATACGTTGATACGTTGATACGTTGATACGTTGATACGTTGATACGTTGATACGTTGATACGTTGATCCGTTGATACGTTGATCCAATGATACGTTGATTCATTGTTCTTTAATACGTTGATCTATTGATACGTTAAGAAGAAAGTTTGTAGCAGTTTCATAACTGAAAGAAACAGATTGATAACGAAAACTAACGGAAACCAAAACAAAAAAATTTGTGTCGATTTTGATATACCGGTTGCTGTTTTCTGAAAAAGGCATAATCTCTAAGAGCCGGTTGTATAACAAAGGTTCAACCTCGAGTAAAGGTTAACCCAGGAAGTTTGGCCATGTGATTGGCTGATACAGCAAAAATCCCTGGGTTGACCCTTACTCGAGGTTAAACCTTTGTTATACAACCTGTCCTAAAAGACGGTGCCGTATTGCAGGTATATTTGAAATACACTGAAGTATATTGAAGTACAGGGTTGCTAATAACATTAGTGTTTTTCATATAGACACAAGGAAAGGAAAGCAGCGGAGGAATAATTGTTAAAGTAGCCCAAATTAGATAAAGAGGAACATGATTTGGAGATGTCCACACTCGCTGAAAATATCGAATAGAATTACTTCTTGTGATTTTTCTTTTTTCTTTAAATAATAAATTATGGTATGTAAAGGGAGCATCCATTGGATACGTTGGAGCTTGGGGGTATGAAAAATCTTTACGTGTAAGGGGATTCAAAATGTTCCTTACGTAAGTTTTTTTAATTATTTAATTTTATTAGTTTATATTCGGCTCTCGAAATTATTTTTTCATATAAATGGGGGGGGGGGGGTCAACATTTTTCAAAATAATCCTTATGAAAGGAAGAGGGAGTCTCCAAGATCTTACTTGCCCTTACATTGGGGGGGGGCAAACATTTCAGAAATCGTGCTTACGTAAAATTATTGATTACACTATTACACATAAATTTTATTCTTAACATTAATACTATGACTTCAAGAAGCACAAACATAACAGAAGAACGTGCTGAAACTTGTAAAGAAAATATCAGTGGTAATTAGTGGGACGATGAAAGCCACTATGAATTTTAAAACTCATTTAAAAGGTTTGTTCGTTTTAGTAACACTTTTTACACTCGAGTGTGGCCGAGTGTAATTTACACTCCCACTTTTTTCCGAAAGTGTGCGTTTAACACGAACGCAAAAGTGTAATCCCTCCTTGAGAAGCAAATCAAATTTGTGTTGGTACCTAACCTAACTTGTTGCCATCCACTTCACAACGAAACACATCATGTTCGAATGTGATTTCAGCGCTAACCAGTTGAAATAGCGATCCATCTATAATATAATAGTAAAATAATATAAAAAAAACGCTAACAAACTTACCATCACATATACAAGTCACAAAGCCGTCTGTGTTTGGAATGTCTCCGTTCGCATCTCGAATTAACCACGCTGTTTTAACATTAGTACCCATTTTATTGAATAAATAAATAAATTATTGAATAAATAAATAAAATATATAAAAGTTGAGGAAGTTGTAATAAATTAGAGACAAACTACTAGGTTTCATACAGTAGGTATAAGACATTTTTAACGGTTTACTTTTATTTTTTTAGGTTTGTAATTTGTATTTTAAATTTTAAATAAATTTTAAAAAATAACTAAATTTAAAATAAAATTTTAAATAACTTACCGCCAATAACAGCCAATCAAAATTAAGTGTTAACTTGCACACCTGCTCTGGAGCAGGTGTGGAAAGTGTCGAAAAGTACAACTAAGTGTAGCTACACTTTATAACACGAACAGAGCGCTCTGCTAACACGAACAGAAAAGTGCACACTTTGTACAAAAGTGTAAAAAGTGTTGCTAAAACGAACAAACCTAAAGAGACTACATTCAGAAGTTTTGGAGGAATTTGGGAAATTTAAATCTGCCAATAAAGTTACTGGTAACAGACCAGGACCTAAAAGAAAAACCTACGAAGAACTCAATGGCAAAAAATAAAAACAAGCCGACATCTGTAATTTTGACGAATCTACATTAACACAAGTACAAGAGAAGTTGGACAAAAATATTGTAGATTACGTTGTTAACAGCATCATGGAGCCATTATCGACTGTTGAAGATGAAAATTTTCTAAAAATAATTAAAGATCTGCTACCAAAAGTAAAAATAATGTCGTGATGTTCGTTAGGGAGAAAGATTGATGAAGATTAAATGAGAATTCATGTACTAATATTAAAAGAAACCCTTAAAAATATAAAATATATTTCGACAACTGCCGATATGTGGTCAACAAGACGCAGAAGTTTTATGGTTGTTACTGCCCACTGGATCGACTATGACATTCTGGAACGAAAAAGCTGCATATTGTGGTCGGTGATTTAAAGGAACTCATTTCTATGAAAAATAGCCGAAATGTTATTTGAAGTTGGTTCGGAGTACAATGTCAAGCAAGAGCAATTAGTGTCAACCGTAACAGACAACGGTTCCAATTTTGTAAAAGCATTAAAAGAATTTTCAGTTAATTCGCTCGATTTGGATTTTGATAACGATGATGCTATTCAATTTAAAACTGTGGAAATAGAACAACTGATTTTCAAAAAGCTTTACTTAAAACCAAGGGTACAAGAATTCACAACCTGCTCTTGGTAAATGCTCGAAATTGTGGAATTTATCACAAAGGCCAAAAAGTGCTGAAGTAATCGATGACCTATTTGGATGCCAGCTGTGATATCATTGCCCAACAAGATGGCATTCGATGTTTGATTCTGAAAATCATCTTTTAAAATATAAAGAAAAACTAAGCGAGTTATTGGAAAAGCTCAACATAGATGTAATGAAAGATATCGAAGTGGAATTTTTGGAAGAATTTTGTAAAAGCATGAAACCTAACTATATATCTTCAACTTTAAATTGTCTGCAAGCTCAAAAAAATGCTATTATGGACAACTGCTTCTTACAGTTTTATCTTTAAAAATAATAATGAGTCGTCTGATTTAACAAAAGAATTGATTACGCACTTAGAAGACGTCAAAAGTTTTTCAGTTTAGCGGAGGAAATGAGCGATGCAATTTTATCAAGGTATTTCCACCCGAACTTTAAACTTAGATGGCTGCCTACAACCATGACCGAACCATAAAAGGAACAAATTCAACTCCTTGTGTTTCCTTCTTCTTCTGAAAGTAAGCCTACGGCTTGTTTTATCCAGCATCAGAGTTTATTAGGTTGGACTTTCCTGGGATATCGACTGCCAACTATCTCCGATAGCAAGCCGTAGCAAGCTCTTCTGGCGCCTGAGGCAAATTTGAATATATGCACCCCCCTCCCAAAAGATTGTTATAATTTTTAAAATTTTAAACTATTATTTATTGGGTTTTGTCGAGGTTTAGCGCCCCCATTGCGACCACCCTTGCTACGGTGCTGGCTTAGAGTAATGAAAACAAATGGATGCTTATTAGGAACCCATTAGGCTGCCGGAACCGGGGGGTCTGGGGGGTATGGAATACCCCCCAGGTATACCTAATTTGAGGCGGTCAAAGCTTGGCAGTTAAGTGCCTTTACTGCTAATGCGAAACGCTCGGATCCAATCCGGGCAGGGTAAGAACTTTATTCTGACCGTCTCTCCTCGGCAGGCAATGGCAAACCACCGAGGTAATCTGCCAAGTAAATCCATCTCGAAATGAAGTGTAGTACACTTCCCGTAGTTTGGAGCCCACGTTAAACAAGTAGGTCCTCTATGTATGTGAAATCAATTTCAACGCACATCATATGCATAGAAAGAGATAGAACGAGATGGGTCACCAAACCCTCATTAGGGTAAAAGGACTGAGAAGGATACTTAATTTATTGCGAAAGAAAAACTTTCACTTTTACGTCCCTCGGAATTAAGAAGAACAGTGCTGGGATAGTTATGAAATATATCACTCTTTCCCGGATTACAAATGAAAATTGCAAAAGATTCAACGAAAAATAATAAAATTTGATGGTTCGGAATAATGGCAAGTGTACCTGGGCGGTATTCCATACCCCCCAGACCTCCCGGTCATGTAATATCGATTTTTATCATTGGGTACTTCTGAAGATCTTATATAAAATACGCATAGTATGTCAGAATCGCCGTTTCCATGGTAATGTAATACCCCCCTCCCTGAATATGGAGATTATTTTTATCGGTAGGAATTTTTCTTTTCAATTTACGATAAATATATTTGAATAACTGTCGCGATCATATCGTGATATTTTTACCAGTTACCCAGTCAGTTAAAGGGAAATGAAGAAGAACTCGGGGGATGGAATCAACTTTCCTACAATCCCCTGTCTTATCATTGGACAAAAATTGATGAGGAGAGGATTCCCTACAATACGAGGTTTCAGGATTTACTTTAGATCTGAAGTAAATCCTGAAACGTTGTTTCGCTTTGTTCGTAGTCAAATTTGAATATATGCGCACCCCCCAAAAGATTCTTATCTTTTTGAAAATTTTAAACTATTATATATTGGGTTTTGTCAAGGTTTAGCGCCCCCATTGCGATAGCGTCTGAGGCAAATGCCTCAGTCGCCTCACCCCTTGCTACGGCTCTGCCTCCGACCATTTACTTTTCCATCCCTTGCTATATGAGCCAATTTTCCACTGTGGCAAAATGTATTAAAATGGATAACTTGCCTTCAGTTACAAATATACAAGAAGAAGAAGACGATTTTCTTATTTTAACAAACGCTTAGCAAGAAAGAAGTACTAAAGTATTTCACTCACAAATAAAAACTATAAGGAAATCAAAATATGACATTGCCAGATATTGCAGATGATCTTAAACAATTTTTATAGCTGGGTTCAAAATCCATTCTTTAAGACAACACAAGCGGAAGTTCTTCTATAGATTACGAAAATTTAATAGAAATTACTTACTACAATCAGCTAAGTAAATAAAAATTAAAAAAGTTTTTTCTCGTTACTTTTTGGAGCAAATTACGCAAAGAATATTTTGAGTTGTTGAGACGCACAATCCGTATATTGTTGCCGTTCGCATAAACGTCCTTATACGAGCCTGGATTCTGAGTGTATTCAAAAACAACAAGAATAAAACACCGAAATCGACTTGATTCCAGAGATCCAGAAATGAAAATTCAATTATGTTATATACCAAATCCAAATTCTGTTGTTCTCTGATTCGTTAATTTTAGAGGTACTAATCTGAAAACGTACCAGTGCGGCCTTCAGGCCGCACATATTAGAAACTAGTCTTTTGTACACCGAAAACATAATCTTTAACATATCAAGCTTTCATAAATACAATGAACAAATTCTTACACCCAATGAACTTTTTCGTTAATAACTAGAAGAGTTTCAAAATGCAACAACTTCTTGAATTTCGTTGTATTTATGACCGTTTTTGGTGCAGTGCATAAAATCTAAATTTTGAGTTCCGCAAGATTTTAAATATTATGACTAAAAAATTCTGCGACCAAAAATGTTTAGTTTCCGAGAAAGCTAAATATGGGAAAACTAAAAAAGGAAGAAACGCAAGTCAGCGCGAAGCTCGTCTTGAGAATGCTAGAAAGCGATACCGCGAAAAGATGGCTAATGAAACATTGGAAGCGAAACGTGCTCGTATAGATAAAAATAATTGTGCACGTAAGAAACAGGAAGCAAATGAATCTGATGAGCAGAGAAAGAATCGACTTCAGAAAGCTGCCTTAAGAGATTCAGGAAAGCGTTGAAATGAGGAAGAGAGATTGAAACGGTTGGAATATCAATCTCAAAGACGTGCCAATAAGACAGAAGCAGAGAGAGTTGAACGACTGGAATATTTGAGGGAATATGAAGCAGATTTAGATCTTTGGAAGGAATAAGAATTGAAGAAATGAATCCATGTTTTTTAATGGGTAACAAACCATGTAACACAGATTCTCTTAAAGAAATGGAACGTTTAAGAAAACAACCTCCTGCATTTTAAACTCTTAAATTTGAGCTTACTCGGAAGTCTGATTTTAAAATTATTAAAGAACAAATATGATAATTAGTTTTCGCTATTTAAAGAAATATTTTATTTTATAATTGATAGTTTACTAATGATAATGCAAAGACTAAAAGGTTGAAAATAAAAAGAAATTAAAAAAAACTTTTTAAAAAGGCTTTTTCTAGAAAGTAATTAAAAATAAAAAGTAAAAAAATGCACTAAAAAGTAAAAAATAATTTTTCAAATAAAAACAAACAAAAGTTCCTTGAAAACATCATTATAAAAGCGTGGGGTTATTACAGATATTAAAAAGCCCCACGCTTTTATAATGATGTTTTCAAGGAGCTTTGTTTGTTCTTATTTGAAAAGTTATTTTTTACTTTTTAGTGCATTTTTTTACTTTTTATTTTTATTTACTTTTTTTAAGTATTTTTTGAATTTTGAAACTTCGAAAAACTTCGATTAAATGCACTAAATTTTGAAAAGAAAAATTGTATTTACGTCTTTGCGATATTATGCAAGGATTTCCCAATGAACTTTAGCTGGATCCACGTTTGTTCATAACGATTACATTTTATTTACAATTTTAATTGTAAAATTTAAATTTTATTTAAAATTTTTATTTTGATTTCTTTAATATAAGTACGAATAACAGTAGAAGAATATAAAGAGATACAGCACCTACCATTATTTTGTTGCTTTTTGATTGTGTGTAACCTAATTAACATATACGAGTTTAATTTTTCACTCAGGAACATCTACGTAATCGCCTAGCTCATCATAATACGAGGGGCCACAATTTGGATATGTTAGGGTTCTTTTATCTTCACCTTCGTCATATTCTTCACTATCATATTCTACGTCCTTGAAATATTCTTCTTCATAGTAGCAATCATCGCTGCTGTCTTCTTCTTCTTCATCATCATCTGGATAATCGTTTTTATAATGCCTTTCCGAATTAGAATCTGAGGAACTGTTATCGCTATCAGTTTCATCCCGATAACGAAATACCTCGCTATCATAAGGACACAAATTAGTCACGTGTTCGTAGGCCTCTGCATGCATATCCTCATAATTGGTAGTATAGATGTCGTAAATGAAATCGTCACTTTTTGATTTATCGGCCTCATTTTCAATTTCTTTGGTACATTCCACATCAACGATGGTACAATTTCTTTCGGCATCACTTTCCTGTTCAGCAAACCTAAAACTATTGACCACTTTGTATCTTTCTGCTTTAGTGTTATTCCGCCACCCTTCTTTCACTTTTTTCATCACCTCAAAGGTTTCCTTTTTGACGTCACGTAACGGCGCCTTTCTCATGTGCTTTATCACCTGATCGGGATTGGTTCCACTTGCGACAAAATTAAACACTGCCGACGTGCAGCTGTTCGAATCGTCCCCCTCGATTTTTCTTCTCTTCGCATCGACGAGAAAAGAGTCGACCAAGTCGTCTTCCAAACGACGTTTTACTCTTATCACTGTTGAAGTCATTGTGCGTTTGAAATTTGAATAAAAATTTTACTTATATACAAAACTTTTTGGATTATTTAATTTGCATATTTAAATTTTGTGAATGTCCCTCGTATTTGAGGAAAAGCGTGATTCTTTGATTTCAAGTATAAATCGAAGATTAGTAGGACGAGTAGGTGTACAAGCAGGTGCTGATATCGGGATCCTTTATTAAAGTCCTAATAGTATTTGACAGTAATTCGGATATTACTATTCACAATAATGTGACCCTTTTCAATTTCTCTCAATAGTAGCAGTAGCCTAATACCGACATGACCTCACACTGTGTAACACCATTATTAGACATTGTTTAGGAAAGCTGTGTCCTTTTGGATATTACTTGCTCGAAAATCCAGTTATATTGTTTACAAACACATAATGCGTCCTCCTAATCGATAATTATACAGGGTGTAAAATAATCAAAATAAAAAGTGTATTTTATCAGGTGAAAGAATTCAGCTGTTGGTTCACATCCGATGCACCTGTGAGCGACGAAACACTCTAATTATTTTATCGTATCTTATCAATTCGGAATAGGTACGCCACTATTAGATTACTGTAGGTATACAAGTGCATTACATTTATTTGCATTTGAAAATTATCTCTTTGTAATAAAATTTCCACTTAAAATAAGTCGAGTTTTTATTATTGCAAGGGAAACTAATTTGATTGAAGTGGAGTGAATTTCAAGGTGTGCTCACTTTGTCCTATCTACACCGGCTTCACACAATGAAATATTTTTCCTTTTATTAAAAGGGAGACAATTTGAAGTGAATTAAATGCTCAAATGGTTTCATTTAATTTTTTCGATTTAGTTCATCCAAAATTCGGGTTTCGGTTATCATTTCACGAAAATATCTGGAGAAATTGGCAACAAATTATAATTAACAATCGGTGTATAAATAAGGGCGCTATGGCCGTCGAAAGAACATTTAAATACCCATAGCTTGCAAACGAGGTATTTCCGGATATATTTTTTGTTGGGACTTTTTCTCCTGCTTGGTAGTAGAATTCATCAGCAACATTGGCAGGACCGGCTCAAGGGGTTGGGCGAAGTGGGCTGCAGCCCAAAGTGTTTTCATTCAGGGGGCGCCAGATCATACTCTTATAATTAAAATAATAAAGTTACTTCAAGGGTAACTTGAAACAAAAACTGTGTCCGGTTTCATAAACTTTTGACAAGCCAAGGGGTTGAGCGGAGTGGGCTGCAACCCAAAGTGCTTTCTTTCAGGGGCGCCAAACCATACTCTTATAATTAAAATAATAAAGTTACTTCAAGGGTAACTTGAAACAAAAACTGTATCCGGTTTCATAAAACTTTTGACAAGCCGTTAAAGTTAACTAACCAATAGAAACTTTTAGGGCTTGTTAAAGGTTTTCGCAATAAATTAAACTTGAAAAATATAATAATTAATTAAACGAGTAAAATATTTACATGATGATATGTGTTAGCAACAAATAGAAAGACAGCAGTGGTATTTAAAGACTCCACTGATTCGTAATTGTCCAGGTTGTGCGGCCTAAAGGCCGCACTAAGGGACCTTATAATCAACTCTGGTACTGTGTACCACTAGCACAAGTACAAATCCCTAATAAGAGGGTCGTGTTTTCTTGAAATTACGTGAGAAATTGTTGAAAAACCCTTTTTGGTTTAGTTTATTTGCCCCCCCCCCCAATAAATTAATTTAAAAATAACAAATGCTGCCTGGACAGGGCGACAGTATGTATTGCATGTCAAGAAACAAATGCGACAGCGAAGCATGTAGTCACTTTTTCTTTCTGATTGAGTATTATAATATGATGTTATGTTTCGTAACACTCAGGACCGGCTTGTCCGTTTTCAAGGAGCGGCTTGAAAACGGCAATTATGTGAAAATAATAATAATGTTAAGTAAATTACAATACAGTTGGGAGTTGTTGTGACCGGGGGGTATTGATATTGGAATATTTCTTTTCTTTAAATTTTGTGTCCTCCCACATTGAAACAAGTCACGAGCCGCCACTGGTTGAAGGACGATCTATATCTGTTCATATGTGATATCTTCGTGTATGTTATTTATTATATTATTAAACTTTGCATAATCCACGTCTTATACGTTAATGTTTCGGTTAACAACTTTAAAAGGTTCGAGTGCGGCCTTTAGGCCGCACAACCACGTTATTTACACATTAGAAGGTAATTAGAAGATTTCGGTCGCCATAATTTTCTAATTTTAATTATTCAAAAATTGGTTAGAGTGATAGCGAGTAGGACATATTCTTCGGCCCCCCCCCCCGGTCTCACCATTAACCTGAAAAACGTAAAAATTCACAAATTGTTCTACTTAACATCAAACTATTATTGACTGATGAGTTTCATTTTTCGGCGACTTTTCACTCACACAGGTTGCAAAATTCCTAGAAATCCGAAAAACTTCAAATTTGAAGTCACAGATAAGAATTGAGAAAACAAAATCTGTAACTTGAAATGCCTCCAGAGTGAAAACTCCGCATTTAAAAAAAAAGACAAGAAAATAATAGAAAAATTAAAATTTTCGCAAATTAAGAAGAAAATAATGCGTAATTATTCATTGGTCTGATAAAAACTTTTTCCAGTCGTGGTGGGCGCAATTCTTACCACTAGTCCATAGTAAAAAATATTCTAAGCTAGGCCTGAACATTGCGACAAGTATTTTAGAAACACCCGATATAATTTGGTGGTTACATAATTATTAAAATAAATAACATTTTAGAAATCTTAATTTTATTTTATTTATTTTTAATTAAATTAAAAATTAGAAAATTTCTTTTTAATTAAGGTTAAGTTAAGTTTTAATTTAAGTTTAGTATAACCACAATTTAACCACCAATTAATTATGAATTAAATAAAAAAATTTTATCCATAATAATTCGGTCATCTATTTGTAAAAATTTTTAACAATAAATACAAATGAGCATTTATAAGGAGCATCAATAAAACTATGGGGGGGGGGGGGATTTTAACGTAAAGTGGGGTTATAATTAAAATAATCAGCACTTTTAGTTTATTTAACCGGTTTCTTAAATTTTTAGATATTCACGATGAGATAACCAAACATTTTATCTCCCCTTGTATGCACCTTAGAAGTGGATCATTGTGTTTTTATTGAAAATGGTATTTTTAGCTTTCAAGGTTCTCTTATTATTTTCAACATTTCATTTCGCTGCAAAATGTCGATTTGCGTGATGTGTCGGACTTCTTGACCATAGCATCGAAACGTGACGATCCGCTTGAATAAATTATAACTTGAATTTGGTGGTTTGGAACTTCAGATATTATTTGGTTTTATTTTCAACCTTGGCCGCATTATTAAGATGGACCGGACCTTCAACATTAGATTTTGTTAATATGAGAAAAACGTTTTAACTATCCTTGAATGTCCCGATGAATTTCATATCATCAGATTGGTAAACCTTATGGGAGTTTTGGAAACACCTTTTGTAGTTGAAAAGGCAGGCAACAGATGACGTTACTTAATTTTAAATCATAATAAATTAATTTTTCATTGCGATTCCTCATTTGTATTCGTGCCACTCAGCGGCGGATCAAACCAAAGTTAATGACGAAAGGGGGGGTAATTTATTGTGTACTAACGCAGAAATGATTGTTTTTAATTTCGTTAGAAATTTTAGTGCATTAAATCGGTTTTTCTCGATGTTTACCCCCCCCCTTTTATCCGCATTTGGTGTCACGGATCTTTAAGAGGTCCATAATTGATGGTCAAGTCATTTATTCTGCCTTCCAATTTAGTAGCGCCATCTGTTGCTAACCTTTTGAACCCCACCAGGTATTTCCAAAACTCATGCTCATAATATGATTATCCACTTTTTTTTTGTTTTCCCCTGAAGTGGGCCGTTCACGTTGTAGAGCTTTTCAAAATAATACAAATTTTTGGCTTGTAAATCTTTAACAAATTATTTCTATTGATGATTGAACATTTAGAGACATTTTTTTAATGAAATGTAGATATTAAATACGCCTTTTTAGTGAGTTTTCTTGCGTAAATAATTATGATCAAAAAATGGGGGGTCTAACAAAATTTTGACATTAAGTGCCCCCTACTTTTTTTTAAATTACTAAAAAGATAATTTAAAATTCTCAAACAAATATATTATGATCAAATATACGACCAAAATCCTACTTGCACCTCCTCGCTGGTGGTCTCTGGTAACCTCTGTGGAGTACTCTCAGAGATCGGATAACCAATCCTGGTGCATAAGGGATATCTGCAGGGCTGACAAGAGATGTCTCTAGAAACTGAATACGAACATTTGTCTCCCTTTTAAAACCAAGGTCATGGTGCCACACGGAAGACTGGATTAGCGTGAGGATGGATGGTCCTTACTGAAAACCTCCAAAAAAGTATGGAATGGACAACCAAGAACGAACAAAAGGTGTGGAGCAACGTTTCGGATGCCGAATACCGGTCGGAAAGGGTAGTACTGGAGCGATTTCCCCCCCCCCCCAAGGACAGGTTTGTCTGGAGGATGCAATAACAGGCTTAGCCCCGGCCGGTGCGGCAAGGAAATTTAGCAGAGTTTGCATAAAGCCGACCTACTGCGGCCTTTGCGACGTAATGGACATAGATGGGATGACGACTGGTGTAAAAACTTCGGGAAAGCCCCCAGCAGAGAAGAGGAAGTTAGAGGCGCCCTGCCTCCTCTGCCAATGGGGTTCGCCTACGGCAAAGAATTAATTAAGCAATGCAAATGAAAAGACGTGCGATTTTGAGGAACAGCCAAGGGATGAGTAAGAATAGGACATGTATAAAATTAAATGGGTCGGGAAAGGCACAAACCCGCGAACCAATAAAGGCAGCATAACGAACTTCACAAAGCGCTGGATATATTCGGCCAAGTAATATGACAAACTACAGTGTATGAATGGGTATTGCACTCTGTTCCCGAATTTGGAGAGAAGAAAAGGAATGGCCAGCTTTGGCAAAGATTGGCCGAACCATGGATTGAAAGAAGTAGACGACATTTTCAGTTTAGATCCAAATGCAGCGGTTTTGACGATTTCTTTTCAAGAACTGGAGTTAAAGTAAATCCTGAACGTTTAGATGTTCCACATCTCTTCTTCCCTTCGGATCATTACACTTTTTGGCAGTCGATCTGATCTATCATTCTTTGCATATGCTCTTTCCATTGGCGTTCATAATCTTTTACCTTGTCTTCTACCGAAAAGATCTGCAATTCTTCTCTGATGTCTTCATTATATTCCTTACCATTAATGAAAAACCCTTTTACTGCTCAAAGAACTTTATTTCTCATTTCATAAAATTCTTTTGCCTAAAATATTATCTTCAGTATTTTGAGTAGCAAGGTTTCTAGTTTTGAGAAGTGCATGGCAGTGCCTCCTCATCCAAATTTATTTCTGTAATAAAAAAAGTGGCAAACGTGAGAGCCTCAATAAGCTGTAATTACCATTCAAATTAAGTTTAAGGAGGCTCATTGAAGCTCAAAGTAAGCTTCATATATTCAAAATGGGAGGAAAAATAGAAAAACCTGTCTTCAGCAGCCCCAAAAATTTCACGAATAACTCAACGAGGGTTGAGGCTCTAACGAAAGAAATGGAAGCTCATTGATGCTCAAGAGATGGTCAAAATTTAGAAATTTCGCGAATTGAATTTTTGAATAACATTAGTGTCAAATGTTAGACAATCGTTGAAGCCTTAATGAGCTTCAATTTATGTTGGGCCTTAATCATTACGGGGTTATTCGCTAAATTTTAATGTGACAAAGTTAAAGTTAAAATTTCAAATATTCATAATTTGATAAAAGACGAAATTAAATTGATAATTTTAGAAGTTCATTGAATCTCAAGCGAAGCCCCATCGACTAACGTCGGTTTTCCATAAGCTTGTAAAATCGAAAGGAAAATAGAAAAATTTGACTTCAGCCCCTTCCCCTGGAAAAGAGTTTGCGAATAACTCCAGGATGGTTAACGCCCAAACGAGAAAAATTGAAGTTTATTAATACTCAAACGATGCTCAAACGTTGGACACCCTTTTATCCAAAAATTCGACTTTGAGGGCAGCATGTATACCCCCCCCCCCCGAAGACTAACTCCGCGATGGTTGAGACTTAAACCGAAAAGGACAGGAAGTTTACCGAGGCTCGAGCGACGCTCAAACGTTTGACAATAATTTTAGTAAAATATTTAATTGGAGAAGGGGGGGGGGGGCACTGGCGTGCACCTAAACCGGTTTTAAGACTGGAGATTGATCTTATTATGTGCTATGTCTTCAATAGATGTTAGATGTAACCTAGCCAGAATATTGGACGAGACGACAAATTTTTTGGAGTAATCAGAGTAAATCGAAGGTTCTCCAAGTGTTTTACGTTATTGCCGCAAAATGAAGACGAGTATGACTCGACGAGATAAATCGCTAATCCTCAGTTATTTCACATATTATGTGCAATTGATATATGATGTTTTAGCGGTACGCAGTTCGATTTCGGACGAAGTAACAACTTGCAGTAATAATTAACTTTAAAATGGTGAAAGATATAAAAAAACATTTAGAACAAAAAATGTTGGTCTTCTTAAGCTATATACTTTTGAATTTGGTCTTCCACCGTTTTCGAGTTATTAGAGAAAATAGGTAATTTGGCCATCCACACGACTTTACCATACTTGACTCTTTCAAAATGATTTAAATAAAGCTATAAATAAAATCAAATAAAAAAGATTTATATAATAAAAACAAAATTTAAAAAATTAAAAAATAATAAAACAAAATTTAAAAACTGAAATGTGCTACAGACAGAAAAAAATTTGTGTGCGTTTTTGTTTACGATGTTTCGATCCTAGGATGTTCTTTACCATGTAACAGATTTTTTTTTGTAATTCATTTCTACATAATTAAATAATAAAGTAAAATATTTATTAGCTGAGTGAGTTATGAAATTCCTTGAATTTTCATTGGGAACGCAGCTTAAACCATACCAGATATTATGAAAAAATGATAGAAAATTTTATTTCTTATAAAAAAGTTTCTCACATAATATTTTTATCTTGACTAGTTTAGACGTTGAAGACATTCAAAGTCGCGGATAACAAGTAAAGAGTCAAAATCTGCATCTTTGAATTGCTCCGCCGTCCAAATTTTTTAAGAGAAAAATATGCTCCCAGGGACTTTTTAATAGGAAATTCTATCCCTCCAAAATATATTATAATTATATAATTTTTTCTTATCTAGTATGGTTTTAGCGGAGTTTAGTTTGATTTAGTTCTAATAAAAAGGTAGGAAATTATGTTGTTGAGTACAATAATTATTGTATAAATTTATTGTTAGATCTTTAATGGTAAAGGTGCAATCATGGCATTTAAATATAAACATTAAATACGCCATACAATTTTAAAAATAGTGACGTCAACCCATAGTCAAATGGCAATAATTAATATTTCATTATTTAATTACATGGAGATGAGTTGCGCAAAATAAAATCTAATCATGTTGTGACAAAATTTTGCATATGTCACGAATCTTCTGACGCACCCTGTATATACCACGTAAGTTTTCGACGGACAGTCGCACGAGTGACAAGTAAAGCGCGCGCAGTTCAGTTCGATTCTGGGTTTTGAGCTAGGAAGGTTGAGTTTTGTGGCGACCATTGTTTTTCGCTTTTAAAAACCTAAGTTTCGCGGCCTTAGAGAATTCTTATAGAAACCGAGAAACCCGTAACGTATATACAGAGTGTGTTAAAAGATTCGTGACAAATGTAAAATTTTGTCACAATGTTACATGGCAAAACAACAAAAATTTATAATGCTTTGTTGTGTCGGTAAACCAAAAAGAAATTTCTTTCCGTTAACCGATTTCGACATTTTTTGGAAATGGTGATTTTCGACTTCTAGGATCTCCAAATGGTGTAACTCCATCAAAATCTCAATTTTATTTTCTGCACGATTACAATAATTTTCCATACTTTGTGTGATAAAGTAAAAAATGGGTTGAGACCTATGATCTAAGGTTGAGGCATACTCGAGCTCTCGTGGTTATGACGTTACATTTCAAGTAGATACAATTACATACATAACTATGCAATTGAAGTTTTCTAACAAAAATATGGCAGATATGAATTCATATTTATTTGAACTAGTTTTAAAGTTTTATTGTGTATTGGCAACTCCAAATAAGAAAACCCCACCATGTGACAGTTATGAGGTTATGTGAGGTTAAAGTGTGGTTAAATTAAAAGCGCTATTTACTTGTGCATGTTTTTATCGTAGTTTTGAGTGATAAAAGTGATATTTAAAGTGATTGTGTTATTATTTGAACTATTTCACAGCAACTTGTTCTTATTGTGAACTTATTTTCTTTACGTAAACCGATTTAAACCGCCATATTTATTACATTTGCAGCACTCCCATTGTTAAATTCAGTTCCCAATAATCCGCCCTTAAATTTATAACGTATATTTTTTCAGTACCTTCAGCCCTTCAGAAACATCAACTAAGGTCGAAACATGGCCGTACGACTGTCAAGTTATGACAGTCTCAGGACTATTCGGCGCGAGGTTAATTCGGCGCTAGGATTATTCGGCGCGAAGGTCATTAGAATATAAAAGCACGGCCGCAACGTGTTTGTAATTTTCGGATGAGCCGGCCTGACATAAGTAAGATTTAATTTGCTAATTCTTTTTATTAGCCTTACCTGCAATTGTAGATTAATTTATTGTATACAAGCAAAGTTTGTAATTTAACCTATAATAATAATAATAATATTTATTTATGCTATTACACAGAGAGGTGCTTACACAGGTCATAAAAAAGAAGCAATTAATCATTCAAATAACATCAGCAAAGTCCACGAATGTGCTCTGCAAAAACTCTTCTGTGCTATAGAAAGCCATTTCCGTGAGGTAGTGTTTAATTTTGTACTTGAATCTGCGTTCATCCAGCCCTCCGAGGTCACCTGGAAGTTTGTTGAACATCGTAATAGCCAGGTAGCCGACGCCATCTCGGGTACGCTGGAGTCTGTGGAAATCTGCTCGTAGATCTTTGGCATTTCTCGTAGGATAATTATGATAACTACTGTTTGTCGGTAGAGTGTTGATATGTCTCCTAACATACATCAGGCATTCCATTATGTAGACACACGCCGTAGTCATAATTTTCATTGATTTAAAATGGGTTCGGCAATCCTCACGATACCCCACTCCAGCCAGCATTCGCAGACATCGTCTCTGGATCTTGAACACTTTTTCAGTGTGAGCTGAATGGCCCCAGTTCAGGATGGCGTAGGACATGTTGCTGTGGAACAGAGCAAAGTAAGCGAACCTCAGATATTTCTTCGAGAGACAGTTCTTCAGCATTCTCAGATAGAAGATAGCTTTTGATAATTTCGTATTTATGTAAATAGTTGATGTGCGGCTCCCAGGTTAGAGAGCAATCCAGGTATACGCCTAGGTACTTCACCGGTTGGTTTGCATTATCGTCAAAGGCTCTTCGAAGGGCGAAAATTATTTTTTGCAATTTATCTTCATTGGAGCTATAAAAGAAGGGTTCCATTTTTTTGAGAATTTTGCCCACAAATATAACACAGATTGAGCGCTAAATAATTCTTCTGATTCATTGTAATTTCTTGAATTAACATCGCAATCACAATATTGAAAGACATCTTTGAATTTGAATTCCTTCACCAATCAAGAGCAAAAGAAACCGAAAATTATCGAATGCAAATAGGAAAATTAATAATATTAATTCTTTGACAGGTATTAAAATTTTCCTCAAAATTGCATTTACTTCTAAACCATTAATGTTACGAAAAAATGTAAGATATCTTTTTTCTTCGTCTGAAAATTTCCTTCATAACAGGGACTTTTATTTCTTTTTATTTACGTGAAAAACTAAGCACTGTAGCACAAAAACGGTTAGAAAACCTTGAACTGAAAAAAATTTCTATAGAAATGAAACTCTAATTCCGGAAAGATCACAAGAAAATCAGAATTCCAACAATAAATAACGGAGTTCTTCGCGAATGAAAATAAAAAATCGGGGTGCCCATCAAAAACGACATTCGGGGACCTTTTTTAATCTCTTCACTTTATTTCTTCTACCAAACACAGAAACTACTCTCCTTATAAACATTTCGGCTTATAAACATTTCGGCTAAAAAAAAGTTTCGTGACGATCTAAAAATCTAAATTTAAAATGAACAAAATGAACCAAAAACAAAAAAATCCTTCCATAAATAACGGAGTTATGGAAGTTCGATGATAAAATATTTTGGCCCACCTACAACAAAAAGGGGACGATATTTTTCAGTTTTTTTATTTTTCTTTGATTAATAAGCAATACAGAAGCTATGCCTGTGCAAAAATTCAAATCGGTAGCATGTGCAGTTGAGGCCATAATTCAGAAAGAATTAGACTTTTCGCACTAGTGTGCAAAGTAAATTACTTTATATAAGTGCCCCATTTCCTAACGCAAATATGTTCTTGACCAAAGGGATCGATTGATCTAACGACTGGTTCAGTCATAAACCGGATATTGCAATCGCAATATAGCAAGAAGCCCGTATTCATTTAATCGTGATTCTGAAGATGACCACAGCTGTTGGTGCTCGTTATGATGAATATTTTGTTAGCTCATTTTAAAATGTTGCATTTGAATTGTTACATTTAAATTTATCATCGCTATCCTTTTCAACTTTGGGTTTACTTCGTCCTATACACAAAACCATACATTTTCAGCACTCAACACAAAAAAGTAAACTTTAAATAATTTATTTATTCAATAATGAGATACAGTGATTAATAATCGTCAGTCTTCATGGATACACATTTTTTTTGCTTATTGTAGAATAATAATCGCAGCATAACGTAAAAATTTGTAGTATAACAAAATAATAAAAATATCTTAATCTATGATAGGCGTTTCTTCTGTACAAAAGTAGGAATTTTGCATGGAATAGAGACGATCGATTGGATTGATATCCAAATGAACGCCGTGCGTTACGACATTTTTGTGTGCAGGTGGAGGCGACATAAGCATCGAAATTTGTGTCGAATCTAAATTTGAAAACGGAAAACCCACGTAGGTATTGTGAAATTTTCCCGACGATTCCAATCCTGAAAAAAATTGCATTCACGTACGCAGTTTCGAGTAAATTTCGCTTTACCTAAAGGATGCTGATGGATGATTTGGGTGTCGTCCGATTTAAAAAGTTGGTCGTTTCCGTCTGGTTCCTCTTTAATATTTAAAAATAAATTGCTTTCGCTTTTCAACTGATTGAACATTTCTTTTCCTGTTTCAGAATCGCTGCAACTATCGTTCATGAAGGGAATCGATCTGGGACCTACATTTTAAGCAAAAAAAGTTTAATATTAAAATTTTCTGTAGGTACTCGAATGAGTAAAATAGCAGAAACGTACACGCAATTTTTGTTATTTTAAAATACACGAGCACTCGATTAAGGGTGGAAATGTTACCCAGGCAACAGAACATCCCTACGTAAAGAGGAGCGCGAAATTAAGGGAGTGTAAGCGTTTCGACATTATTTTTTGTTTATTAAAAATATCGCTATACTCACTTTGTTCTTCTTCCTTTATATTAACTTTTTCTTCATTTTCCAATTCGGCGTTAGTTTTGTTTTCATTTCCCGCCTTCTTCTTCATCTTTTTCATTTTGGCCCTTTGATTTTGAAACCAAACCTTGAATAACACGTAAATTATCAATTTAAAACAAAAGCAAGTTGAAATGTGAGCATGTTTTATAGCAACGCCATCTGTCGTTCGGTACAAAAAGCACTAAAAAAATTATATTATGAAATTAACCTGCACTATTCGTATGCTGAGTCCGGTGTCTTTCGCAAGAGTTTCCCTAACTTTTCGACACGGCTTCGGACTGACTTCGAACGAAGCTTTAAATGCCCTCCGTTGTTGGGTTGTTAAAATAGTTCGAGGACGTTTAGGTCCTCTTCTTCCGTCTATCGATCTACTCGTCGGTATAATTTCTTCGCAAAAAAAGTCCCCTAGAAAATTTTTTTATCGTCGGAATTTACTTCTTTGTTTTAATCATCGTTACCATGAGAATATCCCTGTAACATTTCGACTTCTTTCTCGTAATCGGGTTTACAAAAAACTTGTCCCTGTTTAAATACGTAATGATCGCCTTTTTGTAAGCGCATTCCGCACACTACGCAAGCAAAACATCGGACGTGAAAAACGTTCTCGCATGTTCTCATCACCAACTCTTCGGGCGCTATTCGTTCGGAACATCCGAGACATTTTTTTACGTACAACCTAAAAAAAAAGAACAAAAGTTTTGACCAGATCGATATCTCAAGGGAGAGACGCTATTAAAACAAAAATATTTAATTAAAGATTTCGGACGTTTGTGTAAACTTTTGATCTTTTTGTAGTCGTGTTGAATGAGAAGGGTCACGTGTTGCCCGAGGAAGGAAAATCGAAGCACGAGTCAAAAACGGGGTGCCAACGTTTGTTGAGTAAACATCAGCTTTTGCAATAACTAATCGAACCGTGAGATATCCAAGTTTGTGTAAACGGACAAACAAGTAACTTTTTTGAAAAGTATTCAATTGTTTGTGGTCATGGCAAATATTCGAAAGGACAAGACGATGCTCTTGTTTCTGCGCGGTATAAAACAATCGTATGTACTATAGATAATGAATAAGTTAATTGGTAAAAAAACAATTTCGGGTCGGTTAAAAATAATTTTCTTGCTTTTTCTTGTATTTATTTCAAGGTTCGACTTGCTTAAATTGAAGTTCTCAGTATTAAAAAGAAAATATTTCAATTAAATTGTTTTTATGGACAGAAATATAATTCAGTAGACAGTCTGACGATTTAACAAACAATTCAAATTAGTAACCAGGCCAACTTCGTGCAAAAAGTTATAATATGGAATATCTATATTACATTCATTTTTCGGGTTTAAACATTCAAATACCTATAACTTCTACTAAAGTTAACAGTTTTTAATTTTTTAGGGATTTTCACAAATAAAATAATTAATTTTGAATTGTTTTTCAAAAATTATAATTCTACTACAAATTTACTTCTTAGTGGTGCACAGTTTTCGAGTTACCGGCTGTCTGGTGGGGATTGCACTGCTAAAATTTGATAACGGACTACTTTGTTTAATTAATAATGTAATATTAATTTTATTATAATAAATATGTATCGATTGTCATGATTGTGCGGCCTTAAGGCCGCACATAAACTTATTTTATGCTGGTAACTAACGAATAAACATAATGAGAAGACGCATAATTGGTGTTTTATTATTAAGATATTATACGGGGTGGGTAAACATTTTAATTTTAATCAAACTTATCGTTTATTGTAATAAATATCCGAATTGTAAAATTTTATTTAAAAATCTACTGAAATTTCACGTAACCGTCCTGACCCTCCAAAAGGTAGGTCATAGGCTCAAGGCTAGGGTGACACTGATTTTTTGGGGTCAGATTTCAAACTGATAAAATAAAGTCTTGCTGAAAGGGTGGTTCCCCAACTGAAGTTTGGAGCACCACGAAAATGTTTTGTATTATTATTGCCACGTTATACAGAGGAGCCATTTCGCTTTGTTTCAGTGTCTCTGACTCTATCTCTGCTTTATACAAATTTTTATGCATTTTTGTCAAGAATTCATCCCTTAAATTTTGGCATGTGTGCCCTCTTCAGCTGCGCATATTTCCACTGCTTCCTTTCGGTAGACTTCAGAGCCCTACCTCTATGGTGGATATATCTGCCAGTGAATCCTAAAGCAATTACTCGTAGGAAATCCCCAGAGCAGTGGCGGATCGTTACTTGCTTCAATGGGAGAGCACGAAATTTAAATTTAAAAAGAACTACAATTTCTTCGTTGTTTTAAAAATAATAATAATCTATTGATAATGCAATCAAATAAAATATTCAGGTCAACAATAAAATGTGCAAATAGAAACCGGGGGGGGGGGGGGGGGCTAGGGGTAAAACTCACAACCATAGTTTTCTCTTCTATAAGCTACTGAAGAGATCAAAAATATATTACGTAGTTATTGGAATTCCTTGGCGGCGATTTCTTTGAATTATTTTAATCTAGAGAAACGGTAAACGTAGAACTTGGATTTTACCCAACCGTGCATGGGGTTTTGAGTGAGATTCAACCCTCCATTTTTTTTATAACTTTCGTAATGACGTCCTTTAGCCGCTTAATTGGAATTAGAGCTTCAATTGTATAGCAATATATTTTTAGTTCACGTGATTGTTTGTTTGTATTGGTGCTCTAGCCATTTATTCCGACTTCC
Organism: Podabrus alpinus; assembly: GCA_932274525.1. Taxonomy (NCBI): domain Eukaryota; kingdom Metazoa; phylum Arthropoda; class Insecta; order Coleoptera; family Cantharidae; genus Podabrus; species Podabrus alpinus. The sequence goes on from OW026452.1 coordinate 71,591,768, forward strand.
AATTTAGTAGCGCAATCTGTTGATAACCATTTGAACTTTAAGAGTTGTTTCCAAAACTCCCGGGGGTGGCAAAAGCGTGAATCACCTATCTCGACATATGCATAAAGATACGTCCCCATTTGAGCATTTTTGCGCGCACGAAAGCCATGCGGAGCCAGAAAAGGGTGTGCGTAATTTTTACTGCACGTATTTACGTATGTGCACAGATTTCGTACTGCACACCATTTTCTGGTTCCCCACGGCTTTCGTGCGGGTAAAAATGCTCAGATGGGGACGCAACTTAATAGAATAATACCTGGTTTCATAAAACTTTCAACAACCAATAGAAAAAGTCTACGCCAATAGAAATGATCTATTAATTTTAACGGCTTGTTAAAGGTTTTATGAAACCGGGCCTAAGGCTGGTATTCTGTAACTCGTTCCTTATTAAAGAATCCATTAAAAATACGATTATTGTTTGTAATTAAATTTTTTACAGTGTAAACCAGCTTTTAGCCATGGATTAAAGACTTATTATTACATATTATTTTAAAGGATCCCTTAGTAAGGAACGAGTTACAGAATACAATCCTAAATTTATCTGTGTGTATAGATTGAATTGGATCAGTGCGGCCTTTAGGCCGCACAACCTAGACAACCACGAATCAGTGCGTTCTTAAAGCATATCACATCTCTCATTGGTTTATTTTTTTAATTATCAACTTAAAAAAGTTTCAATGCCTATTATAGACCGTATAACCATGACAATCACGTGTCAATAGAAAAGTAATGAAGTCGTAGTAAATGAGAAAATAATCCATATTAATAACTATAAGATAATAATTCTTGTTCACTAATCGTGTCTACATAAATAACTAATCAATCGATGGGATAGAGGAGAATATTGATTTTTATAAATTTTAACGTACTTAGTATATCGATAAAAAATTTGTTTTTTAATTTGGCCAAACTTCCCCATTATCCCATTGGTTGATTAATGAAAATAAGAATATATTGTGAATATTCTTTTCTCGTGATGTGAATTCTGAATCTAAAACGGAAATGTTTTTAAAGTACATATAGTAGTCATTGCCTAGAGACGGTCATCAGCTTAAGCGTGGGGTAATCTGCCGCTTTGGAACTATTTTTAGATCGGTAACAAACAAATGAACCGATCAGAGCTACGTCAATCAGTCAATTAACCATGTTTTTAAATTTTCTTTTCATCCAAATGCTATCCCTTGCATTTTTAGTTAATAGTAGCCTAACAGCAGCCCTCCTACCAAGTTTATCAAGGCTCGTGGTCTGTAGAAGTAAAAGATTTTGACAAAAAAAATTTAAGCAGGTATTTTAGATTAAATTTTGCTGAAACTCAGAAAACAATATTTTAAGTCTAAATATTGACTCAAATATCCCTAAGGTATTGCTGTACAACATACCGAATCTTCCAACACCTTAAGCACCAACTAAATTCATTTCTGTCTATATAATATTTAGGCGGTTATTCTGTAAGTGCCCATTCACAATGGACGTAAGCATAAGAATTACATAAGCATAAGCATAAAACATAATCATAAACATAAGCATAAGATGGGACCGTTCACAATGACCGTAAGAATTACATAAAAATTAAAAAACTGCGCAGGCGCTATGAAGTTTCAACACGAAACTATTTTGTGACATAACCTCTCCGTCGTTTAAGTAATTATATCGTTTGTTAAGAATGGATCTACTACCATCTGAACAATTGAAAAATTCAATTGAAAAAAATTCAATTGAAAAATACCATCTGAAAAAACAACCCTGACAGCGTTTCTATTGGTTAGAAAAACGGAGCATCATTCAAATATATATTTTATTTTTATTTATAATTTATAAATATAAATATATTTATAATTTATAAATTTTTAGAGCGTTTACAAAAGAATGTACAATTTTAGGTTATATTATTATTTGAACTGTCACACAAGAAGGTGTGTTCACTGCGTGAAAAACGGCGCATCGTTCAAATTAAGGTTAATTTCCATAAGAAATACGTAAAAGTTGAAATATTCCAACTTCTTATGTAGTTCTTATGTAGTTCTTATGTTGTTGTTATGGGCCTCCCTAAACATAACAATTACGTAACTGCATTGTGAACGCTCCCATTTAAAACCAGGTATCCAACTTTATGTATTTCTTATGCTTATGTTATGCTTATGTAATTCTTATGCTTACGTCCATTGTGAATGGGCACTAACTCGTCCTTCTTTAAAGGATCCTTTAAAAATAGGTAAAGTACGGTTTACGATGTAAACAATTGAATTGCAAACGATATTTTAAGTGGAAACCAAACTTTACCTAATTTTAAAGGATCCTTTAATAAAGCACGAGTTACAGAATAACCGCCTTATGCCCGGTTTCTGAAGCTCGAGTTATATCAAATTAAGGTTAAGCTTAACCTTAGTATAACTGCAGATTTTGAGTTTCTATAACGAAAAATAATCTCTGGTCAAAGTTAACCTACGTTTTTATTGGTTGTTAACTTTCTGGAATATGCGCATTATGATGGTAACTATAACTTGAAGCTTAGATTAGTTATGTAGAGTATAACCAGAGATCTTCAGAAACCGGGCATTAGTCTTCTGACCAAAATATTTAGCCAGAAAAAATTCAGAGCTTAACATAACAAACAGTGGCATCTGGGGTCTATTGCGAGCGCAGCTCGCTTAACCTCTCGTGTGACGATCGAGTATTCATATATTGAATTTAAAAAATTAAGTTTTAGAGGACTCAGATTGACAAATTGACGGGTGAAGCCCGGCAATATTAAAAATAAAAATAAAATTCAGAAAAACTGAAGTCTGGAACAAATGCAATAATAAATTTTAGAAGGGTTTTCTCAGAAAAACCTCGGACACCTTAACATTATTTTTTAAAATGTAACATTTCATCGCCATTAACATTTTTTAATCGCGTTTCTTTAACACTTATTTTCCTTTGTAGATTTGAATAGAGCACATTTTTCTGAGAACAAGAATGTTAAAAACTGTGGCTTTGGAGAGGGAAGCTTTCGAGATAATCGGTTCCAAAGTTTCAAAAATGAATGTTGAAGTTATTACAGTAGTCCAATCAAATATCAAGAAGGGGCTGGAAAAATGAGGTATAATTGAAATAATTAAATTTAGGGAATAATAAATTAAATAATATAATAAATCACAGATTTTTGATCAGCTATCAGATAATGTTAAAGGACCATAAACCTGTTACAGAAAGTACAAAAAGCTGCAAGTAGAAGACTGCGCTACGCTCGGTCTTCAATATGTTAATATGATGATTTCATTTTTTACATCATTTACAAACTGGGATCTCATGTTCTACATAAAAATAACTCGATAATTACGTATCAAATTACTTGATGAATAATTTTTGTAAATCTTGTGATTTTGACGAACAATAACTCAAAAAGTAGTTGAATTAGTTTTTTAACTGTAAGAATTTTGTCTTTCTAAAGAACTTCGAAAACTCATATGAATTTATTTCTAGAAAGTGGTCTCGTTGAACGGTTTTCTATATGGATCTACTTAACTCCTTTGTTGAATACACCAATAAAACATTTGAATTTATGTATAAACGTTAATTTAATAAATTGTTATGTATAATTTTCATTAGGTACGTCTGATAACGGATTAATTTGGAAATTGAATGTATTATTTCAGGCACGTCGGACGTGTCGCGTATTTAAATTCGCGACAAGTCGGACCGGTCACTAGTTAAATTGAAGAAACGACGGCGACGGACGACGGGTCGCTCAGATATTAAATTGGGGATACGTCGAACCGCCGAATTTTTCTTTCAAACATTTTTTTGGTCTACGGTTCGGACGTTCTTTAGAAATCCTTAAAATTACTTGAAATTCTTTGAATTCTTGAAAATTCCAGAAATATTTTGTTAATTCTAATAATTCTTTATTTGGTCAATTGTTTTAAAATCACCAGGAATTAAATCCATGGAATTTTTAGAAATATTTGATAATTGATTGTTCGAATATTTAAATTTATTATGAAAATTCAAAAAAAATCTCTGGTAATTGCTTAGAAATCATCGAAATTCCATGGAAATATTTGAATTCTATAGTAGAAAATTTTCTTCATATCACTGGCAATTCCTTGTAAAATCCTGAAATTTCTTGTTTAGAGAATTCCTTTAAAATCGCCTTGACTTCCATGGATTTTCTACGAAATCCTTATAATTCTCGAAATATTTTGAATTCTTTATTGGAAAAATTCCATTAAATCTCTGGGTAATTCTTAAACATCATTCCTTAAAAATCACTGAATAATTTTTGGAATTCATGGAAAATTCTTGAAGTATCTTAGAAATTATTGAAAATATTATGAATTCCTCGAAAATTCTAAGTTTAATTTATTACAAAAATTCTTTGAATCACTGGGAAATAAAACATAGAAAGAAATTAAAAGATGATAGGTCAAAACTCGTGTTTCGACCATGTCAGATCTCTTCAGTTGATCTTAATTAATGTAGTTAAAATCTAAAAATAGAATAAATTTTTCATAAAATCAAAAATACGCAAACGGGTGAAAAACTAGAAGTTGTTCCGGCCTTCTTAGATATCGCCAATTGAACGAAATCCAGTGTAAATAACAATTTTAATTCAAAAATTATAAATTAATTGAATTATTTATAATATTATTTTCAGATTTTTATTTTTTTGATTAAGCTCCGCTGTAGATGTCAAATAAGAAAAACGCCCGTATGAAGAGCTTTGGTGTTAATTAAAATTTTTTAGTTAAAATTCAAATTTTTTCGCGGAAGTTGCTCGGAGTTAATTTTATTTTAATTACATTTACGTTCTTAAAGCGAACGAAGTATTCCATTTATGAATCCAACTTTTGAAAAATGTGAAAATACATAATGACGATGAAGGTCGCTTTCCCATTCCACTGCTCTTTGCGACTGAGCAGTGCGATTATCACTAATGTGGAAAACTCAGGAAATTAAATTCGCAGATATTTAAAATCATAAAAAGTTTTTCTCCAAGTGCCTACCTGTTCCGCACTATTAAGAAGTTCTCATGTATGAGACTCTTCTGTGTATATCAATTTTCTAGTGGAAAATTTGTTCTCTCAAGTTCTCTTATAAAATGTTAAGAGTTTCCGATAGCTAAAGGCTTCTCTAAACAAACTTTAATTTCGTATCAATGTCGGTCGCAAAACCTTCGACTTTCAAGACAAATATTTGAAAAGTGAACAAAGTTTTCCAACTGTTAGAAAATGAGTTTTTGTCAAAGACTTTCAGACGTTTCAACTTACGCGAGAGTAAAATAATGAAAATTCGAGCGTGAATTTCTCTAATTGCTCGCTTTTACATTATTACGTAGTTAAACGATTGATTTATGTTTTCTGCAAAACTTGCCGGATAATTTTATTTAAAAATAACAACAAACTTTTCGCAAAAGTTTCTCGTATTTTTGAAATCTAATAAAAAAAATGTAAATAGCAACCGAAACTTTTTTTTACATTTCGTTAAATAATTCCGATATTAAAGTTTGCAGAGTGGGCCACTTGTACATAAACGCAAACATGACTTTGTAAGAAAAATGTAAACAAGGCTAAACTGTGATTAAAATATCGAACCAAAGGCTGCACCTGCTGCTTCACACAACGTCAGTTCATAGTAGATTAATGTATGCACCTCCACAATTTCACAACCCTAAACAAGTCATCTTTATTGTCTTGATCGCATTGAACGAATGAAACTGCAGTTAGGACGAGCCGCTGAATATATTAATAAATTTTACACCACAGCACATGTGCGGATCTTTTAGTTCTCTATATTGTTTCGAACAAAATCTTTGCCGAAACAAAATAATTATTCGGCGCCCGCGTGATTCGCTCATACGCGAGTGCGCGATTAAATTATGAACATCATCGCCGGACAAGCTCTAAAAATAAATTGTTTAACATAATTTGATCCCTTAGAAATATTTTATTCAGTTTGCGGCTCTAGTGAGGTCACAAATTGCCCCTACATGCATCAACCCCTCTATAATATCCATCATAGTTAAAAAGCCATGTTAGGGATGAAACTAGCACGTCATGTGTGACATATTGCTCCAGTTAGAGCAGACACATTGATTTAGTTTGCTACATTATTACAGGTGTCGAGTGTAATCTAAATAATCGATTGTTTTTAATTATATTGTGTAAACGCATAATAATTAATCTATGATAAATAAATTCCTATTTCGAAATGATATCATTTTGGTGACTCTGGATTTATGTAAACATTTAATTTTCTCATTTTGAATAAATGTGGTCCATTTAGGGCCGCTTTTTTCGCCTCTAGTTAAAATTCCGGATAAATAACTATTAGTTAAAGTCTTTGGTTTTGACATTTTTTAGGTTAATGTCAAATTGAGTAGACGTCACTAAGTGACATTAATGTCACTGACGTCACTAAACAAACAAAGGCTTTAACTCACAGTTAACTATCTGGAATTTTAATGAGAGGTGAAATTGTTTTACAGCATGCCACAGTTGATATGGTAGTAAATGGTGCAGCTTCAGTAAAAATACCCTAAAAGTCTTCTTCTTCTACTTTTATTAAGAAGTCTCCTTCTTAATATAGGTCCAGGACCTGTTCTTCACTAATTTTTGCAATTAGTTCTGTGAGAATTTTTGTTTTTACATCTGAGGTAGCTTACTAGGCTTGCCTTTCGATGTGCCTGACCCTGTTTTTTATTGTTATGATGGCAAATCATTAACACAGGGGGACCGACGGCTTTACGTACCCTTCGAAAGCACGGAATACGGTCAAGAAATTTTTGACTGTACCCGGATTCGAACCGGGGAGCACTAAGTTAGCAGTTGATCGCGCTAACTATCAGGCCATGACCGTCGTCATGTAAAAGACCCTAAAAGTAAAAATAATAATAGTTCATTACTTCGGATTATACATCCAAAATTAAGTGTTGGTAAGATTACCCGAAGTAAACAATTCTAGAGAAAATTTTTGGGAATTTCCCAATAAATATTGGAAATTCTCCAACCATTCTTATAAATTTTTCAAAGAAATCTCGAACGATTAACCCCTCGGTTCATTAGGATATCTTTAATGAATAATAAAGTCCCCCCCCCATCCAACCCAAAAATCATTTTTTGCCATTCCGGGGGTAAAGTACTCACTTTTTACCCCGGTTTGCGGGCGTAAAGGGGCACTTTTTTACCCTGCGGGAGTAAAGTTCAAAAATAGGGGGGTGAGCGGGAGTAAAGTTAAAAAATAGGGGGGTGAGCGGGAAATAAAGTCACCAGATGACTGGTGACTTTAGTTTAGTAACGGCCTTAACCATGGAATAGTGCGACCACAAGGTCGATGACTTCAACGTTTTAGCCTTCTCGTAAAAAAATGCCAAAAACACGTCTTCACTAAAATAATCTGACAATTCTTTATTCTGGCACCACTGCACAAAAGCGTCGTACTGTTTTTGGTAAACTTTTCTTGATTTTGCCGGCAACAGTTCCACCAACGCCATCTTCGCTGCTTCGGCAATTTCTACGTTCTCGCTCATGGTACGTGTTGCTCTTTCAAAGGCACAAATTTAAATGAAATGAAGCATTGGAATCAATGGCATTGGTAGAATCAGGGGTGCCAACTGCTATTTCTTAGTAATTTTTAGTAGTATAGTTGGTAATATTACTAGTGCTATTTTGCGATTTATCGACCACGTGTAGGTATTATAAAAAAAAAGCGTTAAATTTTTGCTTTAAGTTTCTAAACTGGCGAAGTTCCTACTTTACCTCTCGGAATGGCAAAAAACAGTATATGCACGACGGTAGTAAAGTGACTTTTGGCCCATGGGTAATTGTTTCACTCGGCTGGCGCCTCGTGTAAACAATCCTTTACCCTCGGGCCAAAAAAGTGTCACTTTGCTACCTTGGTGCATAATGTACTATTTTGTGACTTTTACATTCACGAAACTTTGCTCAATTTTAGATGATAGAAGACTGAAACAGGTTTTTCATTTGATGATCAAGCTATCATTTTCCATTTTTTTCTATTTATTAACTTGGAATTAAAAATGTAATTTCAATTTATAATTTGTGAAATATTTGTTTTTTTTAAATATACTTTTTATTTCAGAGATCTAGAATTACCGAAATACGGATCTTGAAAGCTGCCTTTTTTAAATTTGTTTTTCCTTTTATTTTCTCTGTTCGTGAATTTCAACTGAAGACCCCTAACTGGACCGAAACTCGTGTATTGAGCTATCATTTTTTAATTATCTCATGGTTTCATATCATATTTTTTTCTTTCGTGCTTCAAATATTTGTTATTATTTAATTGTTTAAAATTTTGATTTTATTTTTGATTAATTTAATTAGATATAGAGCTAACTGAAGAGATCCAAAACATGACCTAAACACGTTTTTAAATATTTCTTTCCATTTATTTCTAATCTTGTTTTATAAATTTCATTTCGAAATATTTCTAGGATTTTTTTCTTTTTCTTTTGGGTAATTTTTTCCAAATTAAGCGAAATTGACGATTTTATTTTTATGAAATTTGAACCCGATGGACTTTAACTAAAGAGATCGAATAAAAGAACGACACTTAATTATTTTAGTTGGTGATTATTTTATGTTTATCAAATTAATGTCACTAAACAACCAAAAACTTTAATGCACAATTAATTATCTTGAATTTTAACTAAAATAACTAGTGAAAAGATAGGAAATTAGTAAATTTTTAGAAGAAAAAATTCCAAGCTCATCGTGAAGACCGATGGGTAAATATGCAAAAACAAGTTGTTATTCATTAATTTAAAATTTCTATTAAGTCCTTTGAATTCTTTGTTGAAAAATTCCTATAAAATCATTAATCATTGGAAATTCGTTCAAATTCCAAAGAAATCTTCGGTAAATCTTAAAAATATTTATTTTAAATATTTCTTTGAATTCCCAGGATATCTTTGGAATTCTTTGAAATTTCGTGAATATCCATCAAAATGTTTGATATTCATTAGAAATCACTAAGAATTCCTTGGAAATCCTCAGAATTTCTTCAAAATCGTTAAAATTCTTCTGAAATTCTTTGTACTCTTTATTTGGAAAATTTCTTTAACATCACTGCAATTTCTTTATTGTTTTCTTAAGAAATCATGAAATTTTTCGTTGATTTTTCAAATTTATTGGAAATCATCCTAAATTCCTGCAATTATTTGCAAACTTGAAAATTACCGGAATTTCTAACATTCTTTTAAATTCTTAAAATCATTTTTCTAGATGATTCCTTTAAAATGATTACAAATTTTTTAGAATCCTATATAAATAATATATATGAAGAATATATAAATAATAATAATAGGATATAAATAAATCCTATAAATTTCTTGGAAATCTTTCAGTCTTTCAACGATCACAGACATGGAAATCGGAAGACGCAGAACGTAGAAATTCCTTCCAATCACTGGGAATTCTTTTAAAATAATTAGAATTCTTGACGACCCCTGGAATACCTTGTTAATTTGTTGCAGTGTTTATTTAGATGATTCCTGGAAATTCTTTGAATTCTTTATTCGAATTAAAATCGCTGGAAATCACTTCGGAAATTCCCTGAATGCTTCATTTTGAAAATTTATATACAATGACTGGATATTTTATAGAATTCCTAGAAAGTCGAATTTCTTTAAATCAGTGGAAATACTTCGAAAATCGTTGGAGTTCTTCAAAATCACTGACAGACTTTGTTAATTATTTGAATTATTTATTTGAAAAATTCCTCTAAAATATCCAGAAATTCATTGAAATTTCTAAAAATATGCATAATAAATCTTTGGAATTCCTGGAAATCGTAAGAAGAAAAAATTAATTTAAATCATTGAAAATTGCTACGAAATCATAGGAACACTTTGAAAATTCTTAGAAGTTTAAGTTTATATTCTTTGAATCCTTCATTTCGAAAATTTCTTAAAAATCATTGAGAAATCTTAGGAATGCTCAGATATCTTTTAAATTCCCTACAACTTTGTAAATTTCTTTTTTTTTTTTATTTGACTCCACGCTATATTACAATCTGGCCGAAGACAATAAGCAACATTGTTTGACATAACTAATTAAGTTGACATATTGGAGAGCATGCCCATTGGCCGGCCTCCCTTATATATAAACATTGCATTTTACAATAATTCAGTTGTAACTCTATTTCAGCACTCATCTGCGTTGGGGCAGGTCCATCGGATCATGCCGCTTGAATCTTCTCTCTTGCATGTAAATTCCTGAAATTATTTATTTGGAAAATCCTTTAATTTGTATGGGAATTCCTATGAAATTCATGAAAAGTTCTAACGTTCCTTAGAAATCCTTAAAATCACCTGAAATTCCCGAATTCTTCAAAATTCCTGATATATTTTGTGAATTCTTATAATTCGCTATTTGGTCAATTCTTTTAAAATCACCGAGAATTCAATCTTTGGAATTTCTAGAAATATTTGATAATTTTTCGAATATTTAAATTTATTATTAAAATTTATAAAACATCACTGATAATTGCTTAAAAATCATCGGAATTCCTGGGAAATATTTGAATTCCATAGTAGAAAATTCTTTCATATCACTGACAATTCTTTGGAAATTCTTAGAATTCTTTGTCTACAAAATTCCTTTAAAATATCCATGAATTCCATGGAATTTCTATGAAATCTTTTGAATTCCCGAAGTATTTGAAATGTTTGGAATTCTTAGAAAAATTCCATTAAATCTCTGGGTGTTTCTTGAACATCATGAGAATTGAAATTCCTTGGAAAGCCTTTTAAAATCATTGAAAAATTCTTGGAATTCATAGAAAATTCTTGAACTAGCTTAGAAATCATTGAAAATATTAAGAATTCTTCGTAAATTCTAAGTTTACTTTATTACAAAAATTCCTTAAATCATTGGGAATTCGTTAGAAATCCTCCGAATTTCTTCTTGAATTTTTCTGAAATTCTTTGTATCTTTATTTGGAAAATTTCTTTAACATCACTGCGATTTTACAAAATTTCTTGTTAATATTTTAAATTTATTGGAAATCGTCTAAATTCCTGCAATTCTTTGTAAATTTTTTGAAATTATTTATTTAAAGGAAGTTCCTTTAAAGGTACCGGAATATCTAACATTCTTTTAAATTCTTAGAAATCTTCAAATTTTATTCTAAAAGATTCCTTTAAAATGATTAGAAATTTTTTGGAAATCTTTCGGAAGTCTTTAAATTCATTATTCAAAAAAATTATGGTAATTAAATTCTGTTCTTTAACTTCTATTCCCGTGGTTCGAAATCCACGTTAAGCTGTGTAGGTCTTTTAAGTTCGTATCGAGCTTAAATTAATGTGCCCATAATGAGCACAGACGAGGAAATCGGAAGACATAAAATGTCGAAAAAACCGATACTTATATTAAGAAAAGTTATTGTAATGAAATTATGTTCTTTAAAATTAAAATTCCTTCAAATCACTGGGTATTCTTAAAAACCCCTGGAATGCTTTGTTAATCCTTTGAATTGTTTATTTGGACAATTCCTTTAAAATCACCGGGAATTACTTATAATTCCTGGGAAATCCTGGCAATTCTTTATTCGGTAACTTCATTTAAATAACTGGATATTGCTTGAAAATTACCGGAATTTTATGGGAAATCTCTAGAATTCTGTGAAAATGCCTTGAATTCCTTTTTTTGAAAATTTCTATAAAATGACTGGTAATTCCGTTAGAATTTCTAGAAATTTGTTTGGATAGCCTTGAAAATCTTTGAAATTCCTTGAAATACATGTAGTATGTAACTTCTTCGTATTCTTTATTCGAAAAATTTCTTTAAATCTGTGGGAATCCTTTGGAAATCGTTGGAAGTCTTCACAATCCCTGAAAGACTTTGTTAATTCTTTGAATTCTTTATTTGAAAAGTTCCTCTAAAATATCCAGAAATTCATTACAATTCCTAATAAATCTTTGGAATTCCTGGAAATCGTATGAAATATTTTTAATTATTTATTAGAAAAATTAATTTAAATCACTGAAAATTGCTATGAAATCATAGGAATTCTTTGAAAATTCTTAGTTCTTGTAAATTCCTCGAATTCTTCATTTAAAAAATTCGTTAAATATCATTGAGAATTCTTAGGAATGCTTGAAAATTTCTTGGAAATCTTTTTTTAACACTTTTCTTTTAGAAACACGAGGAATTCCATGTTTGGAATTTCTACAAATATTTGGTAATTGTTTGAATATTTAAATTTATAATGAAAATTTATTAAAAATCTCAGGTAATTGCTTAGAAATCATCGGAATTATTCGGAAATATTCCAATTCTATAGTAGAAAAATTCCTTCATATCTCTGGCAATTATTTCTAAATTCTTAGAATTCCTTGCTTAAAAACTGCTTTAAAATCGCCATGAATCCCATGAAATTTGTAAGAAATACTTACAATTCCCGAAATATTTAGAGTTCTTTATTTGAAAAATTCATTTAAATCTCCGGGTATTTCTTAAAAATCAAGGGAATGAAGTTCCTTGGAAAGTCTTCTAAATTCCTTAAAAAATTCTTGGAAATCATAGAAAATTCTTGAAATTTCTTAGAAATCATTAAAAATATTAGGAATTCCTCAAAATTTACATGTTCACTTTATTAGAAAAATTATTTAAATCACTGGGAGTTCGTTGGAAAGCCTTGAAATTCTGAGTCCCGTAAGGACAAATTTTTTGGGATATTTACCCCAAAGCGACGACCTACGAATTTCTTTACGAACTTAACTATTGGTGATGATCAAAATGGCCGATGATCAATGAATCCATACAATAGAAGAATAAAGTAGAAGTTGGTAAGGCTCTGCAGCGCAAACTAGCTTAAAAACTTAAGTGGCAAGCGCAAAAGTTTGCTGATGATGACCCAATTTAATAACCTTTCTATTAATTTATGATGTACTACTTGTGGTTGTAACTTGGATGTTTAGGCGAGACAAATAACGCACACAAGTGGCAATATTCTCCTCCTTCGAAAAATCAGAAATCAAAAAAAGTGCAAGCTCGATAAACAGAATAATAAACAGAAAAATAATAAGCAGTTATGTATTCCAAGGGAGATTATAATAGATTAAATCTACACAGTTGTAATTAACAACTTTTTTTTAACGTTTTTTTAAAGCGATGACTGAAGTAT